>CM054057.1:45349400-45949400 GCA_028641055.1 Alopecurus myosuroides | reverse complement strand
GGAGCTAGCACCGGAGGCCAGCCAGCCAGTAGCACACTGGAACCAGCGGAGGATACGGTGGTTTGATCGGAGGCTCCGCCCACCGAAGGTTCCGCCGCCACCTCGGCGGGTATGCATCCGAACGTATTTTTAGCGGAGGTGGCATCGGAGGCTGGCACTGGGAGCAGCTGAGGAAATGACTGTGGCTGAGTTATAGAGTGATTGGGTGGTTGGAGAGGGAGATCTAGGAGGTTGAAGCTTTCATTAAGGGCTAGGATAGGGAATGGTCAAATATTAGCATTTATGAGGTAGGGGAAGGGCTTTAAATACCCCTTACCCAATCCAGCCGTTGAACAGCCCACGCAGCACCGGAGGCTCCGTAGTTTCCGCCGTAGGCTCCGTTGTTTCCACCGTAGGCTCTGGTGGCTTCCACTTACGTGCACCAGCGCGACTCTTTTTCTTGCTTTTTTGGATCTTCTGTGGCGGAGGTTCCGGTGGCCTTGGCGGAGGTTCCGCCCCAGCCTCCGCTCGTATGCACCTGAAGGTGTTTTCAACGGAGCTAGCACCAGAGGTGCCACCGGAGGCCAGCCAGCCAGCAACGCACTGGAACCAGTGGAGGCTTCGGTGGTTTGAGCGGACGCTCCTCCCACCGTAGGTCCACCAGAGGTTCCGCTGCCACCTCCGCTCGTATGCATCCGAACGTATTTTTAGCGGAGGTGGCACCGGAGGCTGGCGCTGGGAGAACCTGAGGAAATTACTGGGGCGGAGGTTCCGGTGGTTTCACCGGAGCCTCCGCTCTTTCTAAAAACAGCTTCCCCACTTTGTTTTCTTGAGCCCTTTCCGTTAGAACAATTCCTGTAACCCACTGAGAATGTATACTTGAAGAACTTGGGAATTTTCATAGATAACAAATAAAACCTGCAAGTGCTCTAAATAGATATTAGTCCGATAGTTATGTTTTCATTAATTATCAAAACGGAAGATGATCTTTCATTCTCCCCCTTTTTTGTTAATTGACGACAACATAACTATTTGCATAGCTAGAACATGAACAACATGGACGGAGCTCCCCCTAGAGATATGTTCCCTCCATGTTGATAGATTTAAACAAGAGAGATAGCTAAACACACATAATAAGGAGCACATAACATGGGATATAATTAAGGTACTAGGTTCACAATCTCACACAAGACATAACGAAGTTTACAACGACCAAATAATTAAACGAACGAAGTCTTCAAATAACCAACTCCTTTCTCAAGAAAATAAGCAAAGCGAAAACGGCTTGAGAGAGAACCCATGCAAATGCCCAAACGTGCCTAAGATAGATATCCCCCTTTTGGCATCAAGATACCAAAAGAGGGAAAAGACCGATGCTAGCGCCCCAAAGATCACTCGGAGGAGTTGTCCATGCTCGGAGGGCGGGCGCGACGGCGAGAGCTGGTGACTTCTTCTCCAGGTTCCTCATCAGACCACTCAATGATATTTCCCTTGGAGTCCTTGGTTTTCCACTTGTCCCAATTGGTGATGCTATCTTGAATCGGAGACTCCACAGTTACCCCTCCATCACGACAAAGTTGCCTCGCTGCCTGTGCTGCATGACGGTGATTGATTTCCTTGTCATAATGAAGTTCCCACTGATGCTTCTCGATTTTTTTGTTCACACAGAACACTTCCTTGAGAGCCCTAGCCATCCATTTAAAGGCACTGTCAGAAGGAGGAGGGCGAGAGGGCTTGTCTTCTACTTCTTCGTCTTCTTCATCCACAGTAATCTGTGGCTTGGCCTTGCCTTTGCGAGCAGCAGGAATGAGATGCACAATAGGCTCAGTATGATCCTTGATAAGGATCCGTTTCTTCGTGTGTGTGGGATCCAATGGGTTTCATCAATTGGATTTCTAGGAACCTGTCGTCCCACACATGCAAGATGATCTTCATAATGAACGGCCCAAAGCAAGCATTCTTCCTTTGCACAATGACATGCCACAACTCATTCCATAGATATTCAAGCACATCAAGTTTCCGAGTCAAACCAGAGAGCCGCTTCTAATGAGTGAGGAGCATTAGATTCTTGAGGAAGCCTTGTATTTCATCAATGTTGCCCGCCTTGGGGTTGATGGTCTCTCAATAGATCCGAAGCATAATGTCATAGGTGGGGTAGAGGACCTTGACAAAGCCATCTGCAAACTTCTTCCAGTGATATAGAGGAGTGAGTTGATCCTTGGAGATTGATTGAGCATTGGGAGCATGAACACGAAACCATCCATTGTCAAAGTCGGGGCCACCAGCAAAAGTTCCATGATCGTGATATCCACCAAGAAGGACACCAACCTCGGACCACTTGATAGTGAGCTTATGTCCCTTAGTCATCCAAATGAGGTGACACTCAGTTTCATTTGCAAGATGCACAGTAGCCAAGAACTCACAGACAAGTCCCTCATCATAGTATTGTTGCACTTGCATAATGGGAGCAAGACCGAAAGCATCAACAATTGCCAGAGCTTCCCCAAAGTATTCGGACTTCCTCTCCATGTGACCAATATTGATAGGATGTTGAGGGGCAACATTTTCCTTGGGCTTCCTCATAAGAATCTCATGGTAGATTTGAGCCTGGAACATAGTGTGGAATCTTGTGTCCTGTCCCCGGAACTGTGGCATTAAGCTGTCTCGGTCAACAGTGTATGGGTTCTCACGACGAGTCTCCAAGAACACCCCATCGGATAGTTGAGAAGCGTATTTCTCCTTGCGGGGAAATGTATTCTCCGGTGCCGGGAATCTTGGCTTGTGCTTGGGTTGGGAGGGTCCAATGTCTCCTCAATCTCATCAACTCTTGGTGCCTTGCGACTAGCCATCTTCTTGGAGCGAGTGCCCTTGCCCTTGGAACCGGAAGCATCTAAGAAATAAATTTAGAGAGAAAAGCACGTTGAAGAGATAATTCTCAATTTTATATGACGCACAAATCCAAGAAACAAAGATATAAGGAATATTAGGGAGGAATAACAAATCCACCCTATGAACCGAGGTAATTCATGCCTAATACTCACAATCTAGGTTTCTAGGGTTGGTACTCGTGATTTCCTACTCCAAAACCTAAATCCATTCATCTAGATGTGAAGAACATGTAGCTCCTAGTGCTTCCCCATCCGTCAACGAGATGGGAGAGAGAGAGAGCTACATACCCGCATCCATGGTGGAACGTGAAGGAGGAAGAAGATCATGCAGCAGTCCAAGGCAAGGAGGAGGTCCTCCCGGCAGTAGAGTTCTCTTCCCGGCGGCGGAGACGAAGGAGGGGGAAGTGATTTGGAGGAGAAGAAGTGGGGGAGAGTGGGGAAAATGAGATCGAGGATCTCTTTGACTCGCTCGCCCTACCCTTATCCTCGCGGAACCGCAGCGGGCGGGGGCTCCGGTGGTTTCACCGGAGGTTCCGCCCTTTGTCCACAAGGCGCGGTGCGATACAGATCCGCTGGGCGAGATTTTGCACCAGTGGAGGTACCTGTGGGCTGTGGTGGACAGGCACAACGGAGCCTCGGTGGTTTCACCGGAGCCTCCGCCGGACCCAGTCTAACC
Source organism: Alopecurus myosuroides (assembly GCA_028641055.1). Taxonomy (NCBI): domain Eukaryota; kingdom Viridiplantae; phylum Streptophyta; class Magnoliopsida; order Poales; family Poaceae; genus Alopecurus; species Alopecurus myosuroides. The sequence goes on along the minus strand of CM054057.1, from coordinate 45,945,857 downwards.
ACACCAAGATCATAAAAACAGGAGCATTTAGATAGAAACGGTCTTTTGGGCAAAGGGTGTTTGGGTTGGATAGATGTAACTGACATACGAGAGACATTACTATGTGTGAGTTCGCAAGATGCAAAGGAGTAAAATCCAAACTCACACAAGTTGTCAAGGGGGGATAATATGTGCGAGAAAGAGCTAAAATAAAAATAACTCCATGAGTAGGAGGTCGGTGGTCGTGGCCACCATGTTTGAGTGTGTACTTTGGCACCGCGAAGATGTATCTTGGGTCTAAGAGTACTACTCACAATTAAGCACAGTGAGTCGCAAAATGGCTAGATATGCAATGAACAATGATTTTCGCATAATAAGAGGAGTGCACACTCATGAGTTGAGTGACGCTCCCCCTATGTCCATTCCTACATCCAAACCTAATAACACATATAATGAAGGTACATATGAAAGGTCTCAAGTGAAGTTGGATGAATCAATGACATTTAGTTCATTCCTCAAAGCTCGAAATCTTGGTTCGTCAAGGGCCTTCGTGAAGATATCCACGAGTTGATCCTTGGTTGAAACATAAGATAGATCAATATCACCTTTCTGAACATGATCCCGAATAAAATGATGACGAATCTCAAATTGCTTTGTCTTAGAGTGAAGAGCGGGGTTGTAGGCAGTCTTGATAGCACTCTCATCATCACAAAGAAGAGGCACCTTGTCAAAATGAATACCATAATCCTTCAAGGTTTGCCTCATCCAAAGCAATTGGGCACAACAACTTGTCGCGGATATATACTCGGCCTCGATGGTGGAGAGAGCAATGCAGTTTTGCTTCTTTGAAGACCAACACACCAAGGAGCGACCAAGGAATTGGCAACCCCCAGATGTAGACTTCCTATCCGTCTTCTCTCCCGCATAATCCGCATCGGAATACCCAATGAGCTGAAAGCTTGAACCCTCAGGATACCAAAGACCGAAATTTGGGGTATGAACTAAATATCTAAAGATTCGTTTGACCGCTTCCAAATGACTTTGCCTCGGAGAGGCTTGAAACCTTACACATTTACCTACGCTATACATGCCGGTCTAGATGCACAAAGGTAAAGCAAAGAGCCAATCATGGAGCGGTATACCTTTTGATCTACCTCTTTAGCGTTGGGATTAGGTTTCAAGTCAAGGGTTGTGGATGTCGGATATATACCAATTAGGGGTATATCAGATAGTGTCCTAAAGTGCCGGATTACTAGGGTGGCCTGAATGGTAATGGATTACGGTCCATTAGGCGGCCTAGTAAGTTGACGCGCAAAAGCCGGATTCTAGAAGAACCCGGACCACGGTCCACGTGGTACGGCTTGGAGTAGAAGGCGGATTCTCGCCTTCCAAGTTAGAACTTGATGTAGTCTTCTAGGTTTCCTTTTTTGTAAGCCCTAACCCGATTATTATATAAAGCCGGACGGGAGAGAAGAACATAGACAAGAAGCTAGAGGCTAACTCGCCGAGAGGTTGATCCTTGTCGAGTAGCTAAACCAACTCACATTGTACTTTGTATACTTCAGGCTTCAGCCCTGATTTGGTGAGATTGCAGGAGTAGGAACGCCGCCTAGTTGTGACGTACCGAACCTGGGTAAACTTTGGTGTCCTTGATCGTCATACTATCACGTTCCCCCCACGTCTCTATCAGTAGTCTCATGGCACCCTCGTCTATGAATTCTACTACGATGTCTCGACAGTTGGCGCCCACCGTGGGGCCAGCGATGTCAGGCGTTATGTTTCGATCGGGGATACTCGGCAGAATTGGCAGAACCATAACAGTCAGAAGCCTGGAATTCGACAACGACGTTGGGCGCTTCCTCGACAACGGATCGTACATGCCAGCACGGAATCATGTGGTAAGTGCCTGCGTTTTACCGATTGGATCTGCAAACATCTTTATCGGATTAACTTCAGAAGCAATGGGATTCTATGGTGCAAGCAAATTTATCCCACCCGCGCCATACCTAGTCGAAGAAGACTATGACGCCGGATTTTGCTCAGATTGCCGATATCATGCTGAATCACACTTTATCAGTATGGTTTAATCCGAGATCGACGGAAACATGGATGAAATCAATCCCGTGGAAGAGGCAGAAGACAACAGTCCCACAATAGAGGTGGAAGATCCGACATCCGTCAATATGATGACAAACTCGGAAGTTGGCTCCGTATTAGCCGCCATTGAGGCGAGATTGGAATCAGAACCCGGATTAGACGAATTCGATTCCGAAGATGAAGACGAAGATGCTTTCGAAAGAAAGGTCAAATCTCTCCAAGAGGGATTCCACGAAGTACTAATGGAAAAACCGGCTGAAAACACGGATGCCGAAAGTCAGGAAAGCCCTAAAACACCTCCGCCAGATGAGGAAAGAGAGGATGGGGAAACCACTCCAACGTACCCGGATGTCAAGGAATTGACAGAATATGAACTTGGTAGAAAACCTCCCTCTTCCAAGAAAAGACACAAAGCTTCCAAGAAACTCCAGTACAAACTCCGGAAGAAAAAACTGGCTGATCCAGCCAGCGAAAACCTGGAAGCAGGAGGAGGAAGTGGAGTTAAGCCTGTGGAGAAGAAAGCGAAGGAAATCTCTGTTCCGCCAATGTCAGAATAAGACGAACAAGATCTACATCAAACACCAGCGGGACCCCACGAACCCCTGAAGTGCTGGAAGCCAGGATACAAGATCTCCAAAGGCAACAACAACATCTATTCAGAACTCGGGAACATCTCCAAAAAACCCAAGCTGACATTAAGTTGCAGTAGGAAGAAATCGAGGAGTACGAGAGAAGGAATAGATCTGGCATTAAACCTACACGGTTACCCGGAATCGCAAGACCGTAAGTACTGTCGCCAAAGAAACGGTTTCAAAACCCGGCCTGACAAAAGCAAGTAAACGACACGGACGCTAGGGGCAAACCTATATACAAAACTGCAGCAGAAAACGCGGAAGCCGCGTTCGCCATCCTCAACAATGACATGCACTCCAACGGCGAAAAACTTCAAGGGATGTATGCTTTCTTAGGAAAGGCATTGCAACAGCAACAACAAGGACAAGCAAGATCAGAGAAGTTGCATGACGACTCGGCCCTATGCAAAACAGTTACATGCGCCGCTGGAGCACCTGTACCTGAAAAACCTGGAGATTCAAATAATTCGAAAGAGAAGAAAGGAGATCCGAGAAAGGACAAGAAAAACCCCGATAATAAGGATGCAGCGTCCAGAACCGGATCCCATCTGCCGAAAGATGGAAGTAATCCCCGAGATCGGGAAGAACAAAACCGGAAGGACGGAAAAGCAATGCCGCCTCCGAGACGCCCTGCTGAAAAAGCTGGAAGACACGACATTCCTCACAGGCGTGAGAGATCCCGTACGCCCCCCTAGGAATAAGGAAAGACACAATAGTAGAACTCCACCTTATCCCAAAGGTCACGATAACGAAAGAAATAAAGACAATCCCGGAAAAGCGCATTCGCGCAACAATGGAAAAGAAAGGAGCAAATCCCCTTCTATCCATTCAGCCGGTAGATACTGCGCACACGCCGATAGAGCGGAAAGAGATGATCTATACTTCGGACCTAAGTGTTTCACTGACAGGATCCGAAGAATAACTCTACATTCTGGCTTCGCCAAAGTTGGTCCAACATATCAAAAATATACCGGTAGTACAAACCCGGATACCTGGCTCTTAGACTATTACACAGCCGTCTAGATCAACAATGGGACAGACTTAGAGGCAGTAAAATTCCTCCCCCTTATGTTACTGGATGGAGCCAGAGATTGGATCAACGGGCTTCCGTCAATAACCGTCGATAGCTGGGATGATATGGCTAGAGTTTTCACTCAGCATTTTCGGGGACTTACAAACGCCCCAACAGCATCAACCAGTTAAACCGCTGCACCCAGTTTGAAGATGATCCATACGTGGAATTTATCTCAAGGTGGACTATAATGAAGAACAACTGCTCTGGAGTAACTGACGTACAAGCAATGCATGCTTTCGTCAATGGTTTAAAACTAGGACTCGTACCGTTCATGATTGGTTCAAAAAAGCACAAAGATCTCGGATCTATGCTTACAACCGCAAATGAGCACGCAGCGGCCGAAGACGACATCATAGCGAGAGGTGGAAATATTGACGCTTTAATTCAAGCCAAAAAGACCCCTCGTCCTGAGAAAAAAGCAACTCCAGAAGCACAACAAAGGCCCAAAGAAGTTAACATAGCCTTTGGAAGAGAAAATGGGAGCAAATGGAAAGGACGAAGCACAGTTCCGATCACCTACAGAAGAAGAGTGGGAAAGAGTTAAGTCGGAAAACTGTGTCCACCATTCACAATTTGGGAAACGCATTCATACTAACGCACAATGCCGGCTCAACAAGCATATGAAAGGCAGTGCAGGATCCGGAAGCAAAGGGAAGAGTTCCAAGAGGAAATTCTCCAAGCAAAAGCCAGAAGCTGAAAAAGAAGACAGTGAATCGGACACTGATGAAAAAATCCAGGAACAACAGCGAAAAGGCGAGGCTAAGTTTCCGAGAGTTGACGGAGAATGCAACCTAACTTTCCTGGCAACTCACTCAGCAAAGGTGACAAAGAGAACACTTCGAAAAATAAACGCGGTTGTCCCACCAACCCCGAAATTCTTGAAGTACTCAAATACACCAATTACCTGGGATCAGTCTGCTCATCCCGGAAATATCCCAGAACATGGCACACAAGCTCTAGTCTTAAGTCCTATTGTTCAAAACACTAGGCTAAAAAAAGTGCCGATGGACGGAGGATCCGGTATCAACATAATGTATCTGGATACACTGAAGCATCTGCGAATCTCCGAGACCCAGCTCAATCATAGCAACATACGTTTTCACGGCATTGTCCCTGGCAGGCAAGCACGATCCCTAGGAGAATTTCCCTAGATGTAACCTTTGGAGAGAAAGACCATTTCCGTCAGGAAAAAGTCTCTTTCGAGGTTGTGCCGTTCGAAAGTGTGTATCACGTAATACTTGGACGTCCAGCTTTCGCCAAGTTCATGGCAAGATCATGTTATATCTATAACAAGCTGAAGATGCCAGGACCAAAAGGAGGAGTAATCACCATAAAGGGAGACTTCAAATTGGCAAACGAGCTGGAAAAAGAAAACACCCTTTTGCGCAGAAAAAGTGATAGCAAAGGAGGAACTGAAAGAGTTGGCAAAAGAAGTATCGCCGACAGAAATGCCGGCAGGAAAAAGAAAGCCGGAAGCCGGCAGACAGCTTCAAAGCTTCCGAGAATACAAGACAGGTTATCCTAGATCCCAAAGATCTGACAAATTTTGTTGTAGTAGGAACTGGAATGACCGACAAATAGGAAAGCGAGCTCATCAAGTTCCTCCGTGAGAACTGGGATATTTTTGCATGGTGTCCAGATGACATGCCAGGCGTACCCAAGGAACTTTCTGAGCACCAACTCAAGGTGATTCCAGGATCTAAACCCGTCAAACAAGGTCTCCATCGATTTGATGGAAGAAGACGGAAGGCTATTGGCAAGGAGATTATCCGGCTATTGGCGGCTGATTTTATCCGAGAAGTTATACATACTGAATGGTCTGCAAACCTAGTATTAGTCCCGAAGAAATATAGTACTGTTCTTAGGATGTGTATAGATTACACCGGCCTGAACAAATTGTGTCCAAAAGATATATTTGCGTTACCGCGGATTGATCAAATAATAGATGCCACTGCTGGCTCCGAGCTTTTATGCTTTTTGGACGCTTATTCCGGGTACCATCAAATACGTATGAAGGAGGAATACCAAGTCAAAACTTCCTTCATAACCCCATATGTAACGTACTACTACATAACCATGCCTTTTGGCCTGAAGAACGCAGGTGCAACCTACCAGCGTTTCATGCAACGATGTTTGCATAGTCAGATTGGCAAAAATGTTCACGTTTACATGGACGACATTGCCGTCGTTTCCAAGGAAAAAGACACCCTCCTCGAAGATTTGCGAGAAACTTTCGAAAATTTGCGCACTTATAAAATGAAGTTGAATCCATTAAAGTGCGTATTCGGGGTTCCCTCAGGAAAACTTCTGGGTTTCATCGTTTCTCACAGAGGAATAGAAGTAAACCCGGAAAAGATCAAGGCAATCCTAAACATCTCAAGGCATACGTGCTTAAAAGATGTACAAAGATTGACGGGTTCTGCAGCTGCCGCCAGCAGGTTCATAAGCCGGTAGGAGATAAAGCTCTGCCATTGTACAAATTGTTGAAAAAATCCGACAAATTTGTGTGGACAGAAGAGGCAGATGCAGCATTAACCCAGTTAAAAGAAACCTTGATGAAAGCTCCAATTTTTGCATCACCAAAAGACGAAGAACCCATGTTATTATACCTCACAACAACAAAGAGAGTTATCATCGCAGTGATAGTTGTGGAAAGGCGGAAAGACGAGCAAAGCATACCAGATCAACATCCGGTGTATTATGTAAGCGAAGTTTTTTCCGAGTCCAAGCAAAGATACCCACACTATCAAAAACTGGCATATGGCGTATTTTTCGCATCTCGAAAACTCCGTCATTATCTCCAAGGACATTCCATAACAGTGGTATGCAAAGCACCACTAGGGGATATAATCAACAATGCGGACGCAACAGGCCGAGTAGCAAAATGGGGCATCGAGTTGGCTGCGTTCGACATTAAGTACCAACCCCGGACGGCAATAAAATCCCAGGTGTTGGTAGATTTCATCGCTGATTGGACAGAAGCAATGGAAAACACACCAATGCCGGAGTCGGAATACTGGGTTATGCACTTTGATGGATCCAAGATGAAGGAAGGCGCTGGAGCTGGTGTAGTCCTAAAATCCCCAAAGGGAGACACAATGTACTATGTATTGCAAATACACTTCAACGCCAGCAATAATGTGGCAGAATACAAAGCTTTGCTTCATGGCTTGCATATTGCAAAAGAAATAGGTGTCAAGCGCATCTTATGCTATGGTGACTCAGATTTGGTACAACATCATCTCAACCAAACATGGGATGCTAAAAGCCCCATCATGGCCGAATATCGGAGAACGGTGGACGAGTTTGCAATTTGCTTCCTGGGATTTGAAGTACTTCATGTCGAAAGGGAAGAAACCTAGAACGCGGAACCATTAGCCCGCATGGGCTCGGAAACAGTGAAAACCCTACCACCAGGTGTGTTTGTCCAGCATCTGCATGAACCATCCATAAATGGTGGAGATGTCGACTATCCTCTCGTTTCCGAGTCAATCGAAGTCCTGCTCGTTAACCCGGATTGGACAATTCCATATCTAAACTTCTTAGTAGATCAGAAGTACCCGGATGGAGCAGACGAGGTCTTGCAAAGACAAATAAAACGTCGATGCAAAGGATACACGGTAATCAATGGTTGCCTATATAAACGCAGCACTACCGGAATTTTTCTGCGAAGTATTTCGCCAGAAGAAGGCCGAGAAATTCTGCAAGAAATCCATGCTGGAGATTGCGGACATCATGTTCAATCAAAAAGCATAGTTAAGAAAGCATTCTGTGCAGAGTTTTTCTGGCTAACAGTCAAGACAGACGCCGAACACATAGTCAATACATGTGCCGGATGTCAGTATTACGCCAAGCAGACGAATATGCCAGCCCAAGCACTCAAAACTATCCCTATCACATGGCCGTTTGTGGTCTGGGGGCTAGATATGATGGGACCATTCAAAACTGCAAGAGGTGGACTTACACATCTACTCGTTACAGTAGATAAGTATACCAAGTGGGTGGAGGCAAAACCCATCAAAAAACTTGACGGTGTAAGTGCCAGAAATTTCATCATTGACATAGTCATGAGATACGACGTTCCACACAGCATAATTACCGACAACGGGACAAATTTCTCTATTGGATAGTTTACAAAATATTGCCGACAAACGAGAATACGCCTAGATCTTGCATCTGTGGCACACCCGCAATCCAATGGACAGGTTGAAAGAATGAATATTTCCATCCTGCAAGGAATACACCCAAGACTCGAATCTCCTCTTCATAGAGCAGCTGGAGCATGGGTGGAAGAGTTACCTTTTGTGCTTTGGAGTATTCGAACAACGCCAAACAGGTCAACAGGGCAAACCCCGTTTTTCCTAGTTTACGGCGCGGAAGTAGTGCTTCCAACGGACATGATCCATGACAGCCCAAGAGTGCAGGCTTTCGATGACTCGGATGCCGAAAGCGCACGACAGGATGTCGTCGATCTCCTGGAAGAAGAACGATGTAACATCCCAAGTATGAAAACCATCCCCTTAGAATGTTTGATTTCTTGTTATTAATGTATTGCATCATGTCATCATATTGCTTTCATGTGTGGATTCTCAAAATTCAACTAAATTCAAATCACTTATGTTTTCACACTTGGTCTGTTACAACCTTTTCAAATAAAATAATCTAATCTAATAAGTTATTTGTTTTCCATAAATTTGAATTTGCAACAATTAATTTGGTGGAATTTCAAACCTTTTCAATTATCGCAAAATTCACTCAAATTCATTTGAATTTCAAATAGCAACAAAAATTTGAGATTTTGAGAAAACAAATTTTGTGCAGCTGGGCATTTTGAATTCCCAATGCATAGGAAATTATTTCATAATTTTCTGACTTGAAAATCTACCTCAAATTCCTTTTCTAATTTCCTTTTTACAAAAAAAAAGAGAGCAAAAATAAAAATAAAACAACACACAAGGGAGAGAGAGACAGCAGGCCCTTTTTCCTTTTTCCTTTTCCCAGCCCACCTAGTGCCCAAGCCCACTTCCCCCTTGGCCCATACCCCTTCGCAGTGTCTTCTTCCTCCTCGGTACGGATCGCATCCGGCTTGTCCACGTGCTACAGAGAGATGCAGCAACGGTGATCACCATCCCCTCCCTCCTATAACTCTACCTAGATGCCCTAGGGTTTCCCCTACTCTCTCTTCTCCCTCTCCCCCGCCTCCATCTCTTCTTCCTTCTTCCTCCCCTCCATCTCTCTGTTCTGAAATTTTCTCTGTAGCTGAAACTCAACAGGAAGCCTCCTCCTCCTCCGGTGGTCGCCGGCCGTCTGGGCCCCCTCCGGCCGCGGTGAGGGCGGGAATGGAAAGCCCTCACCGCGGGCTCCCTCCTCGTCCACGCGGCAGCGGCCGGGACTGCCCGGAGAGCCGCCGCCATCCGCATCAAGTTGACGGCGACCACCTGCTGTCCGCCCTGCTCCACCGACCCCCTGCGCCTCCATCCGCGCGAGAGCCATCAAGGTGCGCCCCATCTCCCTTCCTCCTCTCGCCTCTCTCCTCCATCTCCGGCCACCCCACGCCCCCACAGAGCCTCCACCACGGCGCCCCCTCCGGCCGGCGAGCAGCAGCGAGGGATCTCTGTCCGCCATGTTCAGGTTGCGTACAGATTTCAGTTCAGAAATCCCGCGCGGCCACACCTTAACCACCCTCGTTTCCTTTCTCCTTCACAAATGCAGCAGCAGCCGCACTGGCAGAGGCCCTGTGCGCGCAGCCTCAGGTTGCAGGTTCGACTCCCCACACCCCACCTTTTTGGCTGCCCTTTTCTCCTGATTTATTTCAGTGCGGATCTGAACCTTAACCCCCTCGCTGCTCCCATCCTATCAACACACAGAGAAGTACCCCAATGGTTAGGCACCCTTGAGCACATCAGGAGGTGGGGGGTTCGAATCCCCCCTCCCTCAATTAATCCAACCTTTTTGTTTTTCATCCTTTTGGCCACAGAAACATCTCAGATTCACATTCATGCCCCTGGTGATTATTTCTAGCCCTGCAAAATATTTTTTTCTAGTCCCTAGTTTCTAAAAATGGCAGATTTACACTAAATCTTGTAAAATGCATAAGAAATTCATCCCAACTCCAATTTTAACTTTTTAAATATGTTTTCTGTCCCAAATTAAATGTTCTATCCAAATATAAAATTTGTTTACTGTTTTGAATATTTTAAATTGGTGCAATATTTGAAAACTTGTCAAATTCACTTAAATTTGCAAAATTCATAACTTGTTCATAAAAATTCCAGATTCAACAAACCAAATATGTTTTCCAATCAATTTTTTCATGTACTTTCCAAATATAAATTTTGTTTGCTGTTTTGAATAATTTAAATTGCTGAAAACAATTGTTTCTTGTTTAATGCATTTAAAATTGCCAAAATAATAACTTGCTCATTTTAAATCCAATTTCCACAAATGAAATATGTTTTCCATGCAAAATTAAACCCTCTTTCCAAATATAAACTTTGTTTCATGTTTCGAATAATTAAAATTGGTTAAATGATTTAAACCTTGTTTAAATCATTTAATATTGTTAAATTTATCACTTGATCAAAACAAATTCTTTGGGACATATAAAATATGTTTTCAAGCCCTAAAAGTATAAACTTTTGAAATATGAATTTGGTTTAATGTTTTGAACAAATAAAAATTCATTTAAGTTCATGTTTGAATTAAATTCATTTAATTCTTGTTTAACTTGTTTAATTCATAATAAATTCATCCTAATTCCAATTTCAATATTTGAAACATGTAATCCAACTAAAATCTTGTTTTCTTTTCAAATATAAACTTTGTTATCTATTTTGAACAATTTAACTGAATGAAAACAACAAATACTTGTGTGACATGTTTTAAGTAACCAAACTTTTCAAACTTAACCAATGATTTCCAAAACTTGTTCCAATCCTTTTTCACTTGCATCTATCATTGTTATTTGTTGTTATTTTGTTGTTTTACTCATCCATGCATCATGCTAATTCACTTACACAATTTGATTAGTTGTAAAACAATTAATTCAACCATAAATCATGGGCTTTCCATATGCAATCCAATTGCATGTGGGTCCATTTAATCCTGTTTCTATCTTGTCAACTAGTTTATTTTGATGCACCCATTAACTTGACATGCATCATCTTTGATTGTGCACAATGCCCTGATATTGATTGTTTATATTTCTGCCTTGTTTGTTTGCTTCTTCCCGGATATACGACGACGTTGAGACCGACGATACTTACGACATCCCTTCTAAGGATTTAGCTCAGTACCAGGCTACTGGGTTTTGCAGGCAAGTTATCACTCACATGAACCACTGTGTTCCTTTCAACATGGATTACCGATACTTTCCGTTGTTCTTTTCTGCTAGCCTTAGCAGTAGTTGTCTCTGTTACGAACCTATCACATGAATCCTTTAACCCTGATATTGCCTCACCTCCACACCTATAACCATTGCTTGTGCCCGTGTCTTACTAGCATGCTTAGGTTGTTTTGCTCGAGTCTGTTACCGTTACCTTCAGTTACTATATCGTTATCATGTTCTGGGGGGCTCGATGTTTAATCAATCAATCATGCTAATGTTATTGTTAAATAATAAATTTGATGATAAGGCACCGGCAGGAGGCCCATGAGAGGTTTTGAAGCCTGCTAGTGTCGACCCTAATAGGAAAAGGGTCTTGTCTACTGATCCATGATGAGCGCACTACCCGCATTTGGGAAGCGAGTATGGGCGCCCCCTCAACTTGACCTGATTCGCATCTCGTCCAAATCGCCTCATTTAGTTCGTGTTTTCCATTTGCCGCATGCATGTTTTTGCGAGCCCAGGCCAGGGTGGAACTTTTGTAGTCGGCATATAGGGGGACACGGTCTTAGAGTGCTATGAGGGTCCCTTTTCTTCGGGGCTTGATTAGCCGTGCGCCCAAGGTTCTTTGGGCTTGATGCGAAGAATGGTTGGTTGTGTTGAGTGCCCCGCTTGGTGGGAGGCATCCCATCTGGCGGGATATTCATGAGTGTACGGCCAAATTGGTGCAACCCTGCAGGGATAATCTTCTCGAGAAGCCGTGTTTTCCGCGGTTATGGATTACTTGGTGAAAGTACTGGCTAACAAGTACTCAGGACAACTTAAACATAATGATCAAACATGTTACACCCAATGATTAATAACTTGACTAGTAATAGATGGATGCCACAATAACTTGATTCACCGTTAATACAACTGTGTGAGTTATCCTCGGATTGCTTCTTTGGATAAGGGGCGAGATCCAGGATGGGTTTGTTTGAAGTTATCTTTCAGTTGGTTACAATCCTCGATCTTATCTCCTTTCTGTTAGCCGGAAGTGGTAGAATCTCTGTAGTTGGTTAGCGCAGCCAGTTGCAGCATCTTTTATATCCCCTCTCTTCCGTTGAACCCAAGGCATCTGTGCTTGGTGTTGACGGGTTACACTTTGGTGAACTGTGAGTCTTGCTTGCCAGTACGTTGGTGTACTGACCCCTTTGGGGCTGTGGTTTACGCAGACGACATTTCCGAGGATCTACATGGTGGCTACTACGTGGAGTATGACGAGACTGCTGACGAGTAGATAGCGGACCCGGGCAGGATCCGAGACTTCGTGGATGGGCTCCGTCTTTTCGTTTCCGGCCTCTTAGGCCTATTTGGTTCTTGTCTGTACTCAGACATGTTGAATGCTTCCGCTGTATTGTAATGATGTATTGTTGGGGCATGTGCCCTCTGAATGATTGTATTTGCTATCTCTGCTCTAATGAGAGCCATTTGCAACTTATTTCAATCTTTTTGTGTCGTAGAGATCTGTTGTGATATCAGTTGTTCAACGCCGTTGACGTACCATGTGTGTATGGTTTGAAGTACGTCGACGGAAGTGCCTTTGATCTCTAGTGGATAGTTTACATCGACGATGGAATAGCAGGGCTTGTGTTGTCGCGCATAAGCGCAGGCCTACCAGGAAGCTGGGACGTGGGAGCAGTTATGCCCCATAATCCAAGCACCTGCTATCCAGTTCGTACGGTGAGTATCCCCTAGAAATCAGGGTGCGACAAATGGTATCAGAGCCTGTCTGCCTGTAGGATCCCTTTTTACTGGTCGCAGTTGAGTCTAGAAACTATTTTGTAGCTATATAGGAAAAATGAACGTGAGAGTAGGAATTCTGTTCTTTTTCTTCTTTCCCCACCCACCCTCCCTTTTCTGGTAAGGAAGTGCAACGTTGATTTCTCCCTTCTCATCTAAACATTCAAGTTAGGATTTCACGAATTCTGGTTTCTCTAGGATGGTTATATCTACTAGACCATAGGAATGGAGGTGGTTGTGACATGATTTATCATGTTGCCTACTCATGATTGAGAACGGAGGCGTGTAAGCCCCGGAAGCAGATCCTCTATTCCTTAAGCAGTAGATATTGATCCTTTAGAAGCCCGGATGGGTTTTCCGTAGTACCTCAGGAGTTTTGTTCTCGTTTTCCCCGATGTTGATATCCTGTTCTTCTCAACATCCTTTTCGTCCGTTCAAATCTTGTTGTTGTTTTCCACTTCAAATCTTCTACCGGCGTCTAATCAAAACTTCCTCGTAAACTCTTGTCCAACTAAAGTGTTATTTCATACCGGAGCATCATATTCCTTTGTGTCAACAATCTTTTCCACAACACACAACCCAATTCTGGTTCCACCAAGCAATCAAAACTCTGTTCACTCCCCGGGATCTCAAATGTTGACTTCCAAGATAAGTAAGAACAATCCAATTCTAATGAGAGGCCACATATTCCTCGTTACTCTCATGTTGATGATTCTGACATTGATGATTATTCTTGATGTTGCATTGATGTCAATAACTCTGTTCCACCCCTATTACAGATAGTCTATTCTACAAACGAGTCAAATTCTATCCAGCTATACACCCTCAATACAATACCTCTCCCTTTACTTGAAAATGTTCCGGAGGTTTCCAAATTCCCTGATATCTTTCCAGAAGAGTTGCCAGGAATTCCTATTGTTTTGAACTTCCAGATAAACTATCCAGTGTGCACGATGTGTTTCACGTGTCACAGCTCAAGTGGATCTTTCCAAGAAGTATCCGGGCCTTTTCTTTTCTCAGTAGGAATCTCGGGGCGCGATTCCTTCAAGGGGGGGCGTTTGTAACATCCCAAGTATGAAAACCATCCCCTTAGAATGTTTGATTTCTTGTTATTAATGTATTGCATCATGTCATCATATTGCTTTCATGTGTGGATTCTCAAAACTCAACTAAATTCAAATCACTTATGTTTTCACACTTGGTCTGTTACAACCTTTTCAAATAAAATAATCTAATCTAATAAGTTATTTGTTTTCCATAAATTTGAATTTGCAACAATTAATTTGGTGGAATTTCAAACCTTTTCAATTATCGCAAAATTCACTCAAATTCATTTGAATTTCAAATAGCAACAAAAATTTGAGATTTTGAGAAAACAAATTTTGTGCAGCTGGGCATTTTGAATTCCCAATGCATAGGAAATTATTTCATAATTTTCTGACTTGAAAATCTACCTCAAATTCCTTTTCTAATTTCCTTTTTACAAAAAAAAAGAGAGCAAAAATAAAAATAAAACAACACACAAGGGAGAGAGAGACAGCAGGCCCTTTTTCCTTTTTCCTTTTCCCAGCCCACCTAGTGCCCAAGCCCACTTCCCCCTTGGCCCATACCCCTTCGCAGTGTCTTCTTCCTCCTCGGTACGGATCGCATCCGGCTTGTCCACGTGCTACAGAGAGATGCAGCAACGGTGATCACCATCCCCTCCCTCCTATAACTCTACCTAGATGCCCTAGGGTTTCCCCTACTCTCTCTTCTCCCTCTCCCCCGCCTCCATCTCTTCTTCCTTCTTCCTCCCCTCCATCTCTCTGTTCTGAAATTTTCTCTGTAGCTGAAACTCAACAGGAAGCCTCCTCTTCCTCCGGTGGTCGCCGGCCGTCTGGGCCCCCTCCGGCCGCGGTGAGGGCGGGAATGGAAAGCCCTCACCGCGGGCTCCCTCCTCGTCCACGCGGCAGCGGCCGGGACTGCCCGGAGAGCCGCCGCCATCCGCATCAAGTTGACGGCGACCACCTGCTGTCCGCCCTGCTCCACCGACCCCCTGCGCCTCCATCCGCGCGAGAGCCATCAAGGTGCGCCCCATCTCCCTTCCTCCTCTCGCCTCTCTCCTCCATCTCCGGCCACCCCACGCCCCCACAGAGCCTCCACCACGGCGCCCCCTCCGGCCGGCGAGCAGCAGCGAGGGATCTCTGTCCGCCATGTTCAGGTTGCGTACAGATTTCAGTTCAGAAATCCCGCGCGGCCACACCTTAACCACCCTCGTTTCCTTTCTCCTTCACAAATGCAGCAGCAGCCGCACTGGCAGAGGCCCTGTGCGCGCAGCCTCAGGTTGCAGGTTCGACTCCCCACACCCCACCTTTTTGGCTGCCCTTTTCTCCTGATTTATTTCAGTGCGGATCTGAACCTTAACCCCCTCGCTGCTCCCATCCTATCAACACACAGAGAAGTACCCCAATGGTTAGGCACCCTTGAGCACATCAGGAGGTGGGGGGTTCGAATCCCCCCTCCCTCAATTAATCCAACCTTTTTGTTTTTCATCCTTTTGGCCACATAAACATCTCAGATTCACATTCATGCCCCTGGTGATTATTTCTAGCCCTGCAAAATATTTTTTTCTAGTCCCTAGTTTCTAAAAATGGCAGATTTACACTAAATCTTGTAAAATGCATAAGAAATTCATCCCAACTCCAATTTTAACTTTTTAAATATGTTTTCTGTCCCAAATTAAATGTTCTATCCAAATATAAAATTTGTTTACTGTTTTGAATATTTTAAATTGGTGCAATATTTGAAAACTTGTCAAATTCACTTAAATTTGCAAAATTCATAACTTGTTCATAAAAATTCCAAATTCAACAAACCAAATATGTTTTCCAATCAATTTTTTCATGTACTTTCCAAATATAAATTTTGTTTGCTGTTTTGAATAATTTAAATTGCTGAAAACAACTGTTTCTTGTTTAATGCATTTAAAATTGCCAAAATAATAACTTGCTCATTTTAAATCCAATTTCCACAAATGAAATATGTTTTCCATGCAAAATTAAACCCTCTTTCCAAATATAAACTTTGTTTCATGTTTCGAATAATTAAAATTGGTTAAATGATTTAAACCTTGTTTAAATCATTTAATATTGTTAAATTTATCACTTGATCAAAACAAATTCTTTGGGACATATAAAATATGTTTTCAAGCCCTAAAAGTATAAACTTTTGAAATATGAATTTGGTTTAATGTTTTGAACAAATAAAAATTCATTTAAGTTCATGTTTGAATTAAATTCATTTAATTCTTGTTTAACTTGTTTAATTCATAATAAATTCATCCTAATTCCAATTTCAATATTTGAAACATGTAATCCAACTAAAATCTTGTTTTCTTTTCAAATATAAACTTTGTTATCTATTTTGAACAATTTAACTTGATGAAAACAACAAATACTTGTGTGACATGTTTTAAGTAACCAAACTTTTCAAACTTAACCAATGATTTCCAAAACTTGTTCCAATCCTTTTTCACTTGCATCTATCATTGTTATTTGTTGTTATTTTGCTGTTTTACTCATCCATGCATCATGCTAATTCACTTACACAATTTGATTAGTTGTAAAACAATTAATTCAACCATAAATCATGGGCTTTCCATATGCAATCCAATTGCATGTGGGTCCATTTAATCCTGTTTCTATCTTGTCAACTAGTTTATTTTGATGCACCCATTAACTTGACATGCATCATCTTTGATTGTGCACAATGCCCTGATATTGATTGTTTATATTTCTGCCTTGTTTGTTTGCTTCTTCCCGGATATACGACGACGTTGAGACCGACGATACTTACGACATCCCTTCTAAGGATTTAGCTCAGTACCAGGCTACTGGGTTTTGCAGGCAAGTTATCACTCACATGAACCACTGTGTTCCTTTCAACATGGATTACCGATACTTTCCGTTGTTCTTTTCTGCTAGCCTTAGCAGTAGTTGTCTCTGTTACGAACCTATCACATGAATCCTTTAACCCTGATATTGCCTCACCTCCACACCTATAACCATTGCTTGTGCCCGTGTCTTACTAGCATGCTTAGGTTGTTTTCCTCGAGTCTGTTACCGTTACCTTCAGTTACTATATCGTTATCATGTTCTGGGGGGCTCGATGTTTAATCAATCAATCATGCTAATGTTATTGTTAAATAATAAATTTGATGATAAGGCACCGGCAGGAGGCCCATGAGAGGTTTTGAAGCCTGCTAGTGTCGACCCTAATAGGAAAAGGGTCTTGTCTACTGATCCATGATGAGCGCACTACCCGCATTTGGGAAGCGAGTATGGGCGCCCCCCTCAACTTGACCTGATTCGCATCTCGTCCAAATCGCCTCATTTAGTTCGTGTTTTCCATTTGCCGCATGCATGTTTTTGCGAGCCCAGGCCAGGGTGGAACTTTTGTAGTCGGCATATAGGGGGACACGGTCTTAGAGTGCTATGAGGGTCCCTTTTCTTCGGGGCTTGATTAGCCGTGCGCCCAAGGTTCTTTGGGCTTGATGCGAAGAATGGTTGGTTGTGTTGAGTGCCCCGCTTGGTGGGAGGCATCCCATCTGGCGGGATATTCATGAGTGTACGGCCAAATTGGTGCAACCCTGCAGGGATAATCTTCTCGAGAAGCCGTGTTTTCCGCGGTTATGGATTACTTGGTGAAAGTACTGGCTAACAAGTACTCAGGACAACTTAAACATAATGATCAAACATGTTACACCCAATGATTAATAACTTGACTAGTAATAGATGGATGCCACAATAACTTGATTCACCGTTAATACAACTGTGTGAGTTATCCTCGGATTGCTTCTTTGGATAAGGGGCGAGATCCAGGATGGGTTTGTTTGAAGTTATCTTTCAGTTGGTTACAATCCTCGATCTTATCTCCTTTCTGTTAGCCGGAAGTGGTAGAATCTCTGTAGTTGGTTAGCGCAGCCAGTTGCAGCATCTTTTATATCCCCTCTCTTCCGTTGAACCCAAGGCATCTGTGCTTGGTGTTGACGGGTTACACTTTGGTGAACTGTGAGTCTTGCTTGCCAGTACGTTGGTGTACTGACCCCTTTGGGGCTGTGGTTTACGCAGACGACATTTCCGAGGATCTACATGGTGGCTACTACGTGGAGTATGACGAGACTGCTGACGAGTAGATAGCGGACCCGGGCAGGATCCGAGACTTCGTGGATGGGCTCCGTCTTTTCGTTTCCGGCCTCTTAGGCCTATTTGGTTCTTGTCTGTACTCAGACATGTTGAATGCTTCCGCTGTATTGTAATGATGTATTGTTGGGGCATGTGCCCTCTGAATGATTGTATTTGCTATCTCTGCTCTAATGAGAGCCATTTGCAACTTATTTCAATCTTTTTGTGTCGTAGAGATCTGTTGTGATATCAGTTGTTCAACGCCGTTGACGTACCATGTGTGTATGGTTTGAAGTACGTCGACGGAAGTGCCTTTGATCTCTAGTGGATAGTTTACATCGACGATGGAATAGCAGGGCTTGTGTTGTCGCGCATAAGCGCAGGCCTACCAGGAAGCTGGGACGTGGGAGCAGTTATGCCCCATAATCCAAGCACCTGCTATCCAGTTCGTACGGTGAGTATCCCCTAGAAATCAGGGTGCGACAAACGAGAACTTGTGCTTCAAAGATCTGCCATTTATCAGCAAGGTTTACGACGTTACCATAGTCAGAAAATCAGGCATCGTTCTTTTAAAGAAGGTGACTTAGTGCTAAGATTGGTACAACAAAGAAAGCACAAATTAGCCCCAGTTTGGGAAGGACCACTCGTCATAAGCAACGCTATGAAAAATGGATCATACTATCTTGTAGATATTCGAGACACGGAAGATGATCCCGAAAGGCCGAATCGCAAAAGAAAGAGAAAGATAGATGACGAACTAGGGGAGACCAAAAGACCCTGGAGCATCCAGCAGTTACGTCCCTTCTAAACTTAGTTCAATTTCTATGTAAACATCTTTGAGATCATGAAATAAAGTTGTCGGAATTCGTACATCTAAGTTTTTTACATGTTTATTATAGTATAAAGCATAATTCCATCTTATCTATTTCCCAATGATCTTTCAAAATACTCAATGTTAACCCGAATTGTGCCTGCGTGCTCGGTGTTAAAAAACTGAAAGATTTTCAGCCTAAAATGGCTTAAGGAAACCCAGATTGTACCTGCGTGCCTGAGTTTCATTCAGAAAAATTCCTTACTGTTCTCTAAGTATTATCTGATTGTTTTTATGTTGGGTCACTGGAGCTAGTAAGTAAAGATGCCTTTAGTATGATCCATGTTTCCGAGTTTCGACTGATTGGTTATACCTAGTCACTTGGCATGAAGATTAAAATACTATCGAGCCATTTCAAACACTAAGGACAGTTAAAGCATATAAACCAGAGAACTTAGAAGATAAAGGAATAAAAACCCGAAAAACTTGCAAAAGACTTAATAATATTACTGCAAAGGCGGAGTACTTGTTTATACAAAAGAATAGAAAGCATTACAATAAGTTTACATTGTAAAATCAGTAATGCTTCTATTTCCTATTTTCTACCCAGGATCAGGAAACTTCCTTCAGGCATCCGACTCTTATTCGCTGCTGGATACCTCGGGAGTTTCCAGAATAGCTTCCTCCGGGTAGAAGGTGGAGACGTTCACCATGGTGGCAATCTTGGTGTCGTGACCTTTGATTTCTTCAAAGATTTTGGCCCGCTGCGCCTCCGTGTATCCTTGAGGGATGCCGGACGCCACGCGCCAAGATTTGGCAGTTGGGTAGAGCATGCGCATGACCCCTAGAGCCATGCGCGCACCACCGCGTGCCGCGGAGCGAAGGATGGAATCCCTGGACTCCGCCACCTCCACGATGGCTCCCGGAAGTTTTTCAACTTCCGAGAATTCCCCAGTCCTGGAAGGAAGGCATTTGTTTACCAGCAACATCCCCGCAACCTTGATTGCGGTGAATACCTTCCCGAAAGCTCGGATTTTTTCAATCCGAGTAAGCTGGGGGCTATCTCCTGTTTCAGTAAAACACAATAGTGTTAGAGAAAACAGAGAAATATGTAAACATGGAATATCCGGTAAAAGACAAAGTACTTACCGAGAATCTTGTCCATCTCGGTGCCTTCTTCCAGGCGCTGGTTCAAGGCGTTCTCCAGATCTAGGATAGTGGTCTTGTCCTTGACAGCTTGGTTGGAGCCTTAGATTCGGTGATTCCAACAACTAGTATGCTGGCCTCCAGGTCCTGCTGTAACTTCACAGTAAGCTTGTGAAGTTCCAGGTTCTCACGGCGGAGGTTTTCGGCATTGCCGGCATCTTCAGAAATTTGTTTGGCTTTCACCAAAGCAGCTGAAAAGCAAGTAAAAAAAAGACGAGTTAGAGAACTCGGAAAACTACTTAGAAAAAATACACAATTGAAAGCAGAGAAATCTTTTACCTGCTGAATCCTTCAGCTGCTGCTGAGTGGATGCCAGTTCTGCCTCCTTAACATCAAGAAGAGAAAGAAGGTTTTTCACCTCCTTGTTCTTGATGGTAAGTTTGTTTAAAACTTCCACGTTGATGTTCTCAGCAGTTTGCTGAAACACGGAAAGTGTTTAAGTTAAAAAACAAGCATAAAAGTGAAAAAAGCATTTAAGGCAAAAGCATGCATTTGACTTATTGCTTGGGGCTAGAGATATTACCTGGCTCATCCGCTGCAAAGTCGACAAGTTGTCATTGAATTCTTTTGCATAATCTGCAAAAAGAATCCCAACATGGAAAAGGCCGTCCTGGATGACCTGCCGAGGTGAAAATACGAAGTTATTCCTTACAATTAGTCCGCCTTGCGGCCAAGGACGGATCATAGGAGCGGGAGCAAAGAACTTGGTAGCCCATGGACGAATATATCTGAGTTCGTCAAATGGTTCTTCCTTTAACTTGAATTCTTTGTTGAAAGTCGGAATGGATTCCTCCTCAGGTGTACGAGAAGGACCGCCCATATCCGGCTCCGCCCTTTTGTCGGATATATACTGAATAGGGGTATAGAAGATGGTAGACAAAAGAGCCGGACTACCAGGGTGGCCTACATGGTAATGGGCTTAGGTCCATTGGGCGGCCCAGTAGTCCGACGCGCAGAAGCCGGATTCTAGAAGAACCCGGATCACGGCCCACGTGATCTGGCTTGGAGGAGAAGACGGATTCCTTACTTTCCAAGTTACAAGTTAAACGTAGTCTTCTAGGTTTTCTGGTTCTGTAAGCCCTAATCCGGCTATTATATAAAGCCGGACGGGAGATAGATTACATAAGTTCCAAGGTTCTAGGTTCAAGCTAAAGCTCTACGCAACTCGCCGAGAAGCTCATCCTCGTCGAGTAGCTAGATCTATTCCCTCACATTGTAACCCTGTTATACGGGCTTTAGTCCCAATTAGTGAGAAGTGCAGGAGTAGGTACGCCGTACTGTCGCGACGTACCGAACCTGGGTAAAATCCCGTGTTCTGTGTTACTACGCTATCCCGTTACCCCACGTCTCTACCGTAGTCTCATGGCACCCCAGTCTATGAAAACTACTACGATGTCTCGACAGTTGGCGCCCACCGTGGGGCAAACGACGTCAGGCGTGAAATTCCGATCTGGGATACTTGGCGGAATTGGAAGATCGATCACTGTCGGAAGCTTGGAATTCGACGACGACGTCGGGCGCTTCCTCGACAACGGATCCTACATACCAGCGCAAAACCACCTGGTAAGTGCCTGCGTGTTACCGATTGGATCTGCTAACATCTTTATCGGACTAACTGCAGAGGCAATGGGGTTTTGCGATGGAAGCAAATTTATCCCACCCGCCCTATACCCAGTCGAAGACGACTATGATGCCGGATTTTGCTCAGATCGCCGACAAAACAGTGATACGCACTTTATCGGCATGGTGCAATCCGAGATCGCTGAAAACACGGATGACGGAAATCCCGTGCAAGAGGAAGATAACAACCTACCTGTCATAGAGACGGAAGAACCAATACCCGTCACAGAGACGGAAGATCCGACATCCGTCAACCAGACGATGAACTCGGAAACAGAGTCCGTGCTTGCCGCCATAGAGGCGAGATTGGAGTCGGAAACCGGATCGGATAACTTCGACTCCGAAGACGAAGACGATGATGCCTTCGTAAGAAAAGTTAAGTCCTTTCAAGAGGGATTCCATGAAGTGCTAATGGCAAAACCAGCCGATACAACGGGTGCCGACAGCCAGGAAAGCCCTAAAACCCCTCCGCCAGTGGAAGAGAGGGAAGACGGAGAAACTTCTCCGATATTCCCTAATGTCAAGGAGATGACAGAGGATGAACCTGTCAAAAAACCTCCGTCTTCCAAGAAAAAGCACCGTGCTTCTAAAAAACTCCAGTACAAACTCCGGAAGAAAAAGTCAGCTGATCTCGCTGATGAAAACCTGGAAGTTGGAGATATTAGTGGCACAAAGCCTGCGGAAAAGAAATCTAAGGAAATCACCGCTCCGCCAATGACAGAACTGGAAGAGCAAGAACTATTACAAACACCAGTGGGACCCAATGAACCCCCTGAGATGCTGGAAGCCAGGAGACAAGCTTTCCAACGGCAACAGCAACATCTGCTTAGATCTCGGCAACATCTCCAACAAACCCATAATGACATCAAAGTCATGAAGGAAGAAATAGAGGAGTACGAGAGAAAGCATAGATCTGCCTTAAAACCTACTAGGTTACCCGGAATCGCAAAACCGGAAGAACTGCCGCCGAAAGAAAGGTTTTATAACCCATCTTGGCAAAAGCAGTTAAACGGCAAAGATGCCAAGGGCGAACCAATATACAAAACCGCAGCGGAAAACGCGGAAGCAGCGTTCGCCATCCTCAATAACGATCTGTATTCCAATGGGGAAAAACTCCAAGGGGTGTATGCTTTCCTAGGAAAAGCATTACAGCAGCAACAGCGAGGACAAGAGCGATCAGGGAGGCTGCATGATAATTCCACCCTCTGCAAAACTGTTACTTGCGCTGCTGGAGCACCTGGACCGGAAGAACCCGGAGATTCGGATAAAAAAGAGAATCCGAGAAAAGACAAGAAAAACCCCGACAACCGGGATGCAGCGTCTAGAACCGGACCTCATCTCCCGAAAGATGGATATAAACCACACGATCGGGAAGACAAACACCGGAATGACGGCAAAATAATGCCACCTCCGAGAAACCCAGCTGAAAAAGCTGGAAGATACGATACACCTCACAGACGTGAAAGATCTCGGACACCGCCTAAAGATAAGGAAAGATACAGGAGCAGGACTCCACCTAATCCCAGGGGGCGTGACACCGGAAGAGATAGAGATAACCCCGGAAAAGCGCGTCCGCGCAACAATGGAAAAGAAAGGAGCAGATCCCCTTCTGTCCATTCAGCCGGGAGATATTCTGCACATATTGATAGAGCAGAAAAGGATGATCTATACTTTGGTCCTAAGTGTTTTACTGACAGGATCCGAAGGATAACCCTACATTCTGGCTTCGCCAAAGTTGGTCCAACCTACCAAAAGTATACCGGCAGTACAAACCCGGATACCTGGCTTTCAGATTATTACACAGCCGTCCAAATCAACAACGGGACAGACCTGGAAGCTGTCAAGTTTCTTCCCCTAATGTTGCTAGACGGAGCCAGAGATTGGATCAATGGTTTACCATCAAGAACTGTAGACAGTTGGGATGATATGGCGAGAGTATTTACTCAGCATTTTCGGGGAACATACAAACGCCCAAATAGCATCAACCAGCTGAACCGTTGCACCCAATTTGAAGACGAACCATACGTGGATTTCATCTCCAGATGGACTGCAATGAAGAATAGTTGCTCTGGAGTAACTGACGTACAAGCAATGCATGCTTTCGTCAATGGCCTAAAACCCGGACTTGTACCGTTCATGGTTGGTTCTAAAAAGCACAAAGATCTCGGATCTATGCTTACAACCGCTAATGAGCATGCTGCAGCCGAAGACGATATCAGAGCAAGAGGAGGCAATATTGAGTCACTGATACTGGCCAAGAAAACACCTCGTTCTGATAAAAAAGGAACTCCGGAGTCAACAACAAAGCCCAAGGAGGTTAACATAGCCTTTGGAGGAGAAAAGGTGAACAAGTGGAAAGGCCGCAGTCCGGATCCAATCAATTACACTCCCGAAGAATGGGAGAGAATTAAGTCGGAACCCTGCGTCCACCACTCTCAGTTTGGGAAACCAACCCACACAAACGCGCAATGCCGGCTAAACAAGCATATGAAAGGCAATGCAGGATCCGGAAATAAAGGGAAAGGTTCCAAGAGGAAACCTGCCAAACAAAAGCCAGAAGCTGAAAAAGAAGACAGTGAATCGGACACTGATGACAAAATCCAGGAACAACAGCGAAAAGGCGAACCCAAATTTCCGAGAGTCGACGGAGAAGCAATGCTAACTTTCCTAGCAACCCCGTCAGCAAAGGTGGCCAAAAGAACACTTCGAGAAATAAACGCGGTTGTTCCTGCGACCCCAAAATTCTTGAAGTACTCTAACACACCGATAATCTGGGATCAGTCAGATCATCCCGGAAATATCCCTGAACCCGGCACACAAGCTCTTGTTGTAAGCCCTATTGTTCAAAACACTAGGCTAAGAAGAGTGTTGATGGACGGAGGATCCAGCATCAACATAATGTACCTGGATACACTGAAGCACTTGAAGATATTCGAGTCCCAGCTCAACTACAGCAATATACGCTTCCATGGCATTGTTCCTGGCAGGCAAGCACGATCCCTAGGAGAAATTTCCCTAGATGTCACCTTCGGAGATAAAGATCACTTCCGGCAGGAAAAAGTATCCTTCGAAGTAGTGCCGTTCGAAAGCGTGTATCACGCAATACTCGGACGTCCGGCTTTCGCCAAATTTATGGCAAGATCTTGCTATATCTACAACAAGCTGAAGATGCCAGGACCCAAAGGAGGAGTAATCACCATTGCCGGTGATTTCAAACTGGCAAACGAGTTGGAGAAGCAAAACGCCCTTTGCGCTCAAAGAGTTATAGCTCAGGAAGAACTGAAGGAGTTAGCCAAGGAGGTATCGCCGAAAGAAATGCCGGAAGGAAAAGAAACTCGGAAGCCAACAGATAGCTTCAAGGCGTCCGAGAATACAAGACAGGTAATCCTAGATCCCAAAGATCCGACAAAATTCGTCGTTGTAGGGACTGGGATGACCGACAAATAGGAAGGCGAGCTCATCAAGTTCCTCCGTGAGAACTGGGATATTTTTGCCTGGTGTCCAGCTGACATGCCAGGCGTACCCAGGGAACTTGCTGAGCACCAACTCAAGGTTATTCCTGGATCAAAACCCGTCAAACAAGGTCTCCGTCGATTTGACGGAAGAAGACGGAAGGCTATTGGCAAGGAAATTATCCGGCTTTTAGCAGCGGATTTTATCAAGGAAGTAATCCATACTGATTGGTCCGCAAATCCGGTATTAGTGCCGAAGAAAGACACCACTGCTCTTAGAATGTGTATAGATTACACAGGACTGAACAAGCTGTGTCCGAAAGATAGGTTTGCGTTACCGCGAATCGATCAAATAATAGACGCCACTGCAGGCTCTGAGCTTTTATGCTTTTTGGATGCATACTCCGGGTACCACCAAATACGCATGAAAAAGGAAGATCAAATCAAGACTTCTTTTATAACCCCGTACGGGACGTATTACTACGTAACCATGCCTTTTGGCCTGAAGAACGCAGGTGCAACCTACCAGCGTTGCATGCAACGTTGTTTGCATAGTCAGATTGGAAAAAATGTCCATGTTTACGTGGACGATATTGCCGTCGTAACCAAGGAAAAAGATAGACTCCTTGAGGATTTGCGAGAAACTTTCGAAAACTTACGCACCTACCAGATGAAGTTGAATCCATCTAAGTGCGTATTCGGGGTTCCCTCAAGTGAACTTCTGGGTTTCATCGTTTCTCATAGAGGAATAGAAGTTAACCCGGAAAAGATTAAGGCAATCTCGAACATCTCAAAACTTACGTGTGAAAAAGATGTCCCAGAATTGCCGGGTTCCGCCACAGCCATAAAAAGATTTCTTAGTTGGCTGGGGGCTAAAACCTTACCATTTCACAAACTGCTGGAGAAGTTCGACAAGGTCAAGTGGATTGCGGAAGCCTGGGAACGTCTAGCAAGTTATGTCCCCTTCTGTACTTAGTTCAATTCTATGTAAACATCTTTTGAGATCATGAAATAAAGTTGTCGGAATGCTGTCATCCATATTTCTTATAAGTGCAAAGTGTTTCCGCCTCATCTATTTCCCAATGATCTTACAAATTTCTCAACGTTAACCCGAATTGTGCTTGCGTACTCGGCGTTACATAACTGAATGATTTTTCAGCCTTTTAACGGCTAAAGGAAACTTGAATTGCCTGCGTGCCCAAGTTTCACTTAAAACTTTCCTTGTTTCTCTAAGTCTTATCTGATTGTGTGTGTGCCGGGTTACTGGAACTAGTTAGTAAAAATGCCTTTAGCATGATTCATGTTTTCGAGTTTCAAAACTGATTGGTTCGTCCCCAGTTACTCGGCATAACGATTCATAATGCTATTTGAGCCATTTCAAACACTAAGGACAGTTAAAGCATATACACCAGAGAACTTAGAAGATAAAGGAATGGTAAAATCCAAACAACTTGCAAAGTAATTTCATAGTTTAAACTGCAAAAGGCGGAATTCTCATTAATATAAAAGAAGCATTACATTTCAGATTACATTAAAAGGACAGTAATGCTCCTATTGTCTATTTTTTCTATCCAGGTTCCAAGTAACCTTTCAAGAATCCGACTCCTCCTCGCTGCTTTCTTCGTCGGGGATTGGAGGAGCTTCCTCTTCTGGATAGTTGACGGCGACATTTACCATGGCGGCAATCTGGGTGGCGTGGCCCTTAACTTCACCAAAGATGGTGGTTCGTTGCGCATCCGTGTATCCCTGAGGAACACCGGTGGCCACACGCCAGGATTTGGCACTAGGATAGTGCATGCGCATCAGGCCTAAGGCCATGCGCGCACCACCCCGTGCAGCGGAGCGGAGAAGAGACTCCTTGGACTCCGCCACCTCCATGATGATACCCGGAAGTTTTTCAACCTCCGAGCATTCCCCAGATTTATCGGGAAGGAACTTCTCTATGAGCTGCGTCCCGGCAGCCTTAATCAAATTCCATGTTTCCCCGAAAGCTCGGATGCCTGCAATCCGAGTTCCATCTGGGGTGTCTCCTGTTCGATTCAATAAAACGTACAAAAGGATTAGGCAGACAAACAGAGAAAGCAAAACATGGAAAGATGTGAAAAAAGTAAGAAATTTACCAATGAGCTTGTCGATCTCGGAAACTTCCTCCAGGCGAAGGTTCAGAGCTTCGGTCAAATCCTGAATGGTGGATTTGTCTTTCTCCGCCTGTTCGGAAGCCTTGGAATTAGCCATTCCAAGAGCCAGGTTGCTGGCTTCCAGGTCTTGTTGAGCTTTCACAAGATCCTTGTGAAGCTCAATGTTCTCATTGCGGAGAATTTCGGCGTTGCCAGAATCTTCCGCTGCCTGCTTAGCCTGAGCTAAGGCAGCTGAAAAGGAAGGGAAAATCCGAGTTGGTCAATTTCCTCGGGAAAAAACTCAGACAAAGACTCAAATAAGAAATTTCAAAACGAAAATGCCTACCTTTCGTTTCTGTCAATGCGAGCTGAGAGGATTCCAGCTCCGCCTCCTTCTCCTCAAGAATAGAAAGAAGACTTCGAACTTCTTTATTCTTGATGGTGAGCTTCCTGAAAACTTCCAGGTTTATGGCTTCGGAGGTTTGCTGAAACGTAGCAAGGAAAAGTATGGTTACAAAAAGCATCAAAGCAAAAAGCACGCATTTTAATTAATGCTTGGGGGCTAGAGTTATATACCTGGCTCATGCGCTGCAAACCTGCTAAGTTTTCTTTGAATTCTTTCGCGTATTCCGCGAAGTGATTTCCGGCTGCGTCCAAGCCGTCATTGATAGCTTTAAAATCCTTGTAAAAGGTGGGAATTTCCTCGTCAAAAGTCCGAGTAAATTTTTCCACCTCTGGGGCCGCCCTTTCCCTCGTGTCCGGGTCGGACACAATGGGCTGGCTGGGCTCCGGGGGCTTGGTGGTGGGGGCTGCAGTAGGCTCTTTCGCCCTCGTGCTTGGCGTATCCGGGGCGACGGCAGGAGAAGGTTGGCTGCCTCGGCTGGAAGAAACCTTGAGTTTCTTCAGCTTCTTCGGCTTCAGGCTGGAGGGGGGCAGGCTAAAAACCAAAACCCGGAAAAGGTTAAAACACCAAAGATGGACGAAAAAGATCCCATAAAAGAAAAACCCAGAAGAAAATAACCTGGAAGTGGCGACGGGAATTCCGTCAAGGTCGATAATCTCATCCGAGGAAATTATCTTCTTGCGCTTGCGCCCACCTGTAGCGGCGGTGCGCAGCGCATCCAGCTCAGCCTCGGAGGCTAACTCCGAGTCTGGAAGATCCGCAAGCTGTCGGAAGAACCAATCAGAATTAAAAGGCAGATTATCCTAGAATTGAGATTGTACCCAAATGACGGAAAATTTACCTTGGGAGCTGGGTTGTCGGCTGTGTACATTGGCCGACTCTCCGTGTATTGGTCGCGCGAAGCGACCAACTGATTGATGCGCCGCCTAAGTTCCTTTGCGGGCCAATCCTTGTCGGTTGTCCGCATTGGATCCTTGGCTCCCGTGTATTCACACAGGAGACGGCCTCCGTGGTTTGCTAATGGCTGAATCCGCCTATCCAGCCAGCAAAAGACCGTATCCATACCGGTCAAAGGAGGTTTGGAGGAGGTGAGCTTGGCGATGCGCCTTTTGATCCTTAGCAGATCTGGAGGCAGAACCTGGACGGCTTCTGTCCCCCAGTTATCTTGGGGAATAGCGGCGGAATTCACGAAAGGTGGAACCCCGACGGCCTTTTTAGGGAAAGGCACGTCGGGATGATAGAAAAAAGAACCCATCCAGAATTTGACGGATTCTGAGGTTTTGATTTTAGGGAACCAATCCTCTCGGAATCTCCGAAGAGTAAAGGAAATGGTCCCGCAATTTGGGAGTGCGCCCTCCGAAGAGTTACGCTTGACCCCAAAGCAGTACAGCCAAAAATCTAACCTAGGCTCTATCCCTAGGTAACCTTCGAACAAGGCCTGGAAGCCGGCGATGTACAGAATGGAATTGGGAGGAAGGTTGTGAGGTTGGATGCTGTAATGTGACAGAACCTGGAGGAAGAAAGAGGAAGGTGGGAGCCCCATACCTCGTAGAAGGTGGGAGGTAAGAAGCACCCTTTCGCCCTCTTGTGGCATGGGTTCGGTCTCCTCTTCCGGGAGCCGCCACTTCTTTTTAAGAACCAAGCCCTCCTTCTCCAAGTTTGGAAGGAGAGCCGGGGGAATACTGCAGGCACTCCAGTTGCCTGCAGTTTCCTCTTCCTCATCCGCTCCGGCGGCGGCGGCCTTCGCGGCGGCGAGTTTCTCGCCAAGGAGCTCGATTTTTTCCTCCGCCGTTTCAGGTGCAAACGGCGGGGTTGTCGTGGCGCTCGATGCTGTGACATCCGCGGCGGCGGAAGTGCTTCCTCCGTCTGCAGTGGATGCCGTGGTCTTTTCCGGCTCGCCGCCGGCATGCTTGGGCGACCCTAGCTGTGGATCTAGGTCGCCCAAAAGTTCGTCGATGGAGGCGCGAGCCGGTGAGGACTGCGGAGAAGCCATCTTCCTTGGTGATGTGTGTGTGCGCTCCGGCGTGCGAAGAGCTCGTCGGGGCAAGGTCTCGTTCTCGCTCTCGAGCTCGCGTTCGCAACAATGGTGAGGGCAGTGAGGGAGTGAAGAAGATTGCCGATGGGGACGAAGACGGCTATTTATAGCCTGAAAACCTCTAGATACGTGCTAACGGCTCTTTCGAACGTTGGATGTTTAACGCGTGTCAACCATCGAGAAATCCGGGAAACGGAACGACAGTGGAATGATGGCTATCTCCTCGTTTCCCGTGAGAATCTGTCAGAGATACGTTACAGGGTTTCCCGCGTGAAACCAAGCGTCGCCTACGTCAGCATGATTAAAGCACTGACGTCAGAAGTTCCTTTTCCGCGAAGGATCGCGAGAAGAAAAGCCGGATTTTCAGAGTTCCGAGTTTTATGTTACCATCTCCTTCAAAAGGAAAGTAGAAAGAATCAAGACTGCTGAATCAAGATTTCCCGTACAAATGCATTTGACGAAAGACGGAGAATCAGAGTTTTGATCCTTCCTGGGGGCTACTGTCGGATATATACTGAATAGGGGTATAGAAGATGGTAGACAAAAGAGCCGGACTACTAGGGTGGCCTACATGGTAATGGGATTAGGTCCATTGGGCGGCCCAGTAGTCCGACGCGCAGAAGCCGGATTCTAGAAGAACCCGGATCACGGCCCACGTGATCTGGCTTGGAGGAGAAGACGGATTCCTTACTTTCCAAGTTACAAGTTAAACGTAGTCTTCTAGGTTTTCTGGTTCTGTAAGCCCTAATCCGGCTATTATATAAAGCCGGACGGGAGATAGATTACATAAGTTCCAAGGTTCTAGGTTCAAGCTAAAGCTCTACGCAACTCGCCGAGAAGCTCATCCTCGTCGAGTAGCTAGATCTATTCCCTCACATTGTAACCCTGTTATACGGGCTTTAGTCCCAATTAGTGAGAAGTGCAGGAGTAGGTACGCCGTACTGTCGCGACGTACCGAACCTGGGTAAAATCCCGTGTTCTGTGTTACTACGCTATCCCGTTACCCCACGTCTCTACCGTAGTCTCATGGCACCCCAGTCTATGAAAACTACTACGATGTCTCGACACCTTTCCCTCGCATCCATCTTGGACGCAATGGGCTGGCTAGTCGGCAGTGGGTATTCCTCCGGCTTTGCAGATTGATCTTCCCCCCTAGAGTAACTGGGTAGAAGGAGCTGCAGGAGGAGATGGCACTCCCTTGCCGACAGTGGCCTTATGCTTCTTCAGCTTTTTTTGATTTCAAAGAAGTTGGAGCAAGGCTGAAGGGGAAAGAAGGCAAAAAGGAAATCTGAGAAATCAATATTTCGAGAAACCAAAACAGCTTATGCAAGAAAAATCAGGCAAAGGTACAAAATACCCAGAGAATTACCTGGATGTAGCGACGGGAACCCCGTCAAGATCCACCACCTCTTTAGTTGTTGCCGGCCTCTTACGCTTCCGACCACCGTAAAACTTGGCATGCGGTTCATCAAGTTTGGCGTCAGTTGCAAGATCCTTTTTGGTGAGGTCATCGAACTATGGAGAAGGCCAAATATCCGACTAAGTTAAGAAAACAGAGAAAGACAAAAAATCCAAGAAAATTTTCCAAAGAGAAAAGAACATGCCTTTGGAATCTTGTTCCCTTTATGATACATCTCTTGGCTTTCTTCATATTGGTCGTGAGTGGCAACCAAATGATTGACCCGCTTTTTGAAGTCCCTTTTCGAGAATGCCTTATCCGTTCCCTTCATTTTGTCTTCCGGACCCTTGTACTCGCATAGAAACCGGGTTCGATGTGCAAGAGGTTGGATGCGTCTTCCGAACCAGCACAAAATTGTGTCGGTTCCGGTAAGAGGAGGTTTTGAGGAGGTGAGCTTGGCGATGCACCGTTTGATTTTCATCAAATCGTCCGGCAAAGTCTGCACTGCCTTTGCAGCCCAGTTATCTTGGGGAGTAGCGGCAGCATTGACAAATGGTGGAACCCCTGTTTCCTTTCCAGGAAATGGGATGTCTTGATGATAGAAAAAGGAACTCGTCTAGAATTTGACGGATTCCGATGTTTTTATCTTGGGGAACCAATCTTCCCTGAATCTACACAGGGTGAAAGATATGGTTCCACAAGTTGGGAGAGCGCCCTGTGAGGGGTTTCGCTTAATCCCAAAGCAATACAGCCAGAAATCTAACCTAGGCGCTATTCTTAAATACCCTTCGAAAAGGGCCTGGAAGCCGGCTAGATAAAGAATAGAATTTGGTGGTAGGTTGTGAGGTTGGATGTTATAATGGCTAAGGATTTCTAGGAAGAAGTTGGAAGGCGGGATTCCCATACCTCTAGAAATGTGCGAGGTAAGAAGGACTCGCTCTCCGGCCCTAGGTGAAGGCTCGGACTCTTCTTCCTCGTACCGCCATTTCTCCTTCACAATCAACCCCTCCTTATCCATTGTCGGAAGAAGGGAGGGGGTGATATTACATCAGCTCCAATTGCCGGAAGTCTCGCCTTCGTCTTTGGCTCCGGCCGCGGTGGCGAGTTCCTCCCCAACGAGGAGGATTTTCTCTTCTGCCGTTTCGGGGACGAGCGGCGGAGGTGGCGCAGAGGAAGAGGCGGCCAGATTTTCAGCCGCGAGATGTAGATCCTCGCCGGCCTGGCCGCCGGATATGTTCTCCGGTGCGCTGGCGGTGGCGTGGCTCGGCGAATCGAGCTGCGGGTCCATCATGTTGATGATTTCGTCGATATCTGTGGCGACGGAGTGCTCCTCGGAGGCGCGCGGTGAATCCATGAACTGGCGGCACGGTGAGGACTTCGAACTCCCGACGAGAAGTTCCGGGAACGGTGCTAAGACGAGCATGGGCTCTGCTCTGCTCTCGCTAGAACTATGGCTCGAGGGCTATGGCGCTTGGAAGCTAGAAGGTGAGAGGAGAGCGGAAGGATCACCGGAGGGCACGAAGGAGGCTATTTATAGCTGGAAAACCTTTACGATACGCGCTAACGGCTCTTTAGACCGTTGGATTTTCAACGCGTGTCACCCGCCGGAAAAGCCGGGAAACGAGGCGGCGAATGATTATTGCTATCTCCTCGTTTCCTGCGAGAATCTGTCAGAGATACGTTTCAGGGTTTCACACTCGAAACCCAAACGTCCCTGCCGTCAGCATGGTTTCATCGTTGACGTAGGAAGTTCCTTCTCCACGAAGGCTCGTGGAAGAAAAAGCCGGATTTCCCGAAATCCGAGTTTCGCGTTAAAGCAAGATTTGAAGGAAAAGAAGAATCGAGACGAAGAGCCGACATTTCTTGGAAAGAATGCAAAATTGACGAAGGACGGCGAATTGAAGTCTCAATACTTATTGGGGGCTACTGTCGGATATATACCAATTAGGGGTATATCAGATAGTGTCCTAAAGTGCCGGATTACCAGGGTGGCCAGAATGGTAATGGATTACTGTCCATTAGGCGTCCCAGTAAGTTGACGTGCAGAAGCAAGATTCTAGAAGAACCCGGACCACGGTCCAAGTGGTACGGCTTGGAGTAGAAGGAGGATTCTTGCCTTCCAAGTTAGAACCTACCGTAGTCTTCTAGGTTTCCTTTTCTGTAAGCCCTAACCCGGCTATTATATAAAGCCGGACGGGAGAGAAGAACATAGACAAGAAGCTAGAGGCTAACTCGCCGAGAGGTTGATCCTTGTCGAGTAGCTAAACCAACTCACATTGTACTTTGTATACTTTAGGCTTCAGCCCTGATTTAGTGAGATTGCAGGAGTAGGAACGCCGGCTAGTTGCTACGTAGCAAACCTGGGTAAACTTTGCTGTCCTTGATTGTCATACTATCACGTTCCCCCCACGTCTCTATCAGTGGTCTCATGGCACCCCCGTCTATGAATTCTACTACGATGTCTCGACAGTGAACATATGGGAGTCTTCATAGGTTTGGCATCATGCATATTGAATCTCTTGAGCATGTCTTGAGTGTATTTGACTTGTTTGATGAAAGTTCCTTCATGATATTGATGTACTTCCAAGCCAATGAAATATTCCAATTCTCCCATCATAGACATCTCAAACATATCGGTCATAAGCTTGCAAAACTCTTCATTGAACAAAGTGTTAGTAGATCCAAAACTGATGTCATCCACGTAGAGTTGGCATATGAACAAGTCACCTCCAACCGTCTTGGTAAAGAGGGTGGGATCGATTAAACCAACATTAAACCCACGATCCATAGAGCGCCTTATCGAGTTTATAGACATAATCGGGGTGGTTGGGATCCTCGAAACCCGGAGGTTGCTTGACATATACTAACTCATTAATGGTGCCATTTAGGAAAGCACTCTTAACATCCATTTGTTGTAACTTGAAATTATGATGAGATGCATAGGAAAGTAAGATGCAAATGGATTCAAGACGAGCTACAGGGGCAAAGGTTTCACCGAAATCAACACCTTCGACTTGAGAAAACCCTTGAGCCACCAATCTTTCCTTGTTTCAAATGACGATACCATCTTTGTGTTGCTTGTTCTTGAACACCCATTTGGTGCCAATAACATTCTTGGAATCCTTGGGTCTTGGCACTAACTTCCACACCTTGTTGCTCTCAAAGTTATTGAGTTTATCATGCATGGCTTCAAGCCAATCTTGATCTTCAAGAGCTTCATAGACTTTCTTGGGTTCAATGAAGGAGACAAAAGCATGAGCATTGCTAAAATCCGCCAATTGTTTCCGAGTGACAACTCTTCCACGAACTTGCCCAAGTATCTTGTCCTCCGTGTGACCCGCTCGTTCAAGATTCTCTAGCCTTCTCTTTCCTCTACAAGCTAGCATATCCTCCAAGGATTCTTTGGATATAGCTTGAGAATCACCTTCTTCATCAGAGTCTTTTCCATCTTCATCTTGTCCTTGATCAACAATGGGTAAAGGATCACCACTAGGATGAGCTCTCTCAACAATGATGGGACCCTTATCATGACTAGGATGAGTAGCTTGGCCTTGATCACTTGTTTTACCTTGGTATTAGCTTGGCCTTGATTACTCGCTTGACCTTGATCATTAGCTTGAGGGCTTGGTGCATCTTGTTGGGTAGCTTGTGCAGCAATGGGTGTAGTCAATGGATCCACTTGAGTGGGGCATAGTCCTTCTCCCTCCGTCATCCGGTAACCCTCAATGGGGATTATTTCACCAATCCCCATTCTTCTTATGACGATGGAAGGAATTGCATCTCCTACAACACCGTGATCTATACGACCCCCTTGGGAGCCGTTATCCTCATCAAACACCACGTCTATAGCTTCTTCAACTTGTCCGATGGACTTGTTGTAGACTCTATAGGCGTGAGCATTTGTGGCATATCCAATAAAGATACCCTTATAAGATTTGGTCTCAAATTTTGACAAACGTTTACCTTTCTTGCGAATGAAGCACTTGCAACCGAAGACCTTGAAGTAAGATACGTCCGGTTTCTTGCCCGTGAGAATCTCATAGGGAGTCTTGTTCAAGATCTTGCGGAGATATAACCGGTTGGTAGCATGACACGCGGTGGAGATGGCTTTGGCCCAAAATTTATAGGGAGAAGAGAACTCCGCAACCATGGTCCTAGCCGCATCCATCAAAGTCCGGTTTTTTCTCTTCGCAACACCATTTTGTTGAGGGGTATAGGGAGTGTAATATTGATGAGCAATGCCCTCTTCACTAAGAAAACCCTCAACAGTATAATTCTTGAACTCCGAGCCATTATCACTCCGGATGGCTAATATGGAAGCATTGTGTTGGCGCTCCACTAGAGAGATGAACTCGATGACTCTCTTTTGAGTTTCACTTTTCCTCTTGAATAAATACACCCAACAATATCTTGAATAATCATCCACTACCACCAAGCAATACTTCTTTTCTCCGAGACTATCATAAGATAGTGTACCAAAGAGATCTAAGTGAATGAGCTCGAGAATTCTTGTGGTGAAGATATTGGTCTTGGTTGGGTGAAGTTCTCCATGTTGCTTCCCAAAGGCGCAAGAGCTACACAAAAGATCTTTAGCAAACTTAGTCTTGGTTATTCCTAGAACATCATTGCCACTTTTAAGGTCATGCAACATCCTCATGTTGGTGTCGGCTAAGCGGCGATGCCAAAGCGAACCCACACCAACTTTAGCCATTAGGCATGTCGCGACACACATGTCTCCTTTAGATAAGTCCACTACATACATGCCATTCTCGACAAACCCAACAAAGGCTACTTTAAGAGTTGTTTCCCAAGTGAAAATCACATTCTCTTTATTTAAGAAAGAGGTAAAGCCACATTTTGCAAGTTGAAGAACGTACATCAAGTTATAACCAAGGGACTCAACACAAGAAGAACATTCTCAATTGATAAATCATTTGAGATAGCTACCTTGCCTCGTCCCAATACCTTAAGTTTGTAATTTTCACCAATAGTGGCTCAATTGAGATGAGGTAATGGAGGTTCAATATTACTCATTGCGTCATTTCTTCTGGTCATATGTTGGGATGCACCAGTATCCACCGTCCATCTACTCGACCCGGAAGCATTTCCCTACAAGAGATCAATTTCTTGACTTAGGTACCCATCCTTCAATGGGTCCTCTTTTGTTAGTAACAAGTGTCTTAGGAATCCAAATAGTCCAATGATAATCATCACCATAAGAAGTACTAACATATTTAGCATAAACATGATCATCTCTAGATTTCATAAGAACATAAGAGGGGTTATATTTTCCGGCGAAATCATTGTGAGTGATGCTCCCCCTAGAGGTATCACCACCCACAATGGCGCTGGTTTCCTTCTCCTCGGTCACCTCTCCCTCTTTCACAAAGAAAACATTTTGAGAGATAGATATGACACTCTTGGTTTTCTTCTTGTTCTTCTTCTTGGACTTGGTTATAAAGCCAAGTCCCCCCTTTCCCCTTATTAGTTCCTTGAGGCCTCGTGGTGTCATTGAGTACTTTCTCTTCTCCTACAACGTTAGTAGTAGTACAAGAGGTAGGCATGATAATAATACTACTAGTGGAAGGTAACACATGCTTATTGGATTGTTGAGCTAGAAGCTTATTCCGAGACTTGGTGAGTTTGTCATGAATTTCTTTAAGAGACGTGAACTCCTTTTCTAGTTTCTCATGATGTTCAACAAGACTCTCATGAGCTATACCTAGCTTTAACTCTTCTTCTTCAAATATTTTTAGCAAAGCAAGAGATTGTTCATTATCCTTCCCAAGTTTGGAGATGCTAATAGAGTAGGTCTCTTCTAGACTACATAGTTTCTCCTCAAGGGAGGATCTCATGAATCTTTCCTTCTCAAGAGATTCTACAATCTCCTTGTTATCATTCTCACTGCCACGACCATAACTTTCCAAGGTCACGATGATCTCCTCCTTCTCATCAATGAGAGAGTTAGCATCATCAAGTTGCCTTAAGAGGGCTTTTACCTTTTCTTTGGTTTCACCCTCAAGACTAGATAGCCAAGAGCCTAGACTCTCGGCCTCCTCAGCCTCATTGATAATGTTTTCAACACAATCCAACAATGAGGGAGAACTAGTAGAAATAGACTTGGGGGTAGAAGATATTACCATGGTGGCTTTTTCCATGAGACATGTAGGTCGGATCAGTGCCTTCTTATTGGGGGATTCGAATAGAGAGACCGATGAAGAGGAAGACGTAGCTATGGCAACGTGGGACACGCCTACGACTTCATCTTCTCCTTCATCTCCGGAGTAGTATGTTTCCAATGTGGGCCCTTCTTGAACATATAGAGCCCTTGGGACTCTTCGAACAAGGTTCTTGTTTTGTTGTGCTTTGTTTTTGTCCTTGCGAAAAAGCTTCTCTTCATTCTCTTCTCTTGGATCAAAAGGACACTCCTTGACAAAGTGATTTTCACTTCCACAATTGAAGCATGTCCTTGGTCGCTCCCCCTTCTTCTTATAGATCTTGTTTCTTGAAGGTCTAGGAGCACCGGCTCTGTGAGCCTCCCATATCTTCCAATATCCATGCATGGAAAGAGCGATGCACTTATGAGCACCCACGTATATGTCTTCATAGTCATCATCATCATTCTCCTCATCCACTTATTCTATACGAGCAATCGCCATAGATTTCAAGGCGAGGTTGGGAGATTTTCCAACTCCTCTTGTGCGAGCGAGAGCATCATCCGCACTCTTGTGAGATAGGGATATGGCTATGAACTCACTAAGAACACCAATGGAGTTGAGGGAGTTGTAATCCAATCTTGTTCGAATACTAGTGGATAGATTCTTCTCAAAGGGTGTTATGGCCTTGAGAAACTTCCTCTTGATCCACTCATCGGAGATTTCCTCTTTTCCAAAATCCCTCAATTGATTTCCAAGGGTGACAACTCTTCTATATAGTTCCTCGGGACTTTCATCCTCAAGCATGAGAAAGTTCTCGGATTTGTCAAGAGCCACATCATACTTGGAGGATTGGATGCTAGCATTTCCTTGGAACAAGGAGTCAAGTTTATCCCAAGCTTCCTTGGTGGTCTTGATGCCACGGATGTGTTCAAGATTTTCTCTTGGGAAAGCCTTTTGAATAGTGACAAGTGCGTTCTTGTTGAGTTGAAATTCATGGAAAATTGCTTGCATCATGAGGATGGAATCCATGGACTACGCTTCTCCACAACGCGGTGCAAGACCCTGAAATATGAGACTCCATATCGAACTTCCAAGAAAAAAAATTCATTAGTGTTAAGCATGGGAGGAACTCCGACATTAACGATGTGTGGCACTGTGGCAATGGGATGCATAGTGTCGTAATTGGCAGGTGGTGGAACTCTTGAATTAGACCCTGAACCATTAGCCAATTAAGACTTGGAGACTTCGAAACTCCCACCGCCCTTAGCCTTTTTATCGGCCTTTGCCTTGTCTTTCGCCTTTGCTAAAGCAATGTTAGCTTCCATCTCGGCAATGTCCGGAATGGACTCATCATCCGAGCTAACATCTTCGGCGGTGGGGAGTGGTTCCTCAAGCTCCTTGGTTTTCCCCATCATGGCCTCCAACATTTTCTTTATGCTAAAAACCTCTGAACCAACACTAGAATTAACCTTGGACAACTCGGTTTGGAGAGTTCCAACTGTTTCTTGTAGGTTAGTTATAGTGTCGGCCATTTTGGCGATTTCCACATTAGAACCGTCGGTCTCATTTCCATTCACCATTATACTCTTAGGCGGTTAAGCCCTTAGCAAGATCCGAGGCTCTGATACCAATTGAAAGTGCACTATGGTCAACTAGAGGGGGCTGAATAGGTTGACTACCAATTTTTCTTTTCTTTTCCGTCTAGTTAGGACTAAGCAAGATAAGATAAGGCTCTCTAGATGTGCAACTAGGTGAGCAAACTATGTGAGCAAGATAAGACACGCAATGGAAGTAAAACGAAAGGTAACAAGATAAACCACAAGTGTAAACAAGGAGACAAGGATATGTTTCCCGTAGTTCCTTCTCAAGAAAAGGACGTCTACGTTGGAGAGGCGGGGAGCCACCTAGGCGCTCCACAATAGCACAGATGTGCACACCTTATTATCCTTGAGCATCTCCAGTGAGGGAGATTCTCGTTTCCACTATGAGGTCGACTTGAAGGCGTTGACCAAACCTTTACACGAGCTTGAGGACACTCAAGAAGATGGATGGAGGCTCTCAAGCAATCCGAAGCTTCTTTGCAACAAGGTGGAAGCTACAAGCACAAGATCTACTAATGTTTCTAGACCTCAAGTAGGATTCTAGATCTACTAGGATGTGGTGGATGGATTTGTAATTCCCTTGGTGGAATCACGGATCTAGGTCTCCTCTATCTCTCCACAAAGTTACGAAGTGATTGGGTGGTTGGAGAGGGAGATTTAGGAGGTTGAATCTTTCATTAATGGATAGGAGAGAGAATGGGCAATGCTTAGCATTTATGAGGTAGGGGAAGGGTTTTAAATACCCCTTCCCCAATCCAGCTGTTGAATAGCCCACGCAGCACCGGAGGATCTGGTGGCCTCCACTTGCACGCACCAGCGCGACTCATTTTCTTCCTTTTCTGGATCTTCTGTGGCGGAGGTTCCGGTGGCCTTGGCAGAGGTTCCGCCCACCGAAGGTCTACCGGAGGTTCTGCCCCATCCTCCGCTCGTATGCACCCGAAGTTTTTTTCAGCGGAGCTAGCACCGGAGGTGCCACCGGAGGCCAGCCAGCCAGTAGCATACTGGAACCAGCGGATGATCCGGTGGTTTGAGCGGAGGCTCCGCCCACCAAAGGTTCTGCTGCCACCTCGGCGGGTATGCATCCGAACGTATTTTTAGCAGAGGTGGCACCAGAGGCAGGCACTGGGAGCAGCTGAAGAAATGACTGGGGTGGAGGTTCCGATGGTTTCACCGGAGCCTCCTCTCTTTGTAAAAACAGTACCCCACTTTGTTTTCTCGAGCCCTTTCCGTTAGAACAATTCATGTAACCCACTGAGAATGTATACTTGAAGAACCTGGGCATTTTCATAGATAACAAATAAAACCTGCAAATTCTCTAAATAGATATTAGCCCGATAGTTATGTTGTCATTAATTATCAAAACGGAAGATGATCTTTCACATAGGTTCACCCACACAACACCTATCAAAACAATAAATATTAATCAACTAGATGAAACGAAAGTGCTTGACAAAGTTCCCATGTGTCGTTGAGAACGTTTGGTAATCATAAGTAAAACAACCGGCTTGTCCTTTGATCTCGAAAGGATTGGTCCACTCGCTGCAATTATATTTACTATCTTTTATTTACTCGCATTTCATTTACCTGCTATATCAAAAACCACCAAAAACATGTTTGCTAGTGTTTACAGTCAAACCTCTATCCAACCTGCTTGTCAACACCTTCTGCTCCTTGTTGGGTTCGACACTCTTATTTATCAAAAGTACTACGATATACCCCTATACTTGTGGGCCATCAAGACTATTTTATGGCGTCGTTGGCGGGGAGTGAAGCGCTATTGGTAAGTGGAATTGGTAAGAGATACTTTTACTGTGAGTGTTGTTTTTATTTATGTGTGTTGCTTTATTTCATTATGGATAATCCATTTGGTTCTCTATTTAAGGGTGCTACTATTACCGCTAGGGTAGTAGATGACCCGTTATCAGCTGAATTGGATCCTTTTAAAATACATATGAAAATTGTTGGACGTGTTATGGATAACTGCTATTTTGGAGATGGATCTGTCCATCTCGGTGATCACTTGCTCTTTATACATGAAGTTATTCAGGTGTGCAGGTATTACAACGGATCAAGTTAAAAGGAAATTATTCTCTTTATCACTAAAGGGCAAAGCTGCGCAATGGATCAAAATGCTGAAGAATGGTCAATCTATTGGATGGGAGGAAATTGTACCTCTCTTTTATTCTAAATTTTATCCTCCCGGTGACATTCATAAAGATTGGAAATCAAATATATAATTTTTGGCCCCATGATGGAGAGAGTATTGCCTAAGCTTGGGGGAGAATGAAGTTATTAATGCTTAAATGTCCCGTTCATGAGCTCCCGAGTAATATTGTTATCAATAATTTGTATGCAAGGCTTTCTCCTCATGATAAGGATTTATTGGATGCTTCCTGTTCTGGATCATTCACACGTATGAATGAAGAAGCTAAATGGGACCTTCTTGACCGTATTCAAGAAAATACTGAAGTATGGGAGAATGACAAAGGTAGAAAGTCAGGTATAAATTATGATTATGAATCCATTAAAGTTTTTATGGGAACTTTTCCGTAATGTTAGTGCTGTTTTTGGTCTTGATTCTCAAATTTTTGCAAACTGTCTCAATGCCTTTGCTTCCAATCTTGATATTCCTAAAAAAGAGTTGAACAAGTATCATGCACCTTATAAAGATATTGTTAATTGTGTTCCTGCTAGAACATAGAAGTGCATACTGTTAATCCTGCTGTGCTGGAACCTTATATTGAGAAAATGCATTTCCCTACTAAGGTAAAGGAACATTCTATTGT
Source organism: Alopecurus myosuroides (assembly GCA_028641055.1). Lineage (NCBI taxonomy): Eukaryota > Viridiplantae > Streptophyta > Magnoliopsida > Poales > Poaceae > Alopecurus > Alopecurus myosuroides. The sequence continues at coordinate 45,904,218 of CM054057.1, read as the reverse complement.
AGCTAGTGTAGTTAACAAGAGTATAAAGAAACCTATTGAACCTGATGAACAAATAACTATAGAACCTATAGTAGTTATGGTTAAAGATCTTGTTTCTCAAAATGTAGAAGATGGACACATTGTTTTCTGTGAGGATGCTTCTAATATTGTTCCACGTCCCAATATACCTAAGCAAACTAGTGTTCATGTTCTTTCCGTTAGGATTGGTGATCATTGCTATTATGGTTTATGTGATATTGGTGTAAGTTCTAGTGCTATTCCTTACGAGATTTATAAAGAAACCATGCATGAAATTGGTTCTCGTGAACTTGAAGATATTGATGTGTCTATTCAGCTTTCTAATAGAGAAACTGTCTTTATGATCGGTATTGTTATAGATGTGGAAGTTTTATGTGGTAAAACTAAATATCCTACTGATTTTCTAGTACTGGGTAAAGCTTCTAGTAAAACATGTCCTATCATTTTTTGTATACCTTTCTTGTACACTTGTGGTGCTGTTATATATTGTAGGAAAGAGAAAATATTGACTAAATTTGATGGAAAATCTTATGAGTTTAATTTTTCTAAATTGGCCAGAGCTCCTCATAGAAATGAATTGCCTAATGAAAATTTTAGAGTTGAACAACTTGCTTCTATTGCTGTTGCTCCTAACAATGCTTTGCAGCAATACATGGAGGACCATGAAAGTGGGGTCTTTATGGAAGAAAGAAATTAGATTGACGATATGCTTATTCGTAACCAATTATGCTAAGACATAATTTACCCGTGGAAGATTTGGGTACCACATTATCACCCAAGGAGGACCATGTTTTCGATTTAAAACCTTTACCTCATGATCTTAAATATTCTTATATCGGTGAGAACAAAATATATCATGTTATTATTAGTTCTAAACTTTCAGGTGAAGAAGAGGAAAGATTATTGGGGATATTGAAGAAACATTGTGGAGCTATTGGATATACTCTTCATGATTTGAAAGAGATTTCCCCCACTATATGTCAGCATGTTATTAATACTGAACCAGATGCAAAGCTAGTAGTTGAACATCAACGCCGTTTAATTCCTAAGATGAAGGAAGTGGTAGGAAATGAGGAATTAAAACTGCTTGATGGTGGTTTTATTTATCCTATTTCTGATAGTAGATGGGTAAGCCATGTCAATGTGTCCCTAAGAAAGGTGGAATGACTGTTGTACCTAATGAAAATAATGAGCTTACTCCTCAAAGAGTAGTGGTTGGTTATATAATGTGCATTGATTTTAGAAAAGTTAATAAACTTACTAAGAAGGATCATTATCCTTTACCTTTTATTGACCAAATACTAGAAAGGTTGTCTAAGAAAACTCATTTTTTGCTTTCTTGATGGTTATTCTGGTTTTTCCCAAATTGTTGTTAGGGCAGATCAAGAGAAAACAACTTTTTACTTGTTTTTATGGAACTTATGCTTATAGACGTATGCCTTTTTGTTTATGTAATGCTCCTGCTACGTTTCAAAGATACATGTCTGCTATTTTTCATGCTTTTGTGAAGAAATTGTGGAAGTATTCATGGACGATTTTTCCGTCTATGGAACTTCACTACAAAACGAATAGATCTACAGCAACACATACCTTGCTACAGTGCTAATATGCGTATCTACAATCTACCTCTCACACGTCACGACTTTCTTTTCTAGAACCCCCATGGTTGTCTGCCTTTGTTACTTTGTATAACCAATCCACAACCTCTCCTGCACATCCCAACTCATCCCCTTCTTCTCTCTAAAAAAACTACAGATCCCCAATCTATGGAAGTACACCATAACCTTTGCCCCTCCCCGGCCATTGGATGGCCGGCGCTGCCGCCTCATCATCACCACCGCCGTCACCTTCGCCCTCCTCCTAGTCGCTGCCCTCATCCTCGTTTACATCTCATTCTGCGACGAAGCGTGGCGACCACGTACCATCGCAGAGTCTGCGCGAAGCGGGGGCTTCCAGGGCGTCGAGGTCGGCGGCCCGGTGGTCGCTTGGGGCTCCGATAACCGCAAGGCCTCGGCCGCCTCCTGCAGGACCATGCGCCGCGACGGGCCTTTAGTCCTATTTTGTGGCGATAGGCGCAGAATACAACCATGGGTTCACAGGTCGTTCTTCACCCAGATTTTACTCATTGCTGCTCTTATCCTATGATCCTATTTATCTGAATCATGTGTTAAGTAGGAGAAGTTTGGGTGTAGTCCTGGTTCAAGAAACAAATGTATGTCATGGCACCCAGTATCATTGCAAGGGGGGGGGTGTCACGGGGAGTTCTGTTAGTCTTCGTGAAATCATAGGTTTACAGATTAGATGTGAGCATGAAGCAACAACAGTTTTTTAGTATTGCTACATGGTTGCAATCTCGCATGGCCTGGTAAGACTTCTCTTCTACAGTAATTTAGTGATTTAATTTGTGCCGAGGTTATCCACATCGTCTAATTTGTATCTATATTTTCCCTTAACAAAAGTAGTTACTTATGGTTCCCTCATGTGTTATAACATTAGAACTTCACTAAGGAGATATTTCATGTAAGAAATCCCCAAGTTATCTCATTGTGAAAGCTGCTAGGAAAAGTTCAGGACGCTGATATATGCTAATCAATCGAACAATTCCCATCTAGAACTGTCAAGATGCCCTCGGTGCAACATTAGTAGTTTAGTACTAACAGCAGTGAGTCGTGTTTGATTCTTAAATGCAGATTCTCTCATCAAACAATGGCTGGTTTTAGCTGAAGAAAATACAACTCATTAATCAATACTTAAGTATCTTTTTATAATGTTTTGATATTAATAGTTAAACAATTTATCCGCTGCTTTTCTTTCAGATCTAACTGCACGATGTGACTGCACGGAGGCAAGGAAAAGGGGCACGTCATAACAGCAGCTATGTGAAGTTCAGGTGCGACTTATTTTTTCCCTCTTTCTGGTTCATGTTTCCTTTTCCCCATGCTTCACCTTGGCTGAGCACGAAATCTGGGTGTAGAATGGATTATCTACACCATATCAATTGTGATAATTGTTACATAGTCGTCTCAGGAATTAAGGTTCCCTATTCATCCCAAACTGTGTTGGCTAGAACCCATTCAATCACTCTTCTCTCTGATAGTTTACATGCGGACTTCAAGTGCTCAAGGAAAAGGCCGCAATATACAGCAAAAGTAAAACAGAGAAAAACACAACATTTTGTTCAGGCAAGGGTTGCCTCCTTTTCTGCTATAACAAATACATCGACTTGCAGGTAACGAATGCTTTAGCTCCTTATCTATAATAGCTTTAATTCGACACTACTTTGAAACAACATAGCTGCGACATATGTGAATAATTCACTAAACCTAGCTAAGTTGAAGATAACTTGGATACACACACTTTGTTTCCATTGCTGTAACAAAAGCGTGAATCTGTGTGGGGGCAGTTCTCCCATTCTGCATCTTCGAGTTTACCCATAGCCAGTTGATTATCTAGTTGCATTGCCCCTCGCTCTTATTTTTTTTTACATCTCTCTGTTCAGAAAATAAAAAATGAGAAGGACCTACAAGCTACTGGCATGAAGTTGATTTCAGTGATGAGGGTGCAGTTAAATGGATGAACATCATAGTTGTGTCTCTGCTGATTACATGCAAGTTGCGTCTGGTAAACGAAGGAAGGGGAACCCCACTTATAACTATGTTGGATTTGAGGCCACGGAAACTACTATTTACCCAGAGCTAAGTGCAAGCCAACCACTCTCGTGCTTCATGATATTGTGACTGAACATCATGTCGATCTAGTTAATTCAACTGTTCTGATATGTTGTTAAATGCATTATTGTTCATATCTTTATCATGTTTTTTTTAATTTCCCTTTATATTTCAATCTATTAATAGCTTGTCATGAATTGCATAGCACATGCTATGTTGCATGCTGACTTAGCTTTGTTCATATCTTTAATTTTTGTTCATATTTCAACCTATTAATAGCTTGTCATGAACTGTACCATGTATGTACACATCATGAAATATCTATGAATATTGTCTTACTATTGTTAGAATTATGGTATCTTTTTAACTTATCTAGCGAATAAACATGTAGGACCGGTGCTTTTTCCATGGTGGGTAGTAGAGCAAGTAGATAGTAGAGTTCACTATATCCCTCCTATTGTTATTTTTTACCACACCGATTCTGACATTGGGACATTGTTTTTGCAGGCCCAAGCGATCACCAAGGACTGGTATATTCCATTATCAACTCTATACACATTAGAAGGAAGAACATTACAAGGAATAGACATACGATTATAGCTAGATTATCATAGTTTGAAGCAAGAGTGTATGATGTGTACTCTTATGATACTTTTCATGTATGAGATTGTGATTCCAATAATAAATATTGAATTATTTCTCCAGCCAATGCATTCACATTATTCAATATTCTGTTGTTGTATCTTATACATGTATTATTTTGAGGGAACAAATGCTCCAATCATGTAAGTGATCAAGGCATACCCAATCCAAAAAATAATATTTATTTTTAAATTTGTTCAAATTCTGCACGTTATGCACCAACGGATATAATGGTTGCCTTACTTCTGTTGCCATCTTGCAATGCTTTTCACATTGCTTACCAACGCACATATATGCATTGCCTTGTATCTTTGCAACGCCACGTATCGCAACGCATACTATTTCCGTTGGTAAAGCTGCTAGCAACGCCTATAGGGTCATTTAGATATAGATACCTCCGTTGTTGTAGGGGTGGTCCTGTTGTAGTGCTTATCTTTATAACTGTTTGCACAATCTTGATAAAGTTTTCGAGAGATGTGAGGAAAATAATCTTGTTCTTAATTGGGAGAAATGCCACTTCATCGTTAATGAAGGAATTGTTCTTGGACAGAAAATTCCGAAAGACGTATTGAAGTTGACAGAGCTAACGTGGAAGCAATGGAGAAAATGCCCTGTCCCAAGGATGTTAAAGGTATTCGTAGTGTTCTTGGTCGTGCTGGTTTCTATAGGAGGTATATTAAAATTTTCTCTAAAATATCAAACCCTGTTACTAATCTTCTTCAAAAAGACATACCTTTTGTTTTTGATGATGATTGCAAGGAAGATTTTGTAACTTTAAAGAAGGTTTTAACTACTGGTCCTATTGTTCAACCACCTGATTGGAATTTGCCTTTTAAAATTATGTGTGATGCTAGTGATTTTGTTGTAGGTGCTGTTCTTGGACAGCGAGTAGATAAGAAATTAAATGTTATTCATTATGCTAGTAAGACTCTTGATGCTGCTCAAAAGAATTATGCTACCACTGAAAAAGAGTTCTCAGCTTTAGTTTTTACTTGTGACAAACTTAGACCTTATATTGTTGATTCAAAAGTCACCATTCATACTGATCATGCTGCTATTAGATACCTTATGGAAAAGAAAGATGCGGAGCCTAGGCTTATTAGATGGGTGCTGCTTTTACAAGAGTTTGATTTGCATATTATGGATAGAAAGGGTGCTGAAAATCCTATTGCTGATGATTTGTCTAGATTGGAAAGCATTGCTTATGACCCTATTCCTGTTAATGATAGCTTTCAAATGAAAAACTAGTTGCAATAAAAGTAAGCTCCCGAGATAGTCCATGGTATGCAGATTATGCTAACTTTATTGTTTCTAGGTATTTTCTTCCAACATTTACAACTCAAAAAATAAGAAAATTCTTTTATGATTTGAGGCATTATTTTTGGGATGGCCCACATTTATATAAAGAAGGAGTAGATGGTATTATGCGAAGATGTGCTCCAGAATATGAACAACGAGAAATACTGAGAAAATGCCATGGTAGTGCTTATGGAGGACATCACACTGGAGATACAACCACACAAAAGGTTGTAGAATCAGATTTCTATTGGCCTACTCTCTTTTAAGATGCACGTAAAGTTGTTTTATCTTGTGATGAATGTCAAAGAGTTGGTAATATTCTAGACGCAATGAAATGCCTATGAATTATTCTCTCGTTATTGAACCTTTTGATTGTTGGGAATTTGACTTTATGGGTCTTTTTCCTCCTTCAAATGGTTATACTGATATTCTTGTTGCTTTTGATTATGTTACTAAATGGGTAGAAGCTATACCTACAAAAAGTGATGATGGTGAAACCTCATTAAAAATGCTTAAGCTGTTATTTTCCCTAGGTTTGATGTGCCTAGATATCTTATGACTAATGGAGGTTCTCACTTTATCATGGTGGTTTTAGAAAAACCCTTGCTAAATATGATGTTAATCATAGAATTGCTTCAGCTTATCATCCTCAAACCAACGGTCAAGTAGAATTATCAAATAGAGAAATTAAATCTATCTTGCAAAAGACTGTTAATAAATCTAGGAAAATTTTGTCTGATAAGTTGAATGATGCTTTATGGGATTATATAACTGCTTATAAAATCCTATGGGTATGTCTCCTTATAAAATGGTTTATGGAAAATTTTGTCACTTGCCTTTAGAATTAGAACACAAAGCTTATTGGGCAGTGAAAGAACTTAATAAAGATTTTAAACTTGATGGAAAAGAGTGCTTGACTTGTGTTCTTTAGATGAATGGAGACGTGAAGCTTTTGAAAATGCTAGGATCTTTAAAGAGAAAGTTAAACAATGGCATGATAGGATAATTATTAAAAGAGAGTTTCATATTGGTGAGAAAGTTCTACTGTATCGATCTCGTCTCAGATTTTTTGTAGGAAAAATACTCTCAAGATTGGAAGGACCTGACATTATTGAAGAAGTGTATCGTTCAGGTGCAATTAAAATTGCTTCCCTTAAAGATAACACTACACAAGTGGTGAATGGGAAAAGACTCAAACATTATATTTTCGCAGATTCTTATGATGAAGATGTTGATACTATTCAACTGGTAACCCCGGAAGAGTTCATAAGGGAGAAAATTCTAGAATCTCTAGAGTCCGTTTTCTAATAGGTAATAGTTCTATTAAGAAAAAGTTTGTGGATTACTTTCCAACTTATAAGTTTATCATTTATGGAAAATATGAAAAATATTGAGCCAAAGAAGGGCAGGAGAAGGTGCCCGAGGGCACCACACCACCTGGGGGCGCGTGACTACCCTGGCCGCGCCACCCTATGGTGTGGGCACCTCAGAGCCCTCTCTGACTCATTTTCGACCTGCACTTTCCTTTTTGTTACACATATTTTTTCTATATAATCCCTCGGACCCCCCGAGGTCCATATATCGTTTTCTCGTCGTGTTTCTGTTTCGACCTGTTTCTGCCAGGATCTGATTTCAGTTTAGAAGTACATGGTCTTTTCCAAAAACAACAAGGGGAAGAATCCTATGGAAGATGATCTCCAAGACCCAAAGCCAGAGGAGGAAATCGACAGTGGAACTGAAGGTGATGTAGAAGATGACTCGCGCGTGCACCCACGCGCCACCGTCGCAAGCATTGGAGTGGTAGCAAAACCCTTCCAGCAAACGACAAGGATGAGCATTGGAGGGAAGGCCCTAGGTCACTGCTTAGCTTCAAGGACACCACTTCCAGGCATCACAAACACTTTCCTTACCTTAATCCATGAGTATCAATCTAAGAGGGTACCCGAGGCAAAGTTGCCTTCTTGCTCGGATATGGATCATTCTAAACGTGCAGGTGAGGAAAGTCCCCGGTCTGATATAGTGTGGGGCAATAATTCCAAGAGCTGGGACTCACCGTTGGACAAGTTCAAGGACCGTATTGAGAGAAATACGGAGCTGATACGCATGCCCATCCATATGACGGATGATTTGAAGGAGTTAGTTGATAAGCTCATTGAGAAGGATTCACCACCACCACCGAAGAATTAATTCGTCATTGGTATTGGCATCCCCTTGGCTTGTTCCAAGCTTGGGGGAGTGTCGCGGTATCACACCTTCATCTTTAACCTTTTTTACTTTTTAGTAGAGTCATATCGTGAGTAGAGAAGTTATCATATAGGATGTCTTGCAGTGTGGAAGTATCTCTCCTTTAGTTGGTTATCGATGTATCCCTTGGTTTGAGTTGCCGTTGTGGAATGTTAATGAGAAGTTTCATCATTTTCCACACTTTATTTTATCTTGCAATTTATGTTATATGGTTGATCTTCAAGTTAATATAGTTGGTATCAATATTGGAGCTTCAAGTTAATCTAGTTGGTTTTGGCAAACTTAGCATTGGTCAGTAGAAACAATATTTTGAGGTTTAAGTAGAAAAGAGGGAGTTGCATGTAGATATATTATTCCATGATCTTTCTTTCTTGTTGGCTCATAAGCTTAATATTCTCCAGTTAATATTTTTTTATACGTCCAAGGAAGATTGCATGATTGGTTCTATCATATGTATATTTGTTTGTTTTCCCTCAACTCTTATGCTTTCTACCCAGCCTTGCTAGCCAAAAACCTGTACTGAGAGGGAATGCTTCTCGTGCATTCAAATCTTGAGCCCAAAAACCATGCCATTTGTGTCCACCATACCTACCTATATGTGGTATTTAACCGCCACTCCAAGTAAATTTCTTGTGTGCTACCTTTAAACCTTGAATATTACACATGTTTTGTGCTTCTGTTTTAGCTCATGAGGACGCAAATAGAGAACCTTTATCTCACTTGTTGATTGGACTTTACACACCTGGACTAGTGTATTCATCTGATTATCCAATCGCTAGAAGAGCTGGCATCGAGGTGCCTAGCCCCAAACTTAATTACAACAAATTCTCTTCACTATTTTTCCCCTGATTTATAAGTGAAAGCATGATTGTGTAAAACAAAAGAGAAGAAGGATAATCTGCTGATGTCAGTTAGCGTCCTTCAATGGGAGCCGTTCTTGTAAGGTCTAGTTGGCTTGTGACGTACTACATTTTCTGTTTGCCATTTGTTGACATATACATACACACCTACCCCTAAAAATTAGACACTCCTCCACGGTATGTGATTGCTAGCATACACCTGAGGATTCGGTTAGCCATGGTTTGTGTAAGAAAGGTTGGGAGGAGTGTCGAACATTTTATGCTTTCTCTGTTTATCAAATGAAAATATCTAGCACGTGAGTTAATCACTGCTTCTCTCTGCGAAGGGCCTATCTTTTACCTTTATGTTGAGTCAGTAAACCTACTCCTTTTTGTCTTAAGCCAACATTTGAGTTGTTGTGATCCATCCATCTATATGTTGATTTACTCAATCGTGTCCTTTATCCTTCCTTGTTTAGTACAAATGTTTTTATCTGAATGAATACTACTTTGAAATTTATCAATGATTGCAAAGAAATTGTTATGATTGAGCATGTTAAACTTTGCAATATAAGCTCTAATATAAAGACTCCGATCGAAAGATAAGTACAATCTGTTAATTTTTCTCCGACCAAGAAAGAAGTTTGCCTTCACCAATTATGATTTCCTTTTTGCACCCTTATTTTGATTCCCTCTACTTGTTTCAAGTTAAATTATATGAGAGGAAGTTGTTGTCTAGAATGACTTGTGTATTGACATATGTAATGCTTCTTGTTCGTATTTTATTTATCGACACCTCACTACATAAACTTATGATCATGTTTACCGAGTTCAGTTTCGCTTGGGGACAAGCGAGGTCTAAGCTTGGGGGAGTTGATACGTATATTTTGCATCACTATTTATATTGTTATTTTCTTTTATTCATTGATATATTTCATATTATGATGCATTGCTTATGTTATTTCATCTTATTTTGCATGTTTAATAATTATTGGAGCATAAACACCGGGACCAGAAATCTGATTGAAAAAGCACCGTCAGGATACCCTATTTCAGAAGATCAGAAGAAGAAGGGGGGTATCGGAGGAGTCTTAGAAGTTCATAGGAGGAAGCCAGTCACAAGGGAAGCTAGAGGGGGGCCACCAGGGGCCCACACCATAGGGTGGCGTGGACCCCTTGCGCGCGCCGCCAGGTGGTGTGGCCGCCTAGCCCACCTCTGGTCACCCCCTTTCGCGTACTTGACCCCCGGGGAACCCTAAGCCGCAGAACATCATTGACGAAATATTCCGCCGCCTCCTCGGGGCGGAAAAGAACAGAGAGAGAAAAGCTCTCCGACGGGGAGAAATCTGCCGACGAAATTCCTCCCGGAGAGGGGAAATCATCGCCATCATCACCGTCATTGCTCTAGGCATCATCAAGATCATCATCGTCATCATCCTCACCACCAGCACCATCACCCTCACCGTTCAACTTCATCCCGCTGTAACAATTAGGGTTCTTTATCATTGTTACCACTAGATCTCTCTCCCAGTGTGGATTACTTGTTAGTAGTTGATTCCTACGATATTTATCGGTGTTTATACTTTATGACCAGATTGTTATTCATCATTATATCACATCTGATTATGATCCATATAATGTCTTGTGAGTAGTTCGTTTAGTTCTTGGGGACATGGGAGAAGTCAAGATGTTAGTAGTGGAATTTTGTTGAAGTAATATCTATATGGTTTGATATTTAAGTTATGGTGTTATTCTTCTAGTGGTGTCATGTGAACATCGACTACATGATACTTCACCTTTATGGGCATAGGCGGATGCATTGTGTATTTGGCTACTAATTGTGGGGTTGCCGGAGTGACAGAAACCTAAATCCCCGTTAGGAAACCGATGCACGAGGGAGTGTAGGATCTCAGAGTTTAAGGTTGTGTTTAGATTTATCTTAATTACTTCTTGTACTTGCGGATGTATTAGTCCTAGTTGGTCGGTGCATTAGCATTGGTTCACCCAGACAACACCTATCAAAACAAAAAAAATTAATCAACTGTATGAAACGAAAGCGCTTGACAAAGTTCCCATGTGTCCTCGAGAACATTTGGTTATCGTAAGTAAGACAAACGGCTTGTAGTTTTCTCTCAGAAGGATTGGGCCACTCGCTGTAATTATATTTACTGTCTTCTATTTACTCGCACTTCATTTATCTGCTATATCAAAAAGCACCAAAAACATATTTGCTAGTGTTTAGAGTGAATCCTCTATCCAACCTGCTTGTCAACACCTTCTGCTCCTCTTTGGTTCGACACTCTTATTTATCGAAAGTACTACGATATACCCCCTATAATTGTCGGTCATCAGAGGTCAAATATATCCCTCTCAAGCAACCTTGCAATTTAGATACAAGAAGTCTCTTGATTCCCCAACACACCTAATACAATTGTCAGTTGTATAGGTGCACTAGTTCGGCGAAGAGATAGTGAAATACAAGTAATATGGATGATTATAAGTGTTAATTGCAATCTGAAATAAAAATGGAAGCAAGCCAACATGTAGCAGAACTGGTTGTAAACGTTGTTTCAGTGCTTAGAAACAAGGCCTAGGGATCATACTTTAACTAGTGGACACTCTCAACAATGATAATGTGATTGAATAAATACATATCTTATCTTCACTATGCTACTCTGTACCACTCTCCGGTTGGATAACGAACACCAATTCATTGCGTAGGGCTACAAAAGCACACCTTAAAGTCGCATTCCTCATCTAGGAAACCACACACTAACACCTTGAGCACATTAGATGGTTCCAGACAAACAACACAATTTCATAGAAATATCCAACACAAATTATATAAACTTTAGCCTAAGAGTCACACACGGTGCTCTCGTTGTCACCTTCACACCGTGGGAAAAGGTCTCTCTAGAGGTCACATTAATAAAACCACTTGAGTAGCATCATAGATTAAGAGTATAATCTACGTATTCAACTAGATTACAAAGCTCATGATCACATAAAGATCACACCATGGGAGAGAGAGATGAACCACATAGCTACCGGTAGAGCCCTCAGCCTCGGGGAAGAACTACTCCCTCCCCATCATGGGAGTCAGCAACGGCGATGAAGATGGCGGTGGAGTCAATGGATATGGCTCCAGGGGCAATTCCTCGCCCCGACAGGGTGCCGGAACAGAGATTTTTGTCCCCCGAAACTTTTCCACGATGGCGGCGGAGCTACGAAACTTTTCGTGGATGGAAACTGGTTCCTCTATGGTTTTTGTGTCAGGGGAAATATATAGTCGAAAGGGCGATGTCGGTGGGCGCCCGAGGGGCCCACACCATGTGGTGGCGCGGCCAGGGGGACCCGCGCCACCCTAAGGTGTGGCCACCCGGATGCCCTCCTTCGGGTTTCCTCTGGATTCCGTGTACGTGACAGAAAAATAGGACCCTGGGATTTTGTTTCGTCTAATTCCGAGAATATTTCCAAAACAACTTTTCTGAAACCAAAAACAGCAGAAAACAGGAGCTGGCACTATGGCATCTTGTCGATAGGTTAGTCCCAGGAAATGTATAAAAATAATAAAAAATGTATATAAAACATGTAGTAATTGTCATAATAACAACATGGAACATCAGAAATTATAGATACGTTGGAGACGTATCAATCGGCCAGGCATGGGCCTGCGCCGTGGCATTGTGTGGTGCCCTCGGGAACCGTTTCCTACCCTTTTCCGTCTCGTAATTTTGCATATTTAATAAAAACAGAAAAAATGTTTGTTGGAAAGTCAAAACCGAACGTTTTCTTACCAAAACTGCTACCTATTCGAAAACGGACTCTGTCGTTTCTGGAATTTTCTCTTTGATAAAAACTTCCGAAGTCACCACTTGAATAATCTCAACCTCTTCATTACAAGAATCTCCATAAATATAATGTTTGAGTCTTTACCCATTCACCCATTGTGTAGTGTTATCTATAAGTGAAACAATTTTGATTGTACTCGAACGATACACTTCTTCAATAACAAAAGGTTCCTCCCATCTCGAGAGTAATTTTCTTGCAAAAAATCTGAGACAAGACCTATACAATAGAACTTTCTCACCAACATGGAACTCTCTCTTAAGAATTCTCCTATCATGCCATTTTTTTACTTTCTCTTTAAAGAGTATATTGTTTTCATAAGCTTCACTTCTCCATTCATCCAAAGAAATCAAGTCAAGCAACCTTTTCTTACCAGCAAGTTTAAAATCTCTATTAAGTTATTTCACTGCCCAATAAGCCTTGTGTTCTAATTCTAAAGGCAAGTGACAAGCTTTTCCATAAACAATTTTTTAAGGAGACATACCCATAGGATTTTTATAAGCAGTTCTATAATCCCATAAAGCATCATTTAGCTTAGTAGCCCAATTTTTCCTAGATTTATTAAAAGTCTTTTGCAAGATAGATTTAATTTCTCTATTTGATAATTCTACTTGCCCACTTGTTTGGAGATGATAAGCTGAGGCAATTCTATGATTAACATCATACTTAGCAAGTGTTTTTCTAAAACCACCACGAATAAAGTGAGAACCTCCATCAGTCATAAGATATCTAGGCACACCAAACCTAGGAAAAATAACATCTTTAAGCATTTTTATGGGGTTTCACCATCATCACTCTTTGTAGGTATAGCCTCTACCCACTTAGTAACATAATCAACAGCAAGAAGTATATGAGTATAGCCATTACAAGGAGGAAAACGGACCCATAAAGTCAAATCCCCAACAGTCAAATGGTTCAATAACAAGAGAATAATTCATAGGCATTTCATTGCATCTAGAAATATTACCAACTCTTGAAATTCATCACAAGCTAAAGTAAACTTCTGTGCATCTTTAAAAAGAGTAGGCCAATAGAAATCTGATTGTAGAACCTTTTGTGCAGTTCTATCTCGAACGTGATGTCCTCCATAAGCACTACCATGACATTTTCTCAATATCTCTCATTGTTCATGTTCTGGAACACATCTTCGCATAATACCATCTATTCCTTCTTTATATAAGTGTGGGTCATCCCAAAAATAATGCCTCAAGTCATAAAAGAATTTCCTTCTTTGTTGAGCTGTAAAGGTTGGAGGCAAATACTTGGAAACAATAAAGTTAGCATAGTCTACATACCAAGGACTATCTCGCGAGCTTACTTTTATTGCAAGTACTTTTCATTTGGAAAACTATCATTAATAGGAATAGGTTCATAAGAAATGTTTTATAATCTAGAAAAATTATCAGCAACATGATTTTCAGCACCCTTCCTATCTAGAATATGCAAATCAAACTCTTGTAAAAGCAGCACCCTTCTAATAAGCCTAGGCTTAGCATATTTATTTTCCATAAGGTACTTAATATCAACATGAATAGTATGAATAGTAACTTTCGAATCAACTATATAAGGTCTAAACTTATCACAAGCAAAAACTACAACTAGGAATTCTTTTTCAGTGGTAGCATAACTTTTTTGAGCAGAATCTAGAGTCTTACTAGCATAGTGAATAAATTTAACTTCTTATCTATTCAATATCCAAGAACAGGACCTATAGAAAAATCACTAGCATCACACATAATTTCAAAGGGTAAATTCCAAGGGCAGAAATTAAAGCCTTCTTTAGTTTTTTGAAAGCTTCTTTGCAATCATCATAAAAAACAGAAGGTACATATTTTTGGAGAAGATTAGTATTAGGCTTTGATATTTTAGAGAAATCTTTAATAAACCTCCTATAGAAACCAGCATGACCAAGAATACTACGAATACCTTTTACATCCCTGTGACAGGGCATTTTCTCAATTTCTTCAACCTTAGTTCTATCAACTTCAATACCTCTTTCAGAAATTTTGTGTCCACGAACAATTCCTTCATTAACCATACAGTGTCATTTCTCCCAATTAAGAACAAGATTAGTTTCCTCATATCTCTGCAAAACTTTATTAATATTGTGGAATCAATCATCAAAAGAAGTTCCATAGACGGAGAAATCGTCCATGAATATTTCCACAATTTCTTCACAAAAAACATGAAGATAGCAGACATGCATCTATGAAACATAGCAGGAGCATTACACAAACCAAAAGGCATACGTCTATAAGCATAAGTCCCATAAGGACAAGTAAAAGTTGTTTTCTCTTGATTTTTCTTTTTAACGGAAATATGAGAAAACCCATAATAACCATCAAGAAAACAAAAATGAGTTTTCTTAGACAACCTTTCTAACATTTGATCAATAAAAGTTAAAAAATAATGATCTTTATTAGTAACTTTGTTAACCTTTCTAAAATCAATGCACATTCTATAACCAACTGCTACTCTTTGTGGAATAAGCTCATCATTTTCATTTGGCACAACAGTAATTCCTCCTTTCTTAGGCACAGAATGCACAAGACTTACCCATCTACTATCAGCAATAGGATAAATAATACCAGCATCAAGGAGTTTCAATACCTCATTTCTTGCCACTCCTTTAATCTTAGGAATTAAACGGCCTTGATGTTCAACAACTGGCTTGGCATCAGGTTCCATATTAATAGCATGCTGACATATAGCAGGGGAAATCCCTTTGAAATCATCGAGAGTATATCCAATAGCTCCTCGGTGTTTCTTCAATACTTCCAATAGCCTTTCCTCTTCCTTACCTGAAAGTTTAGAACTAATAATAACAGGATATGTTTTCTTATCATCAATATGAGCATATTTAAGTTTATCAGGTAAAGGTTTTAAATAAAAAACGGGATCCTCTTTTGGTGGTAGTGTGGTACCCAAGTCTTCCACCAGTAAATTGTGTTTTAGCATCGCTGGTTGACGAAGCTGAATCTTGTCAATCTCATTTATTTCTTCCATAAAGACCTCACTTTCGTGGTCCTCCATGTATTGTTGCAAAGCATTTCTAGGAGCAAAAGCAATAGAGGAAAGTTGTTCAATTTTAAAATCTTCATTTGGAAATTCAGTTTCATAAGGAGCTTTAGCAAATTTAGAAAAATTTAAATCATAAGATTCTCCATCAAATTTATTAAATATTTTCTCCTTCTTGCAATCTATAACAACACCACAAGTGTTCAAGAAAGGTCTACCAAAAATGATAGGACAAGTTTTACTTGCATCCGCACCAAGTACTAGAAAATTATACGCATATTTAGTTTTACCGTATAAAACTTCCACATCTCTAACAATACCAATTGGAGATATAGTTTCTCTATTATCAACTGAATAACCACATCAATTTCTTGAAGTTCACAAGAACCAATTCCATGCATGCTTTCTCTATAAAGCTCATAAGGAATAGCACTTGAACTTGCATCAATATCACATAAACCATAATAACAAAGATCACCTATCCTGACAGAAAGCACATGAACACTAGTTTTCCTAGACCTACTAGGATGTGAAACAATATTAGAAGAATCTTCACAGAAGATAATGTGTCCATCTTCTACACTTTCAGTGACAAGGTCCTTTACTATTGCTACTGTAGGTTCAACAGTTATTTGTTCATCATGTTCTATAGATTTCTTTGTACTTTTGTTAACCACGCCAGCTATAATACAATGTTCCTTTACCTTAACACAAAAGGAATTTTCTCAATATAAGGTTCATGCACAGTAGGATTAACATTATGAACTTATATATTTCTAGGAGGAACACAATTAAGATTATCTTTATAAGGTTCATGGTACTTGTTCCACTCCTTTTTGGGAATATCAAGATAAGAGGCAAAATCCTTAAAGCAGTTTGCAAGAATTTGAGAGTCAAGACCATAAACAACACTAACATTATGAAAATCATCGGTTCACATAAAAGATTTAATGCATTCATAATCACATTGTATACCTGAATTTCTACCTTTGTCATTCTCCCATCTTTCAGTATTTTCCTGAATACGGCCAAGAATATCCCATTTAGCTTCTCCTTTCATACGTGTAAATGATCCAGAACAAGAAGCATCCAATAAATCGTTATCATGAAGATAAAGCCTCGCATAAAAAATATTAATAACAATATTACTGGGAATCTCATGAATGGGACATTTGAGCATTAGTAAGTTCAATCTCCCGCACGCTTGGGAAATACTCTCTCCATCATGACGCCAGAAATTATACATTTGATTTTGATCCTTATGAATATCACTGAGAGGATATAATTTAGAATAAAAGAGAGGTACAATTTCCTCCCATCCAATACATCGACCATTTTTCAGCATCTTAAACCATTCCGCAGCTCTGCCCTTGAGTGATAAAGAGAATAGCTTCCTATTAACTTGGTCAATTGAAATACTTGCACACTTGTACAACTCGCATAATTCATGTATAAACGGTAAATGATCACCAAGATGGA
The DNA here is from genome assembly GCA_028641055.1 of Alopecurus myosuroides. NCBI lineage: Eukaryota > Viridiplantae > Streptophyta > Magnoliopsida > Poales > Poaceae > Alopecurus > Alopecurus myosuroides. The sequence continues at coordinate 45,887,162 of CM054057.1, read as the reverse complement.
CAGTTCCATCTCCAAAATAGCAGTTATCCATAACACGTTCAACAATTTTCATAGGTATTATAAAAGGATCCAATTGAGCAGACAACGGGTAATCTACTAACCTAGATATTGCAACATTACTCCCAAATAGGGAATCGAATGGAGATCTCTCCATAATAAAATAAAGCAGTAGACAGAAATAAAAACATCACTCGCAGTTAAAGTTTCCCCTTACTAATTCCACTTACCAATAGCGCTTCACTCCTCGACAACGGTGCTAGAAAATAGTCTTGATAACCCACAAGTATAGGGGGTTGATGTCTACGCACGCTTCTATTCTTGTAGACAGTGTTGGGCCTCTAAGTGCAGAGGTTTGTAGAACAGTAGCAAGTTTCCCTTAAGTGGATTACCCAAGGTTTATCGAACTCAGGGAGGAAGAGGCCAAAGGTATCCCTCTCAAGCAACCCTGCAATTACAATACAAGAAGTCTCTTGTGTCCCCAACACACCTAATACAATTGTCAGTTGTATAGGTGCACTAGTTCGGCGAAGAGAGAGCAAAATACAAGTAATATGAATGGTTATAAGTGATAATAGCAATCTGAAATAAAAATGGCAGCAAGCAAACATGTAGCAGAACTTGTTGTAAACGGTGTTTCAATGCTTGGAAACAAGGCCTAGGGATCATACTTTTACTATTGAACACTCTCAATAGTAATAAGATAATTGAATGCATAAATATCTCTCTTCACTACGCTACTCCGAACCAATCTCCGGTCGAATAACAAACACCAATCCATGTGTAGGGTTGTAACAGCACTCCTCAAGTCTCTATTCCCTCTTTAGGGCACCCCACGCTGTCACTATGAGCGCCCCAAATTAGTACTAAACAAACGCCACAATTTCATAGGGTCATCCAACACAAGATATAAATATCATGCTAAACCACACGATGCACACTCTCACCTGTACACCATGATCAAAGTGTTTACGGAGATCTCATAACAAAACGACTTGAGTAGCATAACAGATGAAGAGTGCGTCTACATATTCAACTAGATTACAAAGATTATGATCACATAAAGATCACACCATGGGAGAGAGAGAGATCAAACACATAGCTACGGGTAGATCCCTCAGCCTCGGGGGAGAACTACTCCCTCATCATCATGGGAGTCAGGAACGGCGATGGATATGGCGGTGGAGTCGATGGAGATGGCTCCGGGGGTACTTCCCCGTCCCGGTAGGGTGCCAGAATAGAGATTTCGGTCCCCCGAAACTTGTCGGTGGCGGCAGCGGAGCTAAGGAACTTTTCATGGAAAAGGTTGATTCTTCTAGGATTTATGCGTCGGGGGGCATATATAGGCCAAACAGCGATAGCGGTGGGCGCTCGAGGGGCCCACACCACCCTAGGAGCAGCCAGGGGGGCACCCATGCCCAGGAATGGTGTGGGGGCTCCAGACCCCCCCTTCGGGTCTCCTTTGGACTTCCTTGACCCTCCGGGAATTCTAGTAGTCCCAGAAAATCGATAAAAATGGCTTGAAGTGTAAACATGTGGTATATGGCATAAAAACAACATGGAACATCAGAAAGTAAGGATACGTTTATGACATATCAGGGGTGTATCGTAGTACTTTTGATAAATAAGAATGTCGATCCCAACGAGGAGCAGAAGGTGTTGACAAGCTGTTCGATTAAAGGGCTCACTGTAAATACTAGCAGACATGTTTTTAGGGTTTTTTGATATATCATATAAATAAAGTACGAGTAAATAAAAGACAGTAATAATAATTGCAGCAAGTGGCCCAATCCTTTTTAGAGCAAAGGACAACCACGTTGGTTTACTTATGATGACCAAATGTTCTTGAGGACACACGGGAATTTCGTCAAGTGCTTTCGCTTCGTACAGTTGATTAATCTCTATTGTTTTGATAGGTGTTGTATGGGAGAACCTATGCTAATGCACTGCCCTGACTTGGACTAATAGATACTGGTGATTATACCCCTTGCAAGCATCCACAACTACAAGAAATTAATTAAGATAAATCTAACCACAACCTTAAACTCTGGGATCTTACACTCCCTCATGCATCATTTCCTAACGGGGGTTTAGATTTCTGTCACTCCGGCAACCCCATAAAGGTGAAGTGTCATGTAGTCGACGTTCATATGACACCACTACAAGAATAGCACCACAACTTAAATATCAAACCATTAAATATTACTCAACATAATTCCACTACTAACATCTTGACTTCTCCCATGTCCTAAATAACTAAAAAAAACTACTCACGTGACATCATATGGATCATGATCCGAGGTGATATAATGATGAATAACAATCTGGTCATAAAGTACGAACACCGATAAATCTCGGAAGCATCAACTACAAACAAGTAATTCACATCGGGAGAGAGATATAGTGGAAAACAACGATATAGAGCCCTAACGGAGGTGGATGGTGAGGATGCTGGTGCTGGTGGTGATGACGATAACGATGATGATCTTGATGATGTCCGGTGCGATGACGGTGACGATGGTCATGATTTCCCCCTCCGCGAGGGAATTTCCCGGCAGATTTGTCCCCGCCGGAGAGATTTTCTCTCTCTGTTATTTTCCGCCTCGTGGAGGCGGCGGAATATTTCCTCCATTCTTCTATCATTCTTGGGGTTTCAAGGGGATGAAGTCCATGAAAGGGGACTGCCAGTGGTGGGCTAGGACCTCCACACCACGCGGCCAGGTGGGTACGCCACCACATGGTGTGGGCCCGTGGTGGCCCTTCTCTGGCACCCCTCTTGGCTAGCTCCGTCATCTGAAAAAATAGGAACTCCCCGATGTTTTCCCTGAACTTCTCATCTTCAGAAATATGGTATCTTGGCGGTCTTTTTTCCAGCAGAATTCTGGTCCCGGCAATTCATTCTCCAATAATCATCAAACATGCAAAATAGATGAAATAACACAAGTATCATATCTAATTATGAAATATATCAATGAATAGCAGTAAATTATGATAGAAAATGGTGATGCAAAATGGACGTATTAGGGAGCTCTAGGTCATGACGAGATCAAGGATTTCTCCACCATGACTGAGCCCGTGAAGGTGGTCGCCCAAGGCATCACGGACATCCATCTGACCGACATGCACCCTGAGTTGTACAATGATGTCATGGACGTCATTGGCTTCACTAAGGAGGACCTGATGGTGCCTCTCGTCCAGCTCGTCTACCACAAGGCACATGGTGTGAACTTTGTCGTCATGGCGGAGAAGCATAGGACCCTCTCGCTGAAGATCTTCCTCGGCAAGTATGATGGTGCAGGTCTTGCACTCGTTGGGGGACCCCAAGAATAAGGTTTGATGAGCATAGCGGTAAGTTTCCCTCAAAAAAGAAACCAAGGTTGAATCGACCAATAGGAGAAAGAAGCAACTTCCGAAGGTTGATGCAGCTGAGGTGGCAGGGCGCACTGCCGGTTCAGCAGCAATGTGGAACCTACACAACACAATCAATTCACTTTACCCCAACGAAGCAGCGAGGTTGTCATTCTCATCGGTTTTGCTGAACACAAATAGGTTAGCCTATAGTATGGAAAACATTATGAGAACAATATGAAAACAACAGTAGCAGTGTGAAAACAGTGCAAGCAGTGTGTGTATTATCAGTATGAGAAAATGGACCGGGGTCCACAGTTCACTAGAGGCGTCTCTCCATAAAAGATAGCTAACATGCGTGGTGAACAAATTACAGCTAGGCGATTGATAGATAATGAAACATGCATGACATAATGATTACTATGATATTCATGCATGCATTACAACAAAATATATAGACCGTCATCCATCTGGATCTATGACTTGTAATCCACCCTTCTAATATCATCCGAACAAACATTGGGTATTAAGTTACAAGCAACAAATAATCGCAGTAAGCAAAGTGTGTAATGTAAACAATGTAAACATCGTTGTTTTATCCCTAATGGCAACATCACATCCTCCATTCGTCATGTTTCTATCACTCGAGAACAGATGTAAAGGAGGCATGAACCCACTTGTAGAGACATCGTAGTAAGTTTTATGGATGGGGGTGACATAAGCCTACTGGTAGAACCGGGGTGGGGGGTGGGGACATGCAAGTACTGTAAACGAGAACACCGAGTTTTACCCAGGTTCGGTACGTCGCAACTAGGCGGCATTCCTACTCCTGCAATCTCACTAAATCAGGGCTGAAGCCTGAAGTATACAAAGTACAATTGTGAGTGGTTTTGCTGACTCGACGAGGATGAACTTCCCGGCGAGTTGGCTTATAGCTAAGTTGTTGTTGTTCTTTGCTCCTGTGTGGCTTTATATAGATAGCCAGAATAGGGCTTACAAGAAGAAATCCTAGGAAACTACGGAAAGTATCTAACTTGGAAAGTAAGGAATCCGGCTTCTCCTCCAAGTCGTACCATTGCATGTGGTCCGGGTTCTTCTAGAATCCGGCTTCATGTGCGTCAGCTTACTGGGCCGCCCAATGGACTCCGTTCCATTTCCTGTGGGCCACCCAGGTAATCCGGCCTTCGGCCAATGTCAGATATAACCCTATTTGGCATATACTCCCTCCGTTCACAATTACTTTGCATTCTGTGTTTTGTCAAGGTCAAACTTTGTTAAGTTTGACTAAATATTTAGAAAAAAATATCAATATTTACTATGTAATATCGATAGTATTAGAATCTTCATAAAGTATATTTTCATATTATGTGCACTTGGTACTATAGATTTTGATATATTTTCCTATATTCTTGATCAAACTTGACAAACTTTGACTTTGACTAAACCCAAAACGCAAAGTAAATAAAAACGGAGGGAGTATCAGACCGTAGCCCCCAATAAGGATTAAGACTTCATTGTGTCGTTCCTTGTGGGTTTGTATTCTCTTCGCAAATGTCGGCGTTTTGTCTTGGTTCTTCTTTAAGTAAAATTCTTCAATGCCAAACCCGGATTTTCTGAAGTCCGTCATTTCTTCTATAAGTCTTCGCAGAGAAGGAACCTGTGACGCAAGCGGTGAAATCTTGCTGACGTCATTAACGTCTGGGTTCAATCAAAAATCTGAACCTATATCTCCGATAGATTCTTGCGCGAGAAACCAGGAGATAGCAATAATCACCCCGCCCCCTTGTTTCCCGGATTTTTCGGGCATTACACGCGTTGAGCATCCAACGGCTAAAAGAGCCGTGGAGCCAATCTCAACGCATCTTGGCTATAAATAGCCGCCTCAGGGTCTCCGGCTCACCTTCCTCATCCTCTTCCTCCTCAAACCCCAGAGCCCAGTGCACTGCCACTCCCAGTCCTCGAGCGAAAGCACGCAGAGAAAAAGACGAGCCACGAATCCTCACCGGAGGAAACCATCAGTGGTTCTTGCTCCTGGTTGCGCCGCCCATAAATGGATACCGGAAGTTCTCCGCGCGCCACCGATACCGCCAACATCGATGCCACCACTGAGGACCTTATCCAGGACTTGGATCCCATCGTCGGAACTTCTCCGAGCTCCTCCGCAAACGCACTGGAAGCGCCCACGAGCGCACCGACGGGCGGGAATCTCAATCCTGCCGCCGAAAGTATGCCACCGCCCTCGGCCACTCCTCCCTTCTCCGATACTAGGGAGGGGTAAACTTCAACTCGCGACGGCGAAAACACAGCGACCTTCGTCACCACCGGAGGCAATGAAGAAGATGGGGAGAAGCCGGAAACTGGAGCCACTACAACATGGCCCGGCTCTTCTCAACGCCATGGAGAAGGACAGGTTTATTGTGAAGGACAAATGGCGTCTGGATGAGGACGACACCGAGCCCTCTCCGAAAGATGGAGAACGGGTTTTTCTGGCTTCCCATATCACTCGAGGTATGGGTTTTCCGCCATCCGCGTTTTTCGTCCAAGTTCTCAACCACTATAACGTCCAACCCCACAACCTTCCGCCCAACTCGATACTATACATAGCTGGGTTCCAGGCCCTTTTTGAGGGATTCTTAGGGATAGAACCCCGCTTAGATTTCTTCCAATATTGTTTCAATGTGAAATGCAACACCTCTGAAGGTGTTCTTTCGACCTGCGGGACCATCTCCTTCAACCTTCGTAGGTTTAGGGAGGAATGGTTTCCAAAAATTAATACTTCCGGGTTCGTCAAGTTTTGGACGGGCTCTTTTTTCTATCACTCATATGTTCCCTATCCTGGAAAGGATACGGGAATTCCGCCTTTCATCAATTCTGCGGCCACACCTCAAGATAATTGGGCGTTGGACATGGTCCAGGTTCTGCCTCCAGACCTGATGAGAATAAAGAGACGGATCACAAAACTCGTCTCCCCCTATCCTCCTCTAACCGGCATGGACACAATCCTTTGCTGGTTTGGTTGGAGGATTCAACCCCTTTCCTACTTCGGTGGCCGGCTTCTATGCGAGTACACGGGCCCTGAAGATAAAATGAGGGTGACAAAATCCGCTCTCTCGAAGAAAGAATTCCAAAAGCGCGTGAATTAGCTCGTAGCCACTCGTGATCAGTACGAGGAGATCCTACAAATGTATCACACCAGAAACACCGCTCCCAAGGTAAGCTTTCAATTTTGGCCTTTTGGGGAATTTTTCGATTTTTGTCTCTTCTCGGATGTTTCAATACTAATCCGGGTTTTATTTCTTTTTCAACTTCTTGATCTCCCTGAGAATCAGCTCTCCTTTGATGCTGAGCTGGCGGAGCTCAAGGATTGCTTCCAATCAGCCGGAGGGCGGAAACGCTAGAAGATCTCTTCAAGCCAAGAAGTGATCGATCTTGATGGAGTAGCCATCGCCACTTTCAGGTAAGACTGGAAATTTTACATTTGTATGTCTTTCCTTGCTTCTCTTCTTTCTCGGAATTTTAATCTCGGTTTTCCGTTCTATTCTTCTTTCTAGCCTTTCTCCTGTCCCGTTGAAGGGAAAAGTCAGGAAGAAGATGAAAGCTATTGCTCTTAGGGGCCCAAAGCCATCCCCCGCAGCTGTCCCAGACACTCTAGTGGAAGCTGGAGAAAAAAACGGTAGCTTGGGAAGCATATCCCTTGCAGACCAGCCAGCCTGTTGCATCCGACACAGATGTGCGGGAAAGAGCGGAACCTGATCAAAGCGGACCTTCAACGCTTCTAGAGACGGAGCCAATGCAGACCTTTGACGAGAAGTTCACGGTAAAACAAGAAGCCTGCTTTGACGAACTCGGATACATTCATCCGTGGGCGAGAAAGTTTTTTGCCGAGCCCCCTTGATTCGCCCTTGGCCAAAAGGTGGATTAGTAGTCCGGAATAATTACGTGTTCTCACCTCGTCAGGTTATCCAAGACGGAATCCACCATATGGGAATTACTTTCTCGGAATACGCCAAGGAGTTCTCCGAGAATCTAAGCGGTTTGCAAAGAATGAGCCAGGTAATATATATAGCCTCCAAGCATTAAGACAAAACCATTCTTTTTGTTTTTGTATTAATGCTTTTCTCTTTTGCAAGCTTGTATTTGCCTAAGCCAACTTTTCTTTTGTATGCTTTTCAGAAAACCGCCGAAAACATTAATGTGGAAGTATTTTAGAAGCTCACCATTAAGAACTAAGAAGTGAAATCTCTTCTTGGTATACTTAATGAGAAGGAGATCGAGAAGCAGGTGAAGGAGACAGCTTGTAAGCATGCTTTTTCAATCCTTGACTCTGATTCTGAATTTTTTCTAAGTATTTTCCGAGTTTTTAATCCTTCGTCTCTTTTTCTTCTCAGCTTCTTTGGCTAAGTCCAAGCAAATTGCTGAGGATGCTGGCAATGCAGAAACTCCCTGCAAGGAGAAGTCGGTGCTTTACAAAATGACTGTAAAGCTTCAGAAAGATCTGGAGGCGAGCCAGCTGGCCTTGGGATTATCCGAGTCCCGCTCTTCCTCTCAAGATGAGAAGGATCGGAAAACCATCCCAGACCTTGAGAATTCCCTAAATAAACGCCTTGAAGAGGGCGTTGAGATGGACAAAATTGTTGGTAAGTTTATGTACTTTTACCAAGTTTTCTTTTATTTTGCATAATGCATTCCTTCCCTCCTTCTGTGTTTCCTAATCTATTTTGATTTTCTTAGCAGAAGGGAATCCTCTGCTCACTCGGATTGATAGAATCCGGGCTTTCGGGACATTCGTCATAGAGCGAAAAAATGTCGGGATGCTACTTATCAACAAGTGCATTCGGACAAAGCTGGCCAATTCTCGGAAACCAGCAAGCTCCCGGAGGCCATTGCAGAAGTGGTGAACCAGCACGAGTCCTGGCTCCAATCCGCCGCCCGTGGTGGTGTGCGCATGGCCCTTGGGCTGATGCGTATGCATTACACCACCGCTAAATCCTGGCACATCGCCACGGGCATTCCAGAAGGATACACGGAAGCGCAGCAAGAGCAAATCTTCGATTCTATCAAGGGGCATGCCTCCAAGATAGCTCGGATGATGTCTACCTCGACGTTCTACCCTGAGGAAGAAATTCCAGCAACTCCGGAGAACCCGAGCGACAACGAGGAGGACGATAACGACGAATACTGAGATGTCGTCTAGTTCCTACATAGCCATTTAGCCAAATAGAACGCAATACTATTCTTTACAATGTAATATCAATTATAATGCATTCTATATTTTGTATCAACAAGTCTTTATCCTTTGCAGTAAGTTTTAAACTTTGCAAGTTTTTGAGAGTTTTTATTCCTTTTCTTCTAAGTTTTCTGGTTTGTATGCTTTAACTTTTCTTAGTATTTAAAGTGGCTCAAAAGTATGCAATCTTCATGCCAAGCGACCGGGTTAAGAAACCCATAAGTCAATACTCAGAATCATGGATTATATCTTGGCACTTTTACTTACTAATTCCAGTGACCCAACACAACAAGCAATCAGATACTACTTAGGACTAATAAGGAATTTGAAAAGTATAAACCTCAGGCACACATGCACAATCTGGGGTTCTGAAACCTCCTTAGGCTAAAAAAGCATTCAGTTTTATAACTCCGATCATGCTGGCAAAATTCGGGTTAACATTGAGGCAAATCGAAAGATCATTGAGAAATAGATAAGACGGAAGCATGCTTTGAACAATAAATACAAAACAAACCAAAAATGCATGAATTTCGACAACTTTATTTCATGATCTCAATGATGTTTCATAGAATTGAACTAAGTGTAGAAAGGATGTAACTGCTGGATGCTCGAGGGCCTATTTGTTTCTCCTAGTTCTACATCTATGTTTCTTTTTCTCTTGCGATTCGGATTTTTCGGGTCATCTTCCGTGTCTCGAATATCTACAAGGTAATATGACCCAGTTTTCATAGCCTTGCTAATGACAAATGGTTCTTCCCAGATTGGGGCTAACTTGTGTTTTCTGTCCTGTACCAATCTTAGCACCAAATCACCCTCTTTGAAAGATCGGTGTTTGATTTTTCGACTATCATATCGCCGTACCAATCTTAGCACCAAATCACCCTCTTTGAAAGACCGGTGTTTGATTTTCCGACTATGATATCGCCGTAGTCCTTGCTGATAAATGGAAGATCTTTGCAACACTATTTCTCGTTCTTCTCCTAAGAGATCGATGGCATCCTGACGTGCACTTTCGGCATCCGAGTCATCGTATGTTTGCACTCTTGGGCTATCATGGATCATGTCCATAGGAAGCACTTCTTCAACACCATAAACCAAGAAAAAAGGCGTTTTCCTAGTTGATCTATTTGGCGTCGTTCGAATACTCCAAAGCACGGAAGGTAATTCTTCTACCCATGCTCCAACTGCTCTGTAAAGAGGAGATTCGAGTCTTGGGCGTATTCCCTGGAGGATTGAACTATTCATTCGCTCAACCTGTCCATTGGATTGTGGGTGTGCAACAAATGCAAGATTTAGGCGGATTCCCGTTTGTCGGCAATATTTTGCCAACTCTCTAATTGAGAACTTTATCCCGTTATCCGTGATTATGCTATGTGGAATGCCGTATCGCATGAATATATCAATGACGGAATTTCTGGCAGTCACACCATCAAGTTTTTTGATGAGTTTTGCTTCCACCCACTTGGTATACTTATCCACTACAACGAGTAGATGCGTAAGTCCGCCTCTTGCAGTTTTGAATGGCCCCATCATATCTAGCTCCCAGTCCGCAAACGGCCATGTTATGGGAATAGTCTTGAGTGTTTGAGCCGGCATATTGGTCTGCTTGGCGCAATACTGACATCCGACACATGTATTCACTATGTGCTCCGCATATGTCTTGGCTATGAGCCAGAAAAACCTGACACAAAATGCTTTTTTAAGTACACTTTTTGACTGATCATGATGTCCGCAATCTCCAGCATGGATTTCTTGCAGAATTCCTTGTCCTTCTTCTGGGGAAATACATCGTTAAAAAAATTCTGATAGTACTGCGTTTATACAGACAACCATTGATTACCGTGTATCCTTTGCATCAGCATTTGATCTGCCTTTGCAAGACCTCTTCTTCTCCGTCCAGCAACTTCTGATCAACTAAGAAGTTTAAATATGGAATTGTCCAATCCGGGTTAATGAGCAAAACTTCTATTGACTCGGAACCTAGGGGGTAGTCCACACCTCCACCTTTTATTGATGGTTCATGCATATGCTGGACGAATACAACAAGTGGTAGAGTTTTCACCCTTTCCGAGCCCATGCGGGCTAAAGCATCCGCGTTCCAGTTTCTTCCCTTTTGATGTGAAGTGCTTCAAATCCTAGGAAGCAAATGGCAAACTCGTCAACTGTTCTCCGATATTCGGCCATTATGGGGCTTTTGGCATCCCATGTTTGGTTAATCTGATGCTGTACTAAGTTTGAGTCACCGTAACAAAGTATACGCTTGACACCTATTTCTTTTGCAATATGCAAGCCATGAAGAAATGCTTCGTATTCTGCCACATTGTTGCTGGCGTGGAAATGTATTAGTAATACATACTCCATTATGTCGCCTTTTGGAGATTTGAGCACCACACCAACGCCAGCACCTTCTTTCATTTTGGATCCATCAAAATGCACGATCCAATATTCCGATTCCGGCATTGGTCTGTTTTCCATTGCTTCTGTCCAGTCGGCTACAAAATCTGCCAACACCTGGGATTTAATTGCCGTCTGGGGTTGGTACTTAATGTCGAACGCATCCAATTCAATGCCCCATTTCGCGACTCGTCCTGTTGCGTCTGCATTGTTAATAATATCCCCTAGTGGTGATTTGCTTACCACTGTTATGCAATGTCCTTGAAAATAATCACGGAGTTTCCGAGATGCAAAAAATACGCCATATGCCAATTTTTTATAATGTGGGTATCTTTGCTTTGACTTGGAAAATACCTTGCTGACGTAGTACATCGGATGTTGATCTGGAATGCTTTGTTTGTCTTTCCGTCTTTCCACAATTATCACTGCACTTATAACCCTGTTAGTTGTTGTAAGATACAGCAACATGGGTTCTTCATCTTTTGGGGATGCCAAAACTGGAGCTTTCATCTAAGTGTCTTTCAACTAGGTTAACGCTTTGTTCGCCTCTTACGTCCATTCAAATTTGTCAGATTTCTTCAACAATTTGTATAATGGAAGAGTTTTGTCACCAAGCCGGCTTATGAACCTGCTTACAGCGGCTGCGGAACCCGTCAATCTTTTGAAATCCTTTAGACATGTAGGTCTTCTGATGTTTAAAATTGCTTTGATCTTTTCCGGGTTTAATTCTATTCCTCTGTGAGAAACGATAAAACCCAGAAGTTTTCATGAGGGAACTCCGAATACACACTTTAATGGGTTCAACTTCATTTTGTAAGTGCGGAGATTATCGAAAGTTTCTTGTATGTCTTCAAGGAGTGTATCCTTTTCCTTGGAAACAACGACAATATCGTCCATGTAAACGTGTACGTTTTTTCCAATTTGACTATGCAAGCATCTTTGCATGCAACGCTGGTATGTTGCACCGGCGTTCTTAAGGCCAAAAAGCATGATTATGTAATAGTATGTTCCATAGGGTGTTATGAAAGAATATTTTATATGATCTTCTTCTTTCATGCGTATTTGATGGTACCTGGAATAAGCATCCAAAAAGCATAAAATCTCAGAGCCAGCAGTGGAGTCTATTATTTGATCGATTCACGGTAACGCGAACCTATCTTTTGGACACAATTTGTTCAAAACGGTGTAATCTATACACATACTAAGAATAATATTGTCCTTCTTCGGGACTAATACTGGGTTCGCAGACCAATCAGTATGTATAACTTCCCGGATAAAACCAGATGCTAAAAGCTAGATAATTTTCTTGCCAATAGCCTTTCGCCTTCTTCCATCGAAATGACGGAGACCTTGTTTGACGGGTTTTGATCCTGGAATCACCTTCAATTGGTGCTCAATAAGTTCCCTGGGTACACCTGGCATGTCAGCAGGACACCAAGCGAAAATGTCCAACTTCTCACGGAGGAACTTGATGAGCATGCTTTCCTATGCGTCAGTCATTCCCGTTCCCACTATGACAAATTTCGTCGGATCCTTGAAGTCCAGGATGACCTGTTTTGTATTCTCCCAGGCTTTGGAGCTATATGACGTCTTCTGGCTTTCTTTTCCTGCGGTATTTATGTCGGCGATACTTCTTTAGCCAGTTCCTTCAGCTCTTTCTTCTTTATTACATGTTCGGCGCAAAGGGCACTTCCTTCTAACTCATTTATCAGCTTGAAATCTCTTGAAATGGTGATTACTCCACCTTTCGTCCATGGCATCTTGAGTTTGTTGTAGATGTAGCATGATCTTGCCATGAACTTGGCGAAAGCTGGACTTCCGAGTATTGCGTGATACACATTTTCGAACGACACAACCTGGAATGAGATCCTTTCCTAGAGGAAGTGTTCTTTCTTTCCAAAGGTTATGTCTAGGGAAATTTCTCCTAGGGACTCTTCTTATCTACCAGGAACAATGTCGTGAAAACGTACATTGCTGTGTTTGAGCTGGGTCTCGGAGAGGTGTAACTGCTTCAATGTACTTAAGTACATGATATTGATACTGGATCCTCCATCCATCAGCACTCTTTTGAGCCTAGTGTTTTGCACAATAGGTCTTACTACCAAAGCATGTGTTCCTGGTTCTGGGATGTTTCCGGGATGATCTCACTGATCCTAGGTAATTGGCGTATTTGAATACTTCAAGTACATTGGGGTTGGAGGTACAACCGCATTGATTTCTCGAAGTGTTCGTTTTGCCTGTTTGGCTGAGGGAGTTGCCAGGAAAGTTAGATTACATTCTCCTTCAACTCTCGGGAATTTGGGCTCGCCTTTACGCTGTTGCTCCTGGATTTTATCGTCAATGTCCGACTCACTTTCTTCCTTTTAAGCTTCCGGATTTTTCTTTTTGAAATTCCTTTTAGAATTCTTTCCCTTATTACCGGATCCTGCAGTTCCTTTCATGTGCTTATTAAGCCAACACTGCGCGTTGGTATGGTTAGCATTCCCAAATTGCAAATGATGGACATAGTTTTCTGACTTAATCTTTTTCCACCCTTCTTTAGAGTAGGAGATGGGTTCTGTGATTTTGCCCTTCCACCTGCTGCCATTATCTTTTCCAAAGGTTAAATTTACTTCCTTGGGTTTTGTAACACCTGGGGTGTTACCCTATTAGAGAGTGTTTGTTTTCTTTTTGCTTGCATCATCTGCATCCCATGAGCATTGCATTCTGTTTTTCAAAACAAATCAAAATTCAAAACAATTTAAACTTTCACCCTTGCTCAAAATTTCCAATTTCAAACTTGCAAACTAAACCACTCATTTGTTCTTCAATAGTTTGAAAATTGTTTTAATCAAACTGACTGTTAATATTTTTCCCCTTTTGTTAAAAACCCTAATGGCTAATTCAAATTTTTTTTTAAATCGAATCACTCATTAAATTGTTGGTTTTAATCAAACCATTAATTCACTCAATTAATTAAATCACCTTCAATTTCAAATCAAATGCATCAAACAAGAACACTTTGAACTTATAAATTTTAACAATCAAATCAACTACTTTCAATCAAATTAATCATAGGGGTTCCCCTATTCAAAGTTGTTTTTATTAAATGGTCACTTAATTAAAATGCATCCAAATTTGAATTACAAACAAACATCAAGCAAAATTAAAGTTTTCTGAAAACAAAACTTGGCATTTGTTTCCTTTTAACCTAACTAGCTAACACTAATTTTTCTAATATTTTTACTAACCTAAAAACCCTCCTTTCCTTCCAATTCTATTTTGCTACAAAAAAAACAGGAAAAGCAAAAATAGAAAAAAAAAGGAAAACGAACTAACTAACGCGCGCAGCAGCAGCTAATCCTAGGCCCAGCCCGCTAACCCCCCTAACTAGCGCAGCCCAGCCCACCCCAGCCGCGCGTACCGGTTCGCTCAGCAGCCGCCCCGTCGTCCCCCTGTACGGCAGGGGATCCGGCCGTGCCACGGCGGCAGGAGCTCGAGCAGACGGTGATCCGCCACCCCTATCCCCCTACAAGTAGTCCTAGGCCCCCCTGGCGCCAACCCTAGCTCCTAGCTCTCTCTCTCCCCTCGCGCCGCCGCTGCTCCCTCTCTCCCGTCGATCTCGCCTCTCTGTATTTTCTCACCGGAGCTCCCTCTGAATTTCCGTCCGCCGCTGCCACCTCGCTGCGCCACCGTCTAGCCTAGTCACCAAAATCAGACCGCCTCTGTCCCCTCTCTCTGTTGAACACCGAAGCGAGACCGTGCGCTTCGTGGATCCTCACCGCCGTCCTCGCCGCTGTCCGCGCCTCCACCTCGCCGTCAACTGCACCTGCGCATGCCGCCGTCGCTCCCGTGCACCGTTGTCCCCGCTGAGCACAGAAACTGCACGGCCTCCCCTTCCTCGAGCTGGTGGGCACCGCCGTTGAGTTCAACATCGACGGGATTGACGCCGCCGAGCACGCCTCTGTCGCCGCCGTTGAACCGCACCGCGCCTCTGCCTCATCTGCAGCCGCTGTTGAGCTCGCCGCGCTTCTCCTCCCTCCCTCTCTGTCGCGATCGCAAGCACGCATGCATCCTGCACTGCACACTCTTCCAGCACCCAACCACGGCGGCCACCAGTCGCAGTTCCTCGCCGGCGAGACTTGTTCTGTCAGTCGAGGAAACGTTTGGTCGTCAGGCTTAAAATTCAGTTAACACTGGCGTTGAGCAATAACCTGTCCGCGTCGCTACCTCTGTCAACTGACGGAACACAGCGCAGTGGTAGACACACTCTGAATCCCGCTCGAGGTGCGCGGTTCGATCCCCGCAGCGCCCAACTTTTTTTGGCCAATTTCGCTTCCCCGCGCAGGAGGCCCACCGGTCATTGTCTTCCTCTGCCACGCGTGCGCGCGCGCGCCACGCTGCCTAGGGGTCCACTGGACAGTGGCTAGGGGTAGAGAGCAGCTCGGTAACAAAAGTTTTTGCGAATTTCTGTTTTCCAAAATCAATTTAAATAACAGATTTGAACCTAAAAATTCAAACTTTAATAACTTTTATTCTGTAATTCCAATAACTAAAAGTTTTATATGTTTTCTGATCCAAATTTCATAACCTTTCCAAATAATCTGTTTGTGTACTGTTTTGAACTTTCAAATTGCAATTCAAATTTAAATTCAAATCATCCATTTGTATTTTGCCAAAATTCATAAGTAATTCATACTAATTCCAAATAAGGCAAATAAAATGTGTTTTTCATACCATTTTGAATAACCTTTCCAAATATAATTTTTGTTTCCTGGTTTGAATAATTTAAATTGCCTAAATAATTTAATACTTGTTTAATCCAATTAAAATTGCTAAAAATCATAACTTGCTTAATATAAAATATTTTGAACATGCAAAATATGTTTTCAAACCATCAAAGTGTGAAGTTTTCAAATGTGAATTTGAATTTATGATTTGAACAAATAAAATTCAAATAATATTCAAACTTGTTTTAAATTCAATTAAAACTTGTTTAATATTGTTTAATTCATAATAAATACATCCTAATTCCAATTTCAATATTTGAAACATGTAATCCAACTAAAATTTGATGTTCTTTCCAAAAATAAACTTTGTTATTTGTTTTGAACACCTTAACCTGATGAAAACAACAATTACTTGTGTGACATCAATAAGGAACCAAAAATTATTAACATGACAAATAAAATCCCACACTTGGTAATTTCCTTTTCCTTGGCATCTATTGTTGTTCATTATTGCTTTCATCATGCCTGCATCATGATAAACCACTTACACATGTTAACTAATTGTAGATCATTGCCTCAACCTTAACATGTGCATCCATATGCAACTCACATTGCATATGGGTCCATTTAAATTTGTTTATCTTGTCAACTAGTTTACCTTGATGCATCTTTAAACTTGTCATGCATCCATATCTTGATCATGCTGGATCTTTTGCCGTAGTAGTAATTGTTGCATCCGGTGTTTGTTCGAGGTTCGTTGCTTCTTCTCGGATAGGACGTTGAGATGATGTGAGCAACGACAAGTTCTGCTACCTTGTGGGATCTCAGGCAAGTATACTCACTTGCTGCCATATGGCTGCCTTTCATCACTTGTTACCGATTCTTTCCGTTGATTCTTTTCTGCTATCCTTAGTAGTAGTTGTTTCTGTAACGAACCCATCACATGAATCCCTTAACCTTGATATTGCCTCACCTCCATACCTATAACCACTGCTTGTTGCCCGTGTCTTACTGTCTTGCTTAGGGTTGTTTTGCTCGAGTCTATTACCCGTTACCTTCTGTTATTACTTCTTTATGTTCTGGGGGCTCGATGTTTAATCAATCAATCATGCTACTGTTAATGTTTAATAATAAATTTGATGATAAGGCACCGGCAGGAGGCCCTTTGTGGTTTTGAGGCCTGCTAGTGTCGACCCTAATAGGAAAAGGGTCTTTTCTACTGATCCATGATGAGCGCACTACCCGCATGTGGGAAGCGAGTATGGGCGCCCCCCTCAACTTGACTCGATTCGCATCTCGTCCAAATCGCCACATTTAGTTCGGGCTTTCCATTTGCTGCACGCATATGCAGGTACAAACCCTTGGCGCCAGGGTGGAACTTTTGTAGTCGGCATTTAGGGCAGCGTGGTCTTCCAGTGCTATGAGGGTCCCCTTTTCTTCGGGGGCTCGATTAGCCGCACACGCACAGCACGTGGTGCTTTGGGCTTGATGCGACGAAGAGTTGAGTTGTGTAGAGTACCCCGCTTGGTGGGAGGCATCCCATCTGGCGGGTTATTCTTGCGTGTACGGCCAAATTGGTGCAACCCTACAGGGATAATCTTCTCGAGAAGCCGTGTTTTCCGCGGTTATGGATTACTTGGTGAAAGTACTGGCTAACAAGTACTCAGGACAACTTAAACCTAATGATTAACAATCTTTCACCCCATGATTAACAACTTGACTAGTAATAGGCTTATCGACACAATAATCTGAACCATCATTAATCCAACTGTGTGAGTTATCCTCGGATTGCTTCTTCGGATAAGGGGCGAGATCCAGGATGGGTTTGTTTGGATTTACTTCCAGTTGGTTACAATACTCGATCTTATCTTCTTTCTGTTAGCCGGAAGTGGTAGTATCTCTCTATAGTTGGTTAGTGCAGCCTGCTGTTGCTTATTTGCAATCACCCCCTTCCTTTCCGTTGATCCCAAAGTATCTGTATCTTGTGATGACTGGCTACGCCGGTATCTTGTGAGTATGGGTTTTATCCCCCTTGCCAGTACTTAACCGTACTGACCCACGAATCTCTTTCGTGGCTGCAAATTCCAACTTGCAGTCAACAGGTATGAAGTCTGACGACGTTAGCTTGGGAATCCCTCCGGCTTGGCCTGGGCAGGGATTGGACGCTCTCGGTTATCTTCAGGACTCTTAGTCCAATTTGGATCTTGTCCGTAGACGGACGATATGTCGTTTCTTCCGCTGTTATTTGGATCTTTGTAATGTATCAGTTGTATCCCTGGCTCGTTTGAGTCATCTTGTATCTATCTGTTTCTGTTGTAATTGTGGAATATTCGTGAACTGTTGTAATGTTATCATAAGTGGCAACCTGGAATCGGTTATTATGCGGATTTGGCGGGAATGCTGAAATCTGCATAGTGCCCGACCTGGGGCGTCACAAATGGTATCAGAGCCTTGGTTCCGATTCCCGATATTGTTTTGATACGAATGGTTATCGAAGCAACGGGTCCGCAAAGCCTGTAGGTTAACCTAGCTAACGGTCGTTGTTTATAGAGTGTCGAAAACTATTTCTGCTAAACTATTTTGGAAAACCTCTCAATAGGATTCTTGTTTTTCTCCTTATCCCTATTCTGTTTCCCCTCCCATCTCATTTGTTTTGGAGTCTTCCCCCCTTGTCTATCTTTCAAAGTGTTAGGATCCCACGTTGGTGGACGTTTTCTGAGCCCTTAACCTAATAGGTTCGATCATCGGAAGATTCCTGGTGGAAGAATATCATCATCACTCCCAGCAAGAATCCCTTGTTAGTGGTGTCGAGGAGATCAACCGGAAGCACGAAGAATCGATAGTCGAACTTCTTTCCCCTCCCGGGTTAGCAGGTGGATTGCGAGGGCGCAATCCCTTGTTAGTGGTGTCGTCTGTAACACCTGGGGTGTTACCCTATTAGAGAGTGTTTGTTTTCTTTTTGCTTGCATCATCTGCATCCCATGAGCATTGCATTCTGTTTTTCAAAACAAATCAAAATTCAAAACAATTTAAACTTTCACCCTTGCTCAAAATTTCCAATTTCAAACTTGCAAACTAAACCACTCAATTGTTCTTCAATAGTTTGAAAATTGTTTTAATCAAACTGACTGTTAATATTTTTCCCCTTTTGTTAAAAACCCTAATGGCTAATTCAATTTTTTTTTAAATCAAATCACTCATTAAATTGTTGGTTTTAATCAAACCATTAATTCACTCAATTAATTAAATCACCTTCAATTTCAAATCAAATGCATCAAACAAGAACACTTTGAACTTATAAATTTTAACAATCAAATCAACTACTTTCAATCAAATTAATCATAGGGGTTCCCCTATTCAAAGTTGTTTTTATTAAATGGTCACTTAATTAAAATGCATCCAAATTTGAATTACAAACAAACATCAAGCAAAATTAAAGTTTTCTGAAAACAAAACTTGGCATTTGTTTCCTTTTAACCTAACTAGCTAACACTAATTTTTCTAATATTTTTACTAACCTAAAAACCCTCCTTTCCTTCCAATTCTATTTTGCTACAAAAGAAAACAGGAAAAGCAAAAATAGAAAAAAAAAAGGAAAACGAACTAACTAACGCGCGCAGCAGCAGCTAATCCTAGGCCCAGCCCGCTAACCCCCCTAACTAGCGCAGCCCAGCCCACCCCAGCCGCGCGTACCGGTTTGCTCAGCAGCCGCCCCGTCGTCCCCCTGTACGGCAGGGGATCCGGCCGTGCCACGGCGGCAGGAGCTCGAGCAGACGGTGATCCGCCACCCCTAGCCCCCTACAAGTAGTCCTAGGCCCCCCTGGCGCCAACCCTAGCTCCTAGCTCTCTCTCTCCCCTCGCGCCGCCGCTGCTCCCTCTCTCCCGTCGATCTCGCCTCTCTGTATTTTCTCACCGGAGCTCCCTCTGAATTTCCGTCCGCCGCTGCCACCTCGCTGCGCCACCGTCTAGCCTAGCCACCAAAATCAGACCGCCTCTGTCCCCTCTCTCTGTTGAACACCGAAGCGAGACCGTGCGCTTCGTGGATCCTCACCGCCGTCCTCGCCGCTGTCCGCGCCTCCACCTCGCCGTCAACTGCACCTGCGCATGCCGCCGTCGCTCCCGTGCACCGTTGTCCCCGCTGAGCACAGAAACTGCACGGCCTCCCCTTCCTCGAGCTGGTGGGCACCGCCGTTGAGTTCAACATCGACGGGATTGACGCCGCCGAGCACGCCTCTGTCGCCGCCGTTGAACCGCACCGCGCCTCTGCCTCATCTGCAGCCGCTGGTGAGCTCGCCGCGCTTCTCCTCCCTCCCTCTCTGTCGCGATCGCAAGCACGCATGCATCCTGCACTGCACACTCTTCCAGCACCCAACCACGGCGGCCACCAGTCACAGTTCCTCGCCGGCGAGACTTGTTCTGTCAGTCGAGGAAACGTTTGGTCGTCAGGCTTAAAATTCAGTTAACACTGGCGTTGAGCAATAACCTGTCCGCGTCGCTACCTCTGTCAACTGACGGAACACAGCGCAGTGGTAGACACACTCTGAATCCCGCTCGAGGTGCGCGGTTCGATCCCCGCAGCGCCCAACTTTTTTTGGCCAATTTCGCTTCCCCGCGCAGGAGGCCCACCGGTCATTGTCTTCCTCTGCCACGCGTGCGCGCGCGCCACGCTGGCTAGGGGTCCACTGGACAGTGGCTAGGGGTAGAGAGCAGCTCGGTAACAAAAGTTTTTGCGAATTTCTGTTTTCCAAAATCAATTTAAATAACAGATTTGAACCTAAAAATTCAAACTTTAATAACTTTTATTCTGTAATTCCAATAACTAAAAGTTTTATATGTTTTCTGATCCAAATTTCATAACCTTTCCAAATAATCTGTTTGTGTACTGTTTTGAACTTTCAAATTGCAATTCAAATTTAAATTCAAATCATCCATTTGTATTTTGCCAAAATTCATAAGTAATTCATACTAATTCCAAATAAGGCAAATAAAATGTGTTTTTCATACCATTTTGAATAACCTTTCCAAATATAATTTTTGTTTCCTGGTTTGAATAATTTAAATTGCCTAAATAATTTAATACTTGTTTAATCCAATTAAAATTGCTAAAAATCATAACTTGCTTAATATAAAATATTTTGAACATGCAAAATATGTTTTCAAACCATCAAAGTGTGAAGTTTTCAAATGTGAATTTGAATTTATGATTTGAACAAATAAAATTCAAATAATATTCAAACTTGTTTTAAATTCAATTAAAACTTGTTTAATATTGTTTAATTCATAATAAATACATCCTAATTCCAATTTCAATATTTGAAACATGTAATCCAACTAAAATTTGATGTTCTTTCCAAAAATAAACTTTGTTATTTGTTTTGAACACCTTAACCTGATGAAAACAACAATTACTTGTGTGACATCAATAAGGAACCACAAATTATTAACATGACAAATAAAATCCCACACTTGGTAATTTCCTTTTCCTTGGCATCTATTGTTGTTCATTATTGCTTTCATCATGCCTGCATCATGATAAACCACTTACACATGTTAACTAATTGTAGATCATTGCCTCAACCTTAATATGTGCATCCATATGCAACTCACATTGCATATGGGTCCATTTAAATTTGTTTATCTTGTCAACTAGTTTACCTTGATGCATCTTTAAACTTGTCATGCATCCATATCTTGATCATGCTGGATCTTTTGCCGTAGTAGTAATTGTTGCATCCGGTGTTTGTTCGAGGTTCGTTGCTTCTTCTCGGATAAGACGTTGAGATGATGTGAGCAACGACAAGTTCTGCTACCTTGCGGGATCTCAGGCAAGTATACTCACTTGCTGCCATATGGCTGCCTTTCATCACTTGTTACCGATTCTTTCCGTTGATTCTTTTCTGCTATCCTTAGTAGTAGTTGTTCCTGTTACGAACCCATCACATGAATCCCTTAACCTTGATATTGCCTCACCTCCATACCTATAACCACTGCTTGTTGCCCGTGTCTTACTGTCTTGCTTAGGGTTGTTTTGCTCGAGTCTGTTACCCGTTACCTTCTGTTATTACTTCTTTATGTTCTGGGGGCTCGATGTTTAATCAATCAATCATGCTACTGTTAATGTTTAATAATAAATTTGATGATAAGGCACCGGCAGGAGGCCCTTTGTGGTTTTGAGGCCTGCTAGTGTCGACCCTAATAGGAAAAGGGTCTTGTCTACTGATCCATGATGAGCGCACTACCCGCATGTGGGAAGCGAGTATGGGCGCCCCCCTCAACTTGACTCGATTCGCATCTCGTCCAAATCGCCACATTTAGTTCGGGCTTTCCATTTGTTGCACGCATATGCAGGTACGAACCCTTGGCGCCAGGGTGGAACTTTTGTAGTCGGCATTTAGGGCGGCGTGGTCTTCCAGTGCTATGAGGGTCCCCTTTTCTTCGGGGGCTCGATTAGCCGCGCATGCACAGCACGTGGTGCTTTGGGCTTGATGCGACGAAGAGTTGAGTTGTGTAGAGTACCCCGCTTGGTGGGAGGCATCCCATCTGGCGGGTTATTCTTGCGTGTACGGCCAAATTGGTGCAACCCTGCAGGGATAATCTTCTCGAGAAGCCGTGTTTTCCGCGGTTATGGATTACTTGGTGAAAGTACTGGCTAACAAGTACTCAGGACAACTTAAACCTAATGATTAACAATCTTTCACCCCATGATTAACAACTTGACTAGTAATAGGCTTATCGACACAATAATCTGAACCATCATTAATCCAACTGTGTGAGTTATCCTCGGATTGCTTCTTCGGATAAGGGGCGAGATCCAGGATGGGTTTGTTTGGATTTACTTCCAGTTGGTTACAATACTCGATCTTATCTTCTTTCTGTTAGCCGGAAGTGGTAGTATCTCTCTATAGTTGGTTAGTGCAGCCTGCTGTTGCTTATTTGCAATCACCCCCTTCCTTTCCGTTGATCCCAAAGTATTTGTATCTAGTGATGACTGGCTACGCCGGTATCTTGTGAGTATGGGTTTTATCCCCCTTGCCAGTACTTAACCGTACTGACCCACGAATCTCTTTCGTGGCTGCAAATTCCAACTTGCAGTCAACAGGTATGAAGTCTGACGACGTTAGCTTGGGAATCCCTCCGGCTTGGCCTGGGCAGGGATTGGACGCTCTCGGTTATCTTCAGGACTCTTAGTCCAATTTGGATCTTGTCCGTAGACGGACGATATGTCGTTTCTTCCGCTGTTATTTGGATCTTTGTAATGTATCAGTTGTATCCCTGGCTCGTTTGAGTCATCTTGTATCTATCTGTTTCTGTTGTAATTGTGGAATATTCGTGAACTGTTGTAATGTTATCATAAGTGGCAACCTGGAATCGGTTATTATGCGGATTTGGCGGGAATGCTGAAATCTGCATAGTGCCCGACCTGGGGCGTCACAAATGGTATCAGAGCCTTGGTTCCGATTCCCGATATTGTTTTGATACGAATGGTTATCGAAGCAACGGGTCCGCAAAGCCTGTAGGTTAACCTAGCTAACGGTCGTTGTTTATAGAGTGTCGAAAACTATTTCTGCTAAACTATTTTGGAAAACCTCTCAATAGGATTCTTGTTTTTCTCCTTATCCCTATTCTGTTTCCCCTCCCATCTCATTTGTTTTGGAGTCTTCCCCCCTTGTCTATCTTTCAAAGTGTTAGGATCCCACGTTGGTGGACGTTTTCTGAGCCCTTAACCTAATAGGTTCGATCATCGGAAGATTCCTGGTGGAAGAATATCATCATCACTCCCAGCAAGAATCCCTTGTTAGTGGTGTCGAGGAGATCAACCGGAAGCACGAAGAATCGATAGTCGAACTTCTTTCCCCTCCCGGGTTAGCAGGTGGATTGCGAGGGCGCAATCCCTTGTTAGTGGTGTCGTCTGTAACACCTGGGGTGTTACCCTATTAGAGAGTGTTTGTTTTCTTTTTGCTTGCATCATCTGCATCCCATGAGCATTGCATTCTGTTTTTCAAAACAAATCAAAATTCAAAACAATTTAAACTTTCACCCTTGCTCAAAATTTCCAATTTCAAACTTGCAAACTAAACCACTCAATTGTTCTTCAATAGTTTGAAAATTGTTTTAATCAAACTGACTGTTAATATTTTTCCCCTTTTGTTAAAAACCCTAATGGCTAATTCAATTTTTTTTTAAATCAAATCACTCATTAAATTGTTGGTTTTAATCAAACCATTAATTCACTCAATTAATTAAATCACCTTCAATTTCAAATCAAATGCATCAAACAAGAACACTTTGAACTTATAAATTTTAACAATCAAATCAACTACTTTCAATCAAATTAATCATAGGGGTTCCCCTATTCAAAGTTGTTTTTATTAAATGGTCACTTAATTAAAATGCATCCAAATTTGAATTACAAACAAACATCAAGCAAAATTAAAGTTTTCTGAAAACAAAACTTGGCATTTGTTTCCTTTTAACCTAACTAGCTAAC
Organism: Alopecurus myosuroides; assembly: GCA_028641055.1. Taxonomy (NCBI): domain Eukaryota; kingdom Viridiplantae; phylum Streptophyta; class Magnoliopsida; order Poales; family Poaceae; genus Alopecurus; species Alopecurus myosuroides. The sequence continues at coordinate 45,862,999 of CM054057.1, read as the reverse complement.
ACTAATTTTTCTAATATTTTTACTAACCTAAAAACCCTCCTTTCCTTCCAATTCTATTTTGCTACAAAAGAAAACAGGAAAAGCAAAAATAGGAAAAAAAAGGAAAACGAACTAACTAACGCGCGCAGCAGCAGCTAATCCTAGGCCCAGCCCGCTAACCCCCCTAACTAGCGCAGCCCAGCCCACCCCAGCCGCGCGTACCGGTTTGCTCAGCAGCCGCCCCGTCGTCCCCCTGTACGGCAGGGGATCCGGCCGTGCCACGGCGGCAGGAGCTCGAGCAGACGGTGATCCGCCACCCCTAGCCCCCTACAAGTAGTCCTAGGCCCCCCTGGCGCCAACCCTAGCTCCTAGCTCTCTCTCTCCCCTCGCGCCGCCGCTGCTCCCTCTCTCCCGTCGATCTCGCCTCTCTGTATTTTCTCACCGGAGCTCCCTCTGAATTTCCGTCCGCCGCTGCCACCTCGCTGCGCCACCGTCTAGCCTAGCCACCAAAATCAGACCGCCTCTGTCCCCTCTCTCTGTTGAACATCGAAGCGAGACCGTGCGCTTCGTGGATCCTCACCGCCGTCCTCGCCGCTGTCCGCGCCTCCACCTCGCCGTCAACTGCACCTGCGCATGCCGCCGTCGCTCCCGTGCACCGTTGTCCCCGCTGAGCACAGAAACTGCACGGCCTCCCCTTCCTCGAGCTGGTGGGCACCGCCGTTGAGTTCAACATCGACGGGATTGACGCCGCCGAGCACGCCTCTGTCGCCGCCGTTGAACCGCACCGCGCCTCTGCCTCATCTGCAGCCGCTGGTGAGCTCGCCGCGCTTCTCCTCCCTCCCTCTCTGTCGCGATCGCAAGCACGCATGCATCCTGCACTGCACACTCTTCCAGCACCCAACCACGGCGGCCACCAGTCACAGTTCCTCGCCGGCGAGACTTGTTCTGTCAGTCGAGGAAACGTTTGGTCGTCAGGCTTAAAATTCAGTTAACACTGGCGTTGAGCAATAACCTGTCCGCGTCGCTACCTCTGTCAACTGACGGAACACAGCGCAGTGGTAGACACACTCTGAATCCCGCTCGAGGTGCGCGGTTCGATCCCCGCAGCGCCCAACTTTTTTTGGCCAATTTCGCTTCCCCGCGCAGGAGGCCCACCGGTCATTGTCTTCCTCTGCCACGCGTGCGCGCGCGCCACGCTGGCTAGGGGTCCACTGGACAGTGGCTAGGGGTAGAGAGCAGCTCGGTAACAAAAGTTTTTGCGAATTTCTGTTTTCCAAAATCAATTTAAATAACAGATTTGAACCTAAAAATTCAAACTTTAATAACTTTTATTCTGTAATTCCAATAACTAAAAGTTTTATATGTTTTCTGATCCAAATTTCATAACCTTTCCAAATAATCTGTTTGTGTACTGTTTTGAACTTTCAAATTGCAATTCAAATTTAAATTCAAATCATCCATTTGTATTTTGCCAAAATTCATAAGTAATTCATACTAATTCCAAATAAGGCAAATAAAATGTGTTTTTCATACCATTTTGAATAACCTTTCCAAATATAATTTTTGTTTCCTGGTTTGAATAATTTAAATTGCCTAAATAATTTAATACTTGTTTAATCCAATTAAAATTGCTAAAAATCATAACTTGCTTAATATAAAATATTTTAAACATGCAAAATATGTTTTCAAACCATCAAAGTGTGAAGTTTTCAAATGTGAATTTGAATTTATGATTTGAACAAATAAAATTCAAATAATATTCAAACTTGTTTTAAATTCAATTAAAACTTGTTTAATATTGTTTAATTCATAATAAATACATCCTAATTCCAATTTCAATATTTGAAACATGTAATCCAACTAAAATTTGATGTTCTTTCCAAAAATAAACTTTGTTATTTGTTTTGAACACCTTAACCTGATGAAAACAACAATTACTTGTGTGACATCAATAAGGAACCACAAATTATTAACATGACAAATAAAATCCCACACTTGGTAATTTCCTTTTCCTTGGCATCTATTGTTGTTCATTATTGCTTTCATCATGCCTGCATCATGATAAACCACTTACACATGTTAACTAATTGTAGATCATTGCCTCAACCTTAATATGTGCATCCATATGCAACTCACATTGCATATGGGTCCATTTAAATTTGTTTATCTTGTCAACTAGTTTACCTTGATGCATCTTTAAACTTGTCATGCATCCATATCTTGATCATGCTGGATCTTTTGCCGTAGTAGTAATTGTTGCATCCGGTGTTTGTTCGAGGTTCGTTGCTTCTTCTCGGATAAGACGTTGAGATGATGTGAGCAACGACAAGTTCTGCTACCTTGCGGGATCTCAGGCAAGTATACTCACTTGCTGCCATATGGCTGCCTTTCATCACTTGTTACCGATTCTTTCCGTTGATTCTTTTCTGCTATCCTTAGTAGTAGTTGTTCTTGTTACGAACCCATCACATGAATCCCTTAACCTTGATATTGCCTCACCTCCATACCTATAACCACTGCTTGTTGCCCGTGTCTTACTGTCTTGCTTAGGGTTGTTTTGCTCGAGTCTGTTACCCGTTACCTTCTGTTATTACTTCTTTATGTTCTGGGGGCTCGATGTTTAATCAATCAATCATGCTACTGTTAATGTTTAATAATAAATTTGATGATAAGGCACCGGCAGGAGGCCCTTTGTGGTTTTGAGGCCTGCTAGTGTCGACCCTAATAGGAAAAGGGTCTTGTCTACTGATCCATGATGAGCGCACTACCCGCATGTGGGAAGCGAGTATGGGCGCCCCCCTCAACTTGACTCGATTCGCATCTCGTCCAAATCGCCACATTTAGTTCGGGCTTTCCATTTGTTGCACGCATATGCAGGTACGAACCCTTGGCGCCAGGGTGGAACTTTTGTAGTCGGCATTTAGGGCGGCGTGGTCTTCCAGTGCTATGAGGGTCCCCTTTTCTTCGGGGGCTCGATTAGCCGCGCATGCACAGCACGTGGTGCTTTGGGCTTGATGCGACGAAGAGTTGAGTTGTGTAGAGTACCCCGCTTGGTGGGAGGCATCCCATCTGGCGGGTTATTCTTGCGTGTACGGCCAAATTGGTGCAACCCTGCAGGGATAATCTTCTCGAGAAGCCGTGTTTTCCGCGGTTATGGATTACTTGGTGAAAGTACTGGCTAACAAGTACTCAGGACAACTTAAACCTAATGATTAACAATCTTTCACCCCATGATTAACAACTTGACTAGTAATAGGCTTATCGACACAATAATCTGAACCATCATTAATCCAACTGTGTGAGTTATCCTCGGATTGCTTCTTCGGATAAGGGGCGAGATCCAGGATGGGTTTGTTTGGATTTACTTCCAGTTGGTTACAATACTCGATCTTATCTTCTTTCTGTTAGCCGGAAGTGGTAGTATCTCTCTATAGTTGGTTAGTGCAGCCTGCTGTTGCTTATTTGCAATCACCCCCTTCCTTTCCGTTGATCCCAAAGTATCTGTATCTTGTGATGACTGGCTACGCCGGTATCTTGTGAGTATGGGTTTTATCCCCCTTGCCAGTACTTAACCGTACTGACCCACGAATCTCTTTCGTGGCTGCAAATTCCAACTTGCAGTCAACAGGTATGAAGTCTGACGACGTTAGCTTGGGAATCCCTCCGGCTTGGCCTGGGCAGGGATTGGACGCTCTCGGTTATCTTCAGGACTCTTAGTCCAATTTGGATCTTGTCCGTAGACGGACGATATGTCGTTTCTTCCGCTGTTATTTGGATCTTTGTAATGTATCAGTTGTATCCCTGGCTCGTTTGAGTCATCTTGTATCTATCTGTTTCTGTTGTAATTGTGGAATATTCGTGAACTGTTGTAATGTTATCATAAGTGGCAACCTGGAATCGGTTATTATGCGGATTTGGCGGGAATGCTGAAATCTGCATAGTGCCCGACCTGGGGCGTCACAGGTTTTGGTTGTGCCTCTGGAGTGACATTCTTTTCAGAATGAGATGCCTTTTTGTCCTGAACCAAAACATCAATGTTTCTGCCTCTCGCCATGATATCATCTTCAACCGCTGCGTGCTCATTGGCAGTGGTAAGTATAGATCCAAGATCTTTGTGCTCTTTCAAACCAACCATGAACGGTACTAGGCCGGGTTTTAGGCCATTGATGAAAGCATGCATTGCTTGTACAACACTCACTCCAGAACAACTATTCTTCATTGTAGTCAATCTTGATATAAAGTCAACGTACGAATCATCTTCGTATTGGACTCATCGGTTCAGCTGGTTAATACTCTTAGTGCGTTTATACATACCCCGGAAGTGCTGAGCGAATACTCTATCCATATCTTCCCAGTCGTCTACTGTTCTTGACGGAAGCCCGTTGATCCAATCTCTGGCTCCATCCAACAACATTAGGGGAAGAAATTTCACAGCCTCTAAGTCTGTCCCTTTGTTGATTTGGACGGCAATATAATAATCTGAGAGCCATGTATCCGGGTTCGTACTTCCGGTATCATCCAACCATGGGTCCTCCCATATCCTAATCGAAGCACCGTTTCCAACTCTTTTGATTAGACCCAGACTAAGAGCATCCCGTCCATACATAATCTCCTGCCAAGTATGCGACGAATTCCTCTCCACCCCCGCATCCATAAATTCTTTATCATGATAATATCTACCTTTCAGCACCCTGACACAAAGAGAATCAGGTCTAGTCATGAGTCTCCATCCCTATTTAGCTAACATGGCTTGATTGAACAATTCAAAATCTCAGAAACCCATACACCCTTCCCTTTTGGGGATGGAAATCATCTCCCACTTCCTCCAATGTAATCTTCTTTTCTTGTCATCTCCACCCCACCAAAATCTTGCAATCACCAAGGTTAGTTTCTTGCAAAATTTCTTCGATAATCGGAAGCAACTCATTGACTACATCGGTATCGCTGACAAAATGCTTTAACATAAACCTCCCTGCCCGCACTACTAAGAAGTCTAGGAATGCCGCCATTAAGGAGCTTCTTAACCTTCACAATAATACGCTCAAATTGCGAGTCAGTGGGATTATCGGGGTGCATTATAAAGAGAGCATTCTCAATTTCTTTATCGAAAAAGGAGCCAAGAATTTCTCGTTCATATAATCGGTCACCCTCAATGGAACCCAGTCAGTTACCACCTCTGGTTGAGTATCCTCCTGCTCCGTAAAGAGATTCGTATATAAAGTAATTGCCAGCCTCTCAAGTCCATCCCGGGAAGTAACCAACAAACCATCCTCACTTCGTAGCACTTTGATTTTATTTGCATGTGATCTTTGTTTTGCCTTTGAATGAAAAAACGTTGTGTTCCGGTCCCCTTCCCTCAACCACTGAACTCTTGATCGTTGGTGAGACTCAATCTTTTCCCTCGATTATAGCTCAGAAATCATGTGCATCAGATTCCGCTCAGTTCTGCAAGGACCCGAGCCAATGGAATCACCTCGGACCTTTTCCAGTCTGGCACGAAGACATCTCAGTTGTTTGTTCACAGAACCATACTCCTTGCGGCTCCATCTCTGAAGATTTTTCCTCACACCTCCTAAAGCAAATGCCACCTCACTGAGCGAATGTGCACCTATGTCCAGGTTTTCCTCAACAACTTGCTTATAACTTTCATGTCTCGTCCAAGCATTCTCAAACCGAAACGACTTGGAGCCCTAAAAACCCCCACACCAATCAGAACTTTACACATGAATCAATAGGGCACAATGATCGATATCTGTTGTTTGTACATGCGTAACCAATGTATTATCAAACACCTTCTGGAATCTGACATCAGCTAGTCCTTTGTCCAACCGAACTTTAATGTTGCTACTACCTTGCTGTCTGTTGTCCCACGTATAGGGTAAACCCATATACCCCAAGTCCTCAAAGTTGCATCCTTCAATAGCCTATCTAAAACTTTCCATCATCCAGTCCTCTCTATTATGCCCACAAAACTGTTCATATCACTTCATTAAAATATCCCGCACAGAGCCACGGGTTGTCAAACTCCCTCCTTAAATATTTCAATAATTCCCAACTGCGTTTCCTTCTGGATCTCTTCGGCTCACCATAAAATCTAGTGAATCTCCATTCGGCTCCCCCTGTCTCCTCATTTCGTATTAAAACATCGATATGAGACCTAGTGTAAGATTTCAAAGTAACCACTGAATCCGCATTCCAATACAACGCGAGACCTCCACTTAAGCCTTCACACTTAACCCCAAAGGCATTAGAGAAGCCTAACCTCCCTTTTATGTCTTGCGCCCTCGTATTACTAAGTTTGGTTTTCGAGAGAAAAACCAACCTCGGACGGTGCAACTTAACTAAGTTGCTAATCTCATGAACTGTCTCGGTCCGTCCGCAACATCGACAGTTCAAACTCATTATACTCATTATACCCGGCGGTCATTCTCGAGGGATGTCTCTGATCCATTGGATTGTCCCGAGGACGAGGAGCTATCGCCCACCTTGTGTCGCTTAGTGTCCTTCACACCTTGTTTAGCTAATGGTTTTGGGACTGCAAGTGGTAAATCTACATGCATAGTGTTAGTAAGTGCGGGCACATCCCCTGCCTTCTTGATCTCCCGTTTGAAAGCAAGTCTCTTCTTTGCATTTTTCTCCAAATCAGTCATATGCAGGTCAATGGGTTTTATCGGACTTGTGGCTGTGTTCTGTAGCTCCTCATCTGTTTCTAGCATCTTGCATTCCGGATGTTCCCGCCAATCATGAAACCTCCCCCGGCATTGGAATCCTCCCTGTCCCGTGGCACCACGTCCACTAGCAGTAGTTCGGCCACCTCCTCCACGCAAACCTCAACGAGGGAAACCCGTCCCTCTAGGACGCCACCCATCTGCATGAATCCACTCCCCAAATTTCATACTGTTTTCCTTGAAAAATCCATTACCACACTCTTTATATACATGTCCAATTTGCCACAAACAAAACACAACGTCCCAAGCTTCTCATATTTTACTTCGAAGATCGTTATCTTCCCACCTAAAGAAATCGAGACAAAGTGTGTCACTGCCTTTCGCACATCCTGCTTGATCCGCACACGTACGTAGTCCCCTCTAAAAGTTCCAGGAGGGTTCATCTGAACCTCAACAACAACCCCCCCCCCCCCCCCCCCCCCCCCCCCCCCCCACCCCCCCCCCCCCCCCCCCCCGCTTGACGGCTGACCAGCTGCTTAACCACCGTTTCCTTCCTATATGCTTCTGGGATTTTATGTATCTGTATCCAAATAGGCATGAACTGAAGATTAACACCATCTGGGTCCGAAATTCCATCATAAGGGGCGATGATGACTGCCCAGTCACGAAACAACCACGGACCACGTTCTGTGATTTTCTCCCGGTCTCCCAAGCAAAAGCACTGAATCACAAAGCGTTTGAAACCTACTGGTCGGATTGAGACCTCCCTCGCCGTGTCCCAAGCAGCACGCATCTGAAGAAAGAAGGCATCGTGACTAAACCCATTGTCACAGTGAACCCGAGCCACCGCCAACCACATCGGTATCTTCTATAATCAGATCATCAAATTCCCCCTCTCCAATCTCTAACTTATCAAAGAGGGATTTGATCCCCCCACCCATGGATGCTTCTGATTCTTCATACCTTTCCTCCATATGCAGATTCAATGGAGGATCATATTTTTGCTTCGACTCCCTCAAAGCTGTTTCAGATTTCGATGCAGATTGACTTCCCGACATGTTGTTCTGATCCTAGACCTACGGCACCACCACACCAATCGAAGAGAGTTGAAGATCAAACCCTTGGCCAAAATCCATTTAACCATATCAACTCACCGGAGAGGAGTTTGAATCAGCCTCGTGGAGAGTAAACAAGATCGGATACAAATTCGTGAAAACTCGCCGCCTGGGTCGCCAGGCAGGAGGACATAAACCCTAACGAACGGTCACTTAAATTAGAAATGAGATACAAATGATAAGTCCATATAAGAGAAAATTACACATGATACATATTGTGTGTAATCATTTAGCAAGAAATATAATAGAAGCGTGCACAATAAAACAACTAGGACTCCGCCTAATGGGCTTTGTTTTTTTTATCCCTGTCTTGATCTTTTATTTCGTTAACCATGTCATGATCATGGGTTTCGGTTGACCGGTCTCGACTTGACCATGCTTGAATTTTGTCCATATAGACGCCTAGTAGGCACATAAGGGAGGAACCCTTGAGTCAAGAGAAACACATTCCTATAACAACTAGAAAAACAGCACAAACACATTGCTTAGCGTGGCGAGGCGCCTGAGCGAGCGCACACGTTGCTCTTATTTCTCATGTTACGAGAAAGAGTAGAAAAGTTCACCTTACACGGTTGCTAAATAGGATTCGAGAGGAGGTTTCATACATGAACCTTGGCCTTTTCTATGAATAGGAAACTGTGAACTGAAGCACAACGACGAAAAACAAGTACTCCCTCCGTCCACTTTTATAAGTCCCACTTCTTAGCATATCAATAGTAAGAAGTGGGCCTTATAAAAGTGGACGGAGGGAGTACATTATCTTGTTAAAACATATCCATGTAGTATGAACCAACAAATGTTTCCAGTGGACGCTCCAACCGGACATAATCTCAATTTTTACACTAGAAGCGTCGTGCGGGTCGTTGGTTTGTGTAATCCCTCCATCTCAAAATAACTGTCGTTGGGAGGGGTATATTTTAATCCATTTCTATGACACTTATTTTGAGAGCGGAGAGAGTACATCTGATTAGTTGAGTGATTGTCCTTGGGGAGATTGACTTGCTAGAGGCTATGTCATGGCAGTTGCGAGATGTCGTTGAGACGGAGATGCCCTATCCACGGCTACTGCTACTCCAACCTCCCGAGTCCCATCCCAAGCCAAGAGAAAAGCCGAAGAGTGGACGCACGCGTTCCCCGTTGCGCGGTGGAGCCCGTAACGGCATCTCTGGAGATATGGGCCCAGATCTCCGTGACGGACGCTGTGGTCCCCGCCCTCCGCGCTGGATCCAGCAGGGCCACCTACCCCACCGTCAGGACACCAGCTCAGCTCCACGACGCGTGTGGCCTCGCGAGCGGGCCCCCACCCCCCGCCGCACGCGCTGCCCCACCTTTTCCGGGTCCCCCGCGCCCTTTCCCTCCGCCTTTGAAAGTCGCGGGAGCGGTCACTCACGTGCGCGGACGCGGATCTTAAGACCGCGGCAGCAGCTCGTAATTACCCTATAATAACGCCCCTTTAATTCTTAATTACTTGTTGATTACTCCTCGCGTTTTTTTTATCTTTCACGCGTTGCGGATTTGATTTGATTTGACCCGTTATCCGTGGGGGCCGGCTCGCGGGTGCCCTAATCCGGCTGGCCCAACGGTCAGGATGCGTCTAGGCACCAAACGACACCGGATCCTGGGCCCGTCACGTAACGCAGGCGGGACCAGGTCCCCACCACCACCGCCGGGACCGGGTTGGGCGGTGGACCCAGGACCCCACCACCAAGTGACACCGCCCGATAGGACCACCACCAAGTAACTCCCCACCCACCCCGCCTCCCCGCAACACGCGAACCCAAACACTGCCGAGGCGACGCGCGGCGACCTCCATGGAGCCGCAGCAGGGGCAGGACAGGCCGCCGGAGGGAGACCACGCGCCGCAGCCGCAGGCGCAGCAGGAGCACGCGGCCGGCGTGGCGGGCGCGGGGACCATGGCCATGGTGCCCATGCCCGTGCCTATGCCTGCCATGCGGGGCGGCGGCGCGGCGTACATGGTGGTGCCCAAGCCGGAGCCCGTGGAGCTCTTCGGCGGGGGCGCCGGGATGTCCCTCGCGCGTAAGGCGCCGCCGCGGAACCGCGACCGGCACACCAAGGTCGAGGGCCGCGGGCGGCGGATCCGGATGCCGGCGGCGTGCGCGGCCAGGATCTTCCAGCTCACCCGCGAGCTGGGCCACAAGTCCGACGGCGAGACCGTGCGCTGGCTGCTGCAGCAGTCCGAGCCCGCCATCATCGCCGCCACCGGCACCGGCACCGTCCCCGCCATCGCCACCACCGTCGACGGGGTGCTGCGGATCCCCACCCAGTCCGCCGCCTCCGCCTCCTCCTCCTCCACCGTCCTCGACGGCGCCGCCGGGGACGAGTCCTCCGCCAAGCGCCGACGCAAGCTGCAGCCCACGCGCGCCGCCGCCATGCTCCCGTTCGCCACCGCCGCCGCCGCGCCGCAGCCCGCCGCCTATTACTCCGTCCTCCCCGACCCGCTCCTGCAGGGCGGCGGCGCGGTTTCAGTCGCCAGCGGCCTCGCTCCCATCGCCGCTGGACAGCAGGGCCTCGTCCCCGTCTTCGCCGTCCCGTCCGCCGCCGGGTCCACTCCCGGCGCCGCCGGCAACCACATGATCCCCCAGGCAACCGCCGTCTGGATGGTCCCGCAGCCGGCGGGCGGCGCCAACCAGCCCACTCAGTTCTGGGCCTTCCAGTCCGCGCCCCAGCTCATCAACCTCGCCGGCGCGCAGACCATGCCGGCCGGAGCTGTATACCCCAACATGGCCGCCGACTTCCACCAACAGCAGCAGCAGCAGTCTGCCTCCACCGTGGTCCAGACCAGCAACTCGGACCACCAGCGCCAGCACCAGTTCAACCACCACCTCACCGGCGCCGCCGAGTCGCGAGAGCAGCAGCAGGGCCGCCAGGGCGACCACCATCCCGAGGAGGAGGACGACGCCGACGACGATGACGAGCCGGTCTCCGACTCCAGCCCCGAAGACTAACCAAGCCAACAAAGCTCTCCAACTGCACTGCACCCAATAGTCAATCCAATGATGAAAAAAGCTTAGCTTCTCAGTCAGATATTTATTTTACTACGATTATGTATTAGTCAGTCATGATGATATCAATGTTGCCCTCCTCCCCCGGAGGGAGTGTTTTCTAGTACTAGAACCATAACCATTGTTGGTTGCACCTAATTCTTCTTGACCTTCAAATCAATAAGCATACGGAAAAAATTGAGCTTTGTCGATGATTTCCATCGGGCCTGTAAGATACTGGCCAAACTTCGGTTGATCAGTTCCTTATCTGGAACGAATGGCAGCACTACACTGAGCTACAGGCGAGTATCTGCTTGAAAATGTTGCTACATTTTCTGTTTCAGGATAATGTATCCATCCAGTGGAAATTAAGCTTTAGTACGATGATGTACTGCGCTTTTTTTACTTTTCTATATTGAAGAAGAGACAAGCTCACATGCAATGTACTTCTAATCTTATTTTTCACGATTGACTAATGCCTTTTGATTTTCACACCAGTGGCTGCTGCTTCATATTCTGGGATTTCCTAAACAAGTCTGCGCCTAATTTTGGATCTGAGTAGTATATGGTCATAACTTGCTGGTAAGGACAGTCTTGGCCAAAGTATCATTTCTGCTTCTGTAAATAATTGCATCCATACCAGAACTATTTAATTCTTTATTATGCTCTTATGTTAGGACCTAGTCAGTTTTCTGTTACTAATTGTTTCGTACACTCGTAGACTCACAGTTGGGGAGCAAATAACCAACTTACCGCACAGTGCACAGTCAGGAATTTTCAGTGTCCTGACAAATTCTTTCCAGTTTTTCTTTGTCTCATCTGTTGCTACAGTCCTGCCTTTATTTTTATGTTCTATAACTACACTTATAGTTCAAGGTTTCTCTAGACTCTGTAACCCTAAATATTGGGCATGAATTTAACGGAGTTCAGTTCGGCATACGCCCTGATGTCAATAATTTTCCCCTAGAGTCCTGTTTTTGGAATCTGCACATAAATGAGCTTGCTTGTCCTTGAATTCATTTTCTCATTTACAGATGATTAGTTTTCCCCTTTTTTATTTGTTAATGACCTCATCATTTTAGCCATGTTTTCCTGAGCTGTCGGAGTACATCCTGATCTTGGTACTGTAATCAGTGAAATTAAACACCATCCTCCACTGCTTGTGATAACTTGTACATACAAGGATTGAATTATGCAAAAAAAAAAAATGGTCTTGCCTTAGTATTTGTTCCTTTTATGCACAGTTTCATAACCATAACAAGAAGCATTCAAGAAAGCAACATATGGAGATATCAATATTTGCGATTTAATAAGGAAAACAGTGCACTAACCAAATACATACACATGCTTAATATTTCAGAGTTTACTTTTTGGACATGTTGAACTCGCTAATATAACATGCAGAATTTGGGCAAGCACTGCTATCCATTTTGATGATTCTCATATCTTCATGATCCACTATAAGTATAAAGCGCCTTGGAGAAGGCTAATGTAACTGTGTCTACTGCGAAGGAGGGGTGCTGCATACAGTTGATCTAGGTGATCAAAATTTACTGTCTTGAATTGAATAGTTGAATAACCTCACACAGATGCTGCAATTTTTTCTTAGCTTGTAAGTTTGGGATTAGTAATAACACTCACAGGAATTGCAATTCTATAAATTTACTGAATTATTTGAATCTGTTTACATAATTTAGCAATCAGGGCAAGCTAATGGTAATCCACATAAATGAGCTATTTTTCCCTAATATACATCAGTTCTCATGTTGCTCCGTTACTAATCTCTTGGGAGTAAATTTGCTAGGAGCTAGCATCCACAGAAGATGCAGATCCTGAGATCTAAAATTCTTCTAGAAGTCTGTATCTTAATATAATCTATAATGGACTTGTTTTACAGATGTGTGGATGAACTTGATAGCCAACTTTCCAATCATGGAACTCTTAACAACCTGAAGTTTTATCATCAGCATTATAACAACTGTACATGCTGTTCATGTTTGCTATGCTATTATTATTTTGCATTTCTATCTCCTTCCAAGTAACTACAATTTTTTGGTTGTCACAAGTTGAATTATGCTGGAATCTTTCGGGCCTTAAGAGATACAATGTTTTGGTCTAGAAGGCCATCCACATTATTGATGCGCTTGGCTCGGAGCCGCTTGCAGTTTTCTAGACCGTGCTGCTTGGTCCAGAATGCTGTTCCAGAAGACTGTTAGCAGCAGGGAATGAGAGCTATCGTGATAATAGTTCTTCAGTTAAGGTGTCAGTTCTACAGTTGATGTGCCAGTCAGTTTGCTATTACCGGTCACTATTAATACTATTGGGTTTCCATAACTTGGATTGTGGACGCATGAAAGCTTGGCTGGAAGCTGTTATGCAAAGGCTCACAGCCTCACAGGGGTATGTTCTGTGCTACTAAATGACATGGAGCCTATTTTTTTTTTTCTCAGCCATGTTTTGGGTTCTCTCGAGGCTTTGTACAGTTCATGCTTCAGTATGTTTGGGTGGTGTTTTGCTATCCCACAGCACATACATCGGTTATCACTTTATTTTATATCAAGGACTTGTTTGAGCTATCTCTTTTCATGGTTGAAATAAAGGAGATTTTGATGTGACAGTATTCATTTGTTCCCTTGAAATGAAACTGCAAATCTGTTACGTTCCGTGGTGATGGTACCATTGATTGTTGTACGTGACTCCAGCTAGTAGATTTTTTGCCGAAGCAGGCAGGAGCTCTGCCGATCAATTATCTAAACTTTTTTTGACATGATCAATTATCTAAACTAGTTATAGAGCGAACATGTTAGGGTGTACATTAAATTTCAGCAGTTAATATCTGATCAACGGTTCAGATTCTTCCAATGTTGAGCAACTCAACACCTTATTACCGGTTCGATCTCTATCCAAATGACACGTTTCTTACCTGCCATCACACAAATTTCATCTGTTATACTCTTTAGTTGGCGTATTTGTCATACTTAATAAGTTCCTGATGCGGGTTTGATAAATATTTCTTTGGTAGAGCACATAAGGTTTGATTGCTGCGACCAAAACTATATATTCTATCTTGCTTGTCCTTCTCCCTGAGAAGGAATAGTTCCACTATTTGATTTTTATAAAGTGCTTGTACAGAAGAGAAGAAGTGTTAACGAAAAATCATTGGATTGAGATATTTTACTTTTTACATGTGTTGTGAATCGATCATTTGTTCTTCCTGAAATTGTTTGTATACGGCTCGAATCGACGGTAAATGATGGGTGTGTAGTACCCCCGTGAGTAGCAAGTATTTTTCCAATATTAGTAAATTTCATATTTTTCCACATTAAGAATTGATCAATATTTCTAAGAATTTCAAAAGTGATGGCCTAACCCAATTGAGTTAAACGTCTCCAGTGTACTTCAAAACATGGTTGCTTATATATTTCTTTCATCAAAGCCGATTGCAATTTCTAAGGAGCATGAAGGAGACATATGCTATATTATTGGCTAATGCAAAGCTATCAAGTACATTAAGATAATATATGTTACAGTATGCTCTGTAACTTTTGTCTGGTTTATTTTATATGGAAAATTTATTTCCAAAAATGCACTGCGAAGAGAAGGCTCCACTACACATTATGTACATGAAGGTATGCACTGTGGTGAGCACAGTCAATAAAAAAAATACTATTGTGCCCATGTTCTTCTTCCACCGATAATTTCTTGTTTTATCAGCCATTTATCAGGAGGTGTGACCAATATATCATGGGATGATCATGATACTAGATAACGAGAGCTTGCTACACAACTTTGTAGAAAGCTTAATCATTGATATCAGGCCAACCGTCGTGGGTTGTAACGGCAAGTGTCGTCATGTGAGAACTAGATTGTGAGGCCATTGTTACTGAGCGAAGTCTCGAAAGGGTTCAGGCCGAAAACGAGAGACGCGAGTTTACCCAGGTTCGACCCCTCCATTGAGGGTAAAAACATACTCATGTTTTCTTACTATTAGGAAATCAAGGTCTCGATTACAAGAAGCGATTCTGACTTCCGATGTCTCGAGAGCTATTGCTATCAACTAGAACCTGTCTTTCTACGTCCTAGGGACTCGGTTTATATAGCAGACGAGTCCCTAAGTTTACAGGAGAATCCGGGTCATACCCGCCCTCGGAGTCCTAGTGAGATCCGGCCTTTTCTGGTCTTTGACGTGGATGCACCAGAGATTAGTGTTATTTTCATGTTATTTCTTACGATTTATAAGAAATTATCAACTCTAGGGTACAACAATATGTTTCATGCAGTCATGCTAATTAATGCTTCCAAAGTTGAAGCTTTAATCAGTGTACATGTTGTTCAACTAAAACGGCTAAAATGGACAGATAGAGAGTTATTCCGTATTATTGTGTACCGCTGAGCAAAAGTTAATTACAATCATCGCATATTTTCTGTTAGTCCTGCAGAGAATGAATTAAGTTCACAATTCTGAAGATTATTTTGGGATTCAAAATTAGTGTATTATATTATCACAACATAAATTTTATGTCGTGCATATTAAATCATAGATAAATATTGTGTATGGTATATATATTGGGAAAACATTTTATTTGCTAGCATGAAAAAACGTGTGTTACACGTGAAAGATACGGAAAATAAAATGTTTCTAGCAAAAGTTTGTCTAACAGAACATGCGTTGCACGACAGGCAAGGAGCTAGGAGGAAAGGACAGAGCCAAGAAAGAGAAGATAGGTCTGTTTCTAAAGAAGGTTCTGGCATGCTTCTACTTAGCGTTGTGATCCGCTAATTCATCTCTTGATCTGGTATTCCGCAAAGGTTGCTTCCTTTTCAAATTTATATGCCGGAGATGCTGGTGGAATGTATGCACCAGAAAGAGTTTGGTATGGTAGCTCGAAGGAAGCATTCAAGGGTGCGACGGATGGAGATGGCTGGCGATGAGCATGGGGGAAAGTAGATTCTTGGTTGAATTTCAACGCCCCCAAACAGGATATTAGTTCTTACTCTTGTTCTTGATGATATTGTAATGGAATGACGAAGCTATCTCTTCGCTTTTTCGCCAGCAGGCCGGCTGGCCCCCTTCAGAGTGGGCCCGACCACAACCCCATGCCCGGTCCATGGCGTAGTTTGGAAGGAGAAGTGATGGTCGGTGAAATAGCCCTCCAACTCGTAGCTCTTCTTGCTTAACGTGAAAACTCTCCTTTCCGATGAAAACGAGAAAGAAAGATGTCAACTACTAAATGTGCAGCTTTGTGAGTGATAGGGAATATACCGGGAAACAAGTCCCAACCAAAAGGAAAATAACAAGGCACGAAGGACTGTATTATGGGGGGAGGGGAATACATGAGATTTCTAGCAAAACTTTAACAAGCATAAGTTGGGTCCAGCTTACAAAACTCGGGGGGGGGGGGGGGGGGGAGTGCCCCCTAAGTACACATTGTTCTTGCATTGTTCTGATCGGGATTATTGATTATTTTGCTATTTTCTTGTATGAGACTTGCTGATATTTAGTTTGATGTTTAACTTAAATAATATTCATACATTATGTGTATGCATGTTGATTTTTCCACGCTGACATCAGCGTAACACCACGCTATTTCCAATTTTCTAGAAATTAGAAGAAACAAAATCCTAAGAAGGTATTTGTAAAAAAAATAGTCAACCACGTGAGATAGTTATCGTCCATATTGACGGAGTGAGCAACGTGTCACATACATACAACTTTGTGACTGATAATTAGCATTTTCGTAGTTAGTGACCAACCCGCTCATTCACGGCAACTTGATGACTTCCCAAGCGTTTACTCTTACAGAAACCAAAAATAGATCATTGTGCTATCTGACATGTTATAAACCAAAATCTAGGGAGTTGAGGTTTTTTTTTTGCTTCCAATTGCTTTAGAGGGTAGGAAGTTCTTGATTTCCTCGTTCCGAATGGTTTTGTAGCTTCATTGGTTACAATATGGCTACGATAGATTCTTTATTACTTTTATATGGCCTTAATTAATGCTCACATACAACACATTGTTCCAAAGCTAACATCCATTCATCGATCAACTCTGTGAGTAGCATAGTAGAAGCTCACATACTTTGCACCATTCTTCTTTCGACCTATCACACTTTGCCCCCAAGGCAGTCCCCATCACTCAACTACAAATAGTGCAAGCTAGAAAGAAGAGGTTCGTCAAGGGTCGGAGCTCTACTACAAACAATGCAAGCTAGAAAGAAGAGGTTCGTCAAGGGTCGAGCTCTGGAAGTTATGGCGCTTGCTCACTAAATAGGTTTAGGGTGTTAAGATCCATCCTACAAAAACAACCCTATTTATTTATGATTCACGGTAGTACAACCATTGTATGTGCTTTGCCTTCATGGGAGTTGAATGCATGCACTGTATCTTAGTACTATTCCGACTGAACCAAATCAACCAAGCCAACGAGAGTGATGTTTGTTGTAAGCAGCTGGGTTCAGGAAAACTGCATTTTTGTTACCAAACAAGCTCTCCCCATTGATTTCATATAAAAAAACCGTCCATCATTACAAAGTTTTGAAATAGAAAACAATGGGAACTAGAAAATAAAGCAAAAACAAAAGAAGAACAAATCAATCGGGTCATCTAAACTCACTAAGATTCTACATTTTTTTCTTAACTCCTAACAGAGATGCAAAAAGTGACATCCCCACTCTAAAGCACAAACACACACCAAAAAAATTCTTCCCAAAGCTAGAAAAAAACATCTTTGCATTGTCAATCTCGCAGTCGTCAAAGCCCATATATGCACCCTGGAAAAAGCCTCCCTGGCCACCATCTTAAACTTCGCAGAGCCTCCTTCAAGCTTTCTTTTATCTTTGTTTTCCTGCAGCAATGCCCACATGTTGAAAGCATTATAAATGCAGAATATCATAGCAATCGATCATCAGGAAATTTTGATCTAAAGCAAACATCATTTCTAGTCTTCCAGATATTCCAACAAACTTCTGCAGACCAAATGAACACTAAGCCTTTTTGAGAACCAGGAAAAAAGTCAATCCATGTTCCAAACATGTCACTAGTCTCATTAGGCGGCCTGGACAGGTTGAAAGCACAAATAACAACTCTCCACATCATTTTCACCACATGGAAATTGAGATGATCAACTATTTATTTCTGACAACAGAAATGACATTGATCATTTCCTGTCCACCCTCTTCTCAATAGATTATCTTTAGGAAGAATGCTATTTCTCGACATCAACCACATGAAGATTTTGACTTTGATAGGACAATACGAGCCTCGGTCTTGATGGTTTCCATCAAAGCGCTAACCGAGGGACGTGCGTTGTCGAAGAAGACCGCGTTCCGGTACCTCCAAATCCACCACGCCGTGAGCATAATGACCGACGAGTGCCCTTACGCAGCATACGGGGGTGTTCTTGAGCACACTTATCCACCAATCATCGTATTCCACAACCGCAGGACCTGTCATTGATAGAATCTAGGATAGAACTTCATGCCACATCGTCCGAGAGAACGAACACCCCGTGAGGATGTGGGGCATATATTCGATCCCCTGGTCACACATCGGGCAACTCAGTTGGTTGGTAAACCCCGCCGTGCAAGCCTCTCCCCCGTACAGCAACAATCCAAGCAGGCAAGCCAAACAAAAAATTTCACCCTTGGCGGCGCCCACAATTTCCAGTTAATCTTCCAAGATCGTGATACGGTTGCCCCAAAGAACAACACGTTGTAGCAGGATTTGGAAGAGTACTGAGCGTTAGGAGTCCAATGCCAAAGCGATCTATCAGGACCGTGTACAGCTGCACCCCCTGGACGTACGTCCAAACGGACCTATTGCAGGAGAGGAGCGGGCTAAACGCTCCTGGGATGTCTGAAATCCACCGGCGCTCAACCAACACCTCCCTCACCATCCTGTTTTTATTGTGCCTCTTGGGGATAAGCGCACACAGGTTGGGTGCGACGTCTGCCATAGATCGGCCCTCCATACATTTGTCCTTTCACAAGAGGGCTATGAAGCCGTCTCCTAGCGTCATCTCCGTGGAAGCCTCAAAAATCTGTCGTTCCACCCTTGTAAACAACATATCAAGGCCTCTCCATGGTCTCAGTTGGTTGGTGCACATCCTCCGTAGCCAGCGCACCCTTGGAGAAACCGAGATGAGCACCAAGTCCGGTATGCCTAGTGAAAGTATAGTATGGGCACCTAGAGGGGGGTGAATAGGTGCTACTTTTAACTTTTCTTTAACAATTAGGCTTAACACAAAGGTAAATATCTAGATGATGCAACTACGGTGAATTTACCTCTATGACAAGAACAAGCACAATAATAATACAAGCACGAGTAAAGGAGGAAGGGAACGAGGTAACCGATATGAAGCACACAGAGACACGATGTATTCCCGAGTTTCTCCTTGTTAAGGGAGTACGTCTCGTTGGAGGGGTGTGAGCTCGCCACAAAGGCCTCACCCTATTCTCTGATGAACCCCTCCACAAAGGCCTAGTCCACCTTCCACTATTGATCCCCTTTGCGGCGAGAATCGAGTCCTTTACAAACAAGCTTGGGGCACACACCCACAACCAAATTGGGGGCTCCCAACAATCTCAAATCACCAACAAGTGTATCAATGGATTCTAGGTTTTCCACAAGGAAACCCTAAACTAGATCCCTCTAGAATATGAGGGGGAAATGAAGATCGGCTCGGTGAAGATGTAGATCAGGGTCTTCTCCTTCAATCCTCCAAGTATCAACGAGTTTGGGTGGAGGGATTGGGAGAAATCTAGCTTTTGGAGGCTCAATAAATGTTTGTCTTCAATGCTAGTTCGAGCAACCTTTTGGAGAAGAAGGGGATGAGGTATTTATAGCCCCCTCCCCAAACTAGCCGTTTGACCCATTTTCGTGCCTAGCGGTACTACCGCTGGGGTCAGTGGTACTACCGCTACCTGGTAACGTAAGCGGTACTGCAGTGACTCAGAGACACGGTGCGGGCGGTACCAGCGCAGAAGTACCGTGGTACTCCAGCAGCGTACTACCGCGAGTGCCCACCGGTACTACCGCTGGCCACGTCTTCGAAATAAATCAAAGTGGCCGGTGATAGTACTAGGGCACTACCGCTCTAGTACCGTAAACGTTACTGTGAGAAAAATCTCGCTGGCGGTACTTTGACCGGTACGGCCAGCGGTACTACCGCTTGCTGGAAGCAGCAGTACTACCGCTGGCGGTAGCGGGACTACCATCGAGCAAGGTTTTGCTCCTCGGCCAAGTTGAACACAGCGGTACTACCGAACCAGTACCACTGAAATACCGCTGGATGCAGTAGCCATTTTTACTCTGGCGGTACTGGGCACGGTACTACCGCTTGCTGTGCAGAGCGGTACTACCGCTGAGGCGCTCGGTACTACCGCTGGATCAAGTTGATCTTGGTGGCTTTGTCTTTGAACACTCTTCACCTTTTTGCGTCTAGATGATATTTCCTGAAATACTTTGACGCACTGTTAGATTCTTACTAGTGTTGTTATCAACTCCGAAACCTTAGAGAGATCAAAATGCAAATGCACTTTCAATCTCCCCCATTTTGGAGATTGATGACAACAGCACTAAGAGAGGTCTAAAAAATTTGGACGAGCACTCATTGAGAGAGTGATGCATCAAGAAAATTTGCTTAATGAGGCAAACTTTGCTCTCTTTTAGAGTGTGTGCTCCTCCTAACTTTTTAGAGACCTAGCAAGGATATAAATGATATAACAATATGAATACTTGCCAAATAAGATATAATGATAGCAACCATAAAATCCATAACACCAAATGGTTCAACACCACAACACCAATAGCACACATCACACAAAGTTTGGCAACACAAACACAACCCAAGCAAATAATAAATCGACCCTAAATAGAACTCTCTCCCCCTTTGGCATCAAGACACCAAAAAGGCAAGAGGCGATGCTAACGTCCCTGGAGGTCACGCGCTGTGGCTAGAGGAACTAGCTGGGCTTCCGAGTCCACGCTCATCTTCGGAGTTGACATCTTCTACCTCATCATCAGTCTCACCACGAGTCCAAGGCTCATGAGAAGTAGTAGCATCATCGAGAAGATCTGGATCTACCCGCGTGTTGCCTTGCTTCGACTTCCACTCCTTGAAAGTGGTGATCCTATCCTCAGAACCTGGACGAACAGGCACCCCAAGATGGGCAAACCTGTCACGAGTAAGCTGAGGCTCCTTCTTGCTACGCACATGAGCAAGATATGCCTTGTTCTTCATATCAATCTGACGACAGAACACTTTATTCAAAGTGGACGACATCCACTTGCAAAAGCTATTATTATGAGCTCTCCATTCCATCTCGAAATCCGAGTCATTAGAGCCATCAGTGTCCGGACCAAGATCCTCCGGACCTAGCAGGGGAGTGGCATGCTTCTTTACTTGAAGTTCCTTGACCCTGTGAGTAGTGAGCTCTTGGTAATTATCCAAGAGAGCATCAGAAAGCTTGGCATTGCACCAAGTGGTGGCAATGAGCTTGAAGACCAAAGCAGCAAACACAGAGACTCTCCTCCTCATCACACAGTTATACATTTCATTCCAGAGGATATCCATCACATCAAGCCTAAGGCCATCACCACGACGCCTATGAGTCTAAACCATCAAGTCAGTGTGTGATCCATGGATTTGATCAAAGTTGCCAACACGCGGAGCCAACATGTTCCTGAAGATCCTGTGGAGGATATCATATACGGGCAGCAGATTCTTGGACTGACCAACCACAGCATGGCCAGGGATAAAGATATGATACATCTCAGTGGGGGCCATAGACTTCTCCGGGTAAGGAACCCGGAAGAAAGTAGAGTGAAAAGCAGCATCTGGAATCTCCCCAAAGTCGTGCAGACCTAGCACAGTAGCAAACTCATCCCATGAAGCAGAATACTTCTGATTCTTGGTCATCAAAGTGATCCTCCTCTCATCGGTATGGAAATATAGCGTGGCATAGAATTGGCCCACGAGGTGCTCATCATAATCTTCATTGATCTCGATGAAATCCAGAAGACCAAACTCCTCATAGACCTCCAATACCTCACCAAAGTAGTCCATCTTTGATCTCATGAAAGGAACATTGATGGAGAATCGAGTCACTACCTTGTTCCTATTCACCGGGTACTCCTCATAGAAAATCCTCTCCTAAAAATGAGTCCAGAAGCACTCGTTGGCCCTAGATTCCCTAGGCTTGTTGTAGGGGTTGGTCCTCCTTTCTCTGCGGAACTGATCATCGGGCATGTTGACTACTGATTTGTATTTTGCTGCATGTGATTTCATAAGCACAGACCTCTGTCTCCTTGTCATATTACCCTGTGGCATGATCTTTGGAGTTTCATCTTCCTCATGATTCTTCTGAGACCTCTTAGACACACGCTTGCGACCTCCACCCTTAGGGCCACTAGTACCTGCTCCTAATAAAGCATAGGGGGATAGCAAAGAGGTAAGGTTAACTTCAATCAAAATGATCTACGAGAAAATTCACACAAGAACTAGAAGTGCACAAACTCCAGGAAGTGGTAGTACCGCTGTCTCCAACAGTTCCAGCCATAGCGGTAGTACCGCTGTTGCCAGTAGTACCGCTACTGGCGGGTTCTGCCATGGCACCCAAGGGAACAACCGAATCCAATCTAGAGGAAATGCACCAAAAGTTCTTATGGAATTTACTCTACTAGGAAGAACAACGAACCACTTCTAGACTAGGAGATCTCTAGAACCCTAAACATCATCATCTCACAAGATTTACTCACGGGAGAGAAATAAAAAGGGTTACCGGAGCTCATCGTCGTGGAGAAGGAGTTGGGTGCGATCCCCAGGCGTCCTCCGGTGTGATTGGAGCACTCAATCACCGGAGAGAGCTCTCCCCGAAGGATGGAAGACTTGGCGGCGGCGAGATCCAATGTGGGGAGAAGATGAGGGAGAGAAAGAGGTAAGTGGGTAACCCCCTTCTCCCAGATCCGTATTTATCCCCACAGATTTTCACCGCAGAGGTAGTACCGCTGTGCTCAGTGGTAGTACCGCTCACCTGGGACTACTGGAGCCAGGAGGTAGTACCGTTCCTGGGCCTGTGCTGGGCACGAGCCCCTATAGCGGTAGTACCGTGTGAGGCCACCGGTAGTACCGTGCGCTGGGTACTACTGTCAGTTACAACGGTAGTACCGCTAGCCGGGTCTTCCTTCCACCAAGATATCAAAGCGATTAAAATTTTCGGAAGAGAAAATGTCTAAGGGAGGAAATGTTTGGGCTTGGGATAAGAACTCAAACTGAGATGGTACTATACACTCCAACTTTGAAAAGAAGACAAAATTCGAATAAGGAAAAGAGAGAGTGTGCTTCCCAAACAACAACAACGACACACAAAACACAAACAGAGAAGGTAAAACACAACGAAAAAAACACCACATAAGAACCAAACAAGAACCAGCTCTTCGAGAGAAGAGGTTGGTGGCCTAAGCCACCATGTAAGAGAATATGGTATGTCACCGCGAAGATATATCTTGGGTACATTTCCAATTCTCGACATTGAAGCTCACAATTCAAAATTAGAAAAAGAGAGATAACAATGAATATTTGCTTTGCGCATAATGGGGGAGGGAAAACCCAATGTGTTAGGATAACACTCCCCTTATGTCCATGCCTACACCTAAACCCAAACACGTTTCATCTAGAGGGGTGTGTGCATGATCCTCAAGTCAAACTCCTAGAATCAATGATGTTTAGTTCATTCCTCAAGAACATGGATCTTGCATCGTCGAGTGGCTTCGTGAAGATATCCGCGAGATTGTCCTTGGTGGGCACATAGGCTAGTGCAATATCACCTCTTTCCACATGGTCTCGGATGAAATGATGGCGAATCTCAATATGCTTCATTCTTGTGTGTTGCACGGGGTTGTAGGCGATCTTAGTAGCACTTTCATTGTCACACATGAGAGGCACCTTATCCAAATGAACGGTATATTCCTTGAGAGTTTTCCTCATCCATAGCAATTGGGTGCAAGCACTTGCGGCGGCCACGTACTCGGCTTTGGCGGTGGAGAGAGATATGCAATTTTGCTTCTTTGAAGACCAACTCACCAAGGACCTACCAAGGAATTGGCAAGCCCCGGAAGTGGACTTCCTATCATCTTGATCATCCGACCGATCGGAATACGTGTAGCCCTTGAGGGAGAATTGTGCCCCCTTTGGGTACCACAAACCAAACCTTGAGGTATGAACCAAATACCGAAAGATCCTATGAACCGCCACTAAGTGGCTTCCCTTAGAAGCCTCTTGATACCTTGCACACACACCTACACTCAAAACGATATCGGACCTAGATGCACAAAGGTAAAGCAAAGAACCACTTTTGGTCCACATCTATACCATCCGGGTTACGCTTGAGGTGGCACTTGACTTGCATAGGAGATGGCTTGATCTTTGCATTTTGGAAATTAAACCTCTTGATCATGTCTTGGGTATACTTGGCTTGAGAAATGAAAGTACCACGAGCCAATTGCTTGATCTCAAAGCCAAGGAAGAATTTAAGCTCTCCCATCATAGACATCTCGAAACTGTCAGTCATAAGCTTTGAGAACTCATTATTGAAAGCTTGGTTAGTTGAGCAAAAGATGATATCGTCCACATAGAGTTGGCATATGAAAAGCTCTCCCTTTACTCTCTTTGTGAAGAGAGTGGGGTCGATCTTCCCAACTTCAAAACCACGGTCATCCAACAACTCTCTAAGGTGCTCATACCACGCACGTGGTGCTTCTTTAAGTCCATAGAGAGCCTTATCGAGCTTGTAGACATGGTTAGGAAAGTTGAGGTTCTCGGACCCCGGAGGTTGCTTAACATATACATCCTCTTTGAGTGGACCATTCAAGAAAGCACTTTTAACATCCATTTCTTGCAATTTGAAATTATTCGAAGATGCATAAGCAAGAATGATACGGATGGACTCAAGGCGAGCCACGGGAGCATAGGTTTAATCAAAGTCAATGCCTTCAACTTTAGTGTAACCTTGAGCTACCAATCTTGCCTTGTTCCTTATAATAATGCCATGCTCATCTTGCTTGTTCTTGAATATCCACTTAGTGCCAATAACATTGTGGCAATCTTTGGGCTTCTCAACTAGTCTCCAAACCTTGTTGCGCTCAAAGCTATTGAGCTCATCATGCATAGCTTCAACCCAATCGAAGTCCTCAAGAGCTTCAAACACTTTCTTTGGCTCCACCATAGATATGTGAGCTTGATGCTCACGAAAATGTGCCAATTGCCTTCTTGTGGATCTTCTAGCTTGAATATCTTTTAAGACCTTGTTGTCTTGGGCATAAATTTGCTTCAAAGCTCTTCTTATCCTTCTAGCATGACGGGCTTCGATCTCCTCATTATTGCGAGGAGGGGTCACTTGATCATCTTGATCATTTGGGTCCCCGTCTTGACCAACTTGGCCTTGATCATCATCATCATCAACAACTTCTTCAACACCAGCTTCAACTTTAGGAGAGGAGGATGAGGATGGTTGATCTTGGACTTGACCTTGACTAGCATGAATGATATGAGTGGTTGTATCTTGCGTAGTAACTTGGTCAATAAGAGGGGGTCTTCAACATGCCCTTGGTTAGGTGCATCACTTGGCTCCTTGGCTTGTTCTTCTATTGTAGAGGAGGGCTCCACTTGGGTAGAGCATAGTCCTTCTCGAGTCGCCATAAGGTGTCCCTCAATGGGGCGGAAAAATCCCACACCCATCCTTCTTATGGCTTCTTGAGGCATTTCAACGTCTACATTATAAACATGAAATTGTGCCACTTGGGAGCCATCATTTTCCTCGAAAACCACACTACAAGATTCTATGACAATCCGTGAGGCTTTGTCAAAGACTCTATGAGTGTGAGATTCGGCACCGTAACCAACAAATATACCCTCAATAGTTTTGGATTGAAATTTAGACAACGTAACACCCTTGATCAAATAGAAACACTTACAACCGAATACACGGAAGTAGGAGACGTTGGGCTTGTTGCCGGTAAGGATTTTATATGGAGTCTTGTCCAATCCCTTGCGGGTGTAGAGGCGGTTGGAGGAATGACATGCGGTGGATATGGCCTCGGCCCATAAATATTGGGGAGAAGAATACTCCGCCAACATGGTACTTGCAATATCCAAGAGAGTGCGATTCTTCCTTTCGGCAACACCATTTTGTTGAGGAGGGTAAATGGCGGAGTATTGATGACGAATGCCCTCTTCACTAAGGAATTCATTCAAAGTGTAGTTCTTGAACTCCGAACCATTATCACTCCAAATAGCCATGATTTGCACATTGTGTTGACGTTGCACTTGGTTGGAGAAGTCGATGATGGTTTGTTGAGTCTCACTCTAAAACTTGAAGAAATAAACCCAAGTGTATCTTGATAATCAGCGACAATCACCAAGCAATACTTCTTGCCACCAAGACTTGCCTCGGGCACGGCACCAAAGAGATCAACATGGAGAAGCTCCAAGATCCTCTTTGATGAAATAATAGTCTTGGCCTTGTGAGAGATATCATGCATCTTTCCTTCAACACACGACCTACAAACGCGATCTTTGGAAAAGGAAACATTTTCTCTTAGTCTGAAAATAAGGCCACCTTTGTGAATACTTTGCAAAGTTCTCATGTTGACATGGGATAAGCGGCGATGCCACAACCATTCCACGTCCGCCTTTCTGAAAAGACACGTTGATTGAGAGTTGGTAGAATTAAATAAGTCCACCACGAACAACTCATTTTCAACATGTCCCACGTATGCGACGTCAAGAGTCTTTCTCCGCAAAAGGACAACAATATCTTCATCAAAAAAGACGGAGAAACCCATCTTTCCAAGAGAGCGGATTGAAAGTAAATTGAAACCAAGTGATTCGACAAGCATGACATTCACGATAGTGATACCGGGAGCAATCACAACCTTGCCTAACCCTGATATCTTAGACGAGGACGAGTCTCCATAAGTGACGGTTGCTTGAATGTCATTTGGGTGCAATTCCGTCACAAGTTCTTTGCTTCCGGTCATATGACTAGTGCATCCACTATCAATTATCCATTTAGACCCACCGGAAGCATAGTCCTGCAAGAGATCATTGACTAGAGTTAGGACCAGATGAGGGTACCTTCATGTTAGAAGCAAGGGTTATAGTCAATGTAACCCTCAATAGGAACAACATATTTATCTTGCACAACACCATAATAATCAACATATAAGAAATTGTGTGGATTGTTACTTCCCGCGGAAATGCTACGAGTAGTGTTGTCCCTCATGACACCACTACTTGAAGCAACATTGTTAGCTTGCGCGGGTGTGCTACGAGTAGTGTTGTCCCTAATGACGACACCACCCGAAACACCATTGTTGGCCTTATTCTTGCTCTTCTTTCTCTTGTTCTTCTTCTTGGAAACATAGCCAAGAACTTGCTTGCCCACTTGTGGCCTTGGAGCACTCAATTGTGATCTAGCAACAACCACATGAGGGCTAGGGGCAACCACTTGGGGGGGGGGGGTAGGGGCCAGAACCTTCTCAACTTGAGGGCCTTTGCCCTTGAGCCTTGCTAGATCATCCTTCAACCTAGCATTTTCCTCAATAATATTTGCATGATCACAATAAGAAGTAGAGGTGCTAGGGTTGTTAAGTTTATCAAGTTGAGTTTGAAGTTGTTCATGCAACTCTTTGAGGGAAGAATGTTGACTCTCCAAAGCTTTGTGAGCCTTGGTTAGTTTTTCAAACTCCTCGGTTAGTTTACCATGACCAACACAAAACTCAACCTTATCCTTTTTAGACTTTTTATATTTAGCAATTGCAAGGTCACGTTCCTGAGTGATATTAGAAACAAGTTCATTATGTGACTCCTCAATAGATTCAAGTTCCTCCTCAAGAGAAACTCTCCCATCATGCTCTTCTTCAAGAGTCATAGAGAGGGATTCTATCTCATCCGCATCTCTTCTTTCGATCTCACCTTTCTTCTCAAGAGCTTCATGGACCTCTCCCAATTGGCTCATGAGATGATCAAAGTACTTATTGGTCTCCCCTTGTATGTTAGACATAAAACATTCCAAAGAGAGAATTTCATCTTCTACTCTAAGACTAGAAATATTCAGTTCACTTGGGGTCTTAGAGGTTGGGAGAAGGTGATACCTCAGAGGCCTTAGCCATGAAGCACTTGGCATTTGGGCGAGGATGATTATCATTGGGGGATTCAAATAGAGATGAAGATGATGGAGTAGAAGCAATAGCAAGAGCGCCCACTTCACTTGTGGTTTCTTCTTCTTCATCACTTCCGGAATCATATTCCTCTTGAGTCACTGGCACAAACTTTGTGGGAGACTTCTTGTTGAATGGTTTCTTCTTGAAGTGAGGTTTCTTGTAGTCAACCTTGGACTTGTCCTTGCGAATGAGCTTGCCACCATGGAGTTCTCTATTTTCATAGGGACACTCTGCAATGAAATGGTGCTTATCTTGACAATTGAAGCAAGACCTCACTCGTTGGGTCCCATCATTGCCATAGTGAGACTTGATCTTCTCCTCAACATATTGCTTGGCCTTGAGAGGATTGCTACAAAAAAATTGCACGGTGAGAGCAATGATATCCTTGAGCACGGGATCATATTCTTGATCATTCAATGAAGCCAACTTCTCATGACCCTCTTCTTCATACTCAACCTGTTTTGACACAACCTTGTCCTTCAAAGCAACCGATGCCCCTTTGTGCATTCATATGGCTCTAGCACGGTTGTCAAGAGCATTCTTGGTTTGCACTTGATAGGAGCACATCTCTTGCATAACTTGGGTTGAGGTCAAAGAAGCAAAGTCATGTCTTCCTTGAATGCTCTTCAAGTCCGCGGGCTCAAATGGCATGAGAGAAATCATATGCTTCCTTTTGATCTAAGCATCATCAATGTACTTGGCCCAACATTGGAGAATGCGGTGGTAAGAGTCTTGAGCCTTAGGTACATGTCTTCATGGTTTTCTCCATCATGTATATAGAACCCTTCCTTTGCATGCTCTCATTTCCCACAAACATGTCGATGAGAGCGTCCCATGTTTCCTTGGCGGTGGAATATTGTTGAAGATGCGGCATGTGGTTAGGACCCACGGTTTGTTGAAGAATTGACAAGGCGGTGTAGTTGATTTGACAATCTACGACTTCTCTTCTTGTTAAGTTCTTGGGGTCATGAGGCTTGTATCCATCACGAGTGACCCTCCAAAGCTCTATACAAGAAGAGTTCAAGTGAGTCTCCATGTAATATTGCCATTCACGAAAAGAAAATCCATCAATTTTAGGTGGATCTCCCCTAGGAATTATATGAGGATGTGGGACGGGAGGATCGGGAGAATAACGTCCTTTGACGGAGTGATATTCTTCCTCTCCTTCCGTACCCTTCTTGGTGGAGTTTTTGGCGGAAGCATTTTTAGATGGATCATCATCATCCCCTTTCTTGGCGCTCTCCAGATTTTCATCCAGAGGAGATGAGCCGGTGACCTCCGGTCCTTTGGCTTTCAAGAGTTGCATCAAGACTTGACGCAACTCATCTATTTTGGTCTCCATGGATGATGTCAATGAATTTTTCAACTCATTGAGTTCATTGATAGAGACCCGCCTCGGAACCGGTGGTCTCCGTCTCATCGACCATACTTAAACTCTTAGGCGGTTAAGCCCGATAGAAGAGCCGAGGCTCTGATACCAATTGAAAGTATAGTATGGTTACCTAGAGGGGGGGTGAATAGGTGCTACGACCAATTTTAATTTTTCTTTAACAATTAGGCTTGACACAAAGGTAAATTCTCTAGATGATGCAACTACGGTGAATTTACCTATATGACAAGAACAAGCACAATAACAATACAAGCTCGAGTAAAGGAGGAAGGGAACGAGGTAACCGATATGAAGCACACGGAGACACAATGTATTCCCGAGTTCCTCCTTGTTAAGGGAGTAAGTCTCGTTGGAGGGGTGTGAGCTGGCCACGAAGGCCTACTAAACGCCACAAAGGCCTCACCCTATTCTCCGATGAACCCCGCCACAAAGGCCTAGTCCACCTTCCACTATTGATCCCCTTTGAGGCGGGAATCGAGTCCTTTACAAACAAGCTTGGGGTACACACCCCCACAACCAAATTGGGGGCTCCCAACAATCTCAAATCACCAACAAGTGTAGCAATGGAGTCTAGGTTTTCCACAAGGAAACCCTAGACTAGATCCCTCTAGAATATGAGGGGGAAATGAAGATTGGCTCGGTGAAGATGTAGATCGGGGTCTTCTCCTTCAATCCTCCAAGTATCAACGAGTTTGGGTGGAGGGATTGGGAGAAATCTAGCTTTTGGAGGCTCCATTAATGCTTGTCTTCAATGCTAGTTCGAGCAACCTTTTGGAGAAGAAGGAGATGGGGTATTTATAGCCCCCTCCCCAAACTAGCCGTTTGACCCTTTTTCGTGCCTAGCGGTACTACCGCTGGGGTTAGCGGTACTACCGCTACCCGGTAACGTAAGCGGTACTACAGTGACCCAGAGACGGGGTGTGGGCGGTACCACCGCAGAAGTACCGTGGTATTCCAGCAGCGGTACTACCGCGAGTGCCCACCGGTACTACCGTTGGCCACTTCTTCGAAATAAATCGAAGTGGCCGGCGGTAGTACTAGGGCATTACCACTCTAGTACCGTAAACGTTACTGCGAGCAAAATCTCTTTGGTGGTACTTTGACCGGTACTGCCAGTGGTACTACCGCTTCCTGGAAGCAGCGGTAATACCGCCGGCGGTAGCGGTACTACCGTAGAGCAAGGTTTTGCTCCTCGACCAAGTTTAACACAACGGTACTACCGAACCAGTACCGCTGAAATACCGCTAAATGCAGTAGCCATTTTTACTCTGGCGGTACTGGGCGCGGTACTACCGCTTGCTGTGCAGAGCGGTACTACCGCTGAGGCGCCCGGTACTACCGCTGGATCAAGTTGATCTTGGTGACTTTGTCTTTGAACACTCTTCACCTTTTTGCGTCTAGATGATATTTCCTGAAATACTTTGACGCACTGTTAGATTCTTACTAGTGTTGTTATCAACTCCAAAACCTAAGAGAGATCAAAATGCAAATGCACTTTCACCTAGTCCACCCAACCTTAATGGGAAGCACACCCTTGACCAGTTCACATAACAGTGTCCACCATTTTCCGACTCTCTCCATGCCCAAAGAAAGCCCCCGAAGATCTTTTCCAGCCTTTTAAGGGATTTCTTGGTGGTAATCAGGACCATGAGCTGGTGTAGGGGAATTGTCGCTAATATCGCCTTGATCAACACAAGCCGGCGCGCCTTAAGCACCATGGCTGCCTTCCACGTAGGTAACTTGTCCGCAACATTGTCCACCGCAACACTGTCCACCATCGGGTCCAAGTCCCGGCTCGAAAGCCTCTTGAGCCCCAACGGGATACCCAGGAAGAGGGCCAACTGGCACCCCCATAACCTCCGCATCTCGCGTCGCCACCTCCTCTTCGCACCCAATCGGGGAAACAGAGCATTTGGCGAAATTAGTGTGGAGGCCCTAAGCATGACCATAGAGCGCAAGAACACCCCTTAGTGTTCGTAGCCCTTCCTCTACCGGGTGACAAAAAATGACCACGCCGTCGACATAAAGGGATACCGTCGTGACCAATCCTGGCGGGCTACCCTCCACAGAATCCCCAGCTTCGCGGCCCGAGCCAGAAGCTTGTTCAACGTGTTAATCACTAGAACGAACAGTTGAGGCGACAATGGGCAGCCCTGTCTCAAACCCCACCTGTCTCAAACCCCACCTGTGCCAAATCAGGGGGCTGACTCGCCGTTGAGCAACACCCTACAACTTGTCGTGGATAGGAGGACCGCTATCCACTCACATAACCTTGGTCCACAAATCAACTCGTTTTTTTACAACACTTTGCAAATACAGTGT
The DNA here is from genome assembly GCA_028641055.1 of Alopecurus myosuroides. Classification (NCBI taxonomy): domain Eukaryota; kingdom Viridiplantae; phylum Streptophyta; class Magnoliopsida; order Poales; family Poaceae; genus Alopecurus; species Alopecurus myosuroides. The sequence goes on along the minus strand of CM054057.1, from coordinate 45,831,303 downwards.
ATTACATGTATGTGTGAGTATTTTGAATATCTTGAAAATCCAGAAGGAAATTTAAAAAAAAATGTTTTTAAGAGAGCACATGTACTTGTGAGTAGTAGAAAACAGAGGTTGTCCTACGTTAACCTCAAGAAGAATATTACCTTAAAAATTTTGGACACCATAGTCCTTATCAAAGCTTGTCCGCGAGCTTTGTGACACAACTTAAAACAAAGCTGAGCTCCATTCAGATGGCACACTCTACGAGTCCACAAACAATTTTTTGAAGCCGTTACAACTACCTCAATAATAATCTAAGGAAAATGATGTATGTCTTACGTGCATGGTGTATACACTGGTTACTCTGCTTTCCCATGACAACAAAAACAAGAGATAAGGGAAAACCAAACAAGCAACAAGACAAATGTTAGCGCTGAGCAGATTACAATGGAAGTCGAGTGATCCTCTGGCATGTCACCAAATGGCCTCCTCTCGTGCGTAACGACGACGAGGAGCAAGAGGACAACAGACAAGGGTATATAAGAACAAGAACGACGATGGTGATGAGGCGTGCAGCAAGTCTCTGTGAAAAGATCTAACTGATCAATGGCGCTAGCTATCTTCGGTGTTTCTGTGCCGGTGCTGGCCGCCGCCGCGGCGGGGCTCTGCGGGCTCCTCCTCGGGCTGAGGGTGTCACGGAGGCCCTCGGACGACAGGATGCGGGGCATCCCGGGGACGATGGGCTGGCCGATTGTCGGCGAGACCTTCGCCTTCATTGCCGCCTTCTCCAGCCCCAACGGCATCCTCAGCTTCATGCGCGACCGCCAGAAACGGTACGCACTCTGTCATGATCGACCGGTCAAAGCTCAAAAATGTTAATGCAATGCTGTATTTTGATGATGACGGTGGACGTGCAGGTATGGGAAGGTGTTCAAGACGTACGTGCTGGGCCGGACGACGGTGTTCATGACGGGGAGGGAGGCGGCGAAGATCCTGCTCTCAGGCAAGGACGGCGTGGTGAGCCTCAACCTCTTCTACACGGGCAAGCAGGTGCTAGGCCCCACCAGCCTGCTCACCACCAACGGCGACGAGCACAAGCGGCTGCGCCGCCTCATCGCGCAGCCCCTCTCCGTGGACGCCCTCAAGAAGCACTTCGACTTCATCAACGGCCTCGCCGTCCAGACCCTCAGCTCTTGGGCCAGCCGCCGCGTCCTGGTCCTCGACGAGGCCTCGTCCTTCACGCTGAAGGTGATCGCCAACATGCTGGTGAGCCTGGAGCCAGAGGGGAAGGAGCAGGAGGAGTTTCGGGCCAACTTCAAGGCCATCTCCTCCTCCTTCGCGTCTCTGCCGCTCAAGCTACCTGGCACCGCCTTCCACAACGGCCTCCGGGGCAGGAACCGGATGTACGAGATGCTAGACGCGGTGATCGCGCGCCGGAGGCACGGCGGCGAGACCCGGGACGACTTCCTCCAGACGCTCCTGATGAAGCACGCCCGCGGCGAGGGCGGTGAAGCGGCGACCAAGGAGGAGGAGGAGAAGCTGACGGACGCACAGCTCAAGGACAACATCCTCACCCTCCTCGTTGCCGGCCATGACACCACCACGGCCGGACTCACCTGGCTCGTCAAGTTCCTCGGCGAGAACCCCACCGTCCTGCAAAAGCTCAGGGAGGAGCATCTGGGGATCAGGGAGGGGCTGAACGGTGAGGCTCATCTGAGATGGTCTGATCTGAACAACATGCCTTACACCACCAAGGTGAGCTCTATGCTTTAGGTACCATTAATTCATCTGAAGATTAGTACAGAAAAGGTTGGCAAACTGATACTCCTGTACATGTCATTGCCATTTGCTGCAGGTGATGAACGAGACGCTGAGGAGGGCGACCATCCTGCCATGGTTCTCGAGAAAAGCCGCACAGGACTTCACCATTGACGGTAACTCCGAGCACCAACATGGAAACTGATCATTTACGAAAGGGACGTCACCGTAAATAAACCAGTCCTCGGGGAAATGCAGGGTACGAGGTGGCCAAGGGCGCGTCGGTGAACCTGGACGTGGTGTCCATCCACCACGACGCCACCGTCTTCTCCGACCCAGAGAAGTTTGACCCGGACAGATTCGACGTAAGTCGAGCACCTTCCTCTCAAGCTAGCAGACTTTTCTTCAGGAGAGCTGCCACTTATTCCTGACAACTGATACAAGAAACACATAGCTGTTCTCTGAACTGCAATGAAATGAATGGATGAACTGCAGGGAGCTCTGAAGCCGTACAGCTTCCTGGGGTTTGGCAGTGGCCCGCGGATGTGCCCCGGGATGAGCCTGGCCAAGCTCGAGATCTGCGTCTTCGTCCACCACCTCGTCTGCACATACAAGTGAGTCATTCACCGGCGATCTCCACCGTGGACATGTCTAGTTCTGCGGTCGGCTAACTGTAATGGTGTTTGGTTTTTTTGTTGGCAGCTGGAAGGCATTGGAGAACGACGACTCGGTGCAGCCGACGCTGGTGCGCATGCCCAAGAACAAGTACCCTGTCCACGCCACCGCTGTCTGAACTCAACCGCCAGCAACATACCCACAAGGGTTTTGCCGCAGTGGAACATCTGCTCGAGAGTGCTTTTACTCGTGTGACACAAACTCTATTGGTCCTGTCATAGGCATTAGCTAGACAGTGACATTTTGAGGCTATTTGTATGGACCAAACTATATGCGAACTTTACTTAGCATGTCAAACAGAGGTTCCTAAAAGCACTTTTGTTTAGCACAAACCACAAATATATGATCCACAGATTAACGATGTCGCATTGAAGATCCTATATTACAACTCATGAGTTGAACAAGGAATACAATGGAAACAAAATAGGAAGACTAAATATATAAATTACCTGACGGCCAAGTAAAGCAAGATCAACAGCCAACTAACTGAATTTTTAGTATCATACTAATATATTAATGGAACTTCGACTTCGGTGGGGCGATGCCAAAGAAAAACAACTGGGTAGCTTATCATCAGTCAGATGCATCTCACCCAAGGGAACGGCACAACTCGACGAAACAGGGAAGTACCAGCAAACTCCTGTGACTCAAAGGAGCAGACAGACGATGACCAGGTAGCAACGCCGACCAACACCGGTGGTTCAGTCTCAAAGGAGCAGACGGACGATGGCCAGGTAGCAACGCTGACCAACAGGAACAGAGACAGAAGCATAGATTTTTAGTCTGCTGCAGAGGTCCTCCAATTCTATGGCACAGTAGCATAAGATTGGAATGGAAGAACATGCCCTTAGTTACTAGAGAACAGTCGGTCCGACTAACAACAGAAGAACTAACCAAAAAAGGGAGCCTGCCAAAACAAAAAATCATTTGAGATGATATGCAACTCAATCTCTAAAGATAGAAGATTGAAGGAAATTACCAGTTTGTTTTCCTTTTACCGATGATCCGTCACATGCTTCTTTTCTCATGGTGTTTTCGAGAAAGTTAAGTTCATCATTTCCTTCCTTGATACAACAGAAGCAACATTTCCTTCCTTGATACAACAGAAGCAACACGGTATGCCAGTCCACCCACATATCCCACATAAAGAGATGATATGCCACATGACCACAACCGACATGCTGGAGCATCAACAGTTCAACACACAGCACGGCAAATGCCACCTTTCAACCAAGCAAGAATCACCGAGCAGCGTATCAACCAAACATGTAGGCCCAAGCACCAAGCACTATGACCAAGTCGTATGACTCACATTAAGCAGCAAGCAATAATAAGCAGGTCAGTAATATGGTCTATAATAAATGAGCTGCTTACTCACGGTACATCATAGTTTCAAATACATGATCACAAAGTTTCAAGCAGAAGGAAACACACATCGTGGCAGTAGATAGGGTTTTCATACCTGGATGAAACACACTTCCCAAGATCTAGACCATCAGTACGGACCAGATCGGTCACGACGGTCACCCCCGCTTCCACCATCTCGGCTACGACCAGAATAACGGTCACCACCCCGGTCAGATCTATCACCACCACGGTCAGATCGGTCACCGCCACGGTCATATCGGTCGTCACCACGATCAGATCGTTCACCGCCACGGTCAGATCCATGACGACTACCACCACCATACCTATCATCTCTGGACTCTCTGCCACCATACCTGTCACCTCTCCCACCACCTTCTCCATCTGGGCACTCCCTAGCAAAGTGCCCTGGTTTGCCACACTTGAAGCAATCACCACCACCACCTCCTCCACGCGGCGCACGACCACCACCACCATAGTCACGGCCACGGTCACCACGAGATCCACGGTCGCGATCAGAATCACGGTCACCATTACGGTCTCTACCAGCTCCTTGAGGCTGAGCTTTATCAACAGTGATGGCTCTCCCCTCCAAGTCCATTCCATTCATGTCCTCAATAGCTGCTTCCATGTCTTTCTTCTCATCAAAAGTTACAAAAGCAAATCCACGTGACCGGCCAGAAAACTTGTCAAGAACGACCTGCACATAATTAGAAAGTAAACTTAGGAAAAACAAACAATTAGCTAATGCTAAATAACCACTAAGTGTGTATATCATAGTTGTGAAGGTACAGAAGCTGTATCATTCAGTCAGTGTAGATGAGGCCAACATTTCCCAAATGAATTAATCTGTCCATTGATTAGGATTACCAAATTGATTAGGATGTCTAGTAATATTAATATGTACACACATATGTATCCACAGCCACAGTTATGGGAACAAAAGCAAGATAAAAAAAAGTACAGTGCATGAACACAAGGAGTATCTGCGCACAAAATGAATACAGAAAAAGGTTGTGTATGTCACCTTTGCCTCCGTGACCCTGCCGAATTTGCTAAATGCATCCTTGAGGCTTTCATCAGTTGTGGACCATGACAGGTTCCCAATGAAGCAACGGTACTCATCCCCATCCCCCATCTCTGAGGCGTAGACAAACACATCCAGCATATGGGCAAGAAAAAAAATCATTAGGACGAAGCAGATTAGAGCAATTACATATTATGTGGTGGTTAACAATTAATCTGTCCATTGTACTTCCCAAGGCATGCTTGGCAGGCACAGCAAAGGATTACATCTTAACCAGCAAAAGAAGAGCCAACCACAACTAATTAGTCCTTTTCTACTTCCTAAGATATACTGCTACTACTACTACCACTGAGGCGCCACAGCCAACAATTGCATCTTAATAATCAGGAGGAAAAAAGTGAACCCATGATACTTGGTAGCTTCGTTTATTCCAGACAATTAAGAGAGGTTTACATCTTCCATATGGAGCAGAGTGGAGGGACAGAGCAGAGTAGCTGAATTCATGATATGCTATGTCGCTTCATTTATTTCGGATAACAGGAGAGACGTTTTCATCTTTATGTGGGGAGCAGAGTAGCAGACCAGAGAAGTTGAAGAGCGAATGTAAGCAAGCACAAACCGCAACATGCTATGGTCTGTTGTTCCTTTACTAGTAATTTTCTGAAATTTAGAGGCAAAGGTAATGTGATTTTTTTGCAGTTGTTCCTTTTATCCATATGTTTCTATTATACTCAGTACTCAGCAGGGTAGCGCTAATCTTTTCCACAAGGAAAGGAAAAGCACGCTCAGTAAGAAAGAACACAGCATGGTGGTACACCGGTGGCTGGCTGGCTGAGTAGGCATATCGGCATGTACAACTAGAAACTTGATACTGCAAATACTTGGAGGATTCTCTGTGTATCAAGCTAGCTACATAGTACTGAACATGAGGGCAAGCTCGTTCGCCAGAGCCGAGCAATTAATCAGTCCTACAAACTCGAGTCTACAGACATCAATCATCACATCGGATCTCCCTCGGACACTGAGCAGCACGGCCGCGCCAGATCGACGGAGAAGGTTTCGGGGGCCGAGCAGGGGATGGGAAGCGAAGCTATACCTTGCGTTGAGGCCGGAGACGACTTGGGGCGGAATATTCTTCGGGCGGTCTTAGCTAGATCGGGGAAGAAAGGGAGGACCTCGTCGTGCTCGTGGCGTCCGCTTTTTATATGTGGGAGGGAGCGTGGGTGGGGTGGGGAGCAGAGGAACGAGAATACGAGATGCTGCTTCGTTTGCTTTGCTGGAAGTGGAAATGGTAGAACCCTAGACATGCCGGCGGCGCGCGAGATATTTTCCCGTTGTGGGCAACTGGGCATCGACTGCAGGTGGGCCCCGGTGGTAACTGTCGCGCTTCGCTGGCCGCTGCGGCGGTGGGCTCGTGGGCCGCCTTTTTCACGGCCAGGTGAGTAGGCTACTCAAACCAAAAAGGCCACGTAAAATCGTCTCAAGAAAATAAAATAAAACATGGGTAGGAGAGGGAAATGTAAAAAAAAAAAGGAAAACGAGTATTCACGCATGCATACCATAGCGATGGCCGTGTGGTACTCCCTCCGTTTCAAAAAGCCTCGCCTCCGGGTCGCTTCCAGGCGGCTCCGAGGCGTCCCCCGCCGCCACCCTCCCGAGCCACCGCCACCACCAGATCTCCTCGCCGCCGTCGTTGCTCGCCTCTCCGGCCGGCCGACGGCGGCGGCGCGCCGCCTCTCCCCACGATTTTAGCCTCACAAGTCCCCGTCCCCCTCCCCAACCTTCCTCCATCCAGCCCCAAATCGCCGTCGGTGCGCGGGGTGCCCTGCCGCGGATCCGTGCCCTGCTTCAGGTCCGGTACCCCCTTGGCTCGAGGCTCGTCCTCTTGGCTCCGGTTGCCTCCGGCTGGCTGCTCCTCGCGGCCTGGCGGCGGCAGGTCCGATCTGGTCCTCCGACCGGTCACCTACCTGTCCGCCCGGGGGTTAGGCTCCCCTCGCGCGGTGGTCCCTTCCGGCGGTGGCAGGCTGCTCTGCTCTTCCTGGTCGCTTCGGTTCGTCTCCCCCAAGCTCTGCCCCGGTGGTTTTGGTGCGGCCACGACCTGGACTCCTCGCGGCTGCGGCGGCGAGATGCAGTGAGGTGTCTCTCTGGGAGAAATCCCTGCTCTAGCTTGTGTTCGAGCAGACCACGGCGGCGCCTTTTGCGTCGTTTACCCTCCTGAGGGCGTGGTCACTGAGACGCACCTCCGGCCAAAGTAGAGTCCTGCCCCATGTGCCCCTTTCTCATGGTGATTTGGCGGTGGTTCCGAGCGAAAGTTCAACGACGATGGCGCCTCCTGGCGTCTTTTCCTTCTTGAAGGCGTCGCATGGGAACCTCTTGGCTGGGGAGATTCATGGGATCATGAGGTGTGCTTTGAGTTCAGCTCTTGTTGGTCGTGCAAGCTTGACTAAATCTGATGGTGATGGGTTGCGGTATTGTCGTGAGCTTCGTGTTCCTGGTGCAGTCTCGGTTGATTGGCCCCCTTCGACGGCGCAGGTCGCCTCCTTTCCTCACAATGTGCTTGGGGCTGTCCCTTTGGCTGAGTTTGCGGTTGAGATTCGTGATGCTGGTGGAATCTCGGTCTTACAATGCCCTTCGAAGACATTGGCAGAAACTCCTCGCAGTTCTGGCACTCACAGCCGGCGAGCTTCGTGTCTGCATTGTTCTCTCGGCGGAGTAAGGCCCTTCGACAATGCCAGTTTCACTCGTCGATCCCCATATGCTCCTAGTTTGCCACCTAGTGGATAGCCGCCATGCAAGCGGGTGGTGGTGCTGCAATCTGCAAGGTCTCGGGATTGTGATACCCTTCGATGGCGTCAGTGGCACTCCTCAATGCACTGCCTATGTCTGTCTTCCTGGTGATGGTCGTCTTGCTCGCAGGTTGAATCTTGCTTCTCAAGTGCACCTGTCGCCCATCCCCATATGTGTGTTGGTGTGTGTTGTTTTCTTTGTCTTCCCTCCCGTTCCTCCCTGTAAACTCTGGTTCGCTTGAACCCATCTTGTAATAGGCTGCAAAGCCTTATAGGCAAAAAATGAATATATTCAGGTGGAGGGTTTTCTCCCTCCCCCGGTGACCATTCAAAAAAAATTTTTTGTTGTTGTAATGGTTTGAAATTGGTGTACTTCCTCCGTCTCAAATTAATTGTCACAAACTTAGACAAAAGTGGATTTATCTAATACTAAATTATGTCTAGATACATCCATTTTTGTCCATCTTTGTGACACTTAATTTGAGACAGAGGGAGTATTTAGACTTGAATACAATACATCCATATCAATGACAATTATTTTGAGATGGAGTAAGTAAATGATCGAGTCACGGAGATTCTACGTACGTCTAATGAAAAAGCAGACAACCTACTCCTGGAAAATAAAAGCAGACAGCCTCCAATTCAGAGTGCTACTACGTCTACTCCTCGGATCAGCTCGAGAAATTGTGATGATGAAGTGGAGGCTCCTACTCCAGAGCCAAGATCAAGGTGTTGGTCTTTCAATGGGAGTGGTGAATCCTCTATGGACAAAGAGGAAAGAGGGAGATCATGTGAAGGAGCTCAAAAGGAAAAAGAACTACATGCTAGGGAAAAAACTATCAAGATTCACAGCAGCAGACAGCAAATGACAAGAAAAACAATGGCATATGAAAAGAAACTCCAAGATAATAGAGATAAACGCATCAACTTTGCTGAGATGAGCACTTTGGTCATTAAACTCGCAACATGGTGTGCGCTGGTCATGTATCTGCCATTTAATTAATATACTCGTGTGATTTGGGAATTTGAGAGTGGGTTCGGCAAGGGGCTACTCTAGATCACATTTTGTGTGATTAGGTTCTTTAAACTCGGGAGATGTTGCCTCTAGGGCACTACTCCAACAATAGACTACCCCAAAAGGAAATTGGCAGTTTTGTCATCATAAACCTAACCATGTCTAACAAGATTCGGTTACGTCTTTCAGGCACCATTTCTTTGTGGTGTTTCAGGAGGCTGTAAGTTGGAACAGTTTCACAGTAAGTAAGATGTTTGCTAAAATTATGACTAAGACATTCTCCTCCACGACTAGATTGCAGATATTTTATCTTTCTATCACGATGATTTTCTACTTCATCCGGAAGTTGTTTGAACTTTTCAAAAGTCTCGACTTCTGCCTCATTAAGTAAATATACCCATATCTATTTAAGTCATCAGTAAAACTCACAAAGTAGAGATATTCACAACACGCGGGTATGTTTATTGTACTGCACACATGTCATAGTGTATGATCTCTAACGATTCTGTTGCTCGTTCAACAAATCATGTGTGACCGAGATGACAATGCTGCTTTCACAATGCCCGGTTTTCTCCATCGGGCAAGCTTCGCACTTGTCATGCTGCTATGTGACCGAGATGACAATGCCATTTATAAGTGGAATCATCAGCCTTCTTAAAAGCGTTTAGCGTTAATGTTAAGGATGTCATCATTATAATCAAGATTCATCAAAAATAGAATATCCCCAAAATGTGTTGGTCCATAAATACATATTCTTAAAATAAATGGAACAATCTTTTTTCTTTGAGTTGAAAGAACAACCATCGCGTAACAATTGCGACCCAGATATTTTGTTCTTACATAATGTCGAAACGAAAAAACAGTTATTAAGTTCTATAACGAGTCCTGAGATTAAATGTAAAGGCATGATGCTGACAGCTTAGATGGTTGCTTTAACCCAATTGCGGACGCATATCCCACTTCATTTCTTCATAGCATCTTCACCTTCTGTAAGCCCTATACCGAGTTGCAAATGTCAGCACTATGAGGTCTAGTAAGCTAAATATCTACAAAATGTATCACACTTATACCTTTGTTGTACGTTCCGGACTTCTTATTTTCTACAATGTTCTTCTTGGTGTTACTCTCCCATTGATCACATGACAAGTTGTTGAACCCTTCAACTAACTTATTATTGTTTGTCTCAGTCTCTGCACTTCTCAACATACTGAAAAGTTCATCCATGTTTATGATGGAACGGTGCGCATTCCCATCCGTCATCTCTAAGGGGTAGACAAACACATCCGGCATATGGGCAAGAAAAAATTGTTCAGGGCGAGTTAGAATAGAGTAATACATATTATGTGGTGGTTAACAATTAATCTGTCCATTGTACTTCCTAAGACATACTCCTACTTCCCAGCCATAACAAAGGATTACTCCCTCCGTATCAAAATGTAAGATGTTCTAATGTTTTCAAGAAAAGACGTATCCAGACATGTTTTATTGTCTAGATTCATGTGAATATACACACTAAAATGTGTCTAGATACGTCTTTTCAAGATAACGCCACAACATCTTATATTTTGATATGGAGGGAGTACATCTTAGCCATAGGGAGCAGAGTAGCAGAACAGAGAAGCTGGGTTCATGTGGTACTGAAACAGAGCAGGGCGTAGACATGCATCATGGACAGAACAGAGAGATTGATTTGATATAATTAGCTATAATCAGTACCTTGCTATTTCGTACTATAAATCTATGGCAAAGGTAATGCACTTTGTTGCCGTTGTATTTACTCATGTTTGTCAACTCAGCAGAAAAGTATAGTACTCCTCTTCTCAGAAGGAAAGCAGGTCTAGTCCTAAAGAACATAGCATAACAGGCGAGGGTTCAGTAGTAGTCACAGGGGCGGAGGACCCCTTAGGGCAAGGTAGGGCGACCGCCCTACCTTGATTTTTGGCAAAAAATCAAGTATATGTATGCTTTTTCATGTGTATATACATGTTTTGCTTATGTACGTTCGTTTCACGAAAAAGCAATGTAAAGAGAGGCTATTTGGGCCAGTTCTAGATGGCTGGGACGACCTGGGCCGAGCGAGGGAGCCTCAGGACGGCCTCCTGGACACATCGAACGACCGCACGTGGAAAATAACAGCTCGAATCGTTGGACCTGATCGATTGCTCTGCTCCTCTCTGTTCGCATCATTGCGCCTATGACGGCGGACATACTGTACGTTCTTCCTCCCCGGCTGGCCCTTCGGATCTCCCTCGGTCCCTCCTCAGCTTGGTGCATCGTCGCCTCCTCGGCTCTGCTCTTCCTTCGGCCGGCGGCTCCCAATTCCCAAGCAAGCTAGGGTTTCCCGGCTGGCGGCTTGCCAGGTACCCGCCTTTCCGGCGTTGATTTCATGTGGAGATGGACATGTAAGGTAAAAGACCGGGTAAAAGACCTGTTGCTGCAACTGAAAAGGGGAGAGATATAATTTCTTAAATTTATGATGAATTGGTTGAAGTTTTGAAAATGTGCATTGTCTGTTACTGTAATGGGCAAGATACTCATGTTTTTATATGTTACAATTTGATGGTGATCTACATTGACCATATTCAAAAATATTGATCTTGGTGAAATTAAGAAAGATTTTCAGAAATAAGGTAGAGCTTTGCCATTGCTTGGGACTTCTAGATGTTACTAAAGCTTTATTGTTGGTATGTTTTTTGGCTCTATTTTGATTTTAGTATGTTGTGGTTACCATTATACCAACTGATATGCTTAATATAATATATATTATCGACGTGCCTAGAGAATTTAACATTTGTTGCATCATTTTTTTTCTTTTCTTTTAGAGTTCGCCCGACCTTATTTTTTCTTCGTCCTCCGCCACTGAGTAGTCATATCGACGTGTATGTATGAGCTGAAAATTGAAGGTGCAAATACCGGTAACACTCCATGAGCCGTGTTAGCTAGCTACTGTAACCTAAAACATGAGCGCAACCTACACTGCCCCGCAATTGATTGTTCCTGATTCTGCCGAAGTCTAGCCAACAAACTACCTCGGGTCTACAGATAATGAATCGTCACATCGGATCTCAATCGGACAGGCAAAGCTGGCAGCCCGGCCGCGCCAGATCGATGGAGCAAAAGAAGGCAAGGCGGATTTCGATCTGAGCCGAGCGGGGAATGTAAGCTATACCTTGCGTTGAGGACGGCGACGACTTGAAGCGGAATATTCTTCGGCCTGTCTTGGCTAGATCTGTGGAAATGCTAGACCGTTTTCCTGGAGTGGAAATGCTAGAACCCTAAATCGGCGCGCTTCGCTGGCGGCTGCGGCGGCGGGCTCGTGGGCCGCGCCAACGCTTCTTCCCGGCCACGTGACTAGGCTGGTGCTCAAACTAAAAAAGGCCACTGAGTAGGAGAATTGCCTCAGGCCCCAAAAAAAAAACGTGATTAGGAGAAGGAAATATATTTACTCTAAAAAAAAAGACAATGTCATCTGTCTAGGAAGACCGAGTATTCCGTATGCACACACGCCACGGTTGTGTGCTAGCTGATCAGGGTGTGTTGGCGTTTACATGGAAGTGGTGAGTGACGGATCATCTGAGGGAGCTCAAAAAACAAAAAGAACAACATGCCCAAAAAACTATCGAGATTCACAGCACATAGCAAATGGCAAGAAAAACAACGGTACTCCTCCGATCCATATTAATAGGTGCTAAAGTGGATGTATCTAGCAATAAAACATGTCTAAATACATCTACTTCAGCATCTATTAATATGGATCGGAGGGAGTATGTGAAAAGAAACTGCAATATAAAAGAGATAAACACATCAATTTTTTTCCGAGATGAGAATATTCAATCATTAAACTCGTCGAATGTTGTGCCCTGGTCATGTATCTCACAATTGATGGGTATACCGGTAGCAACATCCTTTTGAACAATAGTTCTGAAGTTTTTTTTAAAAAAAGTACAAGAAAATATTTTTCTATGGATTTATGGGGATTCTAAAGGAGCTTATATTTTTTTTCCATTCATGCAGGGTGATTCTAGAGGCACCTAATGTTTTTCAGGATTTTTGGATGATTTTAGAGGCACTTATAATTTTCTCAGGAATTCAAGATGATTTTAGAGTCACTTAATAGTTTCCATGAATTTATGGTGATTTTAGAGACACGTATAATATTTCCCATGAATTTAGAGGCACTAAATTTTTCCCATGATTTTTGTGAGATTTTAGAGGCATTCATAATTTTTCTTTGAATCTACGTTGATTTTAGAGGCATCCATAATTTTTCTTTGAATCTACGTTGATTTTAGAGGCACATAGTATTTTCTATGAATTTTTTATGATTTTACACGCACTTACAATTTCCATAAATTTATGATGACTTTAGAGGCAAGAGAACTTCCTGTCTTATCAATGTTACGGAATATCTTTGGTTAACTAATGACTAGGATGTACAATAAGAAAAAAGAAGCATTTGATTATTGGCCAGGTCAAATTTGCCCCAAAATCAGAATTGAACAAGACAACAAATTTTGGCCACGGACTACTTTGCATAGGTTAGCAGAGGTGAAACCATGTACATTGTTGAACTGAACTTACCGAGTTGTGGTTGTAGAAGATGGAAGCTCATTGGTATACAATGCACTCATAGCTATGCATGTTTGAGGCGTTAGAGAATTAAACCTGAGTAGATGGTAAGTTGATATTGAATGCATAGATACATGAATGCTTTTGAAAATATGATTAAGCCCAGTGAGTGACATATCATAGTGGAAAATAAGCTAAATGGACCTGAAGTTCAACCACCATACCATGAGAAACTTGTTGGTAGACCAAACAAAACTAGGATAAAAAAAAACCTAAGAAATGAAAGATGGGCCAATACTTAGCAAATATGGTGTTATCATAAATTGTGGTTATTGCAGAGGTTCATGGTACAATAGGAAAGGTTGTACTAGATGAAAGGATTCAACTATAGATGAAGGAGATCCTTTAGTCACAATGTCACAAATATATATGGAATTGAGTTAGATGGAATCGACAAGAAAGCTAACGCTGGAATTCACTTAGGTGTTTCAGTTTTATGTTGGTCGATATATAGTTGCATAAATAACATTGTCTTTAACGAGAGTGGAGACTTTCAGTTTATGAAATTTATTCATACGGGCACACACACTGGATTCAGTTGTGCTCCTTTCAACTCCCGTCAGATCAACACGAGCTTATATATGCCTTTATCTTACTGAACCTCATAGATTCATGTATCGATCTTATGTGATCCGTGATTTGCAATAATTTGAATGATAGGTTACATACTCCCTCCGTCCTAGTTCAAATGGCATGGATGGCAATAATTTATTCCCTAGGTATTCACTGATTGGAGGTAAAATCTTGTACGCATCGGTGCCAAGAGGCAATCAATACCTAATGAGAGGGAACCAATGTAAACGCACCTAACAGGTGGAGAGATGTTAGGAATACTACTACATGATTTTAGAATCGTGCCCTTTGAACAGGTTCCGAGGGAGTAAAGAAGATGAATGTGCATAGGCAAAATCTATACTTTTTGAAAGAAAACATATATGTTATCTATATAGCAGCAATGGAGGGAATTTCAACTACTTACTCTCTCCGTATCAAAATAATTGACTCAACTTTATCTAAATATTGATGTATTGATTTATTGTCTACATATAGTCACAGTACGAGGTCTAGAACGTATAGAATCTCTATCGGATCATGCTGAAAGTGCACTATGGTCAACTAGAGGGGGGGGGGGTGAATAGGTTGACTACCAATTTTTCTTTTCTTTTCCTTTTAAGGGGCTTAGTAAGATAAGATACGATTCTCTAGATGTGCAACTAGGTGAACAACCTATGTGAAGAGAGTAGTATGCGCAACGGAAGTAAAGCGTAAGGTAGTAAAGCAAACAACAAGTGTAAACAAGGAGACAAGCATATGTTTCATCGTAGTTCCTTCTCAAAGAGAAGTACGTCTACGTTGGAGAGGTGGGGAGCCACCTAGGCGCTCCTCAATAGCACGGTTGTGCACACCTTGTTCTCCTTGAGCTTCTCCGGTGAGGGAGATGCTCGTTTCCACTATGAGGTCGACTTGAAGGCGTTGACCAAACCTTTACAAGGGCTTGAGGTCACTCCACAAGGATGGAGGCTCTCAAGCAATCCGTAGCTTCTTGCAACAAGGTGGAAACTACAAGCACGAGATCTACTAAGGTTTCTAGGCCTCAAGTAGGATTCTAGATCTACTAGGTTGTGGTGGATGGATTTGAGATTCCTTTGGTGGAAGTGTGAATCTAGGTCTCCTCTAGCTCTCCACCAAGTTTGGGAGTGATTGGGTGGACGGAGAGGGAGATCTAAGAGTTTGAAGCTTTCATTAATGGCTAGGAGAGAGAGTGGGAAAAGCTTAGCATTTATGAGGTAGGTGAAGGGGTATTTATACTCTTGGCCACGAAGTAGCCGTTTGCAGTCCAGAGCACCGGAGGCTCCGGTGGTTTCACCGGAGGCTCCGGTGGGTCTTCTTTGCACTGCGCAGTTGCGCAGTGCCTTATCCTTTGCGCCCTGCTGAGGAGGCCGGAGGCTCCGGTGGATCGAGCGGAGGTTCCGCCCACCGGACCCGCACCGGAGGCTCCGGTGGAACCTCCGCCACTTTCCAACAGAAGGGGTGCCAAGCGGAGCTAGCACCGGAACCTTCACCGGAGTCCATTTGCCCTAGGCCCAGGGGGCCACCGGATGTCCACCGGAGCCTCCGGTGGAACCTCCGCCACTTTCCAACAGAAGGGCATTTTAGCGGAGGGACCACCGGATGCGCACCGGACCCTGTTTGCTCACAGGCTGAGTGGCAGCAGCGGGCTGAGCCTCCGGTGGATTCACCGGAGCCTCCGGTGGATTTACCGGAGCCTCCGGTGGATTCACCGGAGCTTCCGCCCCTGCATATTTTGGCTCCCTGGCATCCTTTCTCTTAGCACTTTTCGAGTATATCAAGCATTAGCCCCATAGATATAGTGAACCTAATAACCTGGGCATTTTCATCATTTGAGCAAACATTAGATCCAACAATTATGTTGTCATATAATTACCAAAACGGACGATGATCTTTCAATCTCCCCCTTTTTGGTAATTGATGACAACATAATTATTTGCATGATTACGGACTTAATATGAACGGAGCTCCCCCTAAAGATATGCTCCTTTCATATTGAGATCACTAAGACATGATATAAACTAATAATATGACAATGATAACACATAGCACACATATCACATAGATAATATGAAACGAGGTTCACACATGATCACAATATAGCGAGGTTCACGATAGATACGAATAAGATAAACAACCGAAGTTCCAAATAGTTCAAATCAAATTCCCTCAAGCAAAAGAGAGATGCAAATCAAAGAAAGCTTGAGGGACCATGCAAATGCCCGTTGCCTAATATATCTTTCTCCCCCTTTGGCATCAAGATACCAAAAGAGGGAGAGCCAAGTGCTAACGCCCCAAATCATTCGGAGGATGTGGGAGATGCTTCCGGAGCCGGGGAGGGAACACGGTGAGAACTAGTGGCTTCGTCTCCTTCTTCCTCGGACCATTCAATGAGCTTGCCCTTGGAGTCCTTAGCTTGCCAAGCATCCCAATCTGTGATGCTATCAAGAACCGGGGATTCAATGGAGAGACCCTCTTCACGGAGACGTTCACGAGATGCTTGAGCCTTTTTACGTGCCTTGAGCTCCGCATCATAATGTGCCTCCCATTGATGTTGCTCAATCTTTTTGTTCAAGCAAAATACTTTCTTGAGAGCCCGAGCCATCCATTTGAAGGCATTGCTAGAAGGAGGGGGTTGAGAGGGACCCTCGGCTTCCTCTTCCTCATCCACAATGATGCGAGGCCGAGCCTTGTGCTTGCGAACAGCTGGAGTGGGATGCACAACGGGCTCCGTGTGATTCTTCATGAGAAGCCTCTTTTCCGTATGAGAGATCCAAAGAGAATCATCCAAAGGATCATCCAGAAACCTAGCATTCCACACCTTCAATATGATCTTCATGATGAAAGGCCCAAAACAAGCATTCCTTCGGTTGGCAATGACATGCCACAACTCGTTCCAAATGTAGTCAAGGACATCAAGCTTGCGAGGAGTGGCATCCATACGGTATTGATGAGTAAGAAGCAACAAGTTCTTCATGAAACCTTGAATCTCATCCACATTGCCCGCCTTGGGATTGATAGTCTCTCTATAGACCCGTAACATGATGTCATAAGTTGGAAAGAGACCCTTGACGAAACCCACGGCATATTTCTTCCAATGATAGAGGGGAGTGAGGTCATCCTTTGAATTAGCTTGAGCGGAGTGAACTCGAAACCATCCATTAGCAAATTCTTCTCCGTTGGCAAAAGGACCAAAATCTGGGTAGCCACCAAGAAGAGTGCCAACATCCTTCCAAGTGATGTCAAGTTGTTTGTCCTTGGTCATCCAAATGAGGTGGCGGTTGGTCTCATTGCCAAGATGAACTGTGGCAAGGAACTGACAGACGAGCTCTTCATCAAAGTCTTGTTGAAGGGTGATAATGGGACGGAGACCAAACTTCTCAATGATCTCAAGGGCCTCCCCAAAGTACTTGTGATTGCGTTCCATGTGACCAATACTTATCGCATGTTGGGGAACAACATTTTCCTTGGGCTTCCTCATCAAGATCTCCTTGAATATCTGTCCTTGGAAGGCGGTGTGAAAGCGCGGATCCTTGCCCCGAAATTGGGGCATTTGGCGGTCACGGGCAATGACATATGGATTTTCCCTTCTTTCCTTTATAAATGTCGCATCGGACATCTTGGATGCGGTTGGTGCGGTGTTCTTCCTTGGCAAGGTCTTCTCGGGAGCCGGAAATCTCTTGCGCTTGCCTTGAGTACGGTCAAGTTCCTCTTGAATTTCATCCACGGGTTGTGGCTTGCGGCGGCCCGTGGACTTGTACCTTAGTCCTTTCCCTTTGGAGCCGGAAGCATCTATCATAAAAATCGAGAAGAGCAAGAAAAACGAGTAAAGCTCGAGTCAAATAAGGCACGCACAAACCAAAGAACCAAGATATTCATGGTGTTAGGGTTGAATAATCTAGGGTTAGGGAAAACTTCCCATGGAACCGCAACGATTCAAGCCTAACATGTATTATCTAGGTTGCTAGGGTGAGTACTTGAGAAAATCCACTCCTAAAAACTCCAAAACCACAAATCTAGAAGGCTAGAACATGAACTCCTATGCATCTCATCCATCAACTAGATGAGAGAGAGAGAGAGAGCACATACCGGCTTCATCCATGGTGGAGAAAGGAGGAGGGGAGGTTCCCGGGGCGTCCCTAGGCAAGGAGGAGGTCTCCCCGCGGTGGAGCACCCGAATCCGGCGGCGGTGAGCTTGGGGGCGGCGGCGGTTGAGAGGAAGAAGATGGGGGCGTGGGGGGAAAATGAGATTGGATCTCACTTACCCCCGTGCGCCCCAATCTTTATCCGCAGTGATTTTTCCGCCGGCGGAACCTCCGGTGGTTTCACCGGAGCCTCCGGTGGAATCACCGGAGCCTCCGCTCCTGTCCCAAAACTTTAGGTTTTGGCCCGCTGAGCCACAGGGACCCAGCGGAGCCTCCGGTGAGGTACCGGTGGACAGACCCGGCGGAGCCTCCGGTGGATTCACCGGAGGTTCCGCCCAGATGAATTTCAGCGCGCCGAGATTGGAAAAACTCGAGCAATACTATAAGAGCAACGGTTTGGGCAAGTGGGGCTTGGGTTGGAAAAACGTTACTGTCATACGAGAGACATTGCTCGACGGGGTTCGCAAGAACCATAAAACAAGTGAAAAACCGAACCCGTACGAGTTGTCAAGATGAGGATATAAAGTGAGAAAATGATCAAAAACACCTCAAGGGTTGGTGGCCGAGGCCACCATGTTTGAGTGTGTAACTTGGCACCGCGAAGATATATCTTGGGTCCAAAATTACTACTCACAATTAAGCACAATGAGTCACAACTTGACTAGATATGCAATGATTGATTGATTTTCGCATAATAAAAGGAGTGCATACTCATGAGTTGAGTAGCGCTCCCCCTATATCCATGCCTACACCTAGACGAGATAGCAAGTATAATGAGGGTAGATATGCAAGGTTTCAAGTGAAGTTGGAGGAATCGATGACATTTAGTTCATTCCTCAAAGCTCGAAATCTTGGTTCATCAAGGGCCTTCGTGAAAATATCGGCAAGTTGATCCGTGGTGGAGACATAAGAGAGATCAATATCACCTTTCTCAACATGATCCCGAATAAAGTGATGAAGAATCTCAATATGCTTCGTCTTGGAGTGAAGAACCGGGTTGTAGGCGATCTTGATAGCACTCTCATTGTCACAAAGAAGGGGCACCTTGTCAAAATGAATACCATAATCCTTCAAGGTTTGCCTCATCCATAGCAATTGGGCACAACAACTTGCCGCGGAGATATACTCGGCCTCGGTGGTGGAGAGAGCAATACAATTTTGCTTCTTGGAAGACCAACAAACCAAGGAGCGGCCAAGAAATTGGCAACCCCCGGATGTGGACTTCCTATCCGTCTTCTCTCCCGCATAATCCGCATCCGAGTAACCAATGAGCTGAAAGCTTGAACCCTTGGGGTACCAAAGACCGAAGTTTGGGGTATGAACTAGATATCGAAAGATTCGTTTCACGGCTTCCAAATGACTTTGCCTCGGAGAGGCTTGAAACCTTGCACATTTACCTACGCTATACATGATATCGGGTCTAGATGCACAAAGGTAAAGCAAAGAGCCAATCATGGAGCGGTATACCTTTTGATCTACCTCTTTCCCATTAGGGTCGGGTTTCAAGTCGGTGGTTGTGGACATAGGGGTCTTCATAGGTTTGGCATCATTCATATTAAATCTCTTGAGCATGTCTTGAGTATATTTGGCTTGTTTGATGAAGGTTCCTTCATAATATTGATTCACTTCGAAACCAAGAAAGAACTCCAACTCTCCCATCATAGACATCTCAAACCTATCGGTCATAAGCTTGCAAAACTCCTCATTGAACAAGGTGTTAGTAGACCCAAAAATGATGTCATCCACATAGAGTTGGCATATGAACAAGTCACCTCCAACCGTCTTGGTAAAGAGGGTGGGATCGATTAAACCAACATTAAACCCGCGATCTACTAGAAACTCTTTAAGGTGCTCATACCACGCACGTGGAGCTTGTTTAAGTCCATAGAGCGCCTTATCAAGTTTATAGACATGATCGGGGTGGTTGGGATCCTCGAAACCCGGAGGTTGATTGACATATACTAACTCATTAATGGGACCATTAAGAAAAGCACTTTTGACATCCATTTGTTGCAATTTGAAGTTATGATGAGATGCATAGGCAAGTAAGATATGAATGGATTCAAGGCGAGCTACGGGGGCAAAAGTTTCACCGAAATCGATACCTTCGACTTGAGAAAAACCTTGGGCCACCAATCTTGCCTTGTTGCGAATGACAATACCATCTTTGTCTTGCTTGTTCTTGAACACCCATTTAGTACCAATGACATTCTTGCAATCCTTGGGTCTTGGCACTAATTTCCACACCTTGTTGCGCTCGAAGTTATTGAGTTCATCATGCATGGCTTCAAGCCAATCTTGATCTTCGAGAGCTTCATATACCTTCTTGGGTTCAATGAAGGAGACAAATGCATGAGCCTTGCTAAAATCCGCCAATTGCCTTCTAGTGACCACTCTTCCACGAACTTGACCAAGAATCATGTCTTCCGTATGACCCGCTCGTTCAAGATTCTCTTGCCTTCTTTTTGCTCTTCGAGCCAATATCTCCTCCAAAGATTCCTTGGATATGGATTGAGAATCACCTTCTTCATCGGAGACATGTCCATCTTCATTTTGCCCTTGATCAATAATGGGTGATGAATCACCACTAGGTTGAGCATTCTCAACAACAATAGAATCTTGATCATGATTTAGGTGTGTTGCTTGGCCTTGTTCATTAGCTTGGCCTTGATCGTTAGCTTGAGGGCTTGGTGCATCTTGTTGGATAGCTTGATCATCAATGGGTGTAGACGATGGCTCCACTTGAGTGGGGCATAGTCCTTCTCCCTCCGTCATCCGGTAACCCTCAATGGGAATTATTTCACCAATCCCCATTCTTCTTATGACGATGGGAGGAATTGCATCTCCTACAACACCATGATCTATACGCCCCCCTTGGGAGCCATTATCCTCATCAAACACCACGTCTATAGCTTCTTCAACTTGTCCGGTGGACTTGTTGTAGACTCTATAGGCGTGAGCGTTTGTGGCATAACCAACAAAAATGCCCTCATAAGATCTAGTCTCAAATTTTGACAACCGTTTACCTTTCTTGCGAATGAAGCACTTGCAACCGAAGACCTTGAAGTAAGATACATCCGGTTTCTTACCCGTGAGAATCTCATAGGGGGTCTTGTTCAAGATCTTGCGAAGATATAACCGGTTGGTGGCGTGACATGCGGTGGAGACGGCTTCGGCCCAAAAGTTATAGGGAGAAGAGAACTCCGCAATCATAGTTCTAGCCGCATCCATCAAAGTCCAGTTCTTTCTCTCCGCAACACCATTTTGTTGAGGGGTATAAGGGGTGGAGTATTGATGAGCAATGCCCTCTTCACTAAGAAAACCCTCAACGGTGTAGTTCTTGAACTCCGAGCCATTATCACTCCGGATAGCCAATATGGTAGCATTGTGTTGGCGCTCAACTAGAGTGATGAACTCGATGACTCTACTTTGAGTTTCACTTTTCCTCTTGAAGAAATACACCCAACAATATCTTGAATAATCATCCACAATTACCAAACAATACTTCTTTCCTCCGAGACTATCATAGGATAGTGGACCAAAGAGATCTAAGTGAATGAGCTCGAGAATTCTTGTAGTGGAGATAGATGTCTTGGTTGGGTGTTGTTCTCCATGTTGCTTCCCAAAGGTGCAAGAGCTACACACACGATCTTTAGCAAATTTAGCTTTGGTTAGTCCTAGAACGTGATTGCCACTTTGGAGATCATGCAACATTCTCATATTGGTGTGGGCTAGTCGGCGATGCCAAAGCCATCCCACATCAACTTTAGCCATTAGGCATGTCGCGGCACACGTGTCTTCTTTAGAGAAGTCCACTACATACATGCCGTTCTCGACAAACCCAACAAAGGCTACTTTAAGAGATGTCTCCCAAGTGACAATCACACTCTCTTTATTAAAGAACGAGGTGAAACCACAATTCGCAAGTTGAAGAACGGACATCAAATTATAGCCAAGGGACTCAACAAGGAGAACATTCTCAATTGATAAATCATTTGAGATTGCTACCTTGCCTCGTCCCAATACCTTAAGCTCGGACTTATCACCAATAGTGACGCAATTGAGATGAGGTAGAGGAGGTTCAAGGTTGCTTATTGCGTCAAGGCTTCCGGTCATATGTTGGGATGCACCACTATCCACTGTCCATTTGTTAGACCCGGAAGCATTTCCCTACAAGAGATCAATTTCTTGATTTAGGTACCCATCCTTCAATGGGTCCTCTTTTGTTAGTAACAAGGGTCTTAGGAACCCAAATAGTCCAATGATAATCATCACCATAAGAAGTACCAACGTATTTAGCATAAACATGTCCATCCCTAGATTTCATAAGAACATAAGATGGATTATATTTTCCGGCGAAATCATTATGAGTGATGCTCCCCCTAGAGGTATCACCACCCATAATGGCGTTGGTCTCCTTTTCTTTGGTCACCTCACCCTCTTTTACAAAAACAACATTTTGAGGGGGAGAGGTGACATTCTTGGATGTCTTCTTTGACTTGGAAATAAACCCAAGTCCCTCTTTACCTTTCTTGGCACCTTGAGAGCTTATTGCATCGTTGAGAATTCTTTCCTTCCCTACATTGTTAGTCATAGAGGAAGAGGTAGGTGCAATAACAACGCTATTTGATGAAGATGCAACATGCTTATTTGATTGTTGAGATAGAAGCTTGATTCGAGACTTGGCAAGTTTGTCATGTATTTCCTTAAGAGATTTAAACTCTTCTTTTAGTTTGTCATGTTCCTTGTCAAGTTTTTCATGAGCTATTCCTAGCTTCAACTCTTCCTCTTCAAATTCTTTAAGCAAAACAAGAGATTTGGCATGTTCTTTCTTAAGTTTGGCAAGAGATTTTTCATGGTCTTTCCTAAGCTTAGAAACACTAATAGCATAAGAGTCTTGTAAACTAGATAGTCTTTCTTCAAGAGAGGCTCTCATGGATCTCTCCTTTTCGAGAGCCTTAATTAGTTCACCATCATGATTCTCGTTGGTACCACTATGATTCTCCAAGGTCATGATGATTTCCTCTTTCTCATCAATGAGAGAGTTGGCATCATCAAGTTGCCTTAGGAGAGTTTTTACCTTTTCTTTAGTTTCACCTTCAAGACTACTCAACCAAGAGCCTAGGTTCTTGGCCTCCTCATCTTCACCAATGTTTTCAACACAATCCAATAATGAGGGAGAGGTAGTGTTAATAGACTTGGAGGTGGAAGTTATTACCGCGGTGGCTTTTGCCATGAGACATGTAGGTCGGATCGATGTCTTCTCATTGGGAGATTCAAATAGAGAGACCGATGAAGAGGAAGTGGTAGCTATGGCGACGTGGGCAACACCTACGACTTCATCTTCTCCTTCATCTCCGGAGTAGTATGTCTCCAATGTGGGGCCTTCTTGAACATATAGAGCCCTTGGAACCTTCTAGCGAGGTTCTTGTTTTGTGGAGCTTTGTTCTTGTCCTTGCGAACAAGTTTCCCTTCATTCTCTTCTCTTGGCTCAAAGGGACACTCCTTGACGAAGTGGTTTGCACTTCCACAATTATAACATGTCCTTGGCCGTTCCCCTTTCTTCCTAAAGATCTTGTTCCTTGAAGGTCTTGGGGCACCGGCTTTGTGAGCCTCCCATCTCTTCCAATACCCTTGCATGGCAAGAGCAATACATTTATGGGCACCCTTGTATGTATCCTCATAGTCCTCCTCATCATCATCATCATCATCATCAACTTCTTCAATCTTGGCCATTGCTCTAGACTTCAAGGCAAGGTTGGGAGACTTTCCATGTCCTCTAGAGCGAGCAAGAGCATCATCCGCACTTTTGTGAGATAGGGATATGGCAATGAACTCACTTAGCACTCCAATGGAGTTAAGGGAGTTGTAGTCGGATCTTGTTCGAATGCTAGTGGAGAGGTTCTTCTCAAATGGAGTTATGGCCTTGACGAACTTCCTCTTGATCCATTCATCCGAGATTTCCTCTTTCCCAAAATCTCTTAGTTGATTGCCAAGAGTGACAACTCTTCTATATAGCTCCTCGGGACTCTCGTCTTCAAGCATGACGAAGTTCTCGGACTTGTCGAGAGCCACATCATATTTTGATGATTGAATGCTAGCATTTCCTTGGAACAAGGAGTCAAGTTTATCCCATGCTTCCTTGGCGGTCTTCAAGCCGCGAATGTGCTCAAGATGTTCTCTTGGGAGAGCCTTTTGGATAGTCACAATAGCGGTCTTGTTGAGTTGGAACTCCACGTCCTCTCTTGGGGTCAAGTTGTTTGGATCATGAGGGTGGAATCCATGAACAACGCTTCTCCATAAAGCGGTGCAACAACCTGAAATATGAGACTCCATATCGAACTTCCATGATGAGAATTCGTTAGTGTTAAGCATGGGAGGATTTCCAACATTAACCATGTGTGGTATTGTAGCAATAGGGTGGATAGAATCGTAATTGGGAGGCGGTGGAACTTTAGAGTTAGACCCCGAACCGTTAGCCGATTGAGACTTGGAGCCCTCGGAGTTCCCACTACTCTTAGCCTTTTTATCGGCTTTTGCTTTGGCTTTCGCCTTAGCTAAAGCGATGTTAGCTTCCATTTCATCAATGTCCGGAATGGATTCTTCATCCGAGCTAACATCGTTGGTAGTGAGAGGTGCTTCCTCGGACTCCTTGGTTCTCCCCATCAATACCTCCATCATTTTCTTGATGCTAGAAACCTCCGTACTGACAGTAGAGCTAACCTTAGACATTTCGGCTTGGAGGATTCCAACCGAGTCTTGTAGGTTAGATATACTGTCGGACATCTTGGAGATTTCCGCACTAGAACTACCGGGGGTATTTTCATCGACCATTGTACTCTTAGGCGGTTAAGCCCTTAGTAAGAGCCGAGGCTCTGATACCAATTGAAAGTGCACTATGGTCAACTAGAGGGGGGGGGGGGGGGTGAATAGGTTGACTACCAATTTTTCTTTTCTTTTCCTTTTAAGGGGCTTAGTAAGATAAGATACGATTCTCTAGATGTGCAACTAGGTGAACAACCTATGTGAAGAGAGTAGTATGCGCAACGGAAGTAAAGCGTAAGGTAGTAAAGCAAACAACAAGTGTAAACAAGGAGACAAGGATATGTTTCACCGTAGTTCCTTCTCAAAGAGAAGTACGTCTACGTTGGAGAGGTGGGGAGCCACCTAGGCGCTCCTCAATAGCACGGTTGTGCACACCTTGTTCTCCTTGAGCTTCTCCGGTGAGGGAGATGCTCGTTTCCACTATGAGGTCGACTTGAAGGCGTTGACCAAACCTTTACAAGGGCTTGAGGTCACTCCACAAGGATGGAGGCTCTCAAGCAATCCGTAGCTTCTTGCAACAAGGTGGAAACTACAAGCACGAGATCTACTAAGGTTTCTAGGCCTCAAGTAGGATTCTAGATCTACTAGGTTGTGGTGGATGGATTTGAGATTCCTTTGGTGGAAGTGTGAATCTAGGTCTCCTCTATCTCTCCACCAAGTTTGGGAGTGATTGGGTGGACGGAGAGGGAGATCTAAGAGTTTGAAGCTTTCATTAATGGCTAGGAGAGAGAGTGGGAAAAGCTTAGCATTTATGAGGTAGGTGAAGGGGTATTTATACTCTTGGCCACGAAGTAGCCGTTTGCAGTCCAGAGCACCGGAGGCTCCGGTGGTTTCACCGGAGGCTCCGGTGGGTCTTCTTTGCACTGCGCAGTTGCGCAGTGCCTTATCCTTTGCGCCCTGCTGAGGAGGCCGGAGGCTCCGGTGGATCGAGCGGAGGTTCCGCCCACCGGACCCGCACCGGAGGCTCCGGTGGAACCTCCGCCACTTTCCAACAGAAGGGGTGCCAAGCGGAGCTAGCACCGGAACCTTCACCGGAGTCCATTTGCCCTAGGCCCAGGGGGCCACCGGATGTCCACCGGAGCCTCCGGTGGAACCTCCGCCACTTTCCAACAGAAGGGCATTTTAGCGGAGGGACCACCGGATGCGCACCGGACCCTGTTTGCTCACAGGCTGAGTGGCAGCAGCGGGCTGAGCCTCCGGTGGATTCACCGGAGCCTCCGGTGGATTTACCGGAGCCTCCGGTGGATTCACCGGAGCTTCCGCCCCTGCATATTTTGGCTCCCTGGCATCCTTTCTCTTAGCACTTTTCGAGTATATCAAGCATTAGCCCCATAGATATAGTGAACCTAATAACCTGGGCATTTTCATCATTTGAGCAAACATTAGATCCAACAATTATGTTGTCATATAATTACCAAAACGGACGATGATCTTTCACATGCACCCATTCCTATGTCTACTGGTACATTAAGACCATCGGTTCAACCACAGTTCAAATTTGAATTGGGTTGGTTGCTGCGGGATGGATTTGATGAACTAGTTAAAAAGGAATGGGCTAAACCAGTGGCTGGGTGTACTCCGATCGGAAGATGGAACATTAAGATACAAAATGTTCGTAGATATCTTCGGGGTTGGGCTAGACATACCGCTGGTAATTTAAAAAAAGAAAAAGAGCGCTTGTGCACCATTATTAATGAACTTGACCTCATAGCAGAAAGTAGGCTACTAAATCAGCAGGAAATTGAGCTAAAAAGCCAATCTAATGCGAAAGTAGCCACGCTATTGCGTGAGGAAGAGATCAAATGGTACCAGAGATCAAAGGCTAAATTCATCTTAGAAGGAGACTCGAATACACGCTATTTCCATAATGTAGCCAATGGGCGACATAGGAAGAAGCGGATTCACTCTCTGGTACAGGATGAAGGCCTGATCGAAGGACAAGAACAGCTCAAAGCCTATATTACAAAGTTCCATAAAGATTTGTTTGGGGCTCCGATGGATACGAATGTATCGATGGATGAGTCGCGAACAGATGATATTCCCCAAGTATCCGTCGAAGAGAATAACTTTCTTAATGCTCCCTTCACTGAAGAGGAGATTAAGAAGGCTATCTTTTTGATGGAACACAATAAGGCGCCAGGACCAGATGGCTTTCCGGCAGAGTTTTACCAACATTTCTGGGACATCATCAAGTATGATTTACTAGAATTATTTGGTTGCTTGCATGCGGGCCAACTGGATCTGTTTCGTCTTAACTTTGGGGATATCATTTTGTTGCCTAAGGTTAAGGAAGCAGAAAGGATTCAACAATACCGACCAATCTGCCTACTTAATGTCAGCTTCAAAATCTTTACGAAAGTTGCTACCATGCGGCTTAACACGGTGGCTGATCATGTGGTGAAAACTACACAAACTGCGTTTATGCAGGGTAGGAATATCCTTGATGGGGTCGTGGTGTTACACGAGACTGTCCATGAGATGCACACCAAAAAGCTAAATGGAGTGATTTTCAAAATAGACTTTGAAAAGGCATATGATAAAGTTAATTAGTCGTTCTTATATCAAACTCTGAGAATGAAAGGTTTCTCGGAAGAATGGTGTGCCATGATTCTTAATTTTGTTTCTGGAGGTAGTGTTGCTGTTAAAATCAATGATGATATAGGCAAATACTTCCAGACAAAAAAAGGATTGAGGCAAGGTGATCCGCTATCGCCCATACTGTTTAATATTGTGGCAGATATGTTAGCGATCATGATTGAACGAGCAAAAGAAAATGGCCTCATTGAAGGAGTGGTCCCCCACCTTATGGAGGGGGGACTATCTATTCTTCAATATGCAGACGACACAATTCTTTTTATGGAACATGATCTCCAGAAAGCGACGAATCTAAAGTTAATTCTTTCAGCATTCGAGCAGCTATCTGGATTAAAGATCAATTTTCATAAGAGTGAATTGTTTTGCTTTGGCGAAGCCCAGGAGGCAATTGCTCAATACTCCGAGCTATTCGTATGCGAGCAAGGACAGTTTCCTATTCAGTATTTGGGTATTCCAATACATTATAGGAGACTGACTAATACCGAATGGAAAAATGTTGAAGAACGTTTGCAAAAAAGGCTAGAAAGTTGGAAAGGAAAATTATTATCCCTTGGTGGAAGATTGGTGCTCATAAATTCAGTCCTCACTAATATGGTACTGTATATGATATCATTCTTCCAATTACCCAAAGGAGTCTTGAAGAAGTTGGATTACTTCAGATAGAGGGTTTTTTGGCAAGGGGATAATGAGAAGAAAAAATATCGACTGGCAAGATGGGATGTGGTTTGCAGACCCAAAGATCAGGGAGGGCTGGGGATACATGATCTTAAGGTCAAAAACTCAGCACTTCTAGGTAAATGGCTATTTAAGCTGCTTACAGAAAAGGGTGTTTGGCAAACCCTCTTACAAAGAAAATACATCGGCACAAAAGCGTTATCACAGGTTGTTTGGAAACCAGGTGACTCGAATTTTTGGGCCGGCCTAATGGCGACAAAGAAGCATTTCTTTCGCTATGGGGTATTTAACATCAGGGATGGCTCTCAGATACGGTTTTGGGAGAATCAATGGCTAGGTAATGCCACCTTACGAGACCAGTATCCGGCCTTATACAATATTGTTTGACACAAAGGTGACACGTTAGCTACGGTAATGCAAACGGTTCCACCAAATGTGTCGTTCAGGCGAGATGTCATCGGAGCAAGACTGCAATCTTGGAATGCCCTGCTTGATAGATTGGCTGTGATTCAGCTATCACAAGGCGCCGATGAATTTCGATGGAGTCTGACTAAGAATGGACAGTTCTCAGTTGACTCATTGTATAGGGAGTTGGTACATTCAGATGTGCCGGTCGATAATAATAAAAAAATATGGCGCATGAAGATACCTCTGAAGATGAAAATCTTTGCATGGTACCTTCGTAAAGGAGTCATATTAACTAAAGACAATCTTGTCAAGCGCAATTGGCATGGAAGTACAAAGTGCGTCTCCTGTCCGATGGATGAGACGATAAAACACTTATTCTTCGAGTGCGTCTTTGCGAGATCTATATGGTCAGCTATCCAAATGGCTTCGAACTTATATCCTCCAACATCCATTGCAAATATTTTTGGCAATTGGTTGAATGGAATTGATAATAGGTTTAAAACTATGTTTAGGGTAGGAGCGCTAGCCGTTATATGGTCGCTCTGGCTGTGTAGAAATGACAAGATTTTTAATGATATAAATTTCTCTCGTTTGCAGGTTCTATTCCGTTGCACAGGTATTCTCCATTCGTGGTGCATATTACAACAGGCGGAGTTTCGAGGCCTTTTTACGGAGGCGTGTGTACGGCTGGAAAAAGTGGCGAGGGATATTTTTATCCCACATGGATGGCCGCTTGATTTACGGATTACGGCTCCATAGGCGACAGTTGATTCTTCATCTTGATTGTAATTAACTTGTCGCGTGCTAGAACACTTTTTATTTTATACTTTTGTCGGCCGTGTGCATCTTGTTATGTAGAAGCCGGGTGTAATACTTTTTCAAAGTAATAAAGCCCATTATCAAAAAAAAAATTGTCTAAATATAAACGTATAAATGTAAACCCAAGTTCATGTAAAAAAAATGCACGTGGCACGAGTGTACGTCCACTCTTCCCCGGCCCCGGCCGGGCCAGTAACGTGCAACTCTACACACCAACTTATTCTATTCCGCGTTATCTTAAGGACAGTGCTGGGCGTCCCCCGGGGGATAATTTCTCCCGATCCCCCGGGTCGACAGCGCGACACGTGTCCCCTCCCCCGGTCAACGAGAACCATCCCCCGTCCCGCGCATCTTTTTTTTCCGCAGAAAACCCCCCAAACCCCCCGCACTGCGCACACGTCACATGTTCTGTGACGCCCTCCCCCCCCCCCCCCCCCCCCCCGCACTGCACGACGCAGAACTGGACACCGCCGGTTTGTTTGCCCGACGCCGCTGGAGCTTGAACCGCCGTCAGCCACACCGATTCTGGGCAGCAGATTCCCCCGACAACTGCCGGACTTTGTGAGCACCGCCGTCGGCTTATGTGAGCAACGCCGATTGCCTATGGGAGCACCGCCGTCGGCTTATGTGAGCAACGCCGATTGCCTATGGGAGCACCGCCGTCGGCTTATGTGAGCAACGCCGATTGCCTGTTGGAGCACCGCCGCCGACCTTGGGGAGCAACGGCGACTGCCTGTGGGAGCACCGCCGTCGACTTATGTGAGCACCGCCGCGAGCTCGTTGGAGCACCGCTGCCGGCCTTGGGGAGCAACGGCGCCTGCCTGTGGGAGCACCGCCGCTGACCTTCCGAAGCAACGCCGCGATCTCGTGGGAGCACCGCCGCCGACCTTGGGGAGCAACGCCGCCACACGCCCCCCACCACGGGAGCATCGCCGTTGTGCTATGGGAGCACCACGCCACCGCCACGGGAGCAGCGCCGCCGTGCTGTGGGAGCACCACGCCACCGCCACGGGAGCATCTCCTCTCCGGCCTCTGGGAGCATCTCCTCTCGCCGCAGGAGCACGCCATCCCGCCGTGGGGAGCACAGCCTCTCGCCGCTGGGAGCACGACCCCTCGCCGATGGGAGTATATCATCGCCACGCTCGGAGCTCCGTCGACCACCCCTTGCAGCCATGACGCCGGCCCCTCTCAGCAGCACGATGGTGATGGAGCGGCTTAGAGCAGCCTCAAGCAGCCAAAAGGGAGCCGAGGGAGAGGTCTCCGGTGGTTGGCGCTCACGTAGATGAAGGCCGGCGGCGGGCGCGAGCTGCCGGAGGTGTGGGAGCTGGAGCTGGGAGAAAGGAATGGGGAATTTTTTCCCACGAGCGAGAGGATAAGAGAAGGGAGGAAGGTACGGAGCGGTGGTGGGTGGGCCACGCGGGGCACGTGTGCCAGCCTGTCGACCCGGAGGATCATCCTCCGGGGGATAACCAGCGTTTCCCTTATCTTAATCAATGCTAAACCATATTGAAACACGACTTAGGCTGGAAAGAAGACCCCATCCTCCCTGGCATCCAGGTCCCCGACTAAGCAAGCAACATCTGGGCCAGCTAGACGACACTCTGTCTCCCACGGAGAAGAGGCATAGAGAAACACCGAGGGCCATGACTGAGCTGAGGTCTCCGGTAAAGATACCACGTACGTCCAGCAAACCTTTCTCAGTCAGTCAGAGATAACCCCAACGGTCACTTGCAGCGTTCACCACTTGTGTCTTTTATCTACGCGACCCACTCGTCTCGCCTCTGCTCCACGTTGGAGCCGCGTCCCCCAACGCCTCCTCGCCAAAAGTCTCCTCCCCAATCGCCGTGCCTTCGACTCCACCATTAATATCCCCCGGCGAGCTTCTTCCCCTCCGCGCCCAGCATCTACCACCTAGCCATCCGCCCACCTCCCCCAACCTCCGCCCGAGCACGTACATCAGCCAGCCAGCCATGGGCTGCTGCCGCAGCCGAGGCTGCTGCGACTGCGACTGCGACGACCCCGACTGGGTATGCATCTCCATCTGGGCAGCCATCGCCGCCGTGGTGGCGGCCGTCGTCATCGTCCTCATCGTCGTCTTCGCGGTCGTCAAGCCGCCGACCGCCACCGCCGACGACGCCCTGCTCACGCGCTTCTCCCTCGCCGCGTCGCCCAACGCCTCCACGCCCAGCCTCCAGCTCCTCTCCTACAACGCCACCGTCACCATCTCCCTGCACAACCCCAACATCTACTACGGCATAAGCTACAGCGCCATGCCGGCCTCCTTCTCCTTCAACGGCACCAAGTTCGACGACACCCGCACCGTGCAGGCCTTCGACCACGGCGCCAAGAAGACGGTCACCCTGCGCCTCACCATCGGCGGCGTCGACAAGGCGCTGCCCAAGCTCTCCGCGGCCGCCCCCGCGGAGTTCGAGAAGGAGAAGACGGCCGGGGTGTTCGATGTGGAGGCCAGGCTGGACGGCACGATGAAGTACAAGGGCCGCAGCAAGGACTGCCCCGTCGCCGTCATCTGCTCGCTCAAGCTGCAGCTCGTCGACCCGGACGTCGCCACCACCGCATTCCAGCGGACAAAGTGCACCATCCTCAGGGCCAAGACATCCGGGTGCTAGCACCTCTTAGCCGCATTTCATTTTCTTGCTGTAAAAATTGTTAATGGATTCGATCTTGGTGTTGTTCGTCAGTCATTAGTGCAGAACAAATGTCCGGTTAGTTCCTTGTAATCAAGAAAAGGAATACTCCACCATTGTTTTCAGATTCTTTTGTTGATTGACTAGAGGCTGCTATTGTATATGCCCTGCTTGGGATGGGATGATTGGGGAGTCTATGGATTAAGAAAAGGTCAGTTGGTTCATCTGAATTCAGTTGGGGTCTGGGTGGTTCGCAACTAACTGTACGCGTCTGCATATGTATAGAAAATGAAACGCAGTTTCCTCGCTCTTGTCAAGGAGTTGCTGAATGAGAGAGACCTTGGGAGGAGTTGACTGACTCGCGCTGCTGGGTCATTCACAATTGGTTCCAGCTTCGCTCTGTCTCTGTCTGTCAGACACGGTGGAGACATACATATACAAATAAAACAAAATTGATGAGGATACCATGATAGGCTTGTGCCAACCATGCTCGGGGTCCATTGGCGTCTCTAGCTACAGGAGTACACTCAAACTGACATCACAACTTGTTTTCATGACTTCTATTCTTTTGCAAAGATTTAAGCAGTTGGCTATGGCAAATTGCGCCATCCCTCCAAATAAGCTAAATCGTACTCCGTACGTCTCAAATTAATTGTCTTAAAGTTGGACAAAAGTGGATGTATCTAGACATATTTTAGTGTTAGATAGATCTACTTTGTCCAACTCTAAGACAATTAATATGAGACGAGGGGAGTACATGGATTCCATTTAGCTGCACCCCGATCAAACGTACGATGCAAATCTCCGCGGTCGTCTCGTTGCCCCGCTCTCTAAAATTGCCCCTCCGCAGGTCCGTTGCCGCCCCCGACCATCCCTCTAAGCCAGTGGACAAATGTAAGTTATGTTTTTTTTGTATGGAAGGAAATACATGCGATTTGGCTTAGCGATGGTATGCAATAGGAGAGAAGAAAGGAGGAAGCGAGGGAAATACACGCAGTTGCCTTAGGGATGGTAGAAATTAAAAACACAATTCAGAAACAAAGTTGTTTAGTGCCACCACATGAAAAAAAAACAGGTTAAAATTTTCTAAAAGACACGGTGCAGTTGTCATTAAAATAAAGGAAAAATCATAAGATTCGACGCAGCCGAAATTTCTTTAGTAGAGCACAAGGATAAGCACAATTACTTTATTTTTCTCTACACCAACTAACATCAATTACTTATCAAGACATAAAGTATGCACATATATGGCAAAAAGACAAAATAAAAACAACAAGAGAGAAACAACCCTATGCTATAGTGACCACCCACTCGCATCAGCTGGGTCCAAACCATCAACAATAGCAACATCTAGACAAAGAGATTATTCAATGCCGACGTCTCCAAGAAGAGAACAATGCACATGCGCCGTTCTCACCCAATCATCGGTCATATCATAGATTTCACGGTATGGGCTGGTCCCTCTGTTATATAAAATCAATCCTATACGAGCTCTCTCCTAACGTCATTATTTCAAAAAAAAAAAGATCATGGGTTTCACCCCTAGAGAAAGTCCAAACCCTCCATACAACACCTTCAAAAAGGAAACGACGAGAAGTCCATGACTGTTAGGTAAAACTCGTAAAGGTCAAACTTAGGGTTTTCATCTTGTAAATCGAGACTCGATACTTGAAAAGGAAAGGAAAATATGAAATCATGCAACATCGTCACCCCTACCTGTCGAGGCGTCGCTACAAATCTCTAATCACTAGACTCAGAGTCATCACCCGTACAGTTTTTACCGGGTCATCATTTTGCAAACAAAACCATGTCACACAACGACCTATAAAGCATCGTCTTCATCGCATCCAAAACCCTGCCTCAGCCATTACATAAAAGACTCGAACACAACATGGGCCATGGAGACCTTCTCTCCTTCCAATCATAACCCCCTTGTGCCGCCTCTACAACACCATGGTAATCGTGGCGTAGATGCCGATATCGATGTGCCTATTGGTGCCGATGAAAAATAGGCTTTGCGACATGCCTCCTTGAAGTTGCACTGGCTGAGGTTTGTGGATGCCCACAACCGGATCCCTTCAAAATTTAGAGGTCTAGGGGCGCCCGAGGCATGTTATGTGTAGACGGCAGGCAAAGTAACAGAACTTAGGCCGAATGATTAGCCTTGGCTCCCCGGGCTGCACCCGACGCACCAGCAGGTGCAGGGGAGTCGACTGCCTCTGGCCGACACACAGATCATCGACTGCGTGATTTGAGGTGGATGTTTGTGCCTGAATCATAGTCGACGGTTTGCGACCAGATTGAGGATGGACACCAGAGGTAAGATCCTTGTGGTGGATGGGATGGTGAACACTAGGGATGAAGAAAAATAAAATGCTTATTACGAGCATCTCCAACCGGTTCCCCAAAGCCTCCCTATGTGTTAAGCCGCACAACCCAGTAGGAGAGAGAGAGAGAGAGAGAGAGAGAGGGAGAGAGAGAGAGAGAGAGAGGGAGAGAGAGAGAGGGAGAGAGAGAGGGAGAGGAAGAGAGAGAGAGAGAGAGAGGTTGTCCGACTCTCCCCATACCCAGCCCACACATGGGGTGAGTTTGGGGACGCCCAAGAACACATACTATTGAGTTTTGAGGGTTTAAATCTGACATGTCCGGACACCATCCAGACACGTTTTAGGGGCCAAATTTGACCATCATGGTTGGAGATGCTCTGAGACTGTTGCATGTTGTCGGATGGCCTCCTCCTCGGGCAGAGAGGTAGTTGGGATGGTTGAGAGGGGTTTATTTTGCGGCGGTGGGCCTTCGGAGTCGCCGACGATGCGACCCGAAAGGGCAGGGTTTCCAAAAGTGTCACACCATAAGAGCATCTCGAACAACATTTGCATATTGAATTTGTAAAAACTTGTTATAGCAAGAGGGAGAGAGAAGGTTTACAAGGCTAACTTTTTTTTAAAATCTTTGGCAGCCTTTGTATATCTAGATTTGCAAAATCCTATGTGTGTCACAATAACATGTGGGGTCTTCTTGTCAACCACACAATTGCCAAATCACATCTTCTAGTTTGCCATGGTGGGTGGAGGTCGATTCGGTGGCGGGTAATCCCTGCTCGACGATTGGCGGGCCGCGGGAAGTGGAGAAGGAGGGTTGGCGCGGGGGGGGGGGGGGGGGGGGGGTAGGGTGCATGGGAGAGCTCGCCCATAGGCTCCATGGCCGATGCGGCGATGGGTCCCGACCGTGGCGAGGGGGCTCAGGCGAGGGAGCTCGGGGTGGTGGCTCGTGGGAGGCGGGGCGGGGATTGGGCGGCGCGACGTGGGGCTCGGGCAGGGCGGGTCGCGACTGTGGCATAACGGCAGGGCGGAGGTCGATTCGACGGCGTCAGTGGTCGCATCGGCGGAGAAAGGTGGGTCGTAGCGGCGGAGATGCTCGAGGCACACGGGGGAGGCGGCGGGGCGGTGGCTAGCGCGTGAATTTTCCGCGCGGGAGCGGTTGACTGTTTTGCAATTCAGCTATGACTTTGCAAATATGGACAGCCAGGGTGTAGTTTTACAAAGATGGCTAAATTTTTGGTGTGGGGACCAGTTTCACAAATGCTGCTGGAGCACTTTTTTTTTACCCAATTGCTAAAAAAACAGTTTTTGCAAATCCAGGGGCATCGTACAAAGACTATTAGAGATGCTGTAAGGATGATCAATATGGTTTCCAATCTAGAAACCAAATAGGCTTTGTAGAAAAAATTCTAAGAAACTGGATCCTCCAACTTCCGAAATCCCTTCGAACTAAGTATGCATGGTACCCATTGTTGTCCGACACGAAGGGCATGTGTGCAAATACTGAAACGAGGAGGTGACGGCATGAAAACACATTTACAAAGCGTGGCAGGGACCGAACGGATGTCTGGTCCAGGTTGGAGCACGGTGCCACCCAATCGCTCCTCCCGCTATCTCCCTCCTCTGCCTGTGCACCACTCAAAACCACATCTCCATCTTCTTCCCGGAGCCCGGCAGGAATCCAGCTGCTGAACTGCAGGGCAGCGATGAGAGCTCTGGCCGTCGCCTCGCTGGTGGCGGCGTCGTTGCAGCCCCGTCGTCGGTGCCTCGTCGCAGGTCCATCTTCTGTTTTTCTCACTCTACGTGCCTAGCTACATTTCCATTTTCTCTGCAGTTTAATTGGTTTTGCTTCGATAGCTTTGATGACATGCAGTACATGTTGCAAACCTGGTCATGTGACTAATCGAGTACATTAATCACGAAGAAGTAGGGCTACACATGTACAAACATGAAACATGAAGCGATATGCTACACCGTTAAGCTTTGGCTCTTGGCTGTGTTGTTTTCCCCTGTTTCTTGCCCGGGGAAAGTTTCTATGCAATTTTCGCAAGCCCAGTTCATGCGTTTCAAACGCCACTGCGCTACAGTTTCATATATGCTCGCATGATCCCATCCATCACAAGTGAAATCTTCGAGTGCTTTTCTTTTCACTTGTGAAAATTAATCATCCAGAACAAAGGGAGAAATGGCAAGGTTTTCATTCCAGAAATTCAGTTCCTACTGCGCACAATCAACTGTGTATCCCATTTCAGCAGCATTTGACACCGCTAGTTAATTTTCAGGTCCATCGTGCCAGATGAGGAGCCAGCTGCACACCTCCTTCGGCGGCGTCACGGTGCAGCGCCGGCCGCAGAAACCGCTCCACTCGTCGCGTCCCCGGGTCGTCGACATCGGTGGTGGTTAGGGCGATGACGTCGAGGCCGTCGATCCAGTTCATCCAGGGCACAGACGAGCAGACGATCCCGGATGTGCGGCTAACCAAGTCCCGGGACGGCTCCAACGGGGTGGCCATCTTCACCTTCGACCAGCCGTCGGTGTTCGACTCCTCCGCAGAGCTCGGCGACATCACGGGGTTCTACATGATCGACGAGGAGGGCACGCTGAACTCTGTGGACGTCAGCGCCAAGTTCGTCAACGGGAAGCCCGCGGCGGTGGAGGCCAAGTACGTGATGCGCACCCCAAGGGACTGGGATAGGTTCATGCGCTTCATGGAGCGATACTCTGAGGCCAACGGCCTACAGTTCCTCAAGAAGTAGTAATGTCCATGAATCAATATTTGATTGTTCTTTTTGATTGCTGCTCCGACCCTGAATTTCCTGACAAACACTAGCTGCATGGAGTACGGTCATCGCTGTGACTGTTAAGTTGAGTATGCCTGTGATCTGTTCTGTAGCTACGTACCTTGTTAAGCACGAGATGCTTTTATTCATGCTGCTTGTCTCAACCTTTGGTCTGAGAGTTGCCACATGCCTGCAGAAACATAATCCACAATAGCATTGCTTGCACCTTGCAAAAGCTCAGGCAATCCTATACTCCACATGCCTTTAGAAACAGAATCCACAATAGCATTGCTTGCACCTTGCAAAAGCTCAGGCAATCCTATACTCTATCTCTTTCTTGCAGAGCATCCCTTTGGCATCACAAAGAAAATGCTCGACATGTGTTTCGGCTGATAAGCGAGTCAAGAATTACAAAAGAGACCGGTATAAATATATCTCAATCTGAATCGGAAAGTGGGCCAAATTTGCATGATACAGTATAACCCTGTACAAGCTGGGGGTGAAAAGAAACTAAAAGGGGATGCTCATAGTGTCGATACCACAGCATATTAGTACATCGAGATAACTCTAGCTAGGGTCGTCCTACTGGTCGTGACGACGATGATAAAACATTTCCAATGTTGCCTTTGATTTAGGCACATGTTCTTCAGCTGGCTGTATATTTCAATCAAACAAACTACATTCGTGTGTTGAGGGTTGATCAATCATCAATTAGTTCATGTCCCTCTGCTTCGGTGTCGTTGGTCGACGACTGACTTGAAGACGCGCTATGAGCAGTAGTACTGTTGCTGCCACGGCAGTGCAGTAGCTGCACCTGAAGGCTCTGGATAAGCTCGGTGAGCTGCTGGATGTTTTTCTCCTGTGCCAATATTATCTGTAGATCATACATAATATCGTGAGTGGGTAATTGTTTGAATCCACACAAAAGTGCTGACCATAAGGAAACCTCGAAAGCACATACAGCAGGTTACAATGGCTACGGATACTGAAACTAGCACATTCCAGGTACTGAAACTGACGCATGTTTAACAAATAATCTTGCAAAAATTGCTATGATGCAGTTATTTGGTAATAAAGCTCAGGGAGCAATCACTAATCAAACAAACCTAGCTGCATGCTGTGCTACAGTGTTAGATTGTCAATGAATTCAGGAAGATTGTGTACACAGACCTAATATGCTGAAGAACAGACACTACGATACTTGAAGCAATTGTTTCTTTCTTCAGAAAACAAAGATGTCATTGTGATTTCCCCGTTCTAGGGTTATACCATCAGATCCATGACAGAGCAGAGGCATTGGAAGAAAAAGCAATGTGTAATGTGGCTATGCCATGACCATAAGCAAAGTCACAGGTACGAATAACCTGGAAAATTGCTTAAATTAGTATGTAATACCCCTATAAATGTATAGCCTGCTTGAAGCTGACTGATATAATCAAATTGGGCTTCTGTCAGTCTCAGCTAAGATCCTAGGATTTGTGTAGAAAGCAGCTATGGAATATAAAGGACTAAGCTATATGTGTTTCAGGAAAGGTCGGATGGAAAACTAGCAGCCATGCGAAATGAGTTACATGAAGAAGTACCATGCCATTCACACTTGAAAGATCCCTACCTGTATTTGCATAGTAATTTTTCGATGGTGGTTTCGAAAGTTCGACCCTATGCGAAAAGTTATGTGCAATCATACCATATGTCCACACCGATTCTTTTATAACATGAAAACGGTAGCACACAACACATGATAGCTAGCCATAAATTCAAGTTAGAGCGAGTGTAGTTTGACAAGAATTCGAGGTGCTCACTTTCTCTTTAACAGCATCTTCCCTTAGGACCAGTGCTTGCTGTCTCCGCGTGTACCTTCCGGGCTCGCCTCAGCCTCGCTGATCTGCTGCTTCCACTCAAACTGCGATGTTATGATGAGCATGAGCAGGAGGAAGACGAAGCACTATCGGCCTCGAATTCATCGCTCCAGTCAGCAACCACAGACCTAAAGAAAAACACAGCTGTCATCAGAATCTCCAATCTCCATGATGTCTACGAAACGAAAAGACTATCGACATCGCACAAACTTAGGATGAGACGATCTTTTACAACACACACGGGACTGCTAGTAAATTTCTACTGATTTAAACGCACCGAAATGGACGAAATACGGAAAATAGGAAATCAGAGATGCTAGCTACAGCAAGTACTGGCCATAATTCAGGGTGCGGCCGCTAGGGCTCGTAGTGATCCGCTAAGACGATTCCACCCTGTCCCGACGAACTTCGCATAAGGGAATTGGGAATTTTCCTCACTGGGCACGGTAAATAGACAGCGCGACGACTCTACCCCGCGGGTCGAAACGGGCCTAGTCTCCGCGAGAGAACCTAGCCAGGGATCCAGATGCTCCGCCAGAAATCTCAAGGGAAAGAAGAGGGGAACAAGAACAGGCGCAGCCCGCGGGAGAGGAGATCCGACGTACCATCACAGGCGGGCGGCGGGCGCCGATAGGGGGCAAACGGCCGCGGACCCTGCGGTGGGCGGTCAAATCAATCGGGCCAAAGCCTCGAGCCGCCACGGGTTTGCTTCGATTTCTTCTTCGCCGCCGCCCTAGCCGCCACCACCAACCTTGCGGAGGGTTTGAGCCTTTGACTCTGCTTCTTCCTCAGCCCTGACAAGTTCCCCTCTCTCTTTCCTTTCTTTCGTATTGGGTTTGGTTTTCTTTTCCAATCTACTGAACACGAATGAATATATAGTTTAGAAAGTGGTAGGTCGAGGGTGGTGTTTATAGCGCCGGCACCAGCTCCAAAAAATACATCGCCTATAGGGTGCTGTTTTTCTTAAAACACCTATTTTATGTGTTTGTTGTGCAAAATACTACGTATTGGTGTAAAACTAGCTATAGTGGTGGTATCTTAAGATCGTGCAACTTGGTCCTAAAAAGCTGTTGTGACATGTAATTAAGAAAGAGAGAAGATTAGAGTACTCTAAAACTAAGAAAATTAATACTCCCTATGATCTAAAAAAGGTGAGTATACACTTATTTGCATTGAGATTCTACAAAATATAGAATATGACTATGATACTTCTATATGATACTCCCTCCATTTCTTTTTTACTCTGCGTATTAGAGTTTTCTTAAGTCAAACGTTTCAAAGTTTGACCAAAATTGTAGAACAAAATATCAATAGTTCTAATACTAAATCGACATAATATGAAAGTATATTACATGGTGAATCTAATAATACTAATTTGGTATCATGAATGTCGATTTTTTTCTATAAAGTTGGTTAAACTTTAGTAAGTTTGACTTTGGACAAATCTAATACGCAAAGTAAAAAGAAACGGAGGGAGTACTATGCATTATAGAGGTAATATTATATACTACTACCTCCGTTCCTATAAATAAGGCGCACACGCATTTTAAAACAAATTTTGACCGAAAAATTTGAGTAACAATATCTTGACAATATAGTGCAAATTTGATATTGTTAGATCCATATTGAAAAACACTTTCTAATGACATTGATTTTATACCAAATACTATTATATATGTGGATTAGTTCTTGGTCAAAGACAAATCTCAAAAAGCATGCACGTCTTATTCATTGGAATGGAGGGAGTAGTATCATACGCATGATACTTGCGTATGATACTCCCCACTATGACCAGTCTAATCAGTTGTAGCTAGGTCTAATACAGTATTCCCTCTATCTCATATTAATTATCTCAAAATTGGATAAAAGTAGATGTATCTAACACTAAAATATGACTAGATAAATATAGTTTTGTCTAATTTTGAGACGATTAATATGAGATCGGAGGAGTATTTGTTTAATTTTTTATTAGTACCTGTAAAACGTAGACAAAGACCGCTGTGAACCAGTTTTAAGGTGCGGATGCGTAGAACACACATCATAGATCAAACTGGATAATTTACATTTAACTTCACGGGGAAATGGTTTACATACTAGTTCTTCGAGTTCATCGCGAATTAGCTAGCCACAAACGACATTTTGCGACAATTAAACTTACCCAAATATAATTGCGATGTCTAACCCTAGGGCTCATCGGAGCCCTAGGGTGCGGCGACGCCATCGTCGGAGCTCGGTCACTCGTCGTCGGAGCTGAGGTCGACGTAGACGGTCTTCTGCTTCTCCTTCTCGCGCTCCCAGTTGACCTTCTTCTCCTGGAACTCGCACTCGCGGTCGAGGCTCTGCTCCAACAGCAGGTCGTCGAGTTCCATGTCGAGGCGGCGACACTTCGTGTCTGATACGTCCAAAACATAACTCCTTTTCCGAACACTTTTGATGTTGTTTATATCTAAACTTGTGAGTTTTGGATACAACTAACACGGACTAACGCTTTTTTCAACATAATTACCTTGGTGTCTCGTTTTGTGCACAAAAATCAACTTTCGGGAAATTGCCTCCCAAAAGATCCCAAACTCCTTATTTCACCCAAAGACCCCCGAAGCTAGAAGAAGAGTCGGAGGGGGACAAGGAGGGGCCCACACCATGGGCTCACGCCCCCCTAGGCCGCACCGCTGGTGGTGTGGCTGCCCTAGGCACCCCCACGGTCTCCCCTTTCGACTACATATGCCCCGTGACCTAAAAATTGAGGGTGGTTTGTCATGTTACAGAGAAACACGACAGAGCGCCGCCGCCACATCGAAACTCAATTCGGGGATCAGAAGTTCCTGTTCTGGCGCCCTGCTGGGACGGGGATTCGGAGGAGATCATCGCCATCGTCATCGCCACCACTTCTCCATCAACCATCCATGATTCCCCCATCCATGTATGAGTAATCCCCGCTGTAAGCTAAGAGGGATAGAAGGGATTGGATTAGATCGATCATGTAATAATGCCAGATTGTTAGGGCATAGTTCCTAGTATCTATTGTTAGTGCTATATATCGTTGTTGCAACTTGTTATGCTTAATGCTTGTCACCAAGGTCTGAGTGCCATGATCTCAGATCTGAGCATGTTATTGTTTCATTAGTATAATTATGTTTTTTGATCATATCTGCAAGTTGTTTACACATATTATTGTCCGGAACACGAGTCCCCAAAGTGACAAAAATTGGGACAACCGGAGGGGATGGCTGTGATGTGAGGATCACATGTGTTAGCGAAATGTTAATGCTTTGCTTCGGTGATTTATTAAAAGGAGCACCTTAATTACCAGTAGTTTCCCTTGAGGCCCCGCTACAACGAGCTGGTAGGACAAAAGATGTTGTGCAAGTTTCTCATTGCGAGCATGTACGAATAAATTGGAACACA
This sequence comes from Alopecurus myosuroides, assembly GCA_028641055.1. Taxonomy (NCBI): domain Eukaryota; kingdom Viridiplantae; phylum Streptophyta; class Magnoliopsida; order Poales; family Poaceae; genus Alopecurus; species Alopecurus myosuroides. The sequence goes on along the minus strand of CM054057.1, from coordinate 45,789,025 downwards.
TGCTTATGATTTTCCTAGAACTTGGATGATTTAATATTATCTATCTGTAATGCCCATGTTTTGATTATTATATGAACTATCTTATCCATGCAACGCCCGTTCATCCATCCATATGCCTACAGTATTTTAATCCTGCTGTTTCCCACAATTGCTACCGTTACTACTATTTTACTCCTCCTGTTATTTTACTACTGCTACTGCTATAAAACTGTTACCACTGATAAACCGTTGCAAGCAAGTCTACTTTCAGGTCCAGCTGAATTGACAACTCATCTGTCAAGGCTTATTAATATTCTTTGGCTCCCCTTCTGTCGAATCAATAAATTTGGGTTTTACTTCCCTTGAAGACTGTTGTGATCCCCTATACTTGTGAGTTATCAAGACTATTTTCTGGCGCTGTTGCCGGGGAGCATAGCTTTATTTATTTGCTCGCTTGAACATGATATTGTTCGCTGCAAGCCTTTCATCATGGGTAAAACTCTGATGGAAAAGTTCCTATATTACCATCCACTACAAGGAGAGGTACAACGCTGAACACCTCTGGTTATCTTGATTCACCATCTGTAATGAGTAAGCTTCTTACACCACGACATGCTACACACACTGCTACTTCTTCTGAGTATGGAAATGTTTCTGATACTTTTGATGATGCTTCTACTATGCTTGATGAAACTGGTTCACTAGGTCCTTTCCTAGATGCTACAATTGCTAGATCTAAACAAATTGAAAACACTGAAATTCCTGTTGAAAATGCTAGTACACATGTTAATTCACCCGAGTCTAGAGAAATTCCTAGTGAAGATATTGAGGAAACTTATATTGAACTTAATGATAACTTTATTGAAGAAGTTCAAGCTACTACTAGTGCAAGTTCTATTAAGAGTCTTCTTGCAAGACGTGCTGTTAGATATAAACCTTCTCTTTATGCTAAGTTTGCTACATCTCTCATACACATTAAAGATATGGATTATGATTTATCTCTAGATTTATCTTATATATCTATTGTTGAGAAAAACTTTTTTGTGGTACTGAAAGTAAAAGTGATGTGGAACATATGAATGAGCTTTCATCTTTGAGTAGTTTATTTTCCGATGATATTAAGAAACACACTTACTTTGTTACCAAGATCTTCCCTTTCTCATTGAAAGATGAAGCTAAAACTTGGTTTAACAATTTGTCACCTGGATCTATTGATAGTCCTATTGGTTTGGTTAATGCTTTCTTTCAAAACTATTTTTCTATTAGTGCTCAACATGCTGCTTTGCAGAATGTCTTTATCTTTAAGTAAATTGAAGGAGATAAAATGTCTGAATCTTGGTCAAGGTTTTGTTCTTTAATAAGATCTAGCCCTTGAAATCTATTACCTAAAAATGAGCTCCTAGATATATTTTATAATGGACCAACTGTTGAATCTAGGACATATCTGGATAGTTGTGTTGGTTGTGTTTTCAGTAAAATAACTGTAGAAGAAGGTGAGGAATTATTGGCTAAAATAGCCAAAAATCACGATGATTTGACTATACCTGATCCTACACCAACACCAGAACCAACACAAATACCAACAACCAAGAACAGGGGAATGACTAAATTAAATGATGAAGTGATGAGGGAAGCCAAGAAATCTCTTAAAGAGAGGGGTATTAAATCTGAAGATGTGAAGAATCTACAACCTATAGAAGAATTATGTAAGCCAATTCCTCATGCACCCACAGTTTAGGTACACTCTCTCCAATATTTTGATAATAGAGATATTCCCTATTCTAAACCACCTGATCAATGCTTAGATGAATTTGATAATTATGTTGTTAAGCAAGAAAACTTTAATATGAGAATGCAGAATCATCTAATGGAAAATTTAGAGCTATCGATAATTTGCATGGTATTATTGAGAGAACCTCTAATGATGTTAAAATGCTTGTTAAACATTTTGATATGATTCAAACTCAAATTGATCAACTCACTAAAGTGCAAAAATATTCGCTAGTTAATGCTTCTAGAGAAAAACATGTTTATGAAATAATTACTAGAAGTGGTGTTTCTACTCAGGATCCCTTGTATACTAAGGGACATCCTAAAAGAATTGAACAATATTCTCAACAACCTAAAAACAATAGTTCTCCTTCTAAGAAAAATAAGAAGAGACATAAAACTGTTGTAGAATCTTCTGAACCTGTTAAAGATCCTAATAGTATATCTATATCTGATGCTGAAATTGAAAGTGGTAATGATAAAAGTGATGCTTCTGATAAAGAAGAAACTGAAGTTGAACCTGAAAAGAAAACTAAAACTGCAAAGTATACTAAGAAGGATTTCATTGCTAATGAACATGGTAATGAGAGAGAACCTTGGGTGCAAAGAGCAATGCCTTTTCCTAATAAGAAACACAAATCAAAGGAGGAAGAATGTTATAACAAGTTTTGTGAATAGATGAAGCCTTTGTTTTTGCAAATTCCTTTGACTGATGTTATTAAGTTGCCTCCTTATTCTAAATATATGAAAGATATTGTCTCTAACAAAAGGAAAATTCCTAATGAGGAAATTTCCACTATGCTTGCTAATTACTCTTTCAATGGCAAGGTTCCAAAGAAGCTTGGAGATCCTGGTATTCCCACTATTCCTTGTTCTATTAAAAATAATTATGTTAGAACTGCTTTATGTGGTTTGGGAGCAGGAGTTAGTGTTATGCCTTTTTCTCTCTATAAGAGGCTCTCTCTGGAAAAAAAATCATACCAACTGATATATCTTTGTAAATGGCTGATAAATCTTCTACTATTAATGTTGGTATATGTGAGAATGTTCCTGTTCAAGTGACTACTAACTGTTTGATATTAACTAACTTGTTGTGTTAGAAATGCCTGAAGATGATAATATGTCTATTATTCTTGGGAGAACTTTCTTAACAATGCAGGGTCTGTTATTAATTGCAATCAAGGAAAAGTAACTTTTAATGTTAATGATAAAGAGCACACAATTTATTTTCACAAGAAGATTGATAAGAGATATGGTCTAAACTCAATTGAAAATATTGAGACCATCAAGATTGGAGAATTCTATTGTCTCATTCCAATGCCACCAAAAGAATATGAAATTATTATGATTGGGACTATGTCTATCAAGGTCGAGGTAACATAATCATTTAGTGAAAAGCAAATTTGTGCTTCATATAAAAATTGGTTTGGTAACAAGACTTGATCAACGTTGTTAACAAAGTGATTTTGAATGAAGAAAACAATGTTTTCACTATGTTTTCATTTTTACCTTTATGTTTTCACCCTATTCTCACCATGCTACTTTAGTATAATTATGTTTCCACCATGTTTTCATCTTGATTACTGTGGTTACTCATGTTTTCAGCACCCACGTTTTTGTTTTTACTTTGTTTTCCCCTGTTTCCACTGGTTATTTGCCTTTTGGAATGTCTTAGAACATCTGTAGTTCTGGTTTTGGTTTTTTCCACCTTTCTACATTTGTTTTTCTGGTTTTTATTTATTTATTAAATTCTGGAAATTGATCGAAAATGAAGTTTCTCTAAAAAATTCAGAAAAAATATATTAAATTTCTACGTAAAAAATGAGGCAGAGAGGCACCCGGGAGACCCCAGGGGGACCCACCATGTAGGCAAAAAATGGGCTGGCGCGACCTGGCCCGTGGTGGCTCCAACACATGGTGTGGGGCCCTTCTGGCCCTCCACTTGCTCTCCTCCCTGCCAAACACTCCTCTCTTTCTCCCAAACTCGAAAATATTCCTGGAACCCAAACTCTTGTTGTTCTTCTTCGCAAATTTCTCGATCTCTTTCCTCAGCCCATCTTTGTTGCTGAAATTTGGTCCATTTGCTCTCCGGTATGTGACTCCTCCGATTATCCAAGTAGAATTTTGTTTAGTGGAGTATTCTTGATTATTTTGGTACTGTAGGTGACAGGCTGTGTGAGCTAGCATGCTTGATTGTGTGAAATGATATATTTTTTATGCATGTTTAGCCCTCCTACAACTCTCTATAGTAGTTCCTACTATATAGTTGCTTGAAATCAATTTTTGTGATGCTTGTTTAAAATTTCAGAAATGGAGTACAATGCATACCAACTTGACCAGCATGAGTTGGAGTTGCATGAGGTCATGCACGTTCACCGTGAAGAAAGAGTATTTCCATCCATTTATCCATGCGAGGAATTCATAGGAATTCTGCAAGATTTCCAAACTCTTGTGGCTAATTCAGGATTGGAACGTTTTATTGAGGATGAACCTACCCAACATATTAAAATAATTATGTATGTGGTGCAGGATTTTCGCTTTAGCTGGTCCTCGCCTAACCCCATGGTCCATTATAAAATTTATAATAAAGCTGTCAACTTTTCTTTTGATGATTTTTGTGCAACTATTAAAGTGCCACAATGGGGATCACGTGGAAAGATAAGAGGGCACACTAGTAGAAAAACCCCCAACGGTTTTTAGATCTAGTCCCCATGAGCCTACCAACCAGGACCAGAGGGGGCAGGGCAACAACCCGCCTCACTCGAAAGCTATTAGTCCCGCATCGTAACACGAGCCGAGACTAAATGTCCTCTGGCAACCGTTCGCGTCACCTCGCAGACTTTTAGTCCCGGGTCATAACACGGCCCGGGACTAAAAGTCTTCGTGGCAACCGTTCGCCTAGCCGGAGAGAATTTAGTCCCGGGTGGTGTTATGGCCCGGGACTAAATGCCCAACCCGTTTGTCTCCCGCGCGCTTTGGAAGTTGATCCACGGTGAGGCTTAAAAACAGAGAAACACGCCATTGCTACAGTACCGAGCGCCTCCCTCTTCTTCCTCCTTGCTCTCCTCTCTTCATTCTTCCACATTCTCCACCATGGGACTATAGATTATGGAAGTGGACTCACATGGTCGAAAACTTGATGTCGCATACACCAACAAGAGTAGGAGGGTTCTGGCCTATCTTGACCTCATAAAGAAATGGCTTCATGAGGATGGCGGGGGTTTTCTAGGCCTTGATCTTGAGTAGACGGCTGATCAAAAGGATGTGGCTCTCGTCCAAGTTGCTCACAAGAGGCGTGTCTTTCTCTTCCAATGGTCAAGGTAAGCACTCCGATCGATCTTCTCCTCTCTTTCTCTTTTCCCATGTTTCTCCTTCATCTTATTTTGATTTGATCGGAAATTGTATAGGATAACAACATGTATGTGTGTGTATCCATTTGTATTCATATATATCAATGTGTATTGGAAATTCCATTTTGTATTCATATAGCAATAATATATATTGGCCGAAATTGCATAGAAAGCAATACATATATCCATGTGTACATTTCATATAGAAATGTGTATTGGAAATTCATTTGTATTCGTATAGCAATGTGTATTGGAAAATTCCATTTGTATTCATATATAGCAATAATGTATTGGATGGCCGAAATTGCATAGGAATTGAAAGCAAGATATTCATATAGCAATGTTTCATTGGGAAGAATAAATTTGTTTCATTGAAACAATATACTTTTGTTGCATTGAAACAATAATATACTTGTTGATTTGAAACTTATATTTTTTTGTATTGAAACTTATACTTGTTTCATAACATTTGATCCAATTTGTTGTTGCATATATAACGTTAGTTGTTTAACATTTGTTCCATTTTTTTGGTTGTAGTAGTGACAAGCATTGTCCAGAACTGATGAATTTCCTTGTCAACAACGACATACATTTTTCTAGAGTTGACATAAGGAATGTAACATCCCAAGTATGAAAAATAGCCATTAGAATGTTTGCTATCTGTTATTTTATGTTTTGCATCATGGCATCATGTTCATTGCAATTGTTTTGCTTGTTTTCCTTTTGTTTTCCTCTGTTTTCATTTGTTTTCCAACTGTTTTCATTTGTTTTCCTTTGTTTTCTATTTGAATTTCAAACCAAATTTCAAACCTTTTGTTTCATAATTGTGATGTTACAATTTCCAAAATGATATTTCAAATCAAAACAATCACTTGTTTGCATAAAAGTTGTGATCCCAAACTGTTGTTCTGTTTCTAACAAAAATTCATCTAATACCAAAAACATTTGAAATTCCAAACCAATTTCCAAATGCCTTGTTTCATACTTGTTATGTTACATTTTCCAAATAAAAGGTTCAATTAAAGCAACTAGTTGTTTCTATTTAAATAGAACTATTAACTTGTTATTTTATTTCATAACTCATTTAACTCCAATTTCATTTCAAATTCAAATACATTTCTTTTTCCAAACAGCAACCTTTTGGAATTAATGATAATTACACAACACTAATAATCATTTGCTTCCAATTAAAACTACATGTTCACCCCATTTAAATTTTGTTTGCAATAATCACTTAATCTCCAAAATCATTTAAATTGGAATCAAATTTCAAACAGCACCAAATTGGAAAATTATGAAAATTACCAAAACATTCTAATCCTTTGTTTCCATTTATTTCAAACTAAAGGTTCATGCCATTTAAATTCCTGTTTTTAATATTTCAACCAATAATCAAATTCATTCCAAATTTGAGTTAATTACAAACAACAAGTTGTTTTTGAAATATTTGGAAAACAGAAGTTGACGTTTGGTTGTTGTTGACCTAGTCAACTAACACAAATTTTTCTAAAATTTTACTAACCCAAAAACTCATCAAATTCTTCCTATTACTATTTCTGCAAAAAAAAAGTAACAAAACAATTAAATAAAAAGATTAAAACCAAGGGAGAGAGGGGCAGCCAGCAGCCCAGCCCAACTCACCTTTCTCCCAGCCCATACCCCTTCCGCCTTCTTCTTCCTTCGTACGGACTCCATCGGTCATGTCCACGTATTCCGAGCAGGGAGCAGACGGCTGAGGAGCTCGCCCCTTCCCCTTAAGACCTAGCCCGAGTCCCCCCTCCCTAACCCTAATCCCCTTTCCCCTCCTCCTCCATCTCCCCGCCTCCAATTCTCTCCCTCTTCCTCCATCTCTCTTCTCCCTGTATCATTTTCTCTGAACCTGCACACCGAAAGTCCACCTCAATTGCTCCGGCGATCGCCGGCGTTGGCGTCGCCCTTCGGCCGTGCTGCGGGCGGGAATGGATACGCCCCGAAGCCCTCTTCCTCCTCCACCCTCCGGCACGGGCCGGGAGAGCTCAGGTCGCCGCCGCCATGCTCCTCTCGCCGCCGTTCGTCTCCCTGTCCGCCCCGACCGCATCCTGCTGTCGCGCGAGGTGAGCATCGCCTAGGGTCCCTCCCCTCGCCTTTCCTTCCCCTTGCAGCACACACACACCCCCCACAGCGCCTCCACACGGCGCCCCTCCGGCGATCACACGCGAGCACAGCACATCCGCCCGCCGGCGACCTTCCAGCGCCAGGTTCAGTTACTGCACCCGTGTGCAGTTTTCAGTTTCAGAAAACGAACCACAGTTTCTGAACCATATCCTCACCGCTGCCCCCCTTCTGTCAACACAAGCGCACCTAGCCCAGTTGGTTGGTTCCTTTGCTCAACAACGGGAGGTCCCGGGTTCGGATCCCCCTCCCGCAAATTAAACAAAACTTTTATTTTGCTTTATGTTGGTACAGAAACATCTCAGAAATCACAGTCAGGTCCTTGTAAATTATTTTCTAGCCCCTGAAAAATATTTTCCAAGTCCCTAGTAGCTAAAAAATGGCAGATTTGCACCAAATCTTCTAAAATGCATAACTAATTCACCTTAACTCCAATTTTAACTTTTTAAATATGTTTTCTGTCCCAAATTAAATGTTCTATCCAAATATAAAATTTGTTTACTGTTTTGAATATTTTAAATTGGTGAAATATTTGAAATCTTGTTTAATTCACTTAAACTTGCAAAATTCATAACTTGGGCATAAAAATTCCAAATTCCACAAACTAAATATGTTTTCCAATCAACTTTTCATGTACGTTCCAAATATGAATTTTGTTTGCTGTTTTGAATAATTTAAATTGCTGAAAACAACTGTTTCTTGTTTAATGCATTTAAAATTGCCAAAATAATAACTTGCTCATTTTAAATCCAATTTCAACAAATGAAATATGTTTTCCATGCAAAATCCAACCACCTTTTCAAATATAAAATTTGTTTCATGTTTTGAATAATTAAAATTGGTTAAATGATTTAAACCTTGTTTAAATCATTTAATATTGTTAACTTCATAACTTGATCAAATTAAATTATTTTTGAACATATAAAATATGTTTTCCAACCATAAAAGTATGAACTTTTCAAATATGAATTTGCTTTAATGTTTTGAACAAATAAAACTTCAAATAAGTTCATGTTTGGATTAAATTCAATTAAAACTTGTTCAAACTTGTTTAATCCATAAGTAAATTATTCCAAATCCTTTTTCAACAAGTTAAACATGTAATCCACCCAAAATTGTGTGTTCTATCCAAATATGAACTTTGTTATCTATTATGAACAATTAAAATTGGTGAAAACAACAAATGCTTGTGTGAACCCTTTAAAGTAACCAAAATTTCTTAACTTAATAAACAAATTTCCAAACTTGGTAAACCTTATTTCCAATTGATTCTATTGTTGTTATTTTGCTGTTTTCCTCATCCATGCATCATGCTAATCCACTTTCACCTATTGGTTAGTTGTAAAACAATTGTTTCACCCTTAATCCATGGGCTTTTCATATGCAATCCAATTGCATGTGGGTCCATTTAATCATGTTATGTTATCTTGTCAACTAGTTTATTCTGATGCCTCAATTAAATGGTCATGCATCATCCCGTGTTTGTGCATTATGCCATGTTATTGATTGCTTATCTCTCTGCGTTGTTTGTTTGCTTCTTATCGGATACACGACGACGTTGAGACCGACGATACTTACGACACCCCTTCTAAGGAGTTAGCTCAGTACCAGGCTACTGGGTTTGCAGGCAAGTATTCACTCACATGAACCACTGTGTTCCTTTCAACATTGGTTACCGATACTTTCCGTTGTCTATTTCTGCTAGCCCTATGAACCGTTGCTTCTGTTCGATCCTATCACATGTTATCCTTTAACCCTGATATTGCCTCACCTCCACTCCCATAACCCCGTTGTTTGAGCCCGTGTCTTACTAGCATGCTTAGGGTTGTTTTGCTCGAGTCTGTTACCCGTTACTTTCTGTTACTATATCATTATGTTCTGGGGCTCGATGTTAAACAACAACCTGTTAATTTTGAGGTAATAATAATTTGCTGATAAGACACCGGCAGGAGGCCCGGCGTGGTTTTGAGGCCTGCTAGTGTCGACCCTAATTAGGAAAAGGGTCTTGTCTACTGATCCATGATGAGCGCACTAACCGCATGTGGGAAGCGAGTATGGGCGCCCCCCTCAATTTGATTCGATTCGCATCTCGTCCAAATCGCCACAGTTAGTTCGGGCTTTCCATTTGATGCATGCATGTGCAGGTGCGAACCCTTGGCGCCAGGGTGGAACTTTTGTAGTCGGCATTTAGGGCGGCGTGGTCTTAGAGTGCTATGAGGGTCCCCTTTTCTTCGTGGGGCTCGATTAGCCGCGCACGCACAGCATGTGGTTCTTTGGGCTTGATGCGAAGAAGAGTTGAGTTGTGTAGAGTACCCCGCTTGGTGGGAGGCATCCCATCTGGCGGGTTATTCTTGCGTGTACGGCCAAATTGGTGCAACCCTGCAGGGATAAATCTTCTCGAGAAGCCATGTTTTCCGCGGTTATGGATTACTTGGTGAAAGTACTGGCTAACAAGTACTCAGAACAACTTACACCTAACTAATGATAAATTGACTAGTAATAGTTTATTGACACAATAACTTGAACCATCATTAATCCAACTGTGTGAGTTATCCTCGGGTTGCTTCTTTGGATAAGGGGCGAGATCCAGGATGGGTTTGTTTGGTGGTTAGTTATAGTTGGTTCCGATACGCTATATTATCTTCTTTCTGTTAGCCGGAAGTGGTAGTAACTCTGTAGTTGGTTAGAGCAGCCAGTTGCAGCATCTTTTATATCCCCTTCCTTCCGTTGAACCCAAAGCATCTGTGCTTGGTGTTGACGGGTTACATTTTGGTGAATTGTGAGTCTTGCTTGCTAGTACGTTTATGTACTGACCCCTTTGGGGCTGTGGTTTCCGCAGACTCCGTTTCCGAGGATCCCCATGGTGGCTACTACGTGGAGTTTGACGAGACTGCTGACGAGTAGATAGCGGAGCCGGGCAGGATCCGAGACTTCGTGGATGGGCTCCGTCTTTCGTTTCCGGCCTCTTAGGCATATTTGGTTCTTGTCTGTACTCAGACATGTTGAATGCTTCCGCTGTGATGTAATGATGTATTGTTGGGACATGTGTCCTCTGGATGATTGTATTTGCTATCTCTGCTCTAATGAGAGCTATTTGCAACTTATTTCCAGCTTTTGTGTCGTAGAGATCTGTTGTGATATCACTTGTTCCAATGCCGTTGACGTACCATGTGTGTATGTTTTGAAGTACGTCAATGGAAGTATCCTGATTTCTATGGGATAGTTTACGTCGACGCTGAACAGATAGGGGTTGGTTGTCACACATACGTGTGTTGGCCTACTCGTAAGAGGACGCGGGTGCCGGTAAGCCCCGTAATCCAATCTACTACTGTTCAACGGAACGGCGAGTATCCTTTAGAAGTCCGGGTGTGACAAATGGTATCAGAGCCTGTCTGCCTGTAGGATCCCTTTTTACTGGTCGTAGTTGAGTCTAGAAACTATTTTGTAGCTATATAGGAAAAAGGAAACGTGAGAGTAGAAATTCTGTTCTTTTCCTTCTTTCCCCACCCACCCTTCCTTTTTTTCTGGTAAGGAAGTGCAACGTTGTTTTCTTTTCTCATCTAAACTTTCAAGTTAGGATTTCACGTATTCTCGTTTCTCTAGGATGGTTATATCTACTAGACCATAGGAATGGAGGTGGTTGTGACATGATTTATCATGTTGCCTACTCACGATTGAGAACGGAGGCGTGTAAGCCCCGGAAGCAAATCCTCTATTCCTTAAGCAGTAGATATTGATCCTTTAGAAGCCCGGATGGGTTTTCCGTAGTACCTCAGGAGTTTTGTTCTCGTTTTCCCCGATGTTGATATCCTGTTCTTCTCAACATCCTTTTCGTCCATTGAAATCTTGTTGTTGTTTTCCATTTCAGTTCTTCTACCGGCGTCTAATCAAAACTTCCCAAATATGAAGTCTATCTGGCCAGAAAGGTTGTTGTTGTTTCGAAAACTACCAGGCTATGAGAGCTGGCATTCCTATCACCTGGGGTTGTTTCGAGGAAGCATTCCTGAAGCACCACATTCCAGATTCTACAAATGAATCAAATCCTATCCAGCTATACACCCTCGATACAAAACCTCTACCTTTACTCAAAATGTTCCGGTGGTTCACAAATTCCCTGACATCTTTCCAGAAGAGTTTCCACGAATGCCTATCGTTTTGAACTTCCAGAAAAACTATCCAAGGTGCACGATGTGTTCACGTGTCACAGCTCAAGAGGATCTTCGCAAGAAGTATCCGAACCTTTTCTTTTCTCAGTAGGAATCTCGGGGCGCGATTCCTTCAAGGGGGGGTGATGAGGGGATAGTAACCCGGTATGCCAACCCCAGGTGTAATCCGGCCCAAACGGCATGTGGACCAAATCCGGCTAAGGACGCAGAAGCTTCTGGAAGGCCCAGGGCTTGTAAGGATCGTAACCCGGATTGTGGGTTACGATAAGGAAAGCTAGGATACGTATGTAGAATTCGAGTAGGACTCAAGGAGCGCTTTGTATGGCAAGCCAAAGGGGGTATGAGTACTATATAAACCAACCCCTAGGCTTCGCCTGAGAGAGATTCAAGTCATAACTGTAACACCTATTATCGAGTATCCAGTATAATCATATCGAGATCCGGCGAGTTGTTTTCCGGCTCTTAGATTGCTTTTCGCCATGTCTTCCTTCGAGCTAAACCCTCTCCCAAATACCTGTGTCGACTTGCCCCTAGATCAGTTACCCCCGGTAACATCTGCCGTGATTATCCCACGACAGTTGGCGCCCACCGTGGGGCCTGCGTCCAAAGGTGTTTACATCACGGGAGAAGCTCGGAAGAGCATGAAGAACCTCATCGTCGGAGAAATCTACGTCAACAGCAAAGGAGAGAAGATGGTAGACGATTCTGGCTGGGGGCCAGAGTCGGATCACCTCGAAACCGGATCCATCGTGACAGTCGGCAGCATCAACGTCTTCATCGGTATGGTATGTACTTCCAGCTCGAATTGTGATAATATCGGATCTGATTCTGTGTCAGGGGAAGACGCGTATGTCCGATCGGAAAAAGAAGAATCGATTGGAACAACGGGTCAGATAGAGAGGGAGGATGATACCGAGTCTATCCGGGATTTGTCGGAGGATCGATATGAAAGGGAAACCAGCGAGGAAGAACAGTACGAATCTACACCGGGCATCATGCGCCGGGTTGCGGTTTATGCGGCTCCTGCGACCAATCTCAATCAAGAAAACGCGGCCGCGGCACCAGCTGGGGGGGTTCAGGCAGCGGCTCAGCAGCAAGGACCAGTTGACCCGGTCTTGGCCCAAGTCGATGGAGAGTCGGCGTCTGTCACCAGTCGCCCAGCGGACGAGGAGCGACACGCAAATATGTTCGGGTTCCAAGCAAACCGGACACCGGGGGCGGGCCCCTCAAACCCGCGTCACCCGGCTCTGTTTGATAATAACTTGATTTTGGACCCCACAGTTTTGGCCACAGTTATTACCCCGGAAAACGCAGCAGAACGTGTAAGAGACCTGGACGTAGCTCGTCGTGCATTGGAGCAGCAGAGAAGGCAAGTGGAAGCAGAAAGGCAGGGGATGGCCGCGCGGCAGCGCGAATTGGATGACCGAGAGACCCGGCTCCGGGAGGAAACGACGAGGATTCACCAAAGGCATCGAACTATGTTACCGGCAATGGGCGGGGTTATCAACCCAACTGCCCTGGTGTTCACGCCTCAAGATCAGCCAATCCCACCGGCGAACCAAGGGACCATACCGCAACCAGCAACGGGAGTACAGCCAGTAAACGCGCCAGCCGGATTACCCTTGCCTCGGACGGGGGCGACAGCCGGCAACACCATGCCGCCTCCACCATCGCAATTCCGCACCCCAGCAGGTCACTACAACAACCCCATGGACAACGTGTATGCAGCAACACTCGCGTTAAACCAGATTCCTGTGGGAAACTCGCCTCATGCGGAAGGAACCCGACGAGCAATCGATCTGCTACACACTGCGGTAGCACAGCAAGCCAATTATCCGGATCATAGAAGCGGGATGCATGGGACGCCGTACGTCAGTCAGCAACAGGGCAATGTCCAAACAAGTGCGGCACGACGAAGGGAAGAGCAGCAGCAGATGCCGCCCCCACCGCGCGTCCAGACGGTACCGGCCGTATCAGCAGCACAGGCAGTGGTGGACAGCTCCAGGGCCAGAAGAGCCGGGGCCGGGTCTGCAGCGCACGAGTTACCGGTGGTGCCGCACCCCGTGGCACCCCCAGCCGGGTCACGTGTTTCCCGGGTAAGACCAGCCACAACCACCCTTGCGGGACCCAAGTGCCTCTCGGACGATATCAGAGCGGAACCTTACCCGGAAAAGTTCAAAGAACCGGGGAAAGTAGTGAACTACGAGCCAACAATGGATCCGGAAACGTGGCTGAGCAGCTACGAGATGGCAATGTCAATTCGCAATGCGTCCGAGAATCTTCAAGCCAAGTTCATGTACTTAATGATGTCAGAGGGAGCAGCAAAGTTATGGTTCACCAATCTACCGGAAAAATCGATCAAATCGTGGGAGGAGCTAAAGACTGCATTTATCAAGCACTTTCATGGGACATGCCGGAAGTTATTTACTATTGATGATTTAGAAAGATGTGTTCAGAAGAAAGGAGAGTCCGCACGCAGCTGGGTACGCCGGGTTATGGAGATACTCCACTCGTCCACGGATATCCAGCCTAAGGACGCGCTGCAAGCTATGGCAAAAACATGTAAGTACGTTCCTTTAGTGCAAAAGCTAACTCGTATGAAGTCTAGTAGGAATGCAGCGGAGATTACAATGGGAGAGTTAATGGATGCGTGCAACAAACACGCTGCAACGGATACCACAGAGGAGGAAGTTGATGACAAGAAAGCAAAAGCAAACGCAAGTAGCAGTGGGAAAACCGGCAATGGGTCGGCGCCAAACAATAATGGAAGTAGCCAAAACAAGCGGCCGTTTGAAGGGAGTTCCGAGCTTGTAGCCAACACGGAGGCCGGGTCTTCAAGACCCAGATCCGAAGGAAATTTTAATACTGGAAATCACAATGGGGGACACTACCAAGGACCTCCAAGACCAGGCAACAGTTGGGACATATTTAGGATGGCATGCCCGAAGCATAGCAGGAACGGCAAGCCGGCCAATCATTCATTGGAGCAATGTGCCGACTTACAAAGGTGGAAGAACGAGGAAGTGAACAGAGCTATGCGAGGCGCAGGCCGAGGAGGAGGTCCGGGTCTAGGTGGAAACTTGGGTAACGGACCGCTCCCAGCCGGCAATCCGCCAGCTGGAAATCAAGGTAACAATCAAAATGGAGCAGGAGGTTTTCAAGCTAACCCCAAACAGCTGGGTCAGTATCATGTGCACACTACTGGAGGTTCTAGCAAGGACAAGAAGATATTGAAACAAGCAGTTAATTCAGTCTCCTCCGCTGTTCCAAGATATTTGAGGTGGTCAGAGCAAGAGGTAACATGGAGCAGAAGAGATCACCCGGATAGGATTGATCACCCGGGGGTCTTGGCTTTGGTAGTGGCGCCACAGGTCAATGGTTACGAGCTGAAGAAAGTCTTGATGGATGGAGGGAGTAGTATCAATATCCTATACTGGAAACTTTTCTGCGCATGGGCTTAAAGGAATCACAGTTGCAAAAAAGCACAACAGTTTTTCACGGGATAGTGCCGGGTCATTCGGCATGCCCCGAAGGAAAAGTGGCATTGGAGGTAGCTTTCGGGGAGTCAAAGGACAATTATCGAATCGAGTGGCTTACCTTTGAGGTAGTAAAGTTGCGCAGTCCTTATCATGCATTGTTTGGAAGGCCGGCTTATGCCAAGTTCATGGCAAGGCCGTGTTATGTGTACCTACAGCTGAAGATCCCGGGTCCCAAGAAGACCATCACCATACATGGAAATCGAGATATAGCAGCTGAATGTGACGAGGGAGATGCGGCAATGGCCGAGCAAGCTTGCAGGAAGGAAGAGCTCAAACATTACCGTTCCAAGGTGGACCTAGAAGAGAGGACGACGACAAAAAAGCCAACTCCTGAAGGGGACAAGGCAAACATTAGGGCAGAGAAAGGACCTTAAGATGGTAGGTTCATCAGGGGCGAGCTTTCCCAAATCCCCTAACAGAGAAGAAGAAGTACTGCTACACGCAGCCGATCACGTTTCAAGGACGGTATACCCGGATTGGCTACCAAATCCATATTCATTATGAAAAGGTCTGGCGAATGGAGGTGAATAGTAGTCGGTCACCACCATGTGGAGGCCCGATTCCCGGAATAACTAAAGCTGTGTAATCGGACGGCAGGTTTCAGACGCGCTCTTTTCCTTACCAGGGTACCTAAGGGGGACTGGAAGGTTTTTAATAGAGAGCGGCCTGCTGATTCAAAAAGAAAATGTTTATCAATAAAGAAAGATGCTTTCGGGTCTATCATGGTCTATTTGCTTCATGTGACAAGTAAGTAACGTTGTTATTATCAGTACATCAATATCATCGAAATACGTTAGCGTGAATTTAGGCTCTGGGGGTTGATCTACTTCAGTAAGTATCACAAACCCGGAGACCCGGCCATGATGCCTATGAGTGATGGGGGCTGGATCACCCGATAGACTGGGTGCGGCTACAATCCTAAAACTGGACGAAGGAGCCAAATTTCTTGATTATTCTTACTTATGCGCGATGTGACCTCGCACCAAAGTGGCCATGATCTGTTTCACTTACGATTACAATCAAACTATGCAGCCCAATGGAGCGTGCTTGATTTTGTTTTTCGTATAGATGCAACGACATGGTATCCACGCGAAAGCCGGCTTACAGTACAAGGTAATCAAAAGGGTCATCTAAACCACAAGTCCATGCAGAGTATAAGGCTAACATAGCCGGAAACTCAACAAATATTAAGCATGACTTCAGTATTTATGAGAACAGCTATTGGTCTTCAGCTTGGTAAACAGCAGTATGTCATCTGAGAAAGCCCACGCCCCCATAGCTCGTACTTTGGGTCATGGGGACTGGGGACTTCGAAACAGAAACAAACTGTTTAACTACCAAGGTCTGTAAACCTTAGTTGCCGAGTATTGGGGACTTAAAGAAAAGTCCATCTATCAAAACCTACGATACTCGGTTAACCGAGTCTCAAAAGGAAATTGAAAGCAAGAGTTCAAAGTATCGAGAATAAGCTTATACGTAACACAAGTATCGAGATTATCAAAAGCCAGGGAAGGCAAAGAGTTATCATGAATTAACAAGCGTACAGGCGTAGTATCAGCATCAGTGGCGCACAGGCGCACCACAAAAATCATATCAGTCTTAAGAAAACGAAAAGCACTAGTAGCATCCTACTCGGCATCCTGAGAGCGATCTTCCGGGTCTAGATCTTGGACTTGCTCCTTGGCCTTGTCAGCAGTCTTGCTCGGGCTCTTCACATCTGGACGGACAGGCGGAGGCACGGCCGGTGTAGAGGTGGACGGCTTTGCGCCTAGCTCTGCTTCTCTCTTTGCGGCCTCTTCTTTCCTCCTGGCCAGGTCAGTCGACCATCTTTCCACCATATCAAAAGGAGGAGGTGCATCCACCAAAATAACTTTGCCCTCAGCGTCATAAGAACTCATGATTTTGTCCAGTTCCATTTTGTCGGCCAAGGTAGTGGCTGAGGAGCGTACAGCACGTTGAATATCTTTGAAGTCCTTGGGCTCAAACTTGGACCCGTCAGCTTTGAATTCTGGAAACCCGGATGTTACCTTGGCCGGGTCAAGCTTAGGAAAATAAGCCTTCGCCAGTGTAAGGGCCCGGGTCATTCCAATCCGGCAAGCTGAGCGCTTCATTATCTCAATCCACCCAGGCACCGTTGAGAAGGCCTGCATAAGATTATCTTCTCCCGGGTATACCTCAGAAGGCCACTTGATAGCATCAAGTAAAAGTTTAGTGCCGGCAAAAAATGTCCGAAGCACAGTCTTCAAAGTCTTAGCCTGAGTAATGGCATTCTCCTCCGGAGTAGCAAGGTTGGCACCTAAAATCGAACAACACAAAGGCATATCAGTAATCTTGATTATTACAACGGCATGGTAGAAATACGCAAGTTAAACGGCAAATAAAAACTTACTCAGTAAGATGCGGTAAGTGTCCGTGATCTGAGCCGACAAGTTATTCAGCGAAGATTGGGCAGCGTTGTACTTCTTCTTGTAAGTGGAGACATCTTTTTTCAGAGTCTTTACCTCCGCTTCAAGGGTCTCCCTACGCTCTACTTCAGCCTGTAAGAGCTGCTCAGCCTTAAGTAACGCTTCATCTGACTGAGTAATCTCTGCCTGCAAAGACCGGGCAAAGCGGTAAGCCGGATATCACGAGAGCATTTCCTCCGAGAAAATGATTACCGAAAAAATATTATGCGAAGTACCGAGAATAATTGCAAAAATTATACTCGGAACTTGGGGACTAGTTGTATAATAAGGAGTATCAAGTGAAAGTTACCTGATGTGCTGCAGCTATACGTTCTAAAACAGTCCCTTCTGAAGCTTTCATGGAGAGAAGAGCGCTCATCAGCTGGTTAAAGTCAGCGTTATCCGAGTTAGATGGCTCGGGTACCTGAAAAGTGGAAAAAGGAGCATTTCTTGTAACAGGAGGTGGCACCCGGGTTATCCGAATATCGGAGTTTGGTCCCCCTCCTGCGCTCGAAGCTGCTCCCGTTCCTTCCTCGCCTGCGTGCGAAGCAATGGGATACCCGGCATCATGCTTAGCCAGCTCCGGCGGCGACGCTTGCTCGTCACCAGCGTCGCTAGCCGGCCTATTCTCGACTCGGACCTCAGTTTCCGTGCCCTCATCGTCGCTAATGACAACTGTGGCTCTGCAGAAGGTGCAAGGATGCAGTTAGTCTTTGGTTGTGAAAAAAGTGGTAAAAGTTTGGCATAATGACAAGGAAAGAAGTTTACCCGGTGTTCACCGGGAAGTCCGAGGGGGAGCCGCCGCTAGACCCGGAAGAGACTGAAAAAAGGCAGGAAAGGTTTGGGGTTACGTTGCAAAGGTTAACCCGGAAAGAAATTGTGTTTACGATGAGTACCAGGGTGTTGAACCGGGGGCGGCGAAGCGACCGGGTTAAGGGTCTCGCTACCCGGATGGTTCCGGGTTATGCGGCGCCTAGTCGTGGGTGGCTCCTTCAGTTATGATCAAAGGGGGAGAAAACGGGGTTAGCCCCGGAGTAAGGTTATGGGAACAAAAAAAACAAGGAGTAGGGAGATGAAATAAAAACCTGGAGGGCTATCCTTCGAGATTTCCTCTTTGTTCCGGCTTTGGGGGTCGGTTCCGGCTCTTCCTCCTCGCTGGCGGACTTGTCCCTGCTGTCTTCTTCTTCTTCGTTTTGGCCTTCTCGTTCTGAAAAGTATCCGAGTTATGGCATAAGGAAGAAGAAAAGGTGGGATTTAATACGTGTAAGGGATTGAATATGCACCTTCATCCGAGTTGGCGGCATCATCTTCCTCCTCCATATCTTCGGAACTAGGAGAGGTGTCGACCTTCCAAAAGTCATCATCGGCCTGAGGAGAAGACGCCAGGATAGTGATTAATATCGAGCCAAGAGAAGCAAATAAGAGTAAGCTGCTGGAAGTCAAAATCGAAAGATAGAAAGACTCACTGCGGGGGCTGGATTCTCGAGGGTGAAAGGTTCTAATCCGGCTATGCCCCGGATCACCTCGAGCTTCTCCGTTAAAAAACCTTTGATCATCTTGTTCATATCGCTAGGAGCAAGGGTGTTAGGGGAGTATCGGATGGGGTCCGTGGTTTGACCCGAGTATTCACACATCAGCTTCTCACGAATGGAGTTCGGCTGAATGCGGAAGCTAACCCAGGCCTTCACCAGGTTTAGCCCGACGAGGCCTCGGGCGGACAAGATGGAGATCCTAGCTAACGAAGGCAAAATCGCCTCCCTGTCCGAGTCACAGGCGAAGGCGTTGAAAGACTCGGAGATGTCAAGTTGACCCTCCGAGTAACCCGGCAACTTCTTTTCGCCGGGTGGAGAGGTATCTTGGCAGTAGAAGTAAGAAAGCTGCCAGTGCTTTACGTGAGAATTGAGAGAAATGGGGGGCATGAGGGAGTTCTTGCGGCGCTGGATAGAAACCCCGCCGCAAGTAAGAAGTGCGCCGTCGCCGCTTTCGCGACACGGCTTGCACTGGAAAAGTTCAACAAAAAGAGCCAGGCTTGGCGGAGTGCACAAGTAAGACTCGGAAAGAACGATAAAATGGGAGATGTTTAAAATGGAGTTCGGGCCTATATCAAAGATACGGAGTTTGTAGTGGTCTAAGACGTCACGGAAGAAGGGGTGACCCGGAGGCCTGAAGCCCCGGGTCACGTGTTCAACGAAGCATATTACCTCATCCGTGGCTGGAGAAGGCCGGGTTTCGTTGCCAGGTGCTCTCCAGCGGATGGATTCCTGTGGAGGTAGGATTCCAAGCTCTACCAATTCCTCCAGTTTGGTCTTGGTGACGGAGGACTTCCCCCAGTTGGCTGAAATGGCGTTTGTGGATTTAGCCTTAGCCGGCTGTTTCCCCTGCCTCTTGGGTGCCATGGGATTGACCTGGTAAAACATTGAAGAAAAGGACGTAAGAAACAAAAACTTGGAAGTTAGCAGGTAAGCAGCTATCGGCAATTTAAACATAATCCGGTTATTGCCTCGCCGGGTCAAGTATGGTTTGTCCGGGTGTCAAGTGACTCTACAAAACCCAAAGAGCTTTCCGCAAAAGCAAATGTTTGGAGAAGCTAGGGGGATACTTATACGCATACTATCTGCGAATGAGCCGGAGAAGTAAGATTTTCTGAGGAGGGAGAACAAAGGCGGAAACTCTAGATGGCCCGAGCCTAAACTGGGGATCTTATTTCTAAATTTGTGACCAAATTAGTGATTACCGGAGTTAGGGGAGCAATACAAGCTATAAATCCTATCTATGGGAGTGGTTATAGTGGAAACCGGTGAGTTAATCTGGCGCAGCCCGAGAAATCGCGGACCGCTCGATTCAGATCCAATCTGAGGAAGAACTAAGAAACTGCGGGAATAAGCTGGAGGATGTAAGGAACTTACCGAAGAGGATTGGAGTAAGGCCTTGCGGAGACAGATAGCGCAAGATTCGTGCCCTTTCGCGACCGTTGGCCGGCGAATCGGAGGCTTGACGGCGGATTCGGGAGCTGGAGCGGTTCGTGCGGTGGCGGAGCGCAAACGAAGTCGGATGGGCTCCGGCGAGATGTGTGGGGTTCCCGTGGTGGCACTCTGCGAGCTCGAGCTTGGGAAGAAGTGGAATGGGGGAAATGAGCCGTTAAGAGTTGGATTTGCTCATTGGTCTTTATTTATAACCGTCCGGGTGGAAAGGCTTGGCCTAACGGTCGAGACCCGGGGAATACGGAGTATTTGGTGATTTCGAAATTTGAAAGGCACATTTTATGCGCAGGCCAATATGATCCAGAGAAAAAGGAAGGGGAAATTGCCTTCCCTGTATCAGCGGTAGTTATCAAGAAGGATGTGGAATCATGGAGTTTCCTATTGAGATTTAAGTTTGAGAGATTAAGGAAGAACCTAAAAAGAAGAGCCGGGTTTTCGCCTGGCTTCCTTGGCGCCAGTCGCGGCTATTCATAGACGCGCTGCGTCTTAATCCTCATGTGTTTGCATCTAATATTTCTGTAGGGAATAGCCAGCGCTTCGAAGAGTAAATCTTGGAAGCCCAAGCTATTCTGGGGACTACTGATGAGGGGATAGTAACCCGGTATGCCAACCCCAGGTGTAATCCGGCCCAAACGGCATGTGGACCAAATCCGGCTAAGGACGCAGAAGCTTCTGGAAGGCCCAGGGCTTGTAAGGATCGTAACCCGGATTGTGGGTTACGATAAGGAAAGCTAGGATACGTATGTAGAATTCGAGTAGGACTCAAGGAGCGCTTTGTATGGCAAGCCAAAGGGGGTATGAGTACTATATAAACCAACCCCTAGGCTTCGCCTGAGAGAGATTCAAGTCATAACTGTAACACCTATTATCGAGTATCCAGTATAATCATATCGAGATCCGGCGAGTTGTTTTCCGGCTCTTAGATTGCTTTTCGCCATGTCTTCCTTCGAGCTAAACCCTCTCCCAAATACCTGTGTCGACTTGCCCCTAGATCAGTTACCCCCGGTAACATCTGCCGTGATTATCCCACGACAGGGGGCGTTTTGTAACATCCCAAGTATGAAAAATAGCCATTAGAATGTTTTCTATCTGTTATTTGATGTTTTGCATCATGGCATCATGTTCATTGCAATTTTTTTGCTTGTTTTCCTTTTGTTTTCCTCTGTTTTCATTTGTTTTCCAACTGTTTTCATTTGTTTTCCTTTGTTTTCTATTTGAATTTCAAACCAAATTTCAAACCTTTTGTTTCATACTTGTGATGTTACAATTTCCAAAATGATATTTCAAATCAAAACAATCACTTGTTTGCATAAAAGTTGTGATCCCAAACTGTTGTTCTGTTTCTAACAAAAATTCATCTAATACCAAAAACATTTGAAATTCCAAACCAATTTCCAAATGCCTTGTTTCATACTTGTTATGTTACATTTTCCAAATAAAAGGTTCAATTAAAGCAACTAGTTGTTTCTATTTAAATAGAACTATTAACTTGTTATTTTATTTCATAACTCATTTAACTCCAATTTCATTTCAAATTCAAATACATTTCTTTTTCCAAACAGCAACCTTTTGGAATTAATGATAATTACACAACAATAATAATCATTTGCTTCCAATTAAAACTACATGTTCACCCCATTTAAATTTTGTTTGCAATAATCACTTAATCTCCAAAATCATTTAAATTAGAATCAAATTTCAAACAGCACCAAATTGGAAAATTATGAAAATTACCAAAACATTCTAATCCTTTGTTTCCATCTATTTCAAACTAAAGGTTCATGCCATTTAAATTCCTGTTTTTAATATTTCAACCAATAATCAAATTCATTCCAAATTTGAGTTAATTACAAACAGCAAGTTGTTTTTGAAATATTTGGAAAACAGAAGTTGACGTTTGGTTGTTGTTGACCTAGTCAACTAACACAAATTTTTCTAAAATTTTACTAACCCAAAAACTCATCAAATTCTTCCTATTGCTATTTCTGCAAAAAAAAAGTAACAAAACAATTAAATAAAAAGAATAAAACCAAGGGAGAGAGGGGCAGCCAGCAGCCCAGCCCAACTCCCCCTCAGCCCAACTCACCTTTCTCCCAGCCCATACCCCTTCAGCCTTCTTCTTCCTTCATACGGACTCCATCAGTCATGTCCACGTATTCCGAGCAGGGAGCAGACGGCTGAGGAGCTCGCCCCTTCCCCTTAAGACCTAGCCCGAGTCCCCCTCCCTAACCCTAATCCCCTTTCCCCTCCTCCTCCATCTCCCCGCCTCCAATTCTCTCCCTCTTCCTCCATCTCTCTTCTCCCTGTATCATTTTCTCTGAACCTGCACACCGAAAGTCCACCTCAATTGCTCCGGCGATCGCCGGCGTTGGCGTCGCCCTTCGGCCGTGCTGCGGGCGGGAATGGATACGCCCCGAAGCCCTCTTCCTCCTCCACCCTCCGGCACGGGCCGGGAGAGCTCAGGTCGCCGCCGCCATGCTCCTCTCGCCGCCGTTCGTCTCCCTGTACGCCCCGACCGCCTCCTGCTGTCGCGCGAGGTGAGCATCGCCTAGGGTCCCTCCCCTCGCCTTTCCTTCCCCTTGCAGCACACACACACCCCCCACAGCGCCTCCACACGGCGCCCCTCCGGCGATCACACGCGAGCACAGCACATCCGCCCGCCGGCGACCTTCCAGCGCCAGGTTCAGTTACTGCACCCGTGTGCAGTTTTCAGTTTCAGAAAACGAACCACAGTTTCTGAACCATATCCTCACCGCTGCCCCCCTTCTGTCAACACAAGCGCACCTAGCCCGGTTGGTTGGTTCCTTTGCTCAACAACGGGAGGTCCCGGGTTCGAATCCCCCTCCCGCAAATTAAACAAAACTTTTATTTTGCTTTGTGTTGGTACAGAAACATCTCAGAAATCACAGTCAGGTCCTTGTAAATTATTTTCTAGCCCCTGAAAAATATTTTCCAAGTCCCTAGCAGCTAAAAAATGGCAGATTTGCACCAAATCTTCTAAAATGCATAACTAATTCACCTTAACTCCAATTTTAACTTTTTAAATATGTTTTCTGTCCCAAATTAAATGTTCTATCCAAATATAAAATTTGTTTACTGTTTTGAATATTTTAAATTGGTGAAATATTTGAAATCTTGTTTAATTCACTTAAACTTGCAAAATTCATAACTTGGGCATAAAAATTCCAAATTCCACAAACTAAATATGTTTTCCAATCAACTTTTCATGTACTTTCCAAATATAAATTTTGTTTGCTGTTTTGAATAATTTAAATTGCTGAAAACAACTGTTTCTTGTTTAATGCATTTAAAATTGCCAAAATAATACCTTGCTCATTTTAAATCCAATTTCAACAAATGAAATATGTTTTCCATGCAAAATCCAACCACCTTTTCAAATATAAAATTTGTTTCATGTTTTGAATAATTAAAATTGGTTAAATGATTTAAACCTTGTTTAAATCATTTAATATTGTTAACTTCATAACTTGATCAAATTAAATTATTTTTGAACATATAAAATATGTTTTCCAACCATAAAAGTATGAACTTTTCAAATATGAATTTGCTTTAATGTTTTGAACAAATAAAACTTCAAATAAGTTCATGTTTGGATTAAATTCAATTAAAACTTGTTCAAACTTGTTTAATCCATAAGTAAATTATTCCAAATCCTTTTTCAACAAGTGAAACATGTAATCCACCCAAAATTGTGTGTTCTATCCAAATATGAACTTTGTTATCTATTATGAACAATTAAAATTGGTGAAAACAACAAATGCTTATGTGACCCCTTTAAAGTAACCAAAATTTCTTAACTTAATAAACAAATTTCCAAACTTGGTAAACCTTATTTCCAATTGATTCTATTGTTGTTATTTTGCTGTTTTCCTCATCCATGCATCATGCTAATCCACTTTCACCTATTGGTTAGTTGTAAAACAATTGTTTCACCCTTAATCCATGGGCTTTTCATATGCAATCCAATTGCATGTGGGTCCATTTAATCATGTTATGTTATCTTGTCAACTAGTTTATTCTGATGCCTCAATTAAATGGTCATGCATCATCCCGTGTTTGTGCATTATGCCATGTTATTGATTGCTTATCTCTCTGCGTTGTTTGTTTGCTTCTTATCGGATACACGACGACGTTGAGACCGACGATACTTACGACACCCCTTCTAAGGAGTTAGCTCAGTACCAGGCTACTTGGTTTGCAGGCAAGTATTCACTCACATGAACCACTGTGTTCCTTTCAACATTGGTTACCGATACTTTCCGTTGTCTATTTCTGCTAGCCCTATGAATCATTGCTTCTGTTCGATCATATCACATGTTATCCTTTAACCCTGATATTGCCTCACCTCCACTCCCATAACCCCGTTGTTTGAGCCCGTGTCTTACTAGCATGCTTAGGGTTGTTTTGCTCGAGTCTGTTACCCGTTACTTTCTGTTACTATATCATTATGTTCTGGGGCTCGATGTTAAACAACAACCTGTTAATTTTGAGGTAATAATAATTTGCTGATAAGACACTGGCAGGAGGCCCGGCGTGGTTTTGAGGCCTGCTAGTGTCGACCCTAATTAGGAAAAGGGTCTTGTCTACTGATCCATGATGAGCACACTAACCGCATGTGGGAAGCGAGTATGGGCGCCCCCCTCAATTTGATTCGATTTGCATCTCGTCCAAATCGCCACACTTAGTTCGGGCTTTCCATTTGATGCATGCATGTGCAGGTGCGAACCCTTGGCGCCAGGGTGGAACTTTTGTAGTCGGCATTTAGCGCGGCGTGGTCTTAGAGTGCTATGAGGGTCCCCTTTTCTTCGTGGGGCTCGATTAGCCGCGCACGCACATCATGTGGTTCTTTGGGCTTGATGCGAAGAAGAGTTGAGTTGTGTAGAGTACCCCGCTTGGTGGGAGGCATCCCATCTGGCGGGTTATTCTTGCGTGTACGGCCAAATTGGTGCAACCCTGCAGGGATAAATCTTCTCGAGAAGCCGTGTTTTCCGCGGTTATGGATTACTTGGTGAAAGTACTGGCTAACAAGTACTCAGAACAACTTACACCTAACTAATGATAAATTGACTAGTAATAGTTTATTGACACAATAACTTGAACCATCATTAATCCAACTGTGTGAGTTATCCTCGGGTTGCTTCTTTGGATAAGGGGCGAGATCCAGGATGGGTTTGTTTGGTGGTTAGTTATAGTTGGTTCCGATACGCTATCTTATCTTCTTTCTGTTAGCCGGAAGTGGTAGTAACTCTGTAGTTGGTTAGAGCAGCCAGTTGCAGCATCTTTTATATCCCCTTCCTTCCGTTGAACCCAAAGCATCTGTGCTTGGTGTTGACGGGTTACATTTTGGTGAATTGTGAGTCTTGCTTGCCAGTACGTTTATGTACTGACCCCTTTGGGACTGTGGTTTCCGCAGACTCCGTTTCCGAGGATCCCCATGGTGGCTACTACGTGGAGTTTGACGAGACTGCTGACGAGTAGATAGCGGACCCGGGCAGGATCCGAGACTTCGTGGATGGGCTCCGTCTTTCGTTTCCGACCTCTTAGGCCTATTTGGTTCTTGTCTGTACTCAGACATGTTGAATGCTTCCGCTGTGATGTAATGATGTATTGTTGGGACATGTGTCCTCTGGATGATTGTATTTGCTATCTCTGCTCTAATGAGAGCTATTTGCAACTTATTTCCATCTTTTGTGTCGTAGAGATCTGTTGTGATATCACTTGTTCCAATGCCGTTGACGTACCATGTGTGTATGTTTTGAAGTACGTCAATGGAAGTATCCTGATTTCTATGGGATAGTTTACGTCGACGCTGAACAGATAGGGGTTGGTTGTCACACATACGTGTGTTGGCCTACTCGTAAGAGGACGCGGGTGCCGGTAAGCCCCGTAATCCAATCTACTACTGTTCAACGGAACGGCGAGTATCCTTTAGAAGTCCGGGTGCGATAAGGAATAACATGGTGAAGATGTAGAACACCTGGAGTATTGAGATAACATCTCAATACCATATTGATATCCAGGACCTGTTCCAGCTTGATTGTCCGAGGACTGGAATGGCTGCTATGGCAGCCGCGTTGCTCGATGAGAAGTACGGTACCATGAAGAAAAAATTCCTTAGTTCGAGGCAGAATTATTGGGAGAAGTGTCGACTTGACCAGATCAACATTGAGTACGCAGATGTCGATGGGTACCTTTCCTACGAGCTCTACCGTATCATCAGTGTCTTCAGTTAGGGCTGCGTCACCTTGCCCCCCCCGGTCGTCTCCTACTGTTTGGGACGATTTGGAGGACGAGCAGTCCGTGTAGATGGGAGCCCTCGTGAAGGCCTATATATACATATTATGTATTGCTTAGTGTGTGATGTTTATATATATTCGATCCCTAGAAGACATATGTACATGTCTTTGTGTAATTATATATATCTATTTTAAATGTTCTTGTTGAATTATATATATATGCATGATGTTTAATTAAGCAATTGATATATATATATGTGATAAAATTTCGGAGTAAGAGAAAAAAATATCTATCTAAAGATAATATAATATGTTGAAATGACTAACAATTTGGAGTAAATAATTATTATTTAAACTAATTAATTAACTATTATTTAAATTAATTAATTATTATTTTAATTCAAGACTATTATTACTTATTTATTTATGTTTAACTAAATAATTTTTTGATTCAGAAAATAAATATGTGCGACTTCATATATCAAAGGTTAACATGATTGACACCATACTATTGTCAGTAAAACAATATTTGATTCTTGGAAGCTGAGAGCGAAGGAACCCAGAAGTTAAGCATGCTCAGAGTGGAGTAGTCTGAGGATGGGTGACCTCATGGGAAGTGTCAGTTTAGAGTGAAAGAAGAGTGATCAGAGTTAAAAATAATTGAGATTAAGGGAGAATGATTGGAGATAGAATAGAGACTAAATGAAAAGGAAAATCGGAAATAAAAAAATAGAAAAAAGTCGAGTCCCGGGTGGTAATACCATCTGGGACTAAAAGTCCTGCCCCGAGAGCGCCCTGCGAACTCCCCGTGGGCTGACCTGTAGTCCCGGTTCGTGGGCCGCCGGTACAAAAGGGGGGCCTCTAGTCCCGGATAATTAAGTAGTGCCGGATGTCCATCCGGGACTAGAGCCCCTTACGGCCCGGGACTAGAGGCCCGTTTTCTACTAGTGGCAACCCAAACCATTGATGGATCTATATGAAGAAATTTGCCAAGGTAGAACCTTCACAAGAGAGAGTGGGAAGGATAGTCACTCTCAGAGAGTGAGTTGGATGCATACATTGAGGAACATCCCCAACATGTAGAGGATGCTGGAGAGGGGGGCGAGAATGATTTCGTCCAGCCCTCCGACACTGCGGGGTTTCCATACCAGCACTCCGGTCATGATTATGCGCCTGTGATAAGTCATAAACGTATGTATAATTTCTGATGTTCCATGTTGTTTTCATGCCATATGCTACATTTTTTCCTAACACTTTATGTCATTTTTATCGATTTTCTGGACTAACCTATTGACAAGATGCAAGAGAGCGAGTTCCCTGTTTTCTGCTGTTTTAGTTTCAAAAAAGTTGCTCTGGAAATATTCTCGGAATTGGAAAATTCAAAGCCCGGAAGTCTTGGAATTCCCGAAGGTTCCAGGGAGTCCCGAAGAGGCCCGGAGGGGGGCCACACCATAGGGCCGCGCTCCCCCTGGCCGCGCCTGGGGGTGGTGTGGGCCCCTCGGGCATCCACCGCCATCTCCCTTTCGCCTATTTATTCACCCCGATACATCAACCCTAAAAAATATACCACTTCGTCCCGAGAAACACCCGAGGCCGCCGTCATCATCAACCCGAGATCGGGAGGGTACTGGAGCTCTCCCGGGCACCCTGCCGGGAGGGGAATTCATCGCCGGAGGGGTCTACACCATCATGCCCGCCTCCGGAGTGATGTGTGAGTAGTTCATCCTTGGACTAAGGGTCCATGCAGTAGCTATATGGTTGTACTCGCCACTTTATGCCTCATGTTTAGATCTCGTGAGCTGCCTCACATGATCGAGATCATCTATTTGTAATGCTACATGTTGTGTTTGCTGGGATCCGATGATTATTGAATGTTATGTCTATTGATTATCAATCTATCATGTTATCTTCATGTGTATGTTATTTATGATCTTGCATGCTCTCCGTTGTTAGTAGATTCTCTCGACAAGTAGATGCTAGTGACTCCAAGAGGGAGTATTTATACTCGATAGTGGGTTCATGCCTCCTTTGCATCTGTGTTTGAGTGACATAAACGTGACGGATGGAGGATGTGATGGTGCCATTAGGGAGAAAACAATGATGTTTACTTTGTTTACATTGTTTAGATTACAAATTTGCTTACTACGATTATCTGTTGCTAGCAACTTAATACCCAAAGTTTGTTCGAATGATACTCGAAGGGTGGATTATTAGTCATAGATTCAGTTGGATGGCGGTCTCATAGATTCAGTTGGATGGCGGTCTATGTATTTTGTTGTAATGCCCGCATGAATCTCATAGTAATCTTTATGTCATGCATGTTCTTTATCTGTAAATTGCCAAGCTGTAAATTGTTCACCACGCATATTAGCTATGTTTTATGGAGAGACACCTCTAGTGAACTGTGGACTCCGGTCCATTTTCTCATACTGATAATACACACACTATTTCCACTGCTTTCACACTGCTGCTACTGCTTTCATAATGTTCTCATATTGTTTTCCACACCATTTGTTTAACCTATTTGTATTCAGCAAAACCGGCGAGATTGAAAACCTCACTACTTTGTTGGGGAAAAGTGGTTTGATTGTGTTGTGTAGGTTCCACGTTGCTGCTGAACCGGTAGTGCGCCCTGCCATCTCAGCTGCATCAACCTTCAGAGATTGCTTGTCCTCCTACTGGTCAATTCAACCTTGGTTTCTTTTCTGAGGGAAAACTTGCCACTGCACTCTTCACAACCTTTCTCTTGGGGTTTACCAACGTCAGCCATCAACAAGTTTTTTGGCGCCGTTGACGAGGAGGAAGATAATTTATGCAAACGTCAGCCATCATTTTGTACTTTGTTATTGTTTTGCTTGTTACTTGCTTTATCATGCTTGATAGACATGTTTGATTCCTTTGAAAGTAGATCTTTTTGGCAAGGTGGGTTCACAGATGAACAACAAAAATATTATAAGGAAGACCATTTATCACAAAAAGGGATACACCTATGGGAGAAAATTAATAAATTGCATGACTATGCTAGAAACTCGTGCTCTACTTATAATGTTACTTATTGCTTTGATAAATCCTGTTACTGTAGGAGGTATAAACACCTCCCTTTTCAATGTGAGTATAATGATAATGTTACCATATCTTCTTATGTTAAGGGAAATTATGACTTTGATGATGTGGAACAAATTGAGAAATTTATTGCTTGGATGGGTGCATTCGAAATTGCCTATTTGCTTGAAAGTATTGATGATGCACCTTATAAATATGAGATTTATGATATACTTGAATATTGCTTTGATAATTACAAGGATTGTAATTCCTACATAATTAAATATCTTAAAAGATGCTCTCCACCAAAGGAAGTAACTAATGCCTTTCAGGAGCCTATGGAAGAGGAAATTGTTGAATCTAGAAGCTCATTGGACGAAAAAGAGGAGGACACTGATGATCAAGAGGAGGAAGAATGGAGTAGTGATACGTCCATTTTGCATCACTATTTTATATCATAATTTGCTGTTATTCATCGATATATTTCATGTTATGATGCATCCCTTATGTTATTTTCTCTTATTTTGCATGTTTCATAATTTTTGGAGAATAAACACCTGGGACCAGAAATCTGATGGAAAAAGCACCATCGAGATACCATATTTCAGAAGATCAGAAGAAGAAGGGGGACACCGGGGGTGTCTTAGAAGTTAAGAGGAGGAGTCCAGCCAGAGGGGGGCCACCAGGGGCCCACACCATGAGGTGGCGCGCCCCCTCCTGGCCGCGCCACCAGGTGGTATGGCCACCCTGGCCCACCTCTAGGGGATATCTTTCGCGTACTTGCCCCCTAGAGAACCCTAAGCCCTAGACCACCATCGAAGAATTATTCCTCCGCCGCCTCGGGGCGGAAAACACCCGAGAGAGAAAAGCTCTCTGGCAGGGAGAAATCTGCTGGGAAATTCCTCTCCGGAGAGGGGAAATCATCGCCATCGTAACCGTCATCACTCTGGGCATCATCAAGATCGTCATCATCATCATCATCACCACCAACACCATCACCCTCATCATCCACCGTTATCTCGCTATAACAGTTAGGGGCCTCTATCGTTGTTTTACATTAGATCTTTCTCCCGGTGTGGATTACTTGTTAGTAGTTGATGCTTGTGAGATTTATCGGTGTTAGCACTTTATGACCAGATTGTTATCATCCATTATATCACCTCTGATTATGATCCATATGATGTCTTGTGAGTAGTTTGTGTTGTTCTTGAGGACATGGGAGAAGTCAAGTTGTTAGTAGTGAACTAATGTTGAGTAATATTTAATGGTTTGATATTTAAGTTGTGGTGTTATTCTTCTAGTGGTGTGATGTGAACGTCGACTACATGATACTTCGCCATTTATGGGCCTAGGGGAATGCATCGTGTATTTGGCTACGAATCGTGGGATTGCCGGAGTGACAAAAACCTAAACCCCCGTTAGGAAACCATTACACGAGGGAGCGTAGGATCCCGGAGTTTAAAGTTGTGGTTAGATTTATTTCCTAATTACTTTCTTGTAGTTGCGGACGCTTGCAAGGGGTATAATCACAAGTATGTATTAGTCTTGGATGGGACGGTACATTAGCATAGGTTCACGAACACAACACTTATCAAAACACTAAATATTATTCAGCGGCATGAAACAAAAGCACTTGACAGAAACCTTCTGTATGTCCTCGAGAACGTTTGTTAATCATAAGTAAAACTACCGGCTTGTCCTTTGCTGAAGAAAGGATTGGGCCACTTGCTGCAATTATTATTACTGCATTTTATTTACTCGCAATTTATTTATCTGCAATATCAAAAACCCCTACAAATTTATGTTTCAGCAATTACAGTTATTCCTTCATCAAAACTTCTTGTCAACACCTTCTGCTCCTCGTTGGGTCCGACACTCTTATTTATCGAAAGTACTATGATACACCCCTATACTTGTGGGTCATCAAGACTATTTTCTGGCGACGTTGTTGGGGAGTGAAGCGCTATTGGGAAGTGGAATTGATAAAGGAAGCTTCTGCTGTAAGTGTTGTTTTTATTACTACCTACTGCTTTATTACATTATGTTTGGATCTCCTTTTGAGTCCCTATTTGCGGGCACTTCTGCCACTGCTAGGGTAGTAAGTGACCCACCGGCTGATGATTTGGATCCTTATAAAATACCCATAAAGATTGTTAAACATGTTATGAATAACTGTTATTCAGGTGATGGAACTGTCCATCCTGGTGATCATTTGCTCTTTTTACATGAATTATGCGAGTTGTTCAAGTGTGCAGGTATTACAATGGGCCAAGTGAAGAGGAAATTATTCTCTATATCATTGACAGGCCAAGCCGCTGAATGGTTCAAACTGCTGAAAATAGCCAGACTATTGGATGGGAAGAAATTGTGCCTCTCTTTTATTCTAAATTCTATCCCCCAGTAAAATTCATAGAGCGGAATTATATATATAATTTTTGGCCTCATGACGGAGAGAGTATTGCCCAAGCATGGGGGATACTGAAGTTACTAATGCTCAAATGCCCCATTCATGAGCTCCCCAGTAATATTGTTATTAATAATTTCTATGCAAGGCTTTCTCTTCATGATAAAGATTTATTGGATGCTTCTTATTCTGGATCATTTACACGTATGAAGGATGAAGATAAATGGGATCTTCTTGACCGTATTCAAGAAAACACTGAAGGATGGGAGAATGACAAAGGTAGAAAGTCGGGTATAAATTATGATTATGAATGCATTAAAACTTTTATGTCATCCGATAATTTTCATAATGTTAGTATTGTTTATGGTCTTGATTCTCAAGTTGTTGCAAACTTATATGAGGCTTTTTCTTCTTATATTGATATTCCCAAAAAAGAATGGGATAAGTACCATGCACCTTATAAAGATACTGTTGATTGTGTTCCTGCTAGAGATATAGAAGTTCATACCGTTGACTCTATTGTGCCTGAACCTTATATTGAGAAAATGCCTTTCCCTGCTAAGGTAAAAGAACATTATATGTTAGCTAGTGTGGTTAATAAAAGTGCGAGGAAACCTGTAGAACCCGAGGAACAAATAACTGTAGAACCTACAGTAGCAATAGTAAAGGACCTTGTTTCTAAAAATGTAGAAGATGGACACATTGTATTTTGTGAAGATGCTTCTAATATTGTCTCTCATCTTAGTAAATCTAGGAAACCTAGTGTTTCTGTGCTATCTGTTAGGATAGATGATCATTGCTATTATGATTTGTGTGATATTGGTGCTAGTTCGAGTGTTATTCCTTATGAGCTTTATAAAGAAATCATGCATGAAATTGGTTCTTGTGAACTTGAAGACATTGATGTGATTATTCAACTTGCTAATAGGGAAACTATTTCTATAATTGGTATTGTTAGAGATGTGGAGGTCTTATGTGGTAAAACTAAATATCCTGCTGATTTTCTAGTACTAGGAACCTCTGCTAGTGATACTTGTCCTATTATATTTGGTAGACCGTTCTTAAACACTTGTGGTGCTGTTATAGATTGTAAAAAGGAGAAAATACTTACAAAGTTTGATGGAGAGTCTTATGAATTTAATTTCTCCAAATTTGCTAAAGCACCTTATGAAGCTGAATTACCTAATGAGAATTATAGAGTTGAACAATTGGCTGCTATTGCTCTTTCTCCTAACAATAATTTGCATCAATACATGGAAGACCACGAAATTGATGTCTTTATGGAAGAAAGAAATGAAATTGACGAGATTTTCCTACATCAGTCAGCAATGTTGAAACATAATTTACCGGTGGAAGACTTGGGTACCACATTACCACCGAAGGAGGATCCTGTTTTTGATTTAAATCCTTTGCCTGACAATCTTAAATATGCTCATATTGATGATAAGAAATTATATCCTGTTATTATTAGTTCTAAACTTTCTGGTAAAGAAGAGGAGAGATTATTGGGAATATTGAGGAAACACAGAGGTGCTATTGGTTGTACTCTTGATGATTTGAAGGGGATTTATCCTACTATATGTCAGCATGCTATTAATATTGAACCTGATGCAAAGCCAGTTGTTGAACATCAATGCCGTTTAAATCCTAAGATGAAGGATGTGGTAAGAAATGAAGTATTGAAACTCCTTGACGCTGGTATTATTTATCCTATTGCTGATAGTAGATGGGTTAGTCCTATGCATTGTGTCCCTAAGGAAGGAGGGAGGACTGTTGTGCCAAATGAAAATAATGAACTTATTCCTCAAAGAGTAGTGGTTGGTTATAGGATGTGTATTGATTTTAGGAAAGTTAATAAGGTTACTAAGAAAGATCATTATCCTTTGCCTTTTATTGATCAAATGTTAGAGAGGTTATCTAAGAAAACTCATTTCTGCTTTCTTGATGGTTATTCTGGGTTCTCTCAAATTGCTACTAGAAAGCCTGATCAAGAGAAAACAACTTTCACTTGTCCTTATGGAACCTATGCTTATAGACGTATGCCTTTTGGTTTATGTAATGCTCCTGCTACTTTTCGAAGATGCATGTCTGCTATCTTCCATGGTTTTTGTGAAGAAATTATGAAGTCTTCATGGACGATTTCTCCGTCTATGGAACTTCCTTTGATAATTGTTTGTAGAATCTTGATAAAGTTTTGCAGAGATGTGAGGAGACTAATCTTGTTCTTAATTGGGAAAAATGCCATTTTATGGTTAATGAATGAATCGTTCTTAGACATAAAATTTCTGAAAGAGGTATTGAAGTTGATAGCGCTAAAGTTGAAGCCATTGAGAAAATGCCCTGTCCCAGGGATGTCAAAGGTATTCGTAATATTCTTGGTCATGCTGGTTTCTATAGAAGGTTTATTAAAGATTTCTCTAAAATATCAAAGCCTCTTACTAATCTTCTTCAAAAGGATGTACCTTTTGTTTTTTATGAAGATTGTAAAGAAGCTTTTGAAGTTTTAAAGAAGGCTTTAATATCTGCCCCTATTGTTCAACCCCCTGATTGGAATTTACCATTTGAAATTATGTGTGATGCTAGTGATTATGCTGTAGGTGCTGTTCTTGGACATCGGGTAGATAAGAAGTTAAATGTTATTCATTATGCAAGTAAAACTCTTGATGCTGCTCAAAACAATTATGCTACCACTGAGAAAGAGTTCCTAGCTGTAGTTTTTGCTTGTGATAAATTTAGGCAGTATATTGTTGATTCTAAAGTTACTATTCATACTAATCATTCTGCTATTAAGTACCTTATGGAAAAGAAAGATTCTAAGCCTAGGCTTATTAGGTGGGTGATTCTCTTACAAGATTTTGATTTACATATTGTGGATAGGAAGGGTGCTGAAAATCCTGTTGCTGATAATTTGTCTAGATTAGAAAATATCTCTGATGATCCTATTAGTGTTAATGATAGTTTTACTAATGAACAGTTGGCTGCAATAAAAGTGAGCTCTCAAGAGAGTCCATGGTATGCTGATTATGCTAACTTTATTGTTTCCAAGTATTTGCCTCCTACCTTTACAGCTCAACAAAGAAGAAAAATCTTCTATGATGTGAGGCATTATTTTTGGGATGACCCGCACTTATATAAAGAAGGTGTTGATGGTATTATCCGAAGATGTGTTCCTGAAAATGAACAATGAGAGATATTGAGAAAATGTCATAGTAGTGCTTACGGAGGACATCACGCTGGAGATAGAACTGCACATAAGGTTCTACAATCAGGTTTTTATTGGCCTACTCTCTTTAAAGATGCTAGAAAGTTTGTTTTATCTTGTGATTAATGTCAAAGGGTTGGAAATATTTCTAGACGTAATGAAATGCCTATGAAGTATTCTCTTGTTATTGAACCGATTGATTGTTGGGGTTTTGACTTTATGGGTCCTTTCCCTCCTTCACAAGGCTACACTCATATTCTTGTTGCTATTGATTATGTTACTAAATGGTTAGAAGCTATACCTACTAAAAGTGCTGATGGTGAAACCTCATTAAAAATGCTTAAAGACATTATTTTCCCTAGGTTTGGTGTGCCTAGATATCTTATGACTGATGCGGGTTCTCATTTTATTCATGGTGGTTTTAGAAAGACTCTTGCTAAATATGATATTAATCATAGAATTGCCTCACCCTATCATCCTCAAACTAGTGGGAAAGTAGAATTATCATATAGAGAAATCAAATCTATCTTGCAAAAGACTGTTAACAAATCTAGGAAAATTTTGGCTAGAAAATTAAATGATGCTCTCTGGGCTTATAGAATTGCTTATAAAAATCCCATGGGCATGTCTCCTTATAAAATGGTTTATGGAAAATCTTGTCACTTGCCCCTAGAATTAGAACACAAAGCTTATTGGGCAGTGAGATACCTAAATAGAGATTTTAAACTTGTTGGTGAGAAAAGGTTGCTTGACTTAAGTTATTTAGATGAATGGAGGAGTGAAGCATATGAAAATGCTAAGCTCTTTAAAGAGAAAGTTAAAAGGTGGCACGATAAGAGAATTATTAAAAGAGAATTTCATGTTGGTGAGAAAGTGCTAATGTATAGGCCTCCTCTCAGATTTTTGCAAGAAAATTACTCTCAAGATGGGAAGGACCTTTTGTTAAAGAAGAGGTATATCGTTCGGGGGCAATTAAATTTTTTTCCCTTGAAGACAAAACTACACAAGTGGTGAATGGCCAAAGACTCAAGCATTATATTTCTGGAGATCCTTATAATGAAAATGTTGATTGTATTCGAGCCATGATCCCGGAGGAATTTATTAAGAAGTATATTTCAGAAACTGCAGAGTCAATTTTCGAATAGGTATCAGTTTTGGTAAGAAAACGTTCGCGAAACATCTTCCAACTTTTATTTTTACTGTTCTTGGAAAATATGAAAAATTATGAGCCGGAAACGAGACGGAGACGGAGCCCGGAGGCTCCACACCATGGGGTGGCGCGCTCTCCCCCTGGCTGCGCTGGGCTATGGTGAGGACGCCTCGGAGTCCGTCTCCGACCCGTTTGCACCTAGTAGCTTCCTTTCATTGTAAAACTTTTTTCTATATAATCCCCCGGACCCCCCGAGGTCCGTATATCGTTTTCTCGTTGTGTTTCTGTTTCGAGTTGTTTCTGCCAGGATCTGTTTTCAGTTTTAGAAGCATCATGGTCTCTGCCAACAACAACAAGGGGAAGGGACCAAAGGAAGATGATCTCCAAGACCCTGAGCCGGAGGAGGATATCGAGAGTGGAGCTGAAGGAGATGTAGAAGAAAACCCACGAGTGCATCACCGCGCCACCATCGCAAGCATTGGAGTGGTTGCAAAACCTCGCAAGCAAACGACAATGATGAACACCGGAGGGAAGGCCCCACGTCACTGCTTAGCTTCACGGACACCCCTTTCAGGCATAAAGAAACCTTTCCGTACTTTAATTCATGAGTATCAATCTAGGAGAGTACCCGAGGCAGATTTTCCTTCTTGCTGGGATATGGATCGTTCTAACTGTGCAGATGAAGGAAGCTCTCAACCTAAGGTAGAGTGGGGGAAAAATCTTGGTGGCTGGGATTCGCAGTCTGACAGGCATGCAAACCGTATGATCACAATACGGAGGTGATGCGTATGCTTATGTTTGCAATTGAAGATCTGAAGAAATCAATTGATAAGCTCATCGAGAAGGATTCACCACCACCACCAAAGAATTGATTCGTCATTGGTATTGGCATTCCCTTGGCTTGTCCAAGCTTGGGGGAATATGGAAGTATCTTTCCTTAGTTGGTTATCGTTGTATCCCTTGGTGTGAGTTGCCGGTTTGAAATATTAATGAGAAGTTTCATCATTTACTTTCTACACACCTTATTTTAGTTTTCAATTTCTGTCATATGGTTGAGCTTGTTGTTAGTATTTGGTGTCACTCTAGAGATCATTAAGTTAATCTAGTTGGTTTTGGCAAACTTAGCTTGGATCAGTAGAAATAATATTTTGAGATGCTAGTATAAGAAAGAGGAATTTGCCTATTAGCTCATAGAGTTAGTATTCACAAGTTAAGATCGCTTGGGTTTTCAATGAAGATTGCATGATTGGTTTCATCATATGTATATTTGTTTGTTTTCCCTCAACTCTTATGCTTGCTACCTAGCCTTGTTAGCCGAAAACCCTGTACTGAGAGGGAATGCTTATCGTGCATCCAAACCTTGAGCCCCAAAACCGTGCCATTTGTGTCCACCATACCTTCCTACATGTGGTATTTCACACCACTTCAAGTAAATTGCTCATGTGTTACCTTTAAAACCTTGAAAATTATCCCTGTTTTATGTTCCTGTTTTAGCTTATGAGGACGCAAATAGAGAATCTTTATCTCACCTGTTGATTGGACTCACACACCTGGACTAGTGGCTTCATCTGCTTATCCAAATGCTAGAAGAGCTGGTAGCGGGGTTCCCAGCCCCAAATAATAGTACAAATTCTCTTCACTCTTTTTGCTCCTGATTTATCAGTCAAAGCATAATTGTGTAAACAAAAGAGAAAGAAGGATGACCTTCTACACCAGTTGGGTCCTTCAATGGGAGCCACTCTTGTGAAGTCTAGTCGGCTTGTGACGTACTGTATTTTCTGTTTTCCATTCGTTGACATAAACATACACCTCTCTCAAAATTTAGACATTCCTCCATGGTATGTGATTGTTGGCAGGCACCCGAGGATTCGGTTAGCCATGGCTTGTGTAAGAATGGTTGGGAGGAGTGTCAACCATTTCATACCTCTGTTTTACATAATAAAAGCTCTAGCACATGAGTGATCCATGCTTCCCTCCGCAAAGGGCCTATCATTTACTTTTATGTTGAGTCAGTAAACCCATTCCTTTCTGTCTCCAGCAAGCATTTGAGTTGTTGTGGTCTCACCATCTATATGTTGATTTATTCAATCATGTTTTCTATCCTTCTTTGTTTAGCACATGCTTTATTATCTGAATGAATATTACTTTGAAAGCTATGAATCACTGTAAAAGGATTGTTATAATTAAACATGTTAAGCTCTACAATATAAGCCTTGTTATAAAGACTTCACCTAAGGTAAGTATGATATCATTAAATGTTCTCTGACCAAGAACGAAGTTTTCCATCACCAATTTTGATTCTCTCTTTTGCATCTTTGTTTGTGACTCCCATTACTCGTTTCAAGTTAAGTTATATGAGAGAGAGTTGCTGTCTACAATGATTGGTGCATAGATAAATGTGATGCTTCTTGTCTGTATTTTATTTATCGACTCTTCACTCCATAAACCTGTGGTCCTGTTTACTGAGTTCAGTTTCGCTTGGGGACAAGCGAGGTCTAAGCTTGGGGGGGGGTTGATATGTCCATTTTGCATCACTATTTTATATCATAATTTGCTGTTATTCATCGATATATTTCATGTTATGATGCATCCCTTATGTTATTTTATCTTATTTTGCATGTTTCATAATTTTTGGATAATAAACTCTAGGACCAGAAATCTGATGGAAAAAGCACCGTCGAGATACCATATTTCAGAAGATCAGAAGATAAAGGGGGACACCGGGGGTGTCTTAGAAGTTCAGTGGAGGAGTCAATCTAGAAGGGGAGCCAGAGGAGGGCCACTAGGGGCCCACACCATGAGGTGGCGTGCCCCCTTCTGGCCGCGCCACCAGGTGGTGTGGCCACCCTGGCCCACCTCTAGGGGATATCTTTCGCGTACTTGGCCCCCAGGGAACCCTAAGCCCCAGACCATGATCGAAGAATTATTTCGGTGCCGCCTCGGGGCGGAAAACACCCAAGAGAGAAAAGCTCTCTGGCAGGGAGAAATCTGCCGAGGAAATTCCTCTCCGGAGAAGGGAAATCATCGCCATCGTCACCGTCATCACTCCAGGCATCATCAAGATCGTCATCATCATCATCATCACCACCACTAGCACCATCACTCACATCATCCACCGTCATCCCGCTGCAACAATTAGGGGCCTCTATCGTTGTTTTACATTAGATATTTCTCCCGGTGTGGATTACTTGTTAGTAGTTGATGCTTGTGAGATTTATCGGTGTTAGCACTTTATGACCAGATTGTTATCATCCATTATATTACCTCTGATTATGATCCATATGATGTCTTGTGAGTAGTTCGTGTTGTTCTTGAGGACATGGGAGAAGTCAAGTTGTTAGTAGTGAAGTAATGTTGAGTAATATTTAATGGTTTGATATTTAAGTTGTGGTGTTATTCTTCTAGTGGTGTCATGTGAACGTCGACTACATGATACTTTACCATTTATGGGCCTAGGGTAATGCATCGTGTATTTGGCTACTATTTGTGAGGTTGCCGGAGTGACAGAAACCTAAACCCCCGTTAGGAAACCATTACACGAGGGAGCATAGGATCCTAGAGTTTAAAGCTGTGGTTAGATTTATTTTTTAATTACTTTCTTATAGTTGCGGACGCTTGCAAGGGGTATAATCACAAGTATGTATTAGTCCTGGATGGGACGGTACATTATCATAGGTTCACCAACACAACACTTATCAAACCACTAAATATTATTCAACGACATGAAACAAAAGCACTTGACAGAAACCTCCCGTGTGTCCTCCAGAACGTTTGTTAATCATAAGTAAACCTAACGGCTTGTCCTTTGCTGAAGAAAGGATTGGGCCACTTTCTGCAATTATTATTACTACAATTTATTTACTCGCACTTTATTTATCTGCAATATCAAAACCCCCTACAAATTTATCTTTCAGCATTTACAGTTATTCCTTCATCGAAACTGCTTGTCAACACCTTCTGCTCCTCATTGGGTTCGACACTCTTATTTATCGAAAGTACTACGATACACCCCCTATACTTGTGGGTCATCAAGTAGCTACCCATGTCTACCTCCAAATGAGAGTAACTCTTTAACTCATAATTTTGATGATCCTATTGATTCTTTTGAAATATCCCTTTTTGATGAAGTTGATACTTGCTATACTTGTGACCTTGATACTACTATGAATGAAATTTGTGAGAATGATATTGCTACTGTTATTTATGATAATTCATGCTACTTTGATAAATCCTATGATAATCTCTATTTATTCCAACTATTGACATGCATGATAATGAGGAAGTTTGTTTAGAAAATTTATATGATAATGCTCTAGATGATGGTCCTATGTTACTTGATGTTATAAATTATAATACTACTGAAAATAGGATTGCTATAATGTGTCCTATATCTTTTAAGAGTGACCAATCATCTTATTTTTCTATTGCTAAAAGTGGGAAAAAGAGGAGCTTGATATGAATTGTGTGCTTTTAAACCATGACAAACATGCTTTATGTGATAATTATGTTGTTGAGTTTGTTCATGATGCTACTGAAAATTATTATGAGGGAGGAAAATATGGTTTTATGAATTTTCATGTTACTAATACACCTCTCTTTTTGTTGAAAGTTTTGAAGTTGCTCATGTTCTATCTTCCCACGATTTCTAGTTTGAGCTTCTTTAATTTATTTCTTTACAAGATTCCTATGCATAGGAAGTGGGTTAGACTTAATTTTTTTTATACTTGCTTCTTGATGCTCTCTTTTGCTTAATTCATATTTCGTATGTCAGCATCTTCTTACTTTCGTGCCTAGCTAAAAGGCGTTAAAGAAAAGCACTTCTTGGGAGATAACCCATGGTTTTATTTTTGGCTTTGTTTTTCTCTGTTTTCTTTGAGTCAAAGGGTTGTATACTTCTGTAGAAACTCCTTTATATATTTATTTTCATGTTTTAGTTGTTCCAAGTAAAGTTTCTGACGAGAGTTGGAGTTGGGTTTGGATTTCTGCGCAGGAAATGGATTTGTGATGTCCACCGTAAAAAATCGTATAAAATCCAGCAAGATCAGAATGATCTGAAATTGTTTATGCTTATTCCTCAGCTAATTCCGCAACTTTTCATCCTTTAAGTTTTTCGATCTGAGAAACGTAAGTGCCCCGAAAAAACTCGTCTTTACATACTGTTCTAGTTTTGGTAGCTTTTGCCATTTTTCTTGCATTTGCTCTTTTACAATGTCAAGTGGATTTCTTTGCTTCACGAAACATTAGTGGTTGTTGCTAATGTTTAAAAGTATCAATAGAACTTGTGCCCATGCAGTACCCATGAATTTTTGTTGCTTGCAATAACCCTCTAATGTGAATTACTCTTTGAGTGTGGTGTGAAGGAAGTTTTCAAGGGTCAAGAGAAGAGGGTGATATAATGTGATCAAGAAGAGTGCAAGGTCAAATCTTGGGGATGCCCCCATGGTTCATCCCAGAAAATTCTAAGAAGACTCGAGCATCTAAGCTTGGGGATGCCCAAGGCATCCACTTCTTCATCAACAATTTTTCAGGTCACTTCTAGTGAAGTTATATTTTTATTCAGTCACATCATATGAAGTTTACTTGGAGCGTCTGTTTGTTTTTCTTTTGTTTTCCTTTGTTTTCTTTTTTTTCCTTGCTGCAATAATATAGTTTTACCCTAGCATTCTTTGTGTTGGAGAGATACACGCTCCGCTTTTTCGTTTGAATACTTGCTATGCTCGTATTCTTAGTTTTTCTTCTAGTTGCTAGAAAATTCCTGTTTAGCTCTTGTTTTTCTTGCATCTCTTATTTAGAGCTGTTAGTTTTAGTAGAGTTGTGTTAGTACTCTCTTGTTTCATTGTTGTATCTCTTGGAGATTTTTGTTTATTATGAAATGCTTGGTATTGGAAAGTAGTAGTACAGTTTTCGTGCTTATAAAAGTGCAATGAGAAGCTTGTATAGACTGTGGATAGACTTTTTCATGTCACGGTAGATGTTATTTTAATTCTAAAGTCTAGTGGTTATTTTTTTAGCATGATTTGTCACAAATATTTGAGAGTGTTTAATGTGCCTCAGAAAGAATCATGAGTTGTTCTTGTCATTTTGAAGTATAAATTTGTGGTGTTCTCCTTTGAATGTTTTATTTGGTTGACTTGGAGCATGCTCACACCATGTTTATGACTATGAACCAATCACTTATAGCCTCTATGATCATTTAGTTTTTGAACTTGTAGTGCTACTTATGCTTTGATTAATGAAGTTTTTGTCGCTATGCATGATTATGGCCATTACTGCTCTCTTGATTTTTCGCTCCCAGTCTTTTGCTAGCCTCCACCTGTACTGAGTATGAGCTCTACTCGTGCATCCAACTCCCAAAAACCGAAGTTTGCCAAATGTTTCCACCATACCTACCTAAATGTGGTATTTAACTGCCACTCAAAGTAAATTGGTCACGTGTTATCGTTAAAATCTTCAAAATTACTCATGTTTTGTGCTCCTGTTTTAGCTCATGAGGACGTAAATAGAGAATCTTTATCTCACTGTTGATTGGACTTTCACACCCTGGACTAGTGGCTTCATCTGCTTATCCAATTGATAGAAGAGCTGGCAGCAGGGTGCCCAGCCCCAAAGTAACACAACAAATTCTCTTCACTATTTTGCCCCTGATTTATCAGTCAAAGCATAATTGTGTAAACAAAAGAGAAAGAGGGATTACCTTCTACCCAGATGCGTCCTTCTATGGGATCCGCTCTTGTGAAGTCTAGTTTGCTTGTGACGTACTGTATTTTCTATTTACTATTCGTTGACATAAGCATACACTACTCTTAAAAAGGTTTTCAATACCTCTGTTTAACAAAATAAAAGCTCTAGCACATGAGTGATCCCTGCTTCCTCTGCGAAGGGCCTTTATTTTACTTTTATGTTGACTCTCCATCTTCTAACTTTATGCACAGTTGAGAGAGCATGGTTGCCATTCTGAGTTTAATGTTCATTTGTCCCAGAAACATTATTAATTGATTCATGATGTGTTATTGTTTGTTCTCTAATTATTTTTTCTAGTCTTCCTCATGAACTTTGAAGGTGTCCTGGCATTTATGTTTGGCCACACTCTTAAGGACAAG
This sequence comes from Alopecurus myosuroides, assembly GCA_028641055.1. Classification (NCBI taxonomy): domain Eukaryota; kingdom Viridiplantae; phylum Streptophyta; class Magnoliopsida; order Poales; family Poaceae; genus Alopecurus; species Alopecurus myosuroides. The sequence continues at coordinate 45,745,490 of CM054057.1, read as the reverse complement.
AAAAATATCACATTGCTATGTTATCTCTATGCTTGAAACAAACGTATATCTTTCGAGTGCATTATTATTCATGATCTTTTATTTGTGTTACCTCTCATGATGCAAGTTGATTGCTATGCTTTATTGCTAGAATTTTGTTTACCATGCTTGTGTTTAAGTTCTATGATCTCAGCTATGCTTATGCTTTTACAATTTAGATGATCAAGTTCATGTTGTTAGCATGTCACCTCATAAATTATGTGTTTTTATCGTTTACCTACTCGAGGAAGAGTAGGAACTAAGCTTGGGGATGTTTTACGTCATAAACGTATCTATAATTTCCGATGTTCCATGTTGTTTTCATGCCATATGCTACATCTTTTCCTTACACTTTATGTCGTTTTTATTGATTTTTCGGACTAACCTATTGACAAGATGCCACGGAGCCAGTTCCCTGTTTTCTGTTGTTTTTAGTTTCAGAAAAGTTGTTGTGAAAATATTCTTGGAATTGGAAAATTCGAATCCCGAAGTCTTAGAATTACCGAAGGTTTCACGGAGTCCCGAAGAGGCCCAGAGGGGGGCCACAGGGGGGCCACACCATAGGGCGGCGCGCCCCCCTGGCCGCACCTGGGGGTGGTGTGGGCCCATCGGGCATCCTCCGCCATCACCCTTTCGCCTATTTATTCCCCCCGATACATGAACCCTAAAAATATACCACTTCGTCCCGAGAAACACCCGAGGCCTCCGTCATCGTCAACCCGAGATCGGGAGGGTTCTGGAGCTCTCCCCGGCACACTGCCGGGAGAGGAATTCATCACCGGAGGGGTCCACACCACCATGCCCGCCTCCGGAGTGATGCGTGAGTAGTTCATCCTTGGACTACGGGTCCATAGCAATAGCTAGATGGTTGTACTCTCCACTTTATGTCTTATGTTTAGATCTCATGAGCTGCCTCACATGATCGAGATCATCTATTTGTAATGCTACATGTTGTGTTTGCTGGGATCAGATGATTATTGAATTCTATGTCTGGTGATTATCAATCTATCATGTTATCTTCATGTGTATGTTATTTATGATCTTGCATGCTCTCCGTTGTTAGTAGATGCTCTGGCCAAGTAGATGCTAGTTACTCCAAGAGGGAGTATTTATGCTCGATAGTGGGTTCATGCCTCCTTTGCATTTGTGCTCGAGTGACAGAAACGTGACGAATGGACGATGTGTTGTTGCCATTAGGGAGAAAACAACGATGTTTACTTCGTTTACATTTTTTACATTACACACTTTGCTTACTGCGATTATCTGTTGCTTGCAACTTAATACCCAACGTTTGTTCGGATGATATTCGAAGGGTGGATTATTAGTCATAGATGCAGTGGGATGACGGTATATGTATTTTGTTGTAATTCCCGCATGAATCTCATAGTAATCTTTATGTCATGCATGTTCTTTAACTGTAAATTGGCTAGCTGTAATTTGTTCACCATGCATGTTAGCTATCTTTTATGGAGAGACACCTCTAGTGAACTGTGGACCCCGGTCCATTTCTCATACTGCTAATACAGGCACTGTTTCCACTGCTTTCACACTGCTGCTACTGCTTGCATATTGTTCTCATATTGTTTTCCACACCATACGTTTAACCTCTTTGTGTTCAGCAAAACCGGTGAGATTGACAACCTCACTGCTTTGTTGGGGCAAAGTGATTTGATTGTGTTGTGTAGGTTCCACATTGCTGCAGAATCGGTAGTGCGCCCTGCCATCTCAGCTGCATCAACCTTCAGAGATTGCTTGTCCTCCTACTGGTCAATTCAACCTTGGTTTATTTTGTGAGGGAAAACTTGCCGCTGCACTCTTCAGAACCTTTCTCTTGGGGTTTACCACCGTCAGCCATCAGCCTGCTTCTTCATCTTCTTCATGGGCGCCTAAGTACGACCATGCTAGGGACGACCCACCAGCGTGGGGTTACTTCCCGCACCGTGATTGATCTCCACTTAGGCCAAAAGCCTAAACTTGTGGGAGGTATGCCGCCACCACACTCATCTACATATTACGTTTATGTCGGTTCTTTTTATATCCATGTTTTCGTTTCTTTCGCTTCTTTTTGTTTTTATTGTTTTGTTTTTTGCTTTCCAAAACACAAAAAGACCAAAAAATATTTCATTTATTTCTTTTTGTTTGCTTCTTTAATTTCTTTTGTTGGTTTGCTTTACCTTCTTGTTTCGGCTTAATATTTAAAAATCGAAAATGATTTTGCTTTTTTTGCTTGTTTCCTTATGTTCTTGTTTTTAATTCGAAAACCCAAAAATATTTGTTGTTCTTCTTTGGTTTTGTAAAGTTTTCTGCAGAGTTTAGTAGTCCTCCGTGACTCCGTTGGAGCTTGGTCATTATTCTATATTATTCAGTCCACACAAGTGAAGAGCAATAATGACGATATACGACAGTCCAAGTTATGGTGAGAGGCTGGTATGCACTCTATTTGTTTTCATTTTTGTACATATACTCATCTATATGGACATGCTTAGTTTGTTTGTGTAGGGTGTATGTTATTTTGATGCTTATTAGTTTGTGCTCTTTCATGATTAATTCCATCTTATTAATATTAGATAACATGTCGTATAAATGTTTGCTTGCATTGTTTTATTCATAGAAGGGTATGAAATTGTTGTATCTCCCTCTGAATGTTTCGCTTGAATCAAATTGGCACATGCTCACGCATGCATAAGACTGAAAACAAAAAGCCAATTAAGCCTCGATGATGTAACATCCCAAGTATGAAAATACCCCTAGAATGTTTTGTTCCTTGTTTTATTTCAAGCAATGCATCATGTCATCATGTTTACTTATTGTTTGCAATTGTTTCCATCTGTTTTATTCTGTTTTCACAACTCAAATTCAAACCTTTTTCAAACATGGTTTCATACTTGCTCTGTTACAACCTTTGGAACCAAAATAACAAACAAAAACAACCCTTTTATTCCTTGTTTTCATTTATGAAATTATTTCCTCAAATCATTCCTTTTAATTCCACCAATTAAATTCAAACCATTTCCAAATTATCAAATCAGTACCTTTTGGGAAACCATAAAAATCACCAAACTTTTCTACCCTCTAAATCATTCTAAAACCCTAGGGGTAACCCTATTTTGTTATTCATGTTTTATTAAAGTTTTATTAAACTCAAAAATCCCTCTATTTTGAATTCAAACACAAACCATAATTTTAAATTTCAATTTTTGAAATCCAAGTTGATAATGTGGTTTCTAATTGTTTAAAAAGCTTAACCTAATTTTTCTATAATTTTTCTCAAAGAAATCCTTAACAGATTTCTTCTAAAAGCAAAAGTACAAAAAAAAATAAAAACAGAAAAGAATAAAACAGAAAAACGAGCGGCACCTAACTAACCCTAATCTAGCCCAGCCCGTTTAACACTCGGCCTGGTACCCCTTCCCCCTCCACGTCGCTGTCCAGGGTGACGTCATGCGTACGATGCCTTCCCCATCGTCGATCTCCTCCTGGAGCTCCCCGATGGCCGCCGTACAACCTCCACCAGCTCGATAAAACTCCCACCGTTCCCTCCTGCCGCCGCAAACCCTAGCTACCTTCCCCTCCTTTCCCTACCGCCGCCGTCCGCCCTCGCTGCCTCCTCTCTGCTTCTCTCTCGCTTGTCTGAACCCACCGGAGACGCCGCCGTCAGACCACCGCCAGCCGCTCGTCGCCTTGGTCACCTCGAGAGGGATCCGTGGCCGGGGATGGATCCGAGGCGCGTCCAGCAACCTCACCGCGTCCTCGCCGTCCGCTGGGAGCAGCTGTGAACGCCGCGCCATCGCCGGGGACCTCCGCCGCTCGCTGCTTCGCCTCTGTCGACAGAACATCGACGATCAGAGCGTGGTGAGCGCCCAACTCTTCTCCTCCTCTCCCCGTACGCTTCCAGCAACATCACCGAAGGCACCGCACGCACCAGCGCCCCACTAGCCGCGACATCTTGCCCCACGAGCACCGCGGCGCCGCGCTGTTGCCGCCGGCCGTCAGTCTCGCGCCTGTCGCTGAATGTTCAGTTTCGTCAGGCATAGCTGACAGAAACAAGCTTAACCTCGCTCGCCCTCTTACCCTATCACAAATCGAACGCCAGCGCATCTGGCTCGTCCCCTGTGCGCGCAAGCAAACGCTCCCGGGTTCGAGACCCCGCGGCAGCACACCCTTTTTCCACCTTTTCTTCCGCGCGCAAGGGCTGGTCCCACATGTCATCCCCTCCGTTGCCACGTACACACACAGCACACCACGGGCCCCTCTGTCAGCCTGTGGGTAGGCTTTCTGCACGGTAACAACTAATTAAACGCAAATCTGTTTCTTTTTATTTTTCTAAAATCTTTAATAGGCAGAATAAACCCCTAATTGAAAATTCCATAACTTTTAAAATATAAAACCAATAAACACAAACTTTATATCTATTCTGATACAAATTTTGTAACCTTTCCAAATATCCAACTTGTGTTCTGTTTTGAATTTTCAAAATTCATTTAAATTTCAAATTTGAATAGTTCAAATGCAATTTGAAATAATTCATAACAAATTCATACTGTTTTCAAATAATACAAATAAAATATGTTTTTCACACCATTTTGAATGCTCTATTCAAATATAAATTTTGTTTTCTGGTTTGAACAATTTAAATTGCCTAAACTATTTAATTCTTGTATAATTCAATTAAAAATTGTTAATATTGTTTAATTCCTAAATAATTAATCCTAAGTCAATTTCAAATTGTGAAACATGTAATCCAACTAAAACTTGATAATCTTTTCAAATATAAAATTTGTAATTTGTTTTGCACACTCTAACTTGTTGATAACAACAATACTTGTTCAACACCATTAAGTAACTAATTTTCCAAACTTGTTAATGTTTTCTAAAGTGATTAACTATCATTCCATTGCAATTAAATTGTTATGTTATTGTTCCTCAGCATGCATGCATCATACTAATTCAACTACACCTAATGCTTAGTGATAGAACAATTAATTCAACTCCAAGCATGGGCCTCCATATGCACCCCTTTGCATATGGAATCCATTTAAATTTGTGTTTCATGTCAAGCAAGTTATTTTGATGCATCTATTAAACATGACATGCATCATCCAATGTTTGTGCACTTATGCCATGTATTGATTGCCTGTCTTCCTTCGTTGTTGTTTTTGCTTCTTCTCGAGTAGACGACGACGTTGGTACCGACGAGCCTTACGACACCACTACTCAGGACCTAGCCCAGTACGAGGCTGAGCTGCCAGGCAAGTTATCACTCACATGAATCATCGAGTTCTTTTCCACACTTGCTGTTGATACTATCTGTTGTCTACTATTGCTAGCCCTATGTATCGTTGCTTGTTCTCCGAACCCATCACATGATACCTTGAGCCATGATATTGCCAGCATCTCCATACCTACAGCCTTTGCTTGTGCCTTAGTATTATCTAGCATGCTTAGGGTTGCTTTTACTCGAGTCTGTTGTCGGTTACTACTTTTACTATCTTATTCTTGTACCGGGGCTCGTTATTAATCAATCAATCCTGTTAATTGCTAATGATAATAATAACTTGATGATAAGGCACCGGCAGGAGGCCCATGAGTGGTTTTGGAGCCTGCTAGTGTCGACCCTAATAGGAAAAGGGTCTTGTCTACTGATCCATGATGAGCGCACTACCCGCATTTGGGAAGCGAGTATGGGCGCCCCCCTCAACTTGACCTGATTCGCGTCTCGTCCAAATCGCCTCATTTAGTTCGTGTTTTCCATTTGCCGCATGCATGTTTTTGCGAGCCCAGCGCAGGGTGGAACTTTCGTAGTCGGCATATAGGGGGACACGTTCTTAGAGTGCTATGAGGGTCCATTTTCTTCTGGGCTCGATTAGCCGTGCGCCCAAGGTTCTTTGGGCTTGATGCGATGAATGGTCGGTTGTGTTGAGTGCCCCGCTTGGTGGGAGGCATCCCATCTGGCGGGATATTCATGAGTGTACGGCCAAATTGGTGCAACCCTGCAGGGATAATCTTCTCGAGAAGCCGTGTTTTCCGCGGTTATGGATTACTTGGTGAAAGTACTGGCTAACAAGTACTCAGGACAACTTTAACATAACTATCAATCATGTTTCACCCAATGATTAATAACCTGACTAGTAATAGGTTATTCACACAATAACTTGATTCACCTTATCACAACTGTGTGAGTTGTCCTCGGATTGCTTCTTTGGATAAGGGGCGAGATCCAGGATGGGTTTTGGTTGAAGTTATATTTCAGTTGGTTACAATCCTCGATCTTATCTTTTCTGTTAGCCGGAACTTGTAGTTATATTCTGTAGTTGGTTAGAGCAGCCAGCAGCAATTTTTATATCCCCTTTTCCTTCCGTTGATCCCAAGCATCTATGCTTGTGTTGACGGGTAACTCCTTGATGAACTGTGAGTCTTGCTTGCCAGTACTTGGATGTACTGACCCCGTTGGGGCTGTGGTTTACGCAGAGTTCTACTACGATTACGATGCTTCCCAGGATGGCTACTTTGTGGAGTTCGATGACGCTGCAGACGAGTAGTTAGCTGGACCAGGGCAGGATCCAGACCTTCGTGGATGGGCTTCGTTTTCCTTTATGTTCTCAGGCTTCTTAAGCCATGGATTTGTCTGTACTCAGACCCCTTTGTTTGCTTCCGCTGTTGTAATGAATGATATGTCGGGACATGTGTCCTCTGGATGACTGTATTCGATATTTTCTGCCTTAGTGAAGGCCAGTTGCCCTTATTTCATTCTTTTGTGTCTTAGAGACATTCTGTGTTATCATTCGTACCGAACTGTTGACGTACCGTGCGTGTTTGATTATGAAGTACGTCGACAGTAGTGCCTTTAGGTTCCTAGCGGATAGTTTACTTCGACGGTGGAAGCAGGGCTTGTGTTGTCGCGCATAAGCGCAGGCCTACCAGGAAGCTGGGACGTGGGAGCATGTTTGCCCCATAATCCAAGCACCTGACTTCCAGTTCGTGCGGAGAGTATCCTCTAGAAACCCAGGGTGCGACAAATGGTATCAGAGCCTGTCTGCCTGTAGGATCCCTTTTTACTGGTCGCAGTTGAGTCTAGAAACTATTTTGTAGCTATATAGGAAAAATGAAACGTGAGAGTAGGAATTCTGCCATTTTTCTTCTTTCCCCACCCACCCACCCTTTTCTGGTAAGGAAGTGAAACGTTGTTTTCTGTTCTCACCTAAACTTTCAAGTTAGGATTTCACGTGTTTTGGGTTCTCTGTAGTACCTCAGGATTTTTGGTCTCGTTTTCCCGATGTTGCTTCAATATCATGTTTTTTCAACATCCTTTCGTCCGTTCAACCTTGTTGTTGTTTTCCACTTCCTTTTTCATCTACCGGAGTCTAACCAAAACCTTCCAAATAATCTGCAGATGGGTCTCAACTACTATCCGCAGGTGGTTCGTATGACTCGCTGTGAGAGCACCGCCGGTTTTCCGGAGTTGCTGAGAGACATGGTTACCTTTCTGGGGTTCCATTGGGCACCAGAGTACCGGGTCTACGAGCACCAGCGAGAGTGTGACCAGACTTGCTACCGGGCTATCGTCTACATTCTGTCGGATGATGGCAGGAGCATTGCACACCAGTACGAGGCAGTAGGGTCCACAGTGGATATGGCCGTGCAGCAGGCAGCGTACGTGAGTGTCACCGTTCTCCGTGCTGACTATTGGGGGTTTGATAAGTCCAGTTTTCGTCACATCCCCCGTGGTTACATCACGGCAGCAGGAGCTCACTTCACTATCCACCGTGACATGGATACCTACGAGACTGATAGCTCCAGGCTACAGGTCACTGCCCAGTTCGCTAGTCACAGTGATGCCGTTGCTTCCGCACTTTCTCAGGAGTTAGCCTCAGTCCGGGAGCAGCTCCGCCTTGCTCTCACTCGTCTGGCGACGTACACCACAGACTTTGTTGGAGACGAGCGCTTCGCACGTGTCGTTCAGCCAGCTGGTCTTCCGTTGCCAGATGCTGGAGGTTACGAGCCGATCAGAGGTCCACTTCTCGATCTCGGAGCTGGTTACACAGGGATTCCCCGCTATGGAGCACAGGGATACGACGCTTCCTACTTCACCACACCGAGAGTTGCTCTCAGAGCAGTTCCTATCTACATGGATCGTCGTGATACCTACTTCCGTGGGATTCCTCCTCACCGTATCTCTCGTCGTACTACTCACCGCCGTCCTGCGTGATGAGCATGGGAGTACCGTTGTATCCATTACTAGCTGTGTCTAGTTTATCCTTTCGTTTTCGAACCATGTATTTGGTCTGTTGGATATTCTGATGTATTTGAACATGTGATGATGTACCTGTTGGTTATCTATTCATGCGTCGGAATAATCTATCTTTCGGTTACCAAGTCTATCCTTTTCTGTTGTTGTGCTAAAATGAATTTCTGTTCAGGATGCCTCCAACCAGGAACAACCCGCCACCGCCACCACCAATGGGGGAGCTGTTGGCTCAGATGACCCAAGTGGTGACACAGATGGCCCAGATCCAGGCTAACCAGCAACACAACCAGAATGCTCCAAGGGTCACCATCAAGGACTTCCTCAGCTTGGGCCCAAAAGCTTTCGTGGCAACACGTGAGCCCCTGGATGCTGATGACTGGATCCGTGACGTAGCAAGAGCTCTGGAGATAGCTCATGTTGCTGAAGAGGATAAGGTCAAGTACGCCACCTACCTACTGAAGGGTCAGGCAGCTACTTGGTGGGAGAACTACCAGGCCATGAGGGCTGGTTTTCCTATCAACTGGGGATGTTTCAAGGATGCCTTCCTGAAGCACCACATCCCGGATGGTCTCATGGAAAAGATGCGTGAGGAATTCTGCTCTCTCAGACAGGGCAAGCTGGACGTTCTCGGCTACCAGAACGAGTTCAATCGTCTCGCTCGGTACGCTGGTGACGAAGTGTCCACCGAAGCCAAGAAGATGGCAAGGTTCCGCCGAGGTTTTAACCCGGAACTGAAGTACGCTCTCACCAACATCAAGTGCAAGGACTTCGTCGAGCTTGTGAACACCGCGCTCAATGAGGAGAATGGGCGCAAGGCGTTCGAAGAGTCCCGCAAGCACTCGCGTGAGGGTGGTTCCTCCTCCAACATGACCACCCCTCCGCAGAAGCGCCGCATCTGGGTGCCAAATGGTGCTGTCACTCGGGCTCCAAATGCCCAAGCTTCTCCAGGCTTTGGTCCCCGCCCACCCAACCCATCTCAGATGCAGGGTCAGAGGTTTCCGATGGGGCAGCCAAGGCCGGGTCCTTCTCGTGTCGTCACTTGCTACAAGTGCAAGGAGACTGGACATTATGCTGACAAGTGCACTCAGAAGCAGCTACCCCTACCTCCTCGCCCCAACACCAACCAGGCTATGGTTCGTGCTCCTCCGGCTAAAGCCTTCAACTCCAACAATAGGCCTGTCGGGAGGAACGCGAGGGTGAACCATATCAAGGCCGACAAAGCCGAAGAGGCTGCTGACGTCGTTCTCGGTATATTACCCGTAAACTCTATTCCAGCTAAAGTGTTGTTTGATACTGGAGCGTCGCATTCATTTGTGTCAAAGATTTTTGCAAAAGCATACAACCTAGTTCTGGTTCCGCTAAGCAATCAAATGACTATTCACTCTCCGGGACCGCAAATGTTGACTTCCAAGATAAGCATGGACAATGAGATCCTAATTGGAGGTCGTGTATTCCTTGCTTCACTCATGTTGCTGGGAAATTCTGACATTGATGTCATTCTGGGTATGGATTGGTTGAAGACCCACAAAGCTAAAATTGACTGTGCTCAAAAGTCAATAACTCTCTCCCACACTTCAGGCCAGATAGTCTATTCTCCATATGGAACAACTTCTGCTCAGCTGTTCAGCCTTGATGCCAAACCCCTTCCGGCAATTGAAAATGTTCCGGTGGTTTGTGAATTCCCTGACGTCTTTCCAGAAGAGTTGCCAGGGATGCCTCCGGACAGAGCAGTTGAGTTCGTGATCGAGCTTGAGCCAGGTACTGCTCCAATCTCTAAGCATCCATATAAGATAGCTCCTCCTGAACTGAAATTGTTGAAGGAGCAAATCGATATGTATATGGACAAAGGTTTCATTCAGCCTAGTTCCTCCGCTTGGGGTTGCCCAACTCTGTTTGTTGCCAAGAAGGATCAAACTAAAAGACTCGTGGTTGACTATCGTCCTCTCAACGAGAAAACCATCAAGAACAAGTATCCACTTCCTCGTATCGATGATCTTTTTGATCAACTTGCTGGAGCCTCAATATTCTCAAAGTTGGACTTGAGGATGGGTTACCATCAGATAAAGATCAGAAAGGAAGATATTCCTAAGACAGCTTTCACCACAAGGTACGGTCTATATGAATACACCGTCATGTCCTTTGGTCTCACCAATGCACCGGCAACGTTCTCAAGACTCATGAATTCTGTCTTCCATGAATACCTCGACAAGTTCGTTGTGGTATATCTTGATGACATTCTAGTCTACTCAAAATCCGAGGAAGAGCATGGAGAACACCTTCGTCTCACTCTCATGAAACTTCGCGAGCATCGTTTGTATGCCAAGTTTTCCAAATGTGAGTTCTGGATTCCAGAAGTTGCATATCTTGGTCATATCATCTCTGCCAAAGGCATAGCCATTGACCCGGAAAAGGTTAAGGCAATTGTTGATTGGAAACCCCCTAAGACGGTGAAACAGGTTAGAAGCTTTCTTGGCTTGGCTAGCTATTGCCGTCGTTTCGTCCAAAACTTTTCCAAGATTGCTAAACCTCTCACTGATCTCACAAAGAAGGACAAAAAGTTCGTTTGGACTCCACAATGTGATGAGAGTTTCAACCTCCTGAAGACTAAACTCACTTCCACACTTGTTCTAGTTGGCCCCGACACCACCAAACCCTTCCAGATATTCTGTGATGCATCTCTCCAAGGCCTAGGAGCAGTTCTTATGCAAGAACGTCAAGTTGTGGCTTATGCTTCACGTCAGTTGAACCCACATGAGCAAAACTATCCCACTCATGATCTTGAACTTGCAGCAGTTGTGTTTGCCCTCAAGAAATGGAGACAATACTTGTTGGGTAACAAAACTGAAATCTTTTCCGATCACAAGAGTCTGAAATACATCTTCACTCAGCCAGATCTGAACCTCAGGCAAAGGAGATGGATTGAGAAGATTAAAGACTTTGATCTCACCATTTCTTACACTCCAGGCAAGGCTAATGTTATGGCCGATGCTCTCAGTCGCAAATCCTATTGCAATAATCTCATGATCATGGAAAGCCAACCTCCACTTCATGAAGAATTCCAGAAGCTGAACCTTGGTCTTGTTCCTGAAGGATACCTTGCTAGCTTGACAGCCAGTCCAACTCTCGAGGACAAGATTCGTTCTGAACAACTTCGTGATAATGAAATCAAAAAGATTGTGGATCACATCAGGGAGGGCAATGATAAATTCAAGTCCTTCTCAATTGATGACAAGGGAACTGTGTTCTTCGAAGGACGCATTGCAGTCCCTCAGATTCAAAGTCTCAAGGATATCATTCTCAAGGAGGCTCATGAAACTCCTCTATCCATTCACCCTGGAAGTACAAAGATGTACCAGGATCTCAAGACTCTGTATTGGTGGCCTGGCATGAAACGTGAAATTGCTCAATACGTTTCTGAATGCGACGTTTGTCAACGTGTTAAGGCAGTCCATCAGAAGACAGCAGGTCTACTCCAACCTCTGAAAATTCCTGAGTGGAAGTGGGACATGATTGAAATGGACTTCGTTACTGGGTTTCCAAAGTCCAAAAAGGGCAACGATGCAATCTTCGTTGTTATTGATCGTCTCACTAAGGTTGCTCACTTCTATGCTGTAAAGGAAACTATCTCAGCTAGCCAGTTAGCAGAGCTCTACACAGCAAAGGTTGTTCCCCTTCATGGTGTTCCATTGGAAATAAGCTCAGACCGTGGAAGTATTTTCACTTCTCATTTCTGGAAGAGCTTTCAAGAAGCATTGGGCACTAAACTTCTGTTCAGCACAGCTTATCACCCTCAGTCTCAGGGGCAAGTCGAAAGAGTCAATCAGATTCTCGAGGATATGCTCAGAGCATGTGGTCTCTCCTTTGGCATGAAATGGGAGGATTGCCTTCCATATGCTGAATTCTCCTACAACAACAGCTACCAGGCAAGCCTAGGCATGGCACCATTTGAGGCACTGTATGGTCGCAGATGCAGGAGTCCAATCAATTGGTCTGGAGCTGGTGAACGTTCACTTTTAGGCCCTGACATTGTTAAGGAAGCCGAGGAGAAAGTTCGTATCATTCGTGACAATCTCAGGATTGCTCAGTCTCGTCAGAAGAGCTATTATGATAGCAAGCACAGGGATATGGTCTATGCACCTGGTGATAAGGCATATCTCCGTGTAACTCCCCTCAGAGGCACTCATCGTTTTGGTGTGAAAGGAAAGCTTGCACCAAGATACATTGGTCCTTTCAACATCCTCTCAAGACGTGCAGAGAATGCTTATCGTCTTGAACTTCCAGAAAAACTTTCCAAAGTGCACGATGTGTTCCACGTGTCACAACTCAAGAAGTGTTTCAAAGATCCAGATCGTGCAGTTGATCATGATTCCATTGAGCTGCAAGATGATCTATCTTATGAGGAGCACCCTATTCGTATTCTCGATGAGACCGAGCGTAAGACTCGCAACAAGAGCACCAAGTTCTTGAAAGTCCAATGGTCGCATCATTCTGATAAAGAGGCAACGTGGGAGACCGAAGAGGATCTTCGCAAGAAGTATCCAGACCTGTTCAATTCTCAGTAGGGAATCTCGGGGCGCGATTCCTTCAAGGGGGGGCGTTTTGTAACATCCCAAGTATGAAAATACCCCTAGAATGTTTTGTTCCTTGTTTTATTTCAAGCAATGCATCATGTCATCATGTTTACTTATTGTTTGCAATTGTTTCCATCTGTTTTATTCTGTTTTCACAACTCAAATTCAAACCTTTTTCAAACATGGTTTCATACTTGCTCTGTTACAACCTTTGGAACCAAAATAACAAACAAAAACAACCCTTTTATTCCTTGTTTTCATTTATGAAATTATTTCCTCAAATCATTCCTTTTAATTCCACCAATTAAATTCAAACCATTTCCAAATTATCAAATCAGTACCTTTTGGGAAACCATAAAAATCACCAAACTTTTCTACCCTCTAAATCATTCTAAAACCCTAGGGGTAACCCTATTTTGTTATTCATGTTTTATTAAAGTTTTATTAAACTCAAAAATCCCTCTATTTTGAATTCAAACACAAACCATAATTTTAAATTTCAATTTTTGAAATCCAAGTTGATAATGTGGTTTCTAATTGTTTAAAAAGCTTAACCTAATTTTTCTATAATTTTTCTCAAAGAAATCCTTAACAGATTTCTTCTAAAAGCAAAAGTACAAAAAAAAATAAAAACAGAAAAGAATAAAACAGAAAAACGAGCGGCACCTAACTAACCCTAATCTAGCCCAGCCCGTTTAACACTCGGCCTGGTACCCCTTCCCCCTCCACGTCGCTGTCCAGGGTGACGTCATGCGTACGATGCCTTCCCCATCGTCGATCTCCTCCTGGAGCTCCCCGATGGCCGCCGTACAACCTCCACCAGCTCGATAAAACTCCCACCGTTCCCTCCTGCCGCCGCAAACCCTAGCTACCTTCCCCTCCTTTCCCTACCGCCGCCGTCCGCCCTCGCTGCCTCCTCTCTGCTTCTCTCTCGCTTGTCTGAACCCACCGGAGACGCCGCCGTCAGACCACCGCCAGCCGCTCGTCGCCTTGGTCACCTCGAGAGGGATCCGTGGCCGGGGATGGATCCGAGGCGCGTCCAGCAACCTCACCGCGTCCTCGCCGTCCGCTGGGAGCAGCTGTGAACGCCGCGCCATCGCCGGGGACCTCCGCCGCTCGCTGCTTCGCCTCTGTCGACAGAACATCGACGATCAGAGCGTGGTGAGCGCCCAACTCTTCTCCTCCTCTCCCCGTACGCTTCCAGCAACATCACCGAAGGCACCGCACGCACCAGCGCCCCACTAGCCGCGACATCTTGCCCCACGAGCACCGCGGCGCCGCGCTGTTGCCGCCGGCCGTCAGTCTCGCGCCTGTCGCTGAATGTTCAGTTTCGTCAGGCATAGCTGACAGAAACAAGCTTAACCTCGCTCGCCCTCTTACCCTATCACAAATCGAACGCCAGCGCATCTGGCTCGTCCCCTGCGCGCGCAAGCAAACGCTCCCGGGTTCGAGACCCCGCGGCAGCACACCCTTTTTCCACCTTTTCTTCCGCGCGCAAGGGCTGGTCCCACATGTCATCCCCTCCGTTGCCACGTACACACACAGCACACCACGGGCCCCTCTGTCAGCCTGTGGGTAGGCTTTCTGCACGGTAACAACTAATTAAACGCAAATCTGTTTCTTTTTATTTTTCTAAAATCTTTAATAGGCAGAATAAACCCCTAATTTGAAAATTCCATAACTTTTAAAATATAAAACCAATAAACACAAACTTTATATCTATTCTGATACAAATTTTGTAACCTTTCCAAATATCCAACTTGTGTTCTGTTTTGAATTTTCAAAATTCATTTAAATTTCAAATTTGAATAGTTCAAATGCAATTTGAAATAATTCATAACAAATTCATACTGTTTTCAAATAATACAAATAAAATATGTTTTTCACACCATTTTGAATGCTCTATTCAAATATAAATTTTGTTTTCTGGTTTGAACAATTTAAATTGCCTAAACTATTTAATTCTTGTATAATTCAATTAAAAATTGTTTAATATTGTTTAATTCCTAAATAATTAATCCTAAGTCCAATTTCAAATTGTGAAACATGTAATCCAACTAAAACTTGATAATCTTTTCAAATATAAAATTTGTAATTTGTTTTGCACACTCTAACTTGTTGATAACAACCAATACTTGTTCAACACCATTAAGTAACTAATTTTCCAAACTTGTTAATGTTTTCTAAAGTGATTAACTATCATTCCAATTGCAATTAAATTGTTATGTTATTGTTCCTCAGCATGCATGCATCATACTAATTCAACTACACCTAATGCTTAGTGATAGAACAATTAATTCAACTCCAAGCATGGGCCTCCATATGCACCCCTTTGCATATGGAATCCATTTAAATTTGTGTTTCATGTCAAGCAAGTTATTTTGATGCATCTATTAAACATGACATGCATCATCCAATGTTTGTGCACTTATGCCATGTATTGATTGCCTGTCTTCCTTCGTTGTTGTTTTTGCTTCTTCTCGAGTAGACGACGACGTTGGTACCGACGAGCCTTACGACACCACTACTCAGGACCTAGCCCAGTACGAGGCTGAGCTGCCAGGCAAGTTATCACTCACATGAATCATCGAGTTCTTTTCCACACTTGCTGTTGATACTATCTGTTGTCTACTATTGCTAGCCCTATGTATCGTTGCTTGTTCTCCGAACCCATCACATGATACCTTGAGCCATGATATTGCCAGCATCTCCATACCTACAGCCTTTGCTTGTGCCTTAGTATTATCTAGCATGCTTAGGGTTGCTTTTACTCGAGTCTGTTGTCGGTTACTACTTTTACTATCTTATTCTTGTACCGGGGCTCGTTATTAATCAATCAATCCTGTTAATTGCTAATGATAATAATAACTTGATGATAAGGCACCGGCAGGAGGCCCATGAGTGGTTTTGGAGCCTGCTAGTGTCGACCCTAATAGGAAAAGGGTCTTGTCTACTGATCCATGATGAGCGCACTACCCGCATTTGGGAAGCGAGTATGGGCGCCCCCCTCAACTTGACCTGATTCGCGTCTCGTCCAAATCGCCTCATTTAGTTCGTGTTTTCCATTTGCCGCATGCATGTTTTTGCGAGCCCAGCGCAGGGTGGAACTTTCGTAGTCGGCATATAGGGGGACACGTTCTTAGAGTGCTATGAGGGTCCATTTTCTTCTGGGCTCGATTAGCCGTGCGCCCAAGGTTCTTTGGGCTTGATGCGATGAATGGTCGGTTGTGTTGAGTGCCCCGCTTGGTGGGAGGCATCCCATCTGGCGGGATATTCATGAGTGTACGGCCAAATTGGTGCAACCCTGCAGGGATAATCTTCTCGAGAAGCCGTGTTTTCCGCGGTTATGGATTACTTGGTGAAAGTACTGGCTAACAAGTACTCAGGACAACTTTAACATAACTATCAATCATGTTTCACCCAATGATTAATAACCTGACTAGTAATAGGTTATTCACACAATAACTTGATTCACCTTATCACAACTGTGTGAGTTGTCCTCGGATTGCTTCTTTGGATAAGGGGCGAGATCCAGGATGGGTTTTGGTTGAAGTTATATTTCAGTTGGTTACAATCCTCGATCTTATCTTTTCTGTTAGCCGGAACTTGTAGTTATATTCTGTAGTTGGTTAGAGCAGCCAGCAGCAATTTTTATATCCCCTTTTCCTTCCGTTGATCCCAAGCATCTATGCTTGTGTTGACGGGTAACTCCTTGATGAACTGTGAGTCTTGCTTGCCAGTACTTGGATGTACTGACCCCGTTGGGGCTGTGGTTTACGCAGAGTTCTACTACGATTACGATGCTTCCCAGGATGGCTACTTTGTGGAGTTCGATGACGCTGCAGACGAGTAGTTAGCTGGACCAGGGCAGGATCCAGACCTTCGTGGATGGGCTTCGTTTTCCTTTATGTTCTCAGGCTTCTTAAGCCATGGATTTGTCTGTACTCAGACCCCTTTGTTTGCTTCCGCTGTTGTAATGAATGATATGTCGGGACATGTGTCCTCTGGATGACTGTATTCGATATTTTCTGCCTTAGTGAAGGCCAGTTGCCCTTATTTCATTCTTTTGTGTCTTAGAGACATTCTGTGTTATCATTCGTACCGAACTGTTGACGTACCGTGCGTGTTTGATTATGAAGTACGTCGACAGTAGTGCCTTTAGGTTCCTAGCGGATAGTTTACTTCGACGGTGGAAGCAGGGCTTGTGTTGTCGCGCATAAGCGCAGGCCTACCAGGAAGCTGGGACGTGGGAGCATGTTTGCCCCATAATCCAAGCACCTGACTTCCAGTTCGTGCGGAGAGTATCCTCTAGAAACCCAGGGTGCGACAGATGATTTATTTTGCCTCGGAATATTTGTATAACTTTTATGCCCCTATTAATTTGTTTGTCGCAAGCATGATGATGATAGTTGTTGCTCTCTTGATTGTCACTCCTAGTCTATTGCTAGCCTTCAACTGTACCGACTATGATCTCTACTCGTGCATCCAACTCCCAAAAACCAAAATTTCCAAATGTGTCCATCATACCTACCTATATGTGGTATTTCACGACCACTCCAAGTAAATTTCTCATGTGCTACCTTTATGTCGAGGCATCATAGTAGTTTTCATAGACGGGGGTTCCATGAGACCACGGTAGAGACGTGGGGTAACGGGATCGCGTGGTAGACAGTAAACACAGGATTTACCCAGGTTCGGTACGTCGCGATAGTACGACGTGCCTACTCCTGCACTTCTCACTAATCAGGGCTAAAGCCTGGAAACAGGATTACAATGTGAGGTTTTGGATCTAGCTACTCGCAGAGGATCAACTTCTCGGCGAGTTAGCCTATAGCTTCCCTGTTATTCGTTGGTTGTTTTGTTTATCTCCCGTCCGGCTTTATATAATAGCCGGATTAGGGCTTACAGAATAGGAAACCTAGAAGACTACGGTAACTATAACTTGGAAAGTAAGAAATCCGTCTTCTCCTCCAAGCCAGATCACACGGGCCGTGATCCGGGTTCTTCTAGAATCCGGCTTCTGTGCGTCATGTTACTGGGCCGCCCAATGGACCATAGCCCACTACCACTTGGGCCACCCTGGTAACCAGGCACTTTCACTACCATCTTATATACCCCTGTACGGTATATATCCGACAGTAGCCCCCAAGAAGGATTAAAACTCTGATTTGCCGTCTTTCGCCAAATGTGCTTTGTCCGAGAAATTTTAATCAGCAGTCTTGATTCTTCTTATTCTCCTTCTTTTGAAAGAGATGGTAACGTGAAACTCGGAATCCTGAAAATCCGGCTTTTCTCTCACGATCCTTCGTGGAGAAGGAACTTCTTACGTCAGCGCACTTAATCATGCTGACGTAAGGGACGTTTGGGTTTTACGCGGAAAACCCAGTAACATATCTCTGACAGATTCTCACGGGAAACGAGGAGATAAACATCATTACCCTGTCGTTTCATTTCCCGGATTTTCCGGCGAGTGACACGCGTTGATCATCCAACGGTCAAAATAGCCGTTGGCACGTATCTTGACGGATTTCTGGCTATAAATAGCCGTCTTCGTCCTCGTCAAAAACCTTCCGCACTCTCACTGTCCACGCCATTGCCGCGCACAAGCCCCCGAACGAAGAACCATCCCGAGCACATGAACGCACCCAGAGCACCAGCGCAACGCGCCGCCACCAAATGGCAACCTCGCCGTCGTCCCCCACTCGCTCCGCCGCGCTCACTGTCGACGATATCATCAACGACCTGGATCCGCAACTTGGATCCCCAACGCACGTCGGCGACGAGCCAGAAAAGACCGCGGCCTCTGCGGCGGGCGGAGAGGATCTTTCCGCCGCCGCGAACGCTGCGGGCTCGAGCTCCACACCCTCCCCGCCGTTTGCTCCCGAAACGGCGGAGGACAAGATCCAGCTTCTCGGCGACGAGCTCGCCGCTGCGGAAGCCGCCGCGTCCGCCGCCGCCGGAGCGGATGAAGAGGTGGAAACTGCAGGCAATTGGATTGCCTGCAGCATTCCGCCAGCCCTCCTTCCAAACCTGGAAAAGGAGGGCCTGATTCTTAAAGGGAAATGGCGGCTCCCTGAAGACGAGAACGAGCCAATGCCGAGAGACGGCGAAAGGGTCCTTCTTTCCTCCCATCTCCTAAGAGGTATGGGGCTTCCGCCTTCCGCTTTCTTCCTCCAAATCCTCTCCCACTACAAGATCCAACCTCATAACCTGCCACCCAACTCCATTCTTTATATGGCCGGGTTCCAGGCCCTATTTGAGGGTTACTTAGGTTTAGAACCTAGGTTAGATTTTTGGATGTATTGTTTCGGGGTTAAGCAGAACTCCTCGGAGGGCGCACTCCCGACTTGCGGGACCATCTCCTTTACTCTTCGGAGGTTTAGGGAAGATTGGTTCCCCAAGATCAAGACATCAGAATCCGTCAAATTTTGGACGGGTTCTTTCTTCTACCACCCCGATGTGCCTTTCCCAAAAAAGGCCATCGGGGTTACACCTTTCTCCAACACTGCTGCCATTCCCCAAGACAATTGGGGAATGGAAGCCGTCCAGGTTCTGCCGCCTGATCTTCTAAGGATCAAGCGGCGCATCACCAAGCTCACCTCCTCCGATCCACCTCTAACTGGCATGGACACGGTCCTTTGCTGGTTAAATAGGCGGATCCAACCGTTGGCCAATCACGGTGGCCGCCTCTTGTGCGAATACACGGGTGCCAATGACCCAATGCGGACATCCATCAAGGATTGGTCTCCAAGGGATCTTCGACGGCACGCAAACCAGTTGGTCGCATCTCGCGACCAATACGAAGCGAGTCGGCCGATGTACACGGCCGACAATCCGGCTCCCAAGGTATCTTTTCCGTCATTTGGGTATAGTTTTAACATTCTTTCTCGGATTTTCCTGCTTCTGACTCTGATTTGTTTTTTCGACAGTTCGCTGAACTTCCAGACTCGGAGTTAGCCTCCGAAGCTGAGCTGGATGCCTTGCGTACTGCCACTACAGGTGGGCGCAAGCGCAAGAAGATTTCTTCCTCTGAGGAAGTTATCGACCTTGACGGGATCCCCGTCGCCACTTCCTGGTTCTTTCTTTTGGGTTCTTTTCTTTCATGGAAATTTTTCTTCCGTCTTCGGAGTTTTAACTTTTCCGGGTTTTTTGTTTTCAGCCTGCCTCCCTCCAGCCTAAAGCCGAAGAAGCTGAAGAAACACAAAGTTGTTTTCAGCCGAGGCAGTCAACCTTCTCCCGTCATCGCCTCGGATACACCGTCCACGATGGCGGAAGAGCACGCTGCAGCCCCCAACACCAAGCCCCTAGAGCCCAGCCAGCCCGTTGTGTCAAACACGGACACGAGGGGAAGGGCGGCTCCAGAGGTGGGAAAACCTTCTCGGACATTTGACGAGGAGATTCCCACTTTTGACAAGGAATTCAAGATTATCAATGACGGCCTAAGCGAGGCCGGAACCCTTTTTGCGGAATACGCAAAAGGGTTCAATGAAAACTTGGCAGGTTTGCAACGAATGAGCCAGGTATGTAACTCTAGCCCCAATCATTAAACCAAATGTACGATTTTTTGCTTTGATGCTTTTTGTAATTATTCTTTTCCTTGCTATGTTCCAGCAAACCGCCGAAGCCATTAACATGGAAGTTTTCAACAAACTCTCCATTAAGAATAAAGAAGTTAGAAATCTTCTTTCTATTCTTGAAGAGAGAGAGGCGGAGCTGGCGTCGTCTCAGCTCGCTTTGTCGGAAACAGCAGGTAAACATTTTTCCTCTGAAGTTTTCGATTCAATTTTCTGTCTAAGTACTTATTCCGGAAATTTTCTAAACTCGGAATTTTCCTTGCTTTCCAGCTGCTTTGGCTAAGGCCAAGCAAATAACTGAAGATGCCGGCAATGCCGAGAATCTCCGAAAGGAGAATTTGGATCTTCACAAGGATCTTGTGAAGACTCGAAAAGATTTGGAGGCCAGTAATCTGGCCCTTGGAGTTGCTAATTCCAAGGCTTCCGAACAGGAGGAGAAGGACAAATCCACCATTCAGGATTTGGAAAACGCCCTAAACCTTCGCCTGGAGGAAATCTCCGAGATTGACAAGCTTATCGGTAAGTTACTGATACTTTTACAATTTTTCCATGTCTTGCCTTCTTTCTCTGTTTTTCACCTAACCCTTTTGGTTGTTTTGTTGGAAAAAACAGGAGACACCCCAGATGGTACTCGGCTTGAAGGGATCCGAGCCTTTGGGAAGACATGGACTTCGATCAGAGCTGCTGGAATGCAGCTGGTCAATAAGTTCCTTCCCGCCAGGACTGGGGAGTTCTCGGAAGTTGAAAAACTTCCGGGTGCCATCATGGAGGTGGCGGAGTCCAGGGAGTCCATCCTGCGTTCCGCTGCACGGGGTGGTGCGCGCATGGCACTCGGCCTTATGCGTATGCACTACCCTGGTGCTAAATCTTGGCGCGTGGCGTCCGGTGTCCCTCAAGGATACACGGATACTCAGCGAAATACATCTTTGATGAAATCAAAGGCCACGCCACCCAGATTGCCTCCATGGTAAATATCTCCGTCAATTATCCAGAGGAGGAGATCCCTCCAATCCCCGAGGACGACAGCAGCGAGGAGGAGTCGGATGCTTGAAGGGCTACCTTGAACCTGGATAGCGAAAGTAGACAATAGGAGCATTACTGTTCTTTCAATGTAATCCAAAATGTAATGTTTCTATTTGTATGAATGAAAACTCCGCCTTTTGCAGCTTTGAATTATGAAATTCCTTGCAAGATTGTCGGGTTTAATTATTCCTTTATCTTCTAAGTTCTCTGGCATATGTGTTTTACCTGTCTTTAGCGTTTTGAAAAAAAATGGCTCAGTAGTATTATGAAGCATCATGCTGAGTAACTGGATATAACCAATCAGTTCAAACTCAGAAACATGGATCATACTAAAGACAATTTTTTTTACAAACTAGCTTCAGTGACCCGACACACATTCGATCAGATAATGCTTAGCGAATTTTAAGGAACTTTTTTGAAACTTGGGCACGCAGGCACAATCCGAGTTTCCTTTAGCCATTAGCAGGCTGAAATCATTCAGTTTTTTAACGCCGAGCACGCATGCACAATTCGGGTTAACATTGAGTATTTTGTAAGATCATTGGGAAATAGATAAGGTGGAATCATGCTTTATACTATAGTGAACTTGTAAAAACATGGATATCAGAATTCCGACGACTTTATTTCATGATCTCAAAAGATGTTTACATAGATATTGAACTAAGTATAGAAGGGACGTAACTGCTGGATGCTCCAAGGCCTCTTTGTCTCTCCTAGCTCATCATCTATCTTTCTCTTTCTTTTGCGATTCGGCTTCTCGGGATCATCTTCCGTATCTCGAATGTCGACAAGATAGTACGATCCATTCTTCATGGCTTTACTTATGACAAATGGTCCTTCCCATACTGGGGCTAATTTATGCTTCCTTTGCTGCACCAGCCTCAGCACTAGGTCACCTTCTTTAAAAGAACGATGCCTGATTTTCCGACTATGGTAACGTCGCAAACCTTGCTGGTAAATGGCGGATCTTTGAAGCACAAGCTCTCGTTCCTCTTCTAGGAGATCAACGGCATCCTGTCGTGCTTCTTCGGCATCTGATTCGTCGAAATCTTGCACTGTTGGACTATCATAGATCATGTCTGTTGGGAGAATAGCTTCCGCGCCGTAAACTAGGAAGAACGGGGTTTGCCCAGTAGACCTATTTGGCGTCGTTCGAATACTCCAGATCACGGAAGGTAGCTCTTCTACCCATGCTCCGGCCGCTCTGTGAAGAGGAGTTTCAAGTCTTGGGCGTATTCCTTGCAGGATTGAGCTATTCATTCGCTCAACCTGTCCATTGGATTGCGGGTGTGCCAGAGATGCTAGATCTAGGCGAATTACCGTTTGTCGACAATATCTTGCCAACTCTCCGATGGAGAAATTTGTCCCGTTGTCGGTTATTATGCTGTGTGGAACACCGTATCTCATCACCAAGTCGATGATGAAATTTCTAGCAGTTGCACCATCCAGATTTTTGATGGGTTTGGCCTCCACCCATTTGGTGTACTTATCCACTGCTACTAGCAAATGAGTAAGTCCGCCTCTTGCAGTTTTGAACGGTCCCATCATATCTAGCCCCCAGACCGCAAACGGCCACGTAATGGGGATAGTTTTAAGCGCTTGGGCCGGCAAATTAGTCTGTTTGGCGTAGTATTGACACCCTGCACATGTATTAACTATGTGCTCAGCGTCTGTCTTGGCTGTTAGCCAGAAAAACCCCGCTCGGAATGCTTTCTTAACTATGCTTTTTGATTGAGCATGATGTCCGCAATCTCCAGCATGGATTTCTTCTAGTATTTCTCTTCCTTCTTCTGGTGAGATACACCGCAGAAAGATTCCGGAAGTACTGCGTTTATACAGGCAGTTATCAATTACCGTGTATCCTTTGCATCGACGCTGTATTTGTCTTTTCAAGACTTCATCTGCTTCTTCCGGGTACTTCTGATTAACTAAGAAGTTTAAATATGGAATCGTCCAATCTGGTTTAACGAGCATAACTTCAATGGATTTGGAAGCCAGAGGATAATCAACATCTCCACCTTTTATGGATGGCTCATGCAAGTGCTGAACAAATACCCCTGGTGGTAGAGTTTTTACCCTTTCCGATCCCATGCGGGCTAATGCATCCGCGTTCCAGTTTTCCTCCCTTTTGATGTGGAGTACCTCGAACCCAAAGAAACAAATGGCGAATTCGTCCACCGTTCTTCTGTATTCGGCCATTATAGGGATTTTTGCGTCCCAAGTTTGGTTAAGCTGATGTTGTACCAAATCCGAGTCTCCATAGCACAAGATGCGCTTTACTCCTATTTCCTTTGCAATATGCAAGCCATGAAGCAGAGCTTCGTATTCTGCCACGTTATTACTGGCGTTGAAGTGTATTTGCAATACGTATTCCATTGTATCGCCTTTTGGGGATTTTAAGACTACACCAGCTCCAGCGCCCTCCTTCATCTTGGATCCGTCAAAGTGCATGATCCAATACTCGGACTCCGGCATTGGTGTTTTCTCCATTGCTTCCGTCCAGTCGGCGACAAAGTCTGCCAAAACCTGGGATTTTATTGCCGTCCTTGGCTGGTACTTAATGTCGAAGGCTGCTAGCTCGATACCCCATTTGGCTACCCGGCCAGTTGCCTCCGCATTGTTTATTATATCCCCTAGTGGTGCTTTACATACCACTGTTATGGAATGCCCTTGGAAGTAATGGCGCAGTTTTCTAGATGCGAAAAACACACCATATGCCAGTTTCTGATAATGCGGGTACCTTTGTTTGGATTCGGAGAAAACTTTGCTTATGTAATATACCAGATGCTGATCTGGTATGCTTTGTTCATCCTTCTTCCGTTCCACAACAATTACGGCACTAATAACCCGGTTTGTAGCCGTAAGGTACAGTAACATGGGTTCTTCGTCTTTTGGGGATGCCAAAATCGGAGCATTCATCAAAGTTTCCTTTAGTTGGGTTAACGCTGCATCGGCCTCTTCTGTCCATTCAAATTTGTCGGATTTCTTCAGCAACTTGTAGAGTGGTAGGGCTTTATCCCCCAGCCTACTAATAAATCTGCTGACGGCAGCGGCTGAACCCGTCAATCTTTGGACATCTTTTACGCACGTAGGCTTCGAGATGTTCAAGATGGCTTTTATCTTTTCCGGGTTAACTTCTATTCCTCTGTGAGAAACGATAAAACCCAGAAGCTTTCCTGAGGGAACCCCGAATACACACTTAGATGGATTTAACTTCATCTTGTAAGTGCGCAAGTTTTCGAAAGTTTCTCGTAGATCCTCAAGGAGTGTATATTTTTTCCTTGGTTACGACAGCAATGTCGTCCACGTAAACATGGACGTTTTTGCCAATCTGACTATGCAAACAACGTTGCATGCAACGCTGGTAGGTTGCTCCTGCGTTCTTCAGGCCAAATGGCATGGTTACGTAGTAATACGTCCCGTATGGGGTTATGAAAGAAGTCTTAATTTGATCTTCCTTTTTCATGCGTATTTGGTGGTACCCGGAGTATGCATCCAAAAAGCACAAAAGCTCAGAGCCTGCAGTGGCATCTATTATTTGATCGATTCGCGGTAACGCAAACCTATCTTTCGGACACAATTTGTTCAAGCTTGTGTAATCTATACACATTCTAAGAGCAGTAGTGTCTTTCTTCGGTACTAATACCGGATTTGCGGACCATTCAGTGTGGATTACTTCCTGGATGAAATCTGCTGCTAAAAGCCGGATTATTTCCTTGCCAATAGCCTTCCGTCTTCTTCCGTCGAATCGACGGAGACCTTGTTTGACGGGTTTTGATCCTGGAATTACCTTGAGTTGGTGCTCAGCAAGTTCCCTGGGTACGCCTGGCATGTCAGCTGGACACCAGGCAAAAATATCCCAGTTCTCACGGAGGAACTTGATGAGCTCACCTTCCTATTTGTCGGTCATCCCAGTGCCTACAACAACGAATTTTGTCGGATCTTTAGGATTTAGGATTACCTGTCTTGTATTCTCGGACGCCTTGAAGCTGTCTGTTGGCTTCCGGGTTTCTTTTCCTGCCGGCATTTCTGTCGGCGATACCTCCTTGGCCAATTCCTTCAGTTCTTCCTTTGCTATGACTCTCTGAGCGCAAAGGGCGTTTTCTTTCTCGAACTCATTTGCTAGCTTAAAATCACCAGCTATGGTGATTACTCCTCCTTTGGGTCCTGGCATCTTCAGCTTGTTATAAATATAACAGGATCTTGCCATGAATTTGGCGAAAGCTGGACGTCCGAGTATTGCGTGATACACGCTTTCGAACGACACTACTTCGAAGGATACTTTTTCCTGCCGGAAGTGATCTTTATCTCCGAAGGTGACATCTAGGGAAATTTCTCCTAGGGATCGTTCTTGTCTGCCAGGAACAATGCCGTGGAAGCGTATGTTGCTGTAATTGAGCTGGGACTCGGAAATCTTCAGATGCTTCAATGTATCCAAGTACATTATATTAATGCTGGATCCTCCATCCATCAGCACTCTTCTTAGCCTAGTGTTCTGGACAATAGGGCTTACGACAAGAGCTTGTGTGCCGGTTTCAGTGATATTCCCGGGATGATCAGACTGATCCCAGGTAATTGGTGTGTTGGAGTACTTCAAGAATTTCGGGGTTGCCGGAACAACCGCGTTTATTTCTCGAAGTGTTCTTTTGGCCACCTTTGCTGATGGAGTTGCTAGGAATGTTAGCATTGCTTCTCCATCAACTCTCGGAAATTTGGGTTCGCCCTTTCGCTGTTGTTCCTGGATTTTTTCATCAGTGTCCGATTCACTGTCTTCTTTTTCAGCTTCTGGCTTTTGTTTGGTGGGTTTCCTTTTGGAACCCTTCCCCTTATTTCCGGATCCTGCACTGCCTTTCATGTGCTTATTCAGCCGACATTGTGCGTTTGTATGGGTGGGTTTCCCAAATTGTGAATGGTGGACACAAGGTTCTGACTTAATCCTCTCCCACTCCTCTGGAGTGTAATTGATTGGATCTGGGCTGCGTCCTTTCCACTTATTCCCTTTTTCACTTCCAAAGTCTATGTTGACCTCTTTGGGTTTTGTCGTTGTTTCAGGAGTTCCTTTTTTGTCAGAACGAGGGGTTTTCTTAGCAAGTATCAGTGATTCGATATTACCCCCTCTTGCTCTGATGTCGTCTTTGGCTGCAGCATGTTCGTTGGCGGCTGTAAGCATAGATCCGAGATCTTTGTGCTGTTTGGAACCAACCATGAACGGTACAAGTCCGGGTTTTAGGCCATTGACGGAAGCATGCATTGCTTGTACGCCAGTTACTCCAGAACAACTATTCTTCATTGCCGTCCATCTGGAGATGAAATCCACGTATGGTTCATCCTCGAATTGGGTGCAACGGTTCAGCTGGTTGATGCTGTTCGGGCGTTTGTATGTTCCCCGGAAATGCTGAGTAAATACTCGAGCCATATCATCCCAGCTATCGACAGTTCTTGATGGTAATCCATTGATCCAATCTCTGGCTCCATCCAGTAACATTAGGGGAAGAAACTTGACAGCTTCCAAATCTGTCCCATTGTTGATCTGGACGGCTGTATAATAGTCTGAGAGCCAGGTGTCCGGGTTTGTGCTGCCGGTATATTTTTGGTAGGTTGGACCAACTTTGGCGAAGCCAGAATGCAGGGTTATCCTTCGGATCCTATCAGTGAAACACTTAGGACCAAAGTATAGGTCATCCTTCTCCGCTCTATCAATGTGCGCGGAATATCTTCCGGCTGAATGGACAGAAGGGGATCTACTCCTTTCTTTTCCATTGTTGCGCGGACGCGCTTTTCCGGAATTGTACCTATCTCTTCCATGATCACGTCCTTTTGGATTAGGCGGAGTCCTGCTCCTGTGCCTTTCTTTATCCTTAGGGGGTGTCCGGGATCTCTCACGTCTGTGAGGTGTATCGTATCTTCCGGCTTTCTCAGCTGGGTTTCTCGGAGGTGGCATTGTTTTGCCGTCATTCCGGTATTTTTCTTCCCGATCGTGGGGTTTAAGTCCACCTTTCGGGGGATGGGATCCGGTTCGGGACGCTTCATCCCTATTGTCGGGGTTTTTCTTGTCTTTTCTCGGATCCTCTTTTTTATCCTTTGAATTGTCTGAATCTCCAGGTTCCTCTGGTCCAGGTGCTCCAGCGGCGCAAGTAGCTGTTTTGCATAAGGCGGAGTTATCCTGCAGTCTTCCTGATCGCTCTTGGGCCCGCTGTTGTTGTTGCAATGCTTTTCCTAGGAAAGCATACACCCCTTGAAGTTTTTCACCGTTGGAGTACAGATCATTGTTCAGGATGGCGAACGCTGCTTCCGCGTTTTCTGCTGCGGTTTTATAAATTGGTTCGCCTCTGGCATCTTTGCCGTTTACCTGCTTTTGCCAAGATGGGTTGTGAAACCTTTCTTTTGGCGGCAGTACTTCCGGTCTTACGATTTCGGGTAACCTTGTAGGTTTAATGCCAGATCTATTCTTTCTCTCGTACTCCTCTATTTCTTCCTTCATGAGCTTAATGTCATCCTGGGTTTTTTGGAGGTGTTGCCGAGATCTGAGTAGATGTTGCTGTTGCCTTTGGAAAGCTTGCCTCCTGGCTTCCAGCATCTCAGGGGGTTCATTTGCTCCCACTGGCGTTTGCAACAGCTCTTGCTCTTCCTGTTCCGTCATTGGCGGAACAAGGATTTCTTTGATTTTCTTCTCCGCAGTCTTTGTTTTGCTAGCATCTCCTACTTCCAGGTTTTCATCAGCTTGATCAGCTGATTTTTTCTTCCGGATTTTGTATTGGAGTTTCTTAGCAGCACGATGCTTTTTCTTGGAAGAGGGAGGCTTTTTGACAGGCTCATCCTCTGTCAATTCCTTGACATTGGGAAATACCGGAGAAGTTTCTCCGTCTTCTCTCTCTTCCTCTGGCGGAGGGGTTTTAGGGCTTTCCTGGCTGCCGGCGTCCGTGGTATCAGCTGGTTTCGCCATTAGCACTTCATGGAATCCCTCTTGAAAAGATTTAACTTTCCTTTCGAAGGCGTCCGCGTCTTCGTCTTCGGAATCAAAATCCTCTGATCCGGTTTCCGACTCTAATCTTGCCTCAATGGCGGCTAGTACGGATTCTGCTTCCGAGTTCATCGTCTCGTTGACGGATGTCGGATATTCCGCCTGTATGACGGGTATCGGGTCTTCCGTTGCTGTGACGGGTGTGTTTTTGTCTGCCTCTTGCACGGGATTTACGTCATCCGTGTTTTCGGCGACTTCGGACTACACCATGCCGATAAAGTGTGTGTCACTTTTTTGTCGGCGATCTGAGCAGAATCCGGTATCATAGTCATCCTCGACTGGGTATAGGGCGGGTGGGATAAATTTGCTTCCACCGCAAAACCCCATTGCTTCTGCAGTTAGTCCGATAAAGATGTTAGCAGAACCTATCGGTAACACGCAGGCACTTACCAGGTGGTTTTGCGCCGGTATGTAGGATCCGTTGTCGAGGAAGCGTCCGACATCATCGTTGAATTCCAAGCTTCCGACAGTGATTGATCTTCCGATTCCGCCAAGTATCCCAGATCGGAACTTCACGCCTGACGTCGTTTGCCCCACGGTGGACGCCAACTGTCGAGGCATCGTAGTAGTTTTCATAGACGGGGGTGCCATGAGACTACGGTAGAGACGTGGGGTAACGGGATCGCGTGGTAGACAGTAAACACAGGATTTACCCAGGTTCGGTACGTCGCGACAGTACGACGTGCCTACTCCTGCACTTCTCACTAATCAGGGCTAAAGCCTGGAAACATGATTACAATGTGAGGTTTTGGATCTAGCTACTCGTAGAGGATCAGCTTCTCGGCGAGTTAGCCTATAGCTTCCCTGTTATTCGTTGGTTGTTTTGTTTATCTCCCGTCCGGCTTTATATAATAGCCGGATTAGGGCTTACAGAATAGGAAACCTAGAAGACTACGGTAACTATAACTTGGAAAGTAAGGAATTCGTCTTCTCCTCCAAGCCAGATCACACGGGCCGTGATCCGGGTTCTTCTAGAATCCGGCTTCTGTGCGTCAAGCTACTGGGCCGCCCAATGGACCATAGCCCACTACCACTTGGGCCACCCTGGTAACCAGGCACTTTCACTACCATCTTATATACCCCTATACGGTATATATCCGACACTTTAAAACCTTCAAAATTATTCCTGTTTTGTGCCCCTATTTTAGCTCATGAGGATGTAAATAGAGAATCTTTATCTTACTTGTTGATTGGACTTTGCACACTTGGACTAGTGGCACATACGCTTATCCAAATTGATAGAAGAGCTAGCAACGGGGTGCCCAGCCCCAAAATTGGTTACTATAAATTATCTTCACCATTCCCCCCCCTGATTTATCGGTCAAAGCATAATTGTGTAAACACAAGAGAAGACGGATGACCTACTACACCAGTAGTGTCCTTCAATGGGAGCCGCTCTTGTAAGGTCTAGGTGGCTTGTGACGTACTGTATTGTCTATTTACCATTTGTTGACATAAGCATACACCTCTCTATAAAATGTTTTCAATACATCTGTTTATAAAATAAAAAGCTCTAGCACATGAGTTAATCCCTGCTTTCCTCTGTGAAGGGACTTTCTTTTACTTTTACGCTGAGTATTCACCTTCTCGCTTTATGCACCTTCTTGAGAGCATAGTTGGCGTTCTTAGTTTAATGTGCTTGTCCCGGAACACGGTTGATTGTGGTATAACCTTGATGCTTGTATCTTTGATATATTTACTTCTAGTCTTCACTTGAACCTCAGAGGTGCCCCGCCATTTATGTTTTGCTCCATTATTAAGGGCAAGCAAGTACACTTTATCATACCTTATTATGAACATTGCAAGTCGTGCATATTGATATATTTCATGTTGCTTATTATTAGTGTGTTGGTATCTCTTCATGGTTTGCATAATTATTAGGTGACTTTATTTGCATACTTCTTATTATGAATTGCCTAAGCACTTAATCATATAGTGAGAATATTTACATCATATGAAACAAATGTGTTTGTAAAAGTTCTTTTATTGCACTCAGTTGTCAACTGAATTGCTTGAGGACAAGCAATAAGCTAAGCTTGCGGGGAGTTGATATGTTCAAAATGTATCTCCTTTTCTGAACACTTTTGCTGTTGTTTGCCTCTGAACTTGTGAGTTTTGGATACAACTAACACGTACTAACATTGTTTTCAGTAGAATTACCTTGGTGTCTCATTTTGTGCAGAAAAATCAACTTTCAGGAAGTTGTCCGAAAAAGATCCCAAAGTCCTTATTTCACCCGAAGACCCCTGGAGCCAGAAGAAGAGCTGGAGGGGGCAAGGAGGGGCCCACACCATGGGCTGGCGCACCCCTAGGCTTGCCGCCTGGTGGTGTGGCTGCCCCAGGCACCCCCTCGGGCTCCCCTTTCGACTACATATGCACCATGACCTAAAATCCGAGGGGGGTTTGTCATATTCTAGAGAAACACCACAGAGCGCTGCCGCCACCTCGAAACTCAATTCGGGGATCAGAAGTTCCTGTTCTAGCGCCCTGCGAGACGAGGTTTCGGAGGAGATCATCGCCATCGTCATCACCACCACTTCTCCATCAACCATCCAGGATTCCCCCATCCATGTGTGAGTAATCCCCACCGTAGGCTGAGATGGACGGAAGGGATTGGATGAGATCGATCATGTAATAATGCCAGATTGTTAGGGCATAGTGCCTAGTATCTGTTGTTAGTGCTTTATATCGTTGTTGCAACTTATTATGCTTAATGCTTGTCAATAGGGCCCGAGTGCCATGATCTCAGATCTGAACATGTTATTGTTTCATTAGTATAATTATGTTTCTTGATCATATCTGCAAGTTCTTTGCACACATTATTGTCCGGAACCCGAGACCCCAAAGTGACAGAGATTGGGACAACCGTAGGGGATGGCTCTGATGTGAGGATAACATGTGTTCACGGAGTGTTAATGCTTTGCTCCGGTGCTTTATTAGAAGGAGCACCTTAATTACCAGTTGTTTACCTTGAGGCCCCGTTGCAACGGGATGGTAGGACAAAAGATGTTGTGCAAGTTTCTCATTGCGATCACGTACGATTAAATTGGACACATGCCTATGGTTGGCCTAGAACTTGGATGCTTTATTATTATCTATCTGCAATGCCCATGTGAACGGATAGTATGGGAACCTAGAGGGGGGGGGGGTGAATAGGTGGTATGACCAATTTTAATTTTTCTTCAAGAGTAGGCTTGACACAAATGTAAATTCTCTATATAATGCAACTATGGTGAATTTACCTATATGAAAAGAACAATGATAAACACAATACAAGCACAAGTAAAGGAGAGGGAACAACGTAACCAATAGGAAGCATGCGGAGACACGATGTATTCCCGAGTTCCTCCTTGTTAAGAGAGTACGTCTCATTGGAGGGGTGTGAGCTTCGCCACAAAGGCCTACTCAATTCCACAAAGGCCTCACCCTATTCTCTGATGAACAACGCCACAAAGGCCTAGTCCACCTTCCAATTTTGATCCCCTTTGAGGCGGGAATTGAATCCTTTACAATAAGCTTGGGACACACACCCACAACCAAATTGGGGGCTCCCAACACCAAGAATCACCAAGAGTAGCAAGAGGTCTAGGTTCTCCAAACAATGGAAACCCTAGACTCAAATCCCTTGAATGAATGAGGGGGAAATGAAGAACGGCTTGGTGAAGATGTAGATCCGGGCCTTCTCCTTCGATCCTCCAAAAATCAACGAGTTTGGGTGGAGGAAATAAGACAGATATAAGATTTGGTGAGCTCAATAAATACACATTAATGGCTTGGACAAACTAGAGCTCAAGGTGGAAGAGGAGGGGTATTTATACCCCCTCCCAAATAAGAGTTGTTTGAGCAGGAATGTGGTACCGGAAATTCCGGTTCAAACTTGAACCGGAAATTCTGGTTGGCTTCTCTTCTTCAGATCTGAACTCGAACTGGGTTGACTTCTACCGGAAATTCCGGTTAGAGAAAATAATCCATTTTGAAAAATCCGGTTGGCTTTTGTCCCGAACTTCCTCTCAAACCAAAAATTCCGGTTGACCTGGAAATTTCCGGTTGGAAATTTCCAGTCCATCTCTGCATCTCCAACTTCCATTCCTTAGACATTTTTGAGCTCGAACTTCGACAACGGGAAATTATGGTTGTTCCAGAAATTTCTGGTTGGAAAAATCCGGCTAGTCTCTATCTCTAAACTGGGATGGGATCTTCCTAACCGGAAATTCCAGTTGCTCTGGAAATTTCTGGTTAGAAATATCCAGTTGCTCTCTGTCCCAAATCTCACTGATCTAACTTCACCAATTTTTTGGTGATCGACGTGGATGTTCAAAATAACACCTGCACACTAAACACCTCGATAAATAATGTACTTAGTATTGTTAACTAACACACAACCATCGGAGAAACAAAATGCACTTTCAATCTCCCCCTTTTTGGTGTTAGATGACAATACTAAGATTTGCAATAAAACTAGACAAGATCATGTGAAATCTATGGAAATTGCCCCCCTACAAGTATGCATATCTTTTGTTTGCCTAAAATGCAAAATACAATCTCTAAGGGAAGAGTAATTTCCAACAAGTAATACAGCATGATAAAAGGAGACAAAAACAATATGTTGAGGTAGAGATAGATGATATACCTTGTGCGGAGAGATAATGAGAAGATCATACCGAAGCACAATAATAGATAACCTCAACATAGATAATAGATAACCACAAACATAATCACGTCTCATAACACATAGTTCAAACAAAAGAAATAGCAAATAGTTCACGAGACAACTAAATGGACACAAGCTCTCAAGGAATGGTAAAAGAACATGTTTGTTCCCGAACCCATGCAAATCCCGTAGGCCTAAGACTACTTCTCCCCCTTTGGCATTAAGACACCAAAAAGGAGATAGGTAGTAGTGCTAACGTCCCACAGACAAGCTAAGCATCAGAGTGCTCAGAGGACTCTCCAGCTGACGTCTCGGAGGCACCCTCGCATCCCTCTGCTGGTCTTCATCCACATCCTCGCCATCGTCATCATCAACAGGAGCACTAGACAAAGCAGTAGTGACACGAAGAGCATCCTCAATTTCCTCGCAAGGGGTACTGTCTCTGGATGCCCACTGTGAGTAAGAATCAGGAACCAAGGCTGCATGAATATCACAAGACGCACCGCTCACATGATGAAGAATCTTCTGCTGAGTGCTGGACATAGCAGTGTCCCTGCGGTAAGCTGAATACTGCTCCTTGTGGATATCCACCTTCATGCATAGCACATTGCACTGGAACCAAGAAGCTTCTTTACATTGTGCACAATAGAGGAGGTGTCGTCCTTGCAGGCATGAGAAGAGGTGGCGGCACTAGCACGGGGATCTCCCATAAAGGAACCACCCTCGGGAGGAGGAGCAGGAGTAGCAGTGATAGACTTCCTCTTCACATACAATTTCTTGAAGGAATGATCTTGTATTGGGAGCTCACGGAAGTCCCTCTTCATGATGTCCTTGATCAACATCATGATATATGGTCCATATGGGATAGTGTTCCCACCAATCATAGCATTGCGGAGCTCGTGGAAGATGAAGTCCATGACATCCACCTTATATGACGAAGTAGGGTCAGGGTCATCAATACATTGCTTTCCCAGAATAAATAAGTTGCTAAGCGGACTGGTGAGAGCATCATTGTTTCCACCACTAGGAGCCAAGAAGGACCAAAAGATGCATACCGACTGATCATAGAACGGGAGAAGCCCTTCCACCTTACTAATCGCAACCCAGGTGCATACATGTCAGCCATATGCTTCTCACGCTGAGGTCTATCCACATCATGCATACGGTAACCAAGTGGAGGATGAGAGCAATACTTGTACCCAAGAACCCTTCCAAGCTTGAAGAACCGAGCCTCACAAGGAGTAGAATCGATCATCCACTTCAAACTGCACACATCACTCGAATCAAACACCAAGGTGGACATGAACTAGACCACGAGATCAGTGATGTATAGGTAGCGAGTCTCCATGAGCTTCACAAGATCAAGCCTCTCAATCACACTAGCAGCATCCACAAACATTTCCTTGTCCTTGATAAGCTGGAACTTGGTGGGATTCATTGGGCGGACTGGAAACTTGTAGTCAGAGTATATGTCAAGCAAAGATGTATGACTGCTCCAATCACCAGAACCTAGGATCATCAATTTAAACATCCCTAGGAGTGTTGTACCAATCCCGCTGACGAATCTGAGAATAATCCTGAGTGGTCACATCATGCTTGTAATTCTTCCTAATTTCCTTCCCTTTCTTCCTCCCCGAGGCGGGCTTCTTTGCAACTAACTTTGCTTTTCCCTTGGCCACAGCTTTCCTTGTAGGCTGAGAGTCACTAGGGTCCTCATCCCCAGTGTCCTTGTAGGACGGACGCTTGCGAGTGCTTAGCTTGTCAACATAAGAGCTACCCATGAATGAAGCACATAGGATGGAAGCAAAAGGTAAGTGCACACAAGTCAATGTAATGGAATCATACTGTAAGATAATACAAGAGCATCCACTAAACGATCATGTTATAATCCTAGAGACAATCAAATCAGTACTGGAATTTTGGGACATAACCCAACCGGAAATTCCGGTTCAGTTCTGGACCGGATATTCCGGTTCCAAGATTTCAGCACCAAATCGATTTTTCACCTAGGTCTAGAACTAGATCGAAGTATAGGGGTGCTAAGCTATTATCTCTAGCATGCATTAGAGAGCCTAGGGAACATCCACTACCAAGCAAATACGAGAAAAACACACATCCAAGAAGGGTAGGGTTAGGACACCCAAGATTCAAAAAATTGAGGATTACCCGCTTCCATGGATGATTTTGCTTGGATGAGATTGATCCCGAGGAGTTGGAGCACAAGATCTGGCCAATGGCAAGCAAATCCCATGGAGGAAGTAGCCCGGGGGCTTGGATTCAGTGGGGTGGCATTTTTGGAGGAGGAGGAGTTGGGGAAGAATAGGCACGAACTGCCTCTTCACCTCGAGCTCCTTAGATTTGAGGTGATTTCGCTGGACCGGATATTTCGGTTCAAGTATGAACCGGATATTCCGGGTCCACCCGAAAATTCCGGTACAAAACTGTACCGGAAATTCCGGCTGCCTTCTGAACCGAAACTAGTTGCAAGGATAGGACTTGTGTGCTAGATAGAGGTTGGTTTTTAGATGGGAAGGATTAGGATAGAAACACCAAACTACAATTAGTACTTATCCCGCTCATTTGCAAGAACAAACTAAACGACCAAGTGAGTGAGATTTTCCTACAAAAATCTTAGCAAGGGGAAACGAGAGAAATGCAATGAAATCAAATAGACCCCAACTAAGATCCAACTCTTCACAAATAAGATGTTGGTGGCCTAAGCCACCATGTAAGAGATTATTGGTATGCCACGGCGAAGATATATCTTGGGTGTATTGCCAATTCTCGACATTGAAGCTCACAATTCAACATCAGAAATAGAGAGATAACAATGAATTTTTGCTTTGGGCATAATGGGGGAAGGGAGAACCCAATGTGTCAGGATAACAACCCCCCTATGTCCATGCCTACAACTAAACCCAAACACGTATCAACTATAGGGGTGTGTGCAAGATCCTCAAGTCAAACTCCTAGAATCGATGGTATTTAGCTCATTCCTCAAGAACATGAATCTTGCATCATCAAGTGTCTTCGTGAAGATGTCCACGATATTATCCTTGATGGGGACATATGCTAGCTCAATATCACCTCTTGCCACATGATCCCGGATGAAATGATGACGCATCTCAATATGCTTCATCCTTGTGTGTTGCACAGGGTTGTAGGCGATCTTGATGACACTTTTATTGTCACACATGAGAGGCACCTTATCCAAGTGAACATCATACT
The DNA here is from genome assembly GCA_028641055.1 of Alopecurus myosuroides. NCBI lineage: Eukaryota > Viridiplantae > Streptophyta > Magnoliopsida > Poales > Poaceae > Alopecurus > Alopecurus myosuroides. The sequence goes on along the minus strand of CM054057.1, from coordinate 45,709,159 downwards.
CTTTGAGGGTTTGCCTCATCCATAACAATTGGGTGAAAGGACAAGCCACCACCACATACTCGGCTTCGGCGGTGGAGAGATATATACAATTTTGCTTCTTGGAAGACCAAATCACTAAAGACCTACCAAGAAATTGGCAAGCTCCAGAAGTAGAATTCCTATCATCTTGATCACCGGCCCAATCTGAGTCCATGTAGCCTTGAGAGAAAATTGTGCCCCATTTGGGTACCACAAACCAAACCTTGAGGTATGAACCAAATACCAAAAGATCCTATGGACCGCCACCAAGTAAATTTTGTTAGGAGCCGCTTGATACCTTGCACACACACCTACACTCAAAACGATATCGGGCCTAGATGCACAAAGGTAAAGCAAAGAACCAATCAAAGAACGATACAACTTTTGGTCCACATCTTTACCATCCGGATTGCGCTTGAGGTGGCATTTGACTTGCATAGGAGATGGCTTCTCTTTTGCACCTTGGAAATTAAACCTCTTGAGCATGTCTTGGGTATACTTGGCTTGAGAAATGGAAGTCCAAGGAGCCAATTGCTTGATCTCAAAGCCAAGGAAGAATTTAAGCTCTCCCATCATGGACATCTCAAATCTGTCAGTCATAATCTTTGAGAACTCATTATTAAAAGCTCGGTTAGTTGAGCCAAAGATAATATCATCCACATAAAGTTGGCCGAACTCATTATGAAAACTCTCCCTTTACCCTATTTGTGAAAAGGGTGGGGTCAATCTTCCCAAATTCAAACCCATGGCTACCAATAACTCTCTAAGGTGCTCATACCAGGCACGTGGTGCTTGTTTAAGTCCATAGAGCGACTTATCGAATTTGTAGACATGGTTAAGGAAGTTGGGGTTCTTGAACCCTGGAGGTTGCTTAACATATACCTCCTCTTTCAAGGGACAATTTGGAAAAGCAATTTTGACATCCATTTGTTGCAATTTCAAATTATGCGAAGATGCATATGCAAGAAGGATACGGATGGACTCAAGGCGAGCCACGGGAGCATAGGTTTCATCAAAGTCAAGGCCTTCCACTTGAGTGTAGCCTTGAGCCACCAATCTTGCCTGGTTCCTTATGACAATACCATGCTCATCTTGCTCATTCTTGAAAATCCACTTAGTTCCAATAACATTGTGGCAATCCTTGGGATTCTCAACTAGCTTCCAAACTTTATTGCGCTCAAAGTTATTGAGCTCATCATGCATAGCTTCCAACCAATCCGAGTCCTCAAGAGCTTCAAATACTTTCTTTGGTTCCACCATGGATATGTGAGCTTGATACTCACTACAGTTTGCCAATTGCCTTCTTGTAGACCTTCTAGCATGAACATCTCCAAGACCTTGTCATCGGATGCATCAATACACTTAAAGGCCCTTCTAACCCTCTTACAACGACGGACTTTGATCTCCTCATTATTGCGCGGAGGCATCACTTGATCATCTTGATCATTTGGGTCCCCGTATTGACCGGTTTCTTGGCCTTGATCATCATCAAAACTTCCTTTAACTTGTGGAGAGGAGGATGAAGAAGGTTGATCCTGGCCTTGACCTTGACTAGCTTGAATGATAGGAGTGGTTGCATCTTGCATAGAACTAGGTCAACAAAAGGAGGGTCTTGAACTTGTTCTTGGGTAGGTGCATCACTTAGCTCCTTGGCTTGTTCTTTTATTGTAGAGGAGGGCTCCACTTGAGTAGAGCATAGTTCTTATCGACTTGCCATAAGGTGTCCCTCAATGGGGCGGAAATATCCCACACCCATCCTTCCTTTGGCTTCTTGAGGCATTTCAACATCTACATTAGAAACATGAAATTGTGCCACTTGGGAGTCATCATTTTCCTCGAAAACCACACTAAAAGATTCTATGACTATCCGTGAGGTTTTGTGAAAGATTCTATAAGTGCGGGATTCGGCACCGTAACCAACAAATATACCCTCAATAGTTTTATATTGGAATTTCGAAAAACGAGCACCCTTTACCAAATAGAAACACTTACAACCGAAGACACGGAAGTAGGATACGTTGGGTTTTTTGCCAGTGAGGATCTCATATGGAGTCTTCTCTAAGCCCTTGAGATAATAGAGGCGGTTGGAGGAGTGGCATGCGGTGGATATGACCTCGGCCCATAAATATTGGGGAGAATAATACTGCGCCAACATGGTCCTTGCCATATCCATTAGAGTTCGATTCTTCCTTTCGGCTACACTATTTTGTTGAGGGGTATATGCAGCAAAATATTGATGAAGAATACTCTCTTCACTAAGGAACTCATTCAAAGTGTAGTTCTTGAACTCAGTGCCATTGTCACTCCAAATAGCCATGATTGGGACATTGTGTTGACGTTGCACTTGATTCGAGAAGTCAATGATGGTTTGTTGGGTCTCACTCTTCAACTTGAAAAAAAACCCAAGTGTATCCTGAATATTCATCGACAATCACGAAGCAATACTTCTTGACTCCAAGACTTGGCTCGGGCACAGCACCAAAGAGATCAACATGGAGAAGCTCCAAGATCCTCTTTGATGATATAATGGTCTTGGCCTTATGGGAGGCATCATGCATATTTCCTTCAACACACGACCTACACACACGATCTTTGGAAAAGGAAACATTTTTTTAGTCCGAGAATTAGGACAGCTTTGTGAAGACTTTGCAAAGTTCTCATGTTGACATGGGATAAGCGGAGATGCCACAACAACCCCACGTCCGTGTTTCCGAAAATACACATTCCTTGAGAGTTGGTAGACTTCGAAAAGTCCACCACAAACAACTCATTTTCGACATGTCCCACGTATGCGACGTCAAGAGTGTTGCTCCTCAAAAGGACCAGAACATCATCATCAAAGAAGACGGAGAAACCCATGTTCCCAAGAGAACAAAATGAAAGTAAATTGAAACCAGGGGATTCGACAAGCATAACATCAACAATAGTGACATCGAGAGCAATCACAACCTTGCCGAAACCCGTTACCTTAGACTTGGACTTATCTCCATAAGTGGCAGACGCATCATTTGTATTTGGGCGCAACTCCGTCATGAGTTCTTTGCTTCTGGTCATATGACTAGTGCATCCACTATCAATTATCCATTTAGACCCACCAAAAGCATAGTCCTGCAAGAAATTATTGACTAGAGTTAGGAACCGAGGAGGGTCCAATCATGTTAGCAACAAGGGTCTTTGGAACCCAAATAGTATAGTCAATGAAACCTTAAATGCGACCAATATATTTAGCTTGCACAACACCATAATAATCAACATATAAGAAATGCTGTGTATTGTTTGTTCCCGCGGGGTTGCTACGAGTAGTGTCGCCCCTAATGACAATACCACTAGAAGCAACACTCTTCTTAGCTTGTGCGGGCTTGTCCTTGTTCTTCTTCTTGTTGTTGTTCTTCTTGGCAACATAGCCAAGACCTTTCTTACCCACTTGTGGTCTAGGAGCAACCACTTGTGGCTTGGAAGCAACTTGTGGCTTAGAGGCCACCACCTTCTCAACACATGGGCTCTTGCCCTTGAGCCTTACTAGCTCTTCCTTCAACCTAGCATTCTCCTCAATAATATTTGCATGATCACAAGAAGAAGTTGAGGTACTAGGCACATTGAATTGATTGGGTTGAGTTTGAAATTGTTCATGTGCCTCTTTGAGGGTAGAGTGTTCACTCTCCAAGGCTTTGTGTGCCTTGGTAAGCTTCTCAAACTCCTCGGTTAGTTTAAGATGACCAACCCCAAACTAAACCTTATCCTTTTTAGCTTTCTTATATTTAGCAATTACAAGGTCACATTCTTTAGTGATTTTAGCAACAAGTTCATTATGTGACTCTTCAATAGTTTCAAGTTCGTCCACAAGAGAAACTCGATCCTCATGCTCTTCCTCAAGGGTCATAGAGAGAGATGCCCTTTCATCCGAATCTCTCCTTTCAATCTCACCTTTCTTCTCAAGAGCTTCATGGACCTCTCCCAATTGGCTAATGAGGAGATCAAAGTACTTGTTCGTCTCACCTTGCACGTTAGACATAAAATGTTCCAAAGAGGCAATTTCATCTTGTACACTATGACTAGCAATGTTATTCATTTCATTTGTAGTCTTAGAGATGATAGAAGATTCTACCTCCGAGGCCTTAGCCATGAAGCACTTGGCATTGGGTTGAGGAAGATTCTCATTGCGGGATTCGAAGAGAGATGAGGAAGATGGAGTTGATGCAATTGCAAGAGCGGCCACTTCACTTGTGGATTCAAACTTGGTGGGAGACTTCTTGTTGAAGGGTTTATTCTTTAAGTGAGTTTTCTTGTAAGCAACCTTGGACTTGTCCTTATGAATAAGCTTTCCACCATGATGTTCCCTATTCTTATAGGGGCACTCCGCAATGAAATGGTGCGTGTCTTGACAATTGAAGCAAGACCTCAATTTTTGAGTCCCTTCTTTGCCATAGCTAGACTTGTTGTTCTCCTCAACATATGCCTTGGCCTTGGAAGGATTCTTCCGAAAATTTTGCACGACAAGAGCAATGACATCCTTGAGCACGGGGTCATATTCTTGATCCTTCAAAGGGGCCAAGTCCTCGATGAATGCTTCATGATGTTCAACCTCCCTTGACACTACCTTGTCCTTCAAAGAAACGGAAGCTCCTTTGTGCATTCCCATAGCTCTAGCACAATTGTCAAGAGCATTCTTTGTTTGCACTTGGAAGGAGCTAATTTCTTGCGTCACTTGGGTTGAGGTTAAAGATGAAAAGTCATGTCTTCCTTGAAGGCTCTTCAAGTCTGCGGTCTCAAACGGAATGGGAGCACTTATGTACTTCCTCTTGATCCAAGCACCATCAATATACTTGGCTCCAACATTATTGAATGCGGTGGCAAGTGTCTTGAGCCTCCGATACATGTCTTCATGGTTCTCACCATCATGCATATAGAATCCTTCGACTTCATTGATCAAGGTATCATACCTATTACTTTGCATGCTACTCATACGTCATAAAAGTATCCTTAATTTCTGATGTTCCATGTTGTTCTGATGCCATATGCTACATGTTTTCCTTACACTTTATGCTTTTTTTTATCGATTTCCTGGGACTAACTGATACATCATAAACGTATCCATAATTTCTGACGTTCCATGTTGTTTTCATGCCATATGCTACATGTTTCTTATACACTTTATGTCATTTTTATGGATTTTCTAGGACTAACATATTGACAAGATGCCACAGAGCCAGTTCATGTTTTCTGCTGTTTTTGGTTTCAGAAAAGTTGTTCTGGAAATATTTTCGGAATTGGACGATTCTAAAGCCAGAAGTCTTAGAATTCCCGGAGGGTCAAGGAAGTACAAAGGAGACCCGGAGGGAGACCTGGATCCCCCACAATATGCCTAGGCGTGGGTGGGCCCCTGGCCGCGCCAGGGAGATGGTGTGGGCCCCTCGGGCGCCCACCGCCATAGCCCTTTCACCTATATATGCCCCCACGATGCATAAAACCTAAAAATATCAGCCTTTTTCCACGAAAAGTTTTGTAGCTCCGCCGCCGCCACCGACAAGTTTTGGGGACAGAAATCTCTGTTCCGGCACCCTGCTGGGACGGGGAAGTGCCTTCGGAGCCATATCCATCGACTCCACCACTATCTTCCTCGCCGTTGCTGTCTCCTATGATGAGGAAGGAGTAGTTCTCCCTCGGGGCCGAGGGCTCTACCGGTAGCTATGTGTTTCATCTGTCTCTCCCATGGTGTGATCTTTATGTGATCATGAGCTTTGTAATCTAGTTGAATAATTATATGTTACTCTTCATCTGTTATGCTACTCGAGTGGTTTTGTTTATGAGATCTCTGTAAACACTTTGATCACGGTGTAAAGGTGACAGTGTGTGCACCGTGTGGTTGAGCATGATATATATATCCTGTGTTCGATGACCCTATGAAATTGTGGCATTTGTTTAGTACTAATTTGGGGCGCTCATAGTGACTGAGTGGGGTGCCTTAGAGAGGGAAGACAGACTTGAGGAGTGCTATTACAGCCCTATGCATGGATTGGTGTTTGCTATCCGACCGGAGAATGGTTCAGAGTAGCATAGTGAAGAGATGATATTTATGCATTCAATTATGTTATCATTGTTGAGAGTGTCCACTAGTGAAAGTATGCTCCCTAGGCCTTCTTTCTAAGCATTGAAACACGGTTTAAAATCAGTTCTGCTACATGTTTGCTTGCTGCCATTTTTATTTCAGATTGCTATTATCACTTATAATCATCCGTATTACTTGTATTTCACTCTCTCTTCGCCGAACTAGTGCACATATTCAACTGACAATTGTATTAGGTGTGTTGGGGACACAACAGACTTCTTGTAACTTAATTGCAGGGTTGCTTGAGAGGGATGTATTTGACCTCTTCCTTCCTGAGTGTCGAAGAGTCGTGTCGACAAATCGCTCGGATGATCCGGTAGGGTTTCGAGTAGAGGAACGATGTACGCGCTGGTGATCTCGACGGCTAACAAGGAGGAAAGATTTACCCAGGTTCAGGGCCCTCGTAGAGGTAAAACCCTTACTCCTTCTTGTCTGATCTGTATTATGGCGAGATAGTCGAGCTGTTTACAATGGCGATGCCATGGTGAGGTATACGGGGTATCCCGTTTATTGTCTAGTCTAGTTGTGGCTTGTATCTTCCTCTCTCTAGATTGGATCCCAGATTGGATGTCCTTTTTCTCTCCTCCCTCCTGGCTTTATATATGCAGCCAGGAGGAGGTTACATGAGTCCTAGCAGACTACGTATAGGAGTTCTTGTTTTGTCCCGCAAGTCTTGCGGGTGGGCTTCTGTTGGGCCTTCTAGAACCGCGGGATATCACCTATCTTTGGGCCTAGGTCTTGGGCCTGGACCGGGTAGGCTCACCTGATAGGTCCAGGATTCATCCCCACGTCAGTAGCCCCCGAGTGTTTAGTCGATTGAGAATCAGTCGGGTGGGCACTCAAAGTCCGTTCTTGATTTCTTTGATTGGTTATTCAATCGTCTGGTTTTGAGGGTGCATACCCTGTGCGCGTTGCGCTTCTGTACTGGAGCATCGAGTGATAAACGTGCCTAGTGTTGGCTGCTTTCGCAGAAGGATGTGGCTCAGTCGCTTGACTCTCCCGAAAGATCAGGGCCAATTAATTGCATCTAGGGCAAAAACGGTTCTAGCCTACACGAATTCGAGACCTCCGACTCGAATCCGGCGAGGTGATCATTGCGACTAGGCCGTGGAGGTCTTACCGAGTCGAACTTAACCTAAAGGGGTACCTGGCGCGTCCTCTAGTATTTTTCTTCGTGTTGTTGACACGGGAAATTTACCGGAGGACGCAGCTTGAGTGCGATTCCAGGCCCAAAAGAGAGATCCTTGGGTCTTACCTTCGTACTCGAAAGACTACGACATCTGGATGTGCCTAGTCGGCCGAACGATCCAGGATAAGGATGTGTAAATACATCGTGTGGTAGAGTTGCGGGAGCCGCACACTCGCGATTTTACCTTAATAATGTTCTTGCGATTCTTCGGGTGAAGACATCTTCCTTCTTGATCTTGTGCGAAAGAGATTCGCGTTATGAAGTTTACGCGAGAGAAATTTTGTCTTGATGTGCCCATACGAAAGAGATTTCGTGTCAGGGTGACTATGCGAAAGAAATTTTGGCGTCTTTGATGTGCCCATACGAAAGAGATTTCGTGTCACAGTGCTTATGCGAAAGAAATTTCGCGTCTTTGATGTGCCCATACGAAAGAGATTTCGTGTCGGGGTGCTTATGCGAAAGAAATTTCGCGTCTTGGTGTGCCCATACGAAAGAGATTTCGTGTCAGCGTGCTTATGCGAAAGAAGTTTCGCGTCTTTGATGCTCATACGAAAGAGATTTCGTGTTAGAATGCCCATACGAAAGAGATTTCGTGATAGGGTGTCCATGCGAAAGAAATTCCGCGTCTTGGTGCTCATACGAAAGAGATTTCGTGTTAGAATGCCCATACGAAAGTAATTCCGTGTTTTGGGTGTCCATGCGAAGAAATTTCGCGTCTCGATGCTCGTATGAAAGAGTTTTCGTGTCGTGAGGTACTCAATGACGTCACCGCGCACTTGCCTGCACTCGCCTGCTCCCGATAGGACGTGACGAAGTGGGGCAGAGCGCGCGGGGCCCATACGAAAGTAAATTCGTGTTAGGGACTCGCGATTTTCTTTTGGACGCGTAACAAGTGTTGTCTTTTGTTTCGAGTGATGTGTCTGTACATCGTAGTGCGGAGTCGTGGTTTTTGCGGGAGCCGCATACTCACAATCTTCTCCCCGCTGCGTGGCGAGTGCCTTTTTATTTGAAGATTCCGAAGAGAAATAAGCCTGCTGGCTGATAGTCGCGTGATGTCGTGGTGCACTGAGAACTTGTTCTGCTTCCCGATGGGACGTGGCGAGAAGTGTCAGAGACTAGACGTGTCGGAGTCGACGCGGTGGAGGTGTACTCGACATGGCAGACGGAGTCGACGCGGAAGTCGTGTAATTGACGAGGACGTGGCGGAGTCGCACGACGACGTGGAAGTCGTGTAGTTGACGCGGACCGCTCAGCCACCAAGTCCACACAAGAAGATGGACCCGAAAAGTCTTCAAGATATTCTGATTTCGCGAATTGGCCTGCGTTGTCGTATGCGTCTCGTCGAGACGGACAAGTTTGATGTTTTTATTTTCTTCATTCGAGTTAATATGCGGTTTGTACGACCATAATAAGGACCTGGACGAAGAAATCTGACAGAGCTCCTCAGATACGCGGCCAGCGTGTTAGATGCTTCCGACGCGGTAGTACGTCAAGTGCGCGTGTAGCGCTCGTCGGTTGCGCGATCAGCGCTCATTGGGTGCGCGGCCAGCGCTCCCGATGGGAGTAGCCCCCGAGTCTATGTGCGATTATTTGTAATCGGGCATAGACTTAAAGATCTTCCAACGTTGTTTCTTCGATTTATTGGGTGCACGGCAGTGCTCCCGATGGGAGTAGCCCCCGAGGCTATGCTCGACTCGCAGAGTCGGGCATAGGCTCAAGTTGTTCTGAAGCTAACCCCTTGTGCTTGTCTTCTGTTGGCTCGCGGAGGGGGACATGCGTCGGCTTCCGGAGGAGGATATGTGTCGACTGCCGATTCCGAGCGGATGATATGTGTCGACTCCGAGCGGAAGATTGTGTCGACTCCGAGCGGGGGATTTTGTCGACTGCCGAAGTTGCAGCCGACGTTGTGGTTCCTGCGTTTCCCTTTGTATAACAGTGCCGTAGTCGACGAGGCGGTGCCGAGTGACGAATCGATGAACCGGACTCGTGTGTCGAGTGCGGCTGTTTCGCGCCTCAGCCCCCGAGTGTCGAGTGCGGCTGCGGCGAATTCTCGAGTGCGTCTACTTTGCAGCACAACCCCCGAGCAACGAGTGTGGCTGTGGCGAAGGACAGCCCCCGAGACGCTTAGTCGAGAGGATTCGATGTAGCGGAGTTGTGCGACGGAGTCGCGATGTTTTCCGGAAGGACTCGACGAGGTGGACCGAGTCGACGCGGCGGAGTCGCGATGTTTGTCTGAAGGACTCGGCGCGGCGGAGTCGCGATGTTTTCCCGAAGGACTCGACGCGGCGGACCGAGTCGATTCGGCGAAGTCACGATGTTTGCCTGACGGACTCGATGCGGCGGACCGAGTCGATGTGGCGGAGTCGCGATGCTTCCCGAAGGACTCGACGCGGCGGACCGAGTCGACACAGCGGGGTCGCGGTGTTTTCCCGAAGGACTCGACGCGGCGGACCGAGTCGACGCGGTGAAGTCGCGATGTTTGTCTGAAGGACTCGACGCGACAGAGTCGCGATGTTTGTCCGAAGGACTCGACGCGGCGGAATCGCGGTGTTTGCCCGAAGCACTCGACGCGGCGGAGTCACGATGTTTGACCGAAGGACTCGACGCGGTGGACTGAGTCGACGCGGCGGAGTCGCGATATTTGCTCGAAGCACTCGACGCGGCGGAGTCGCGAGGATTTATTGTGTGTACACGAAGGGCAATGTTGATGTCGAGCCCCGGGAACTAGTATGACGAGTCTCTATGTTTTGTTGACGTTGCTTGGTCCTTGTGTCGACTCGCAAATTACCGAAATAGGATACGGATCCGCGATTGAATTCGCGAACTCGCAGAGATCCAAAACGTGTCGCAGTGCGCGAGCTACTGATGGAGATCTAACCATTGGAATTGGCTAAAAAAAGACGAAGTGGTGCGGAATTGTATTCCGCAGCTGTTCAACGGTGTGATCTTTGAATTGATGTCCGAGTCGACTGTGAGAATTGTTTCCCCAAAGTCGCGCGGTGTTACGTCAGATTCTGACAGGGCTTCAGTGTTCGGACCATCCACAGAGATCTAACCGTCGGAATTCGCCGATTCTTTTTTGGATCCGGTAGATAATTTTATTTAGCATATTTCCACCGAAGGAATTTTCCAAATGAGATTCTAGCCGTCGTTGATGACGTCTGCAATATATACGTTGCTGCTGTCCTGCAGCCTGCGCGTGAAGAACGGTGTCGATTTTCGATTGTAGATGATGAAGGCCGTGCGCGAGGCTGGCGAGTGCTCGATGAAGTTGAAGGACCCGAATTAGATCGAATCGTGGGGTCGAGGACCCGAGGCTTGATGTAGATGCGGCCGGCGAGACCGTGGATCCAGCGCGTGTCGTTCCCACAGACGGCGCCAATTGTCGAAGAGTCGTGTCGACAAATCCCTCGGATGATCCGGTAGAGTTTCGAGTAGAGGAACGATGTACGCGCTGGTGATCTCGACGGCTAACAAGGATGCAAGATTTACCCAGGTTCGGGGCCCTCGTAGAGGTAAAACCCTTACTCCTGCTTGTCTGATCTGTATTATGGCGAGATAGTCAAGCTGTTTACAATGGCAATGCCATTGTGAGGCGTACGGGGTATCCCGTGTATTATCTAGTCTAGTTGTGGCTTGTATCTTCCTCTCTCTAGATTGGATCCCAGATTGGATGTCATTTTTCTCTCCTCCCTCCTGGATTTATATATGCAGCCAGGAGAGGGTTACATGAGTCCTAGTAGACTACGTATAGGAGCTCTTGTCTTTACCCGCAAGTCTTGCGGGTGGGATTCTGTTGGGCCTTCTAGAACCGCGGGATATCACCTGTCTTTGGGCCTAGGTCTTGAGCCTGGACCGGGTAGGCTCACCTGATAGGTCCAGGATTCATCCCCACGTCACTGAGTTCGATAAACCTTGGGTGATCCACTTCAGGGAAACTTGCTGCTGTTCTACAAACCTCTGCACTTGGAGGCCCAACACTGTCTACAAGAATGGAAGTGTGCGTAGACATCAAGCTATTTTCTGGCGCCGTTGCTGGGAGTTAAGGTAAAAGGTACTCACATCCCGTGTGAGTGATCGAAGTTATTTCCTTTAGATTCTGTAATTATATCTTTTTGTTTCTTGTTTTTATTTTCACTAGTTAGGCTTAATGGAAAACAAAAAAAATATGAGAGAGCTTTATAGTATTTATCTTCAGTTAGGACATGAAGTGTTTGAAGAGAAAGTTAAAAAACCTATGGAAGTTTATTTGCATGCTAGTAGCAATGTTATTAGCGTTAATTCTTTGAACGCCATTACTGCTAATGCTATGTAAAAGTCTAAGCTTGGGGAAGCTAGTTTTTATGAAAATGATCTTTTTAGTCCCCCAAGTACTGAGGAATTTTTTTACATTGATGATACTTTTCCTCCAATATATGATGATTATAATGATTGTGGTATTCTTCTTCCACCTACTATTGAGGACAAAGTTCATTATGATTATACTATTCCTCCAATTTATGATGATTGCAATGATGAATATGATATTTTTAGTCCACCTACTATTGAGGAGAAAATTAATTATGATTACAATATGCCTCCTATATTTGATGATTATGGTGATGAGAATAATAATGATAGTTATTTTGTTGAAATTGCTCCCACTACTATTAATGAGAATGACTATGCTTATGTGGAGAGTATTAATTCTTTTATACATGTGGCTCATGATAAGAATGTTTTATGTGATAGCTATATTGTTAATTTCATTCGTGATGCTACTGAAAGTTATTATGACAGAGGGAAACATAGTCCTATGCATCTAAAAAATATCAAGTTTCCCCTCTTTATGTTGAAAATTTTGAAGTTGCACTTATTTTATCTTCCTATGCTTGTTGCTTTGTGCTTTCATGACTTCTTTTTCTACAATATTCTTTTTCATAGGAAGTGGGTTAGACATAAATTTGTTTTATGTTTGATTTTTATGCTCTCTTTTGCTTTAATTCATATTTCTTATTTGAGCATCTTCTTGCTTTCTGGGCCTAGCTAAAAGGCATTAAAGAAAATCACTTCTTGGGAGATAATCCATGGTTTTATTTTTGCTTTGTTGTCTCTGTTTTAATTGATTCAAGGGGTTGTATACGTCTGTCGCAACTACTTTATATCTTTATATTTACATTTACTAATTGTGCCAAGTAAAGTTTCTAGCGAAAGTTGGTGTTGGTTTCGGATTTCTGCGCAGGAAACAGATTTCTGCCGTCCACCGTAAAAAATTGTATAAATCACAGAAAGATCAAAATGACCTGAAACATTTTGCGCTTATTCCTTAGCTAATTTCGAAACTTTTTTCTTCTTTACGTTTTTCGATCGGAGCAACTTAAGTTCCATAAACAAATTCGTCTTTACAAACAGTTCTGGTTTTCGCAGATTCTGCCATTATTCTTGCATTTGCTCTTTTACTATGTCGAGTGGATTTCTTTGCTTCACGAAACATCACTGGCTGTAGCTAATGTTTATTAGTGTCAGTATCACTTGTGCCCTTGAAGACCCCATGGATTTTTTGTTGTTTCACTGACCCTCTAATGCGAATTACTTTGAGTGTGGTGTGAAGGATTTTTTCAAGGGTCAAGAGAAGAGGGTGATATAATGTGATCAAGAAGAGTGCAAAGTCAAACCTTGGGGATGGCCCCGTGGTTCATCCAAGAAAATTCTAAGAAGACTCAAGCGTCTAAACTTGGGGATGCCCAAGGCATCCCCTTCTTCATCACAACTTATCAGGTCACTTCTACTGAAACTATATTTTATTCAGTCACATCATATGAATTTTACTTGGAGCGTCTGTTTGTTTTCTTATTGTTTTTGTTTTATTTTATTTTGTTTTCCTTGCTGCAATAATATTGTTGGAACCTAGAATTCTTTGTGTGGGAGAGAGACACACTCCGCTTTTTCATATGAATACTCGCTATGCTTGTATTCTTAGTTTTTCTTCTAGCTCCTACAGATCCCTTTTAGCTCCTGTTTTTCATGCATCTCTTATTCAGAGATGTTAGTTGTAGTAGATTTATGTTAGTACTCTCTTGTTTCATTGCTATATCTCTTGGAGAGTTTTTGTTGTTTGCTGTTTGTTGGAAATAGAAAATGCTACTTCTGATAGATGGTATAACGAAAAAAGCTTTCATATTCTTTTAGATCACTAAACTATTTCACTTGATTATTTGCGGTTGTTTTGAGATATTAATATGCTTAATGGTAAACTTGCTAGTTTAGTAAAGTAAAAACAATTAATGGTTGGTCTAAAAGGTTGAAACTGTGCCACACTGAAATATCCAGTTGATAGGATAATGGTATATGACTTCCTTTGCGGATAGCAATCGTAATGGCTTTTTGTTACACACTACGGTCGGGGTAGCTAACAGTGACTTGTCACTGCCACAGACCCTCTTGGAGTGATTTTCATTATGCTTTGTAAGATCATGATGTTAGTTGTAATCTTTTAACTTGTTAGTTCTATGTTACGGTTTTCTGGCACTTCCACCATCCATATTTGCTAGCCTCTTCAGTACTGTGCATTGCTCATTCTCACATTGAGAATTGGTGCAAACTTCGCCAGTGCATCCAAATCCTGTGGGAGAACTTTGTTCTTCTACACATAAACCAAAAATTATCTTCCTCAAAACAGACACATACCTACCTACCATGGCATTTCTATAGCCATTCCGAGATATATTGCCATACAACAACCATCATAATTATGTTACTTGTTACATGTTCCATTGTTATTTTGCATACTGCTACACTGCCAGGAGCATTTAGTTTTATACATTAGAGATATTTCAGTTTAAGTTATGAGTACTAAAAGTGTGATGATTCATTGCAAAATAGAGTGTTGCCCCTACCAGTGAGGTTATATAAAAAAAAATAAAAAAAGAGAAAAGGCCCAAAAAGAAAAAAAAGAAAGAAACAAAGAGATAATAAAGAGAGAGGAGGCATCACTACTATCATTTATTCCACACTTGTTCTTGGTTAGCATCATTACTTCAGTTTGGAGAGATTTTTCATATTATGACTTGCATAACTATGTGGGGAACGTTACATTATAGAACTTGGCTGGTATATTCGAATGATGAGCCTCCACAAAAGTGCTCTTGGTCTTCGTGAGCAATCAAGTTGGATGCACCCCCACTAGTGCCATTGGAGATCTTTCATACACTTATTGCTCTATGTGTATCCGTTGTGTAGCAATCACTACTCCTTGCATAACTTCGATTATAAGACTTCCTCTTGTCTAATGATCACTTTCAGTTGTGTAAGATTTTCTCCCGTTGACCATCCAAACCCCCCATAATGTTCTTTTAGCCATAACATCCTGGTACCAGGGACCAATACACAACACTTGCTTGTTTTGAGTGCACAGATATTTTATTGATTTTCCTACATGCATATTGTTGTCTCTTGACTTGATCCTAACAGGAGTTGTTGTGAGAGTTTGATGCCATGGATGATTATTTTGTTGTTCTTGATACTTAAATCATCTTTAATATACTTTGCACAGTGGATTTTCTTTTCGTACCGATTCATTGAAAAGTTTTACTTTGTTTTTCCTAATGGTTTATACATTATTCTATTTTATATCAACTATATACCACAACCTTTATTCATTTGATCCTAGTTTACATGGTTTACATTACTATGATGATCAAGTTTATGTTGGTAGCATGTCACTTTAGAAATTATTTGTTTTTATCGTTTACCTACTCGAGGACGAGTAGGAACTAAGCTTAGGGATGTTGATACGTCATAAACGTATCCATAATTTCTGATGGTCCATGTTGTTTTCATGCCATATGCTACATGTTTCTTATACACTTTATGTCATTTTTATAGATTTTCTAGGACTAACCTATTGACAAGATGCCATAGAGTCAGTTCCTGTTTTCTGCTGTTTTTGGTTTCAGAAAAGTTGTTCTCGAAATATTCTCGGAATTGGAAGATCAAAAGCTAGAATTTTAGAATTCGCGGAGGGTCAAGGAAGTCCAAAGGAGACCCGGAGGGGGGCCCTGGAGCCCCCACACCATGCATGGTTGCGGGTGGGCCCCTGGCCGCGCCGGGAGGTGGTGTGGGCCCCTCGTACGCCCACCGCCATCGCCCTTTCGCCTATATATGCCCCCTGATGCATAAACCCAAATATCATATTTTTGATGAAAAGTTCCGTAGCTCCGCCGCTGCCACCGACAAGTTTCGGTGGATAGAAATCTCTGTTCCGGCACCCTGCGGGGATGGGGAAGTGCCCCCGGTGCCATCTCCATCGACCCTACCGCCATCTTCATTGTCGTTGCTGTCTCCTATGAAGAGGAGGGAGTAGTTCTCCCCCGGGGCTGAGGGATCTACCGGTAGCTATGTGTTTCATCTCTCTCTCCCATGGTGTGAGCTTTATGTGATCATGAGCTTTGTAATCTAGTTGAATAAGTAGATGTTACTCTTCATCTGTTATGCTACTCGAGTTGTTTTGTTATGAGATCTCTGTAAACACTTTGATCACGGTGTAAAGGTGACAGTGTGTGCACCGTGTGGTTTAGCATGATATTTATATTTTGTGTAGGATGACCATATGAAATTGTAGCATTTGTTTAGTACTAATTTGGGGTGCTCATAGTGACAGCGTGGGGTGCCCTAGAGAGGGAATACAGACTTGAGGAGTGCTGTTACAGCCCTGCACATGGATTGGTGTTCGTTACCCGACCGGAGAATGGTTCAGAGTAGCATAGTGAACATATGATATTTATGCATTCAATTATGTTATCATTGTTGAGAGTGTCCACTAGTGAAAATAGGATCCCTAGGCCTTGTTTCTAAGCATTGAAACACCGTTTACAATCAGTTCTACTACATGTTTGCTTGCTGCCATTTTTATTTCGGATTGCTATTATCACTTATAATCATCTGTATTACTTTATTTCACTCTCTCTTTTCGAACTAGTGCACCTATACAACTGACAATTGTATTAGGTGTGTTGGGGACACAAGATACTTCTTGTATCTTAATTGCAGGGTTGCTTGAGAGGGATATCTCTGACCTCTTCGTCCCTGAATTTGACAAACCTTGGGTGATCCACTTAAGGGAAACTTGCTGCTGTTCTACAAACCTTTGCACTTGGAGGCCCAACACTGTCTACAAGAATTGAAGCGTGCGTAGACATCACTAACCTATTGACAAGATGCCACAGAGCCAGTTACTGTTTTCTGTTGTTTTTAGTTTCAGAAAAGTTGTTCTGGAAATATTCTCGGAATTGGAAATTCGAACCCAGAAGTCTTAGAATTATGGAAGGTTCCACGGAGTTCCGAAGAGAACCGGAGGGGGGCCACAAGGGCACCACACTATAGGGCCCCCTGGCCGCCCACGGAAATCGCCCTTTCGCCTATTTATTCCACCCGAGGCGTAAACCCTAAAAGGATCCCACTTTTCCACGAAAAACACCCGAGATCGCCGTCATCGTCAACCCGAGTTTGGGAGGGTTCTGGAGTTCTCCCCGGCACCCTACCGGGAGGGAAATCATCAGCGGAGGGATCTACACCACCATGCCCGCCTCCGTAGTGATGCGTGAGTAGTTCATCTTTGGACTACGGGTCCATAGCAGTAGCTAGATGGTTGTTCTCTCCTCTTTATGCCTCATGTTTAGATCTCGTGAGCTGCCATACATGATGGAGATCATCTTATTGTAATGCTACATTTTGTGTTTGCTCGGATCCGATGAATATTGAATGCTATGTCTCTTGATTATCAATCTATCATGTTATCTTCATGTGTATGTTATTTATGATCTTGCATGCCCTCCGTTGTTAGTAGATGCTCTGGCCAAGTAGATGCTAGTAACTCCAAGAGAGAGTATTTATGCTCGATAGTGGGTTCATGCCTCCTTTGCATCTGTCCTCGAGTGACAGAACTGTGACATATGGAGGATGTTTTGTTTCCATTAGGGAGGAAACAAAGATGTTTAAATTGTTTACATTACACACTTTGCTTACTTCTATTATCTATTTCTTGCAACTTAATACCCAAAGATTGTTCAGATGATATTTTGAGGGTGGATTATTAGTCATAGATGGAGTTGGATAACGTTCTATGAGTCTTGTTATAATGCCCGTATGAATCACATAGTATTCATTATGTCATGCATGTTTCATTATCTATCAATTGCCCAGCTGTAATTTGTTCACCGCGCATGTTAGCTATCTTTTATGGAGAGACACCAGTAGTGAACTATGGACCCCGGTCCGTTTTCTCATACTGATAATACAACCACTTCTTCCACTGTTTTCACACTGCTACTTCTATTTTCATATTGTTCTCATACTGTTTTCCACACCATACATTTAACCTCTTTGCTATCGGCAAAACCGGTGAGATTGACAACCTCACTGTACGTTGGGGCTAAGTGAATTGATTCTGTTGTGTAGGCTCCGCGTTGCTTCTGAAAAGTAGTGTGCCCTGCCATCTTAGCTGCATCAATCTTCATAAGTACTTCTTCCTCCTACTGGTCGATTCAACCATGGTTTCTTTTCTGAGGGAAAACTTGGTGCTGCACTCTTCACACCTTGCGCTTGGGGTCTCCCAACGAGCGTGTGTCTACACTCCATCAAGCTTTTTTTGGCGCCATTGTCGGGGAGGAAGAAAATTTCTGCAAGAGGAGTTTCTCACCTCCAATCTCTTTACTTTGTTTTAGTTTTGCTTAGTTTATTTTATTTTGTCTTGTTTGCTTCTCTTTATAAAAAACACAAAAAAATTAGTTCTTATTCTAGTTTTTACTTGTCGGGGGTTACCCTCGAGTAGGGGCACGGTTGGTGAGAAATGATGTTTGAGGTACTGCTTATCGAGTTGGGCCGTACCAGATAGAAAGGTATCGAGTAGATTGGCTACCGAAATAGAGCTACTCGGTAGGAAGGACAAGAAGCCTAGGTGAAGAAATGAGTGTCCTTCTGGATCATCCGAGTAGCACTTGGAGGATCCGGATAGGCACGATGCTACTCTTCTCGGAGGGAAGTCAATGGAGCCGTTGTGATCCAGTATAATCAGGGAGAGTACATCCGTGCGGTTCAACTTACTAGGCGTGATGATGCGTATGCATACGCTGGTACAGTGCGCTGTATGGGCGAGGCCACGTCCTGTCTCTGACAAGGGGGACAGGACATGTCAGCGACCACGACTACGGAGACTTTTGGCGTCTGTCAGCGGATAAGCGGAAGCGTGCCATACGACACAGTGTGTAGTCACCTAAAAATGTACCATTAGTTGGTGGCTACCAGTATATAAGGTGGCCACCCCCTCCTGTGTGAGCGTCGCTCGTTACGTGAGAACAGAAGTGCTGCTGGTTTGTTCAGAGAGAGAGATAGCAGTAGAGCTTCTTCCCCCTCTAGCTCCTTGAGATTGAGGAACCATTGTACTCATCACCACATATAGAGAGAGAGAGAGGCAGGAGTAGGGGTGTTACCTCCACATGAGGGCCCCGAACCTGGGTAGATATTGTTGTTTGCAGTGTAGTGAGCGCGCCAGCTAGGCGTGCGATCCCTCCCCGGATACCCACAGTGTCCACCGGCCCAAAACTCAAGCCATCCCATGGCATCTGTCTTCTCCACACCAAGACAGTTGGCGCCCACCGTGGGGCCAGTAGCGGCGCTGGCTGGGGTTTCTATTCGGACGGGACCTCTTCCTCGTTCGGGGGAGAACGTGGTTTGTGGCCTTGTCCACAGATTCGGCTCCTTCGAGTTCGACACCGACAACGCTGGTGATTTCTGTGGCAGGCCCGTTCCCGTAGGCGGCTCCGTCATCAGCTTCGGAGCGCACTTGGTGTATGTCGCCACCACCGTCATCCGCGAGTACCCCGAGGTGGTGCTCGTTGCTGCTGATCCTCCTTCCATTCTCGCCGTCCGCGGGCAGACTGTCGGTGGCTCCGCGGGCAGCCTGGAGGTGATGATGACCGGTCCGGCTCCTGCAACCGAGAAGGGCGCGACCGGTGTGCCCGATGCTGCTGGCAAGTCAGCTCGACCGGGCCACAAGCCATTGGAGAAGCCTGAGAACCAGCTGGGCTACAAGGGTCCTTCTACATCGACCGCTCCCTTCGCCAACATCATTGAGAAGCTGAGCATGCCCCTAGCCGCGGATGCGGATCCGGCGGTGTTGCGGGCGCAACTCGAGGAGCAGCACCAGGCCTTCCTGCTTGAGGCCACCGAGATGGCGAAAATCAGGCAAGAGTTCGATCTCGACCAGAATGAGTACAATAGGGCTCATGGTCTTACTCCCGTTGCCAAGAACCCTAGTCGGATAGGGATGATCCGCCGCAACCTTGGTGCCGAGTTGGCTAGAGATGGTAGAACTGCTAGTAAATCTGCTAGCTTTACTTCGCATGGTAGGCCCAAGTATAGTACTCCTGCTAAAACGCTTAGGGAGGCAGAGGCAGTTGCTGCCGAGTTGCCACATCTGACCGGTGAAGCTCGCATTAGGTAGCAGGACCGACTTAATGAGCTTGTTCTTGAAGCTGGCAGGCAAAACGAGGCTTTCCAGAAAGAGAATCTGGGAGCTGGTGCTTCTCATGTTGTTCATTTGCATGGGGCGAGATCCGGAGGCCAGGCCTCTTCACCTCTTCCCAGTGGTGGGAGATCTCGGAGTGTGAACTCCGGGAAACATAAACAGATTCAAGTGTATGACCCGGCTGTCGCTGGAAAACAGCCCGCTGTAGAGCGGCAGCCCGGGCAAGAACCCATTGCCCAAGGTGGTGACCATAATGCCGCCCGAGTTCAGCAAGAGGGACAAGGAGGCAACCGAGAGGGTCCATCTCGGCACCCGGCTAACAACCCGGTTCAGCCTCAACCCGGTACCAGAGCTGCTTTTCAGCCACATGTGGTAGCCCATGTGGTCAACCCGGTTCCGCACGGCAGGACCGGTGCAATGATGGTTACTCGGCAATGGAGCAAGCCGGGTACCAAAGAAATGAGCGATATGCTGACGCTGGAGGTGTGGGAACTTGGTTGGGGGCACGTGTGCTGCATCCGAGTGACGCAAGATACAAGCTGGATAGGATCTACCAGTCAGAGGAGATGGAACTGCAAGGCCCACCGGGACCGCTCTGTTTCGGAACCAGAATCATGAACGAACCAGCTGTGCCCAAGTTCTAGCTGGCAAGAGGGAGCAAAACTTATGATGGGAGCACCAAGCCGGAGGACTGGCTGAATGATTATGTCACTAGCCGGAGGACCCGGTTTTGGCTAAACAACCCGCCGAGAAACATCATCAATTGCTGGCTTTATTTCTCGGAGGCTTTCATCATCAACTTCACCAGCACCTACAAGAGGCCAAACCGGCCACAACAGCTCTCTGCGTGCAAGCAGCGGGAAAAAGAGACTGACCGAGAGTATCTGACTCGGTGGAGCACACTAAGGAACACCTGTGATGGTGTGAACGGGTCTCAGGCCATTGTTTGGTTCGCTCAAGGTTGCCGACATGGCAGCATGCTGTGGCAGAAATTGCAGAGGGACATGCTGAGTACGCTCGCCGAGACCATCAAGATTGCTGATATATATGCACTCGCGGATCCTACTCAGCCTCTGCTCGACTAATTTGAGCCGAGAAGGAGGAACCATGGAAATGTTGGGGCTAGGAGGAATGATTGCCAAGATTACTGGAACAAGAGGTGGGATGAGAGGCCGGATATCCGCTATGGCTCGGATCACGTGGCCGCGGTTGATCCGGATCAACCTGATGCAGGAAGCAGCTAGAGGCAAAAGAATGCTGGGCCCCAGTATGGGCAGAACCAGAACCAAGGCCGGAACTACAAGAAGCAGTACAATGATCCCAACCAGTCCGGAGATGTGCCTCAGAGGTTTACCTTTGAGATGATGAGGGATGGGCCGTGCAGCTACCACACTCGGCATTCGAGTAGGACGGCAAACTATACCTCCCGACAGTGCAGCTGGTGGGACAGGATCAAAAGCGAGGGTTTTGGCCAGTTGCCTCCTCCTCCTCCTCTGCCGCTCTCGGGTTCAAATGTCTAGCCTATCCGGGCAGCTGCTCCTAGGCCTACCGAGAACCAGTGGAGGGAGAACGTGAACCAAGTGGCGCAGGGGGCCAACAACAACAACACCCGCAACAACTACAACAACAACTACTACAGTCGCAACAACAACCGCAACAACAACTTTAACCGTAACAATAACAACAACAACAACAATGACAATGACAATGCTGGCGGTGGAGGCCGAAATCAGTATTAGGAGCACCATCAGAGCTACATGGTGTTCACTACCGAGCCGGATGACAAGCAGAGCCTACGCAGGCGGGCGATGGAGGTACACGCAGTGATACCGGCAGTGCCGGATTACATGCACTGGTGCGACCAAGGCATTGTCTAATCTCGGGCTAATCATCCAAAGATTATGCCCAACCCGGGTAGCTATGCCTTGGTGGTGGACCCAACCTTCATTGGGCCCAAGATCAATGTGAAGTTCAGCAAGGTGCTGATTGACAACAGCAATAGTATTAACATTCTGTACCGAGATACCATGGAGAAGCTCGGTTACTCCGAGAACATGCTGCTGCCCAACCGGACTTCTTTCCACGGCATTGTGCCAGGGTATCATGTGCTCCTATTGGCCGGGTTTGGATTGATGTGCTCTTTGGCACTTGCCGGACTGAGTGCTTGCAGTTCGAGGTGGTTGATCTCCAGAGCCCTTACCATGCTCTTCTCGGCAGACCGGCTATGTCCAAGTTCATGGCCTCTACTCATGCGGCCTATTTAAAGATGAAGCTTCCCGGTCCCAATGGCATCATCACCATCTCGGGTGATACAAGCGCTCTCCGGAGTGCGCATCTGCTGGATCTCGGCTGGCCGAGTCCATGGTCATTGCGACCGAGAAGAAGAAGATACATGAGGTGGTGGCCATGGCCCAGCCAGCTCAACTCGGCATGCCCGGGATGCCTAGCTCTCAGCACGGTGCCACTTTCCAGGCCTCTCGGGATACCAAAAAGGTGCAGATTGACCCCGAGTTCCCAGAGCGTGTCGCCATTATCGGTGTCGGGTTGGAGGAGAAATAGGAAAGCGCGCTCATCCACTTCCTCTGTGAGGATCGGGATGTCTTTGCCTGGTCCAATCAGAATCTGCCAGGTGTCTCGAGGGAGTTGGTTAGGCACTCTTTACATGTGCGCCCGGATGCCAAGCCGGTGAAGCAAGCACTGCGCCGTTTTGTGGCTGAAAGAAGAAAATCCATTTTTGACAAAATCACAAGGCTTTTAGCAAGCGGATTTATAAAGGAGGTACTGCCTCCGAATTGGCTGGCCAAGCCGGTCATGGTCGAGAAGAAGAAGGATGATCCCATGGTCGTTGTGGTGTGGCGGATGTGCGTTGACTACACCGATCTGAACAAGGCCTGCCTCAAGGACCCGTTCCCACTGCCCCGGATAGATCAGGTGATCGACTCCACTGCCGGGTGCGAACTTTTGTATTTCATTGATGCCTACTCTGGTTTTCACCAGATTCCACTGAACCCGGCTGATCAAATAAAGACTGCTTTCATTACCCCGTACGGGGCTTATTGCTATCGTGTCATGTGCTTTGGGTTGAGAAATGCTGGGGCCACATACCAGAGATGCATGCAGAAATGCTTGCATGAGCAAATAGGGAAAAAATGTGCAGGTGTATGTGGATGATATAGTCATCAAGACCAAGGAGAAACACACACTCCTAGGAGATATCGAAGAAACATTCGCAAACTTGCAAAAGTACCGGATGAAGCTGAAACTGACCAAGTGCACCTTTGGTGTCCCAACAGGAAAGTTACTCAGTCTCCTCGTGTCTAGCCGATGTATCGTGGCCAACCCCTCCAAGGTAAAAGCTATTGAGAGCATGTCTCTCCCGAGATCACTGAAAGATGTGCACAAATTTACCGGGTGCATGGCTTCCCTTAGCCGGTTCATTGGGAGAATGGGCGAGAAGGCCTTGCCTCTGTACCAGCTCATGAAGAAAAATGACAAGTTCGTTTAGACACCACAAGCTGATGTGGCTTTCCGGGAACTCAAGACCATGCTGGGTACCGCTCTGGTTCTGGCTTCTCCCCTTCCTAAGGAGCCAATGTTGCTCTATATTGCAGCTATCAACCGAGTTGTGAGTGTGGTGGTGGTTGTAGAGAGAGAAGAAGAGGGCAAATTGGTGCAGAGGCTGGTGTATTATCTCAGTGAGGTGATCTCCAACTCGAAGCAAAATTATCCTCACTACCATAAGATGACATATGGAGTCTATATGACTGCCAAGAAGCTCAAGCATTATTTCCTAGAGCATCCGATTACAGTGGTGAGCACTGCACCCATCTCGGAAATTATGGGCAACAAGGATGCAAGTGGCCGAGTAGCCAAGTGGGCAATTGAGCTAACCGCTTATACCCCAATGTATGCGAGAAGAGAAGCCATCAAATCTCAAGCCCTGACAAATTTCTTCGTTGATAGGGCCGAAATGTAGTATGAGCTTCCCTTGCCGGAAACAAATTTTTGGCGGATGCATTTCGATAGCTCCAAGGTAAAAGAGGTTCTTGGTGCCGGCGTTGTGCTCACCTCAGCCAAGCGGGATCAACTCAAGTACGTCCTGCAAATCCATTTTGCGGCGTCCAATAATGTGGCTGAGTATGAGGCCCTAGTCCATGGACTAAAGGTGTCCAAGGAGTTTGGTATCCGATGGATTATATGCTATGGAGACTCGGATCTAGTGGTTCAGCAAGCCTCGGGGACTTGGGAAACATTGGATGCCAATATGGCTTCATATCGGTTCCTTGTCCTGAACATGTCCGGATTCTTTGATGGATGCGAGTTCCACCACATTCACCGAGCTGAAAATGATGTGGCTGATGCTCTATCCAAGTTGGGCTCTTCTCGGCAGTCCATCCCGGCGGGAATTGCTTTGGAACATCTCAGTAAGCCATCCATCAAGCCTTCTCCGGAGTCCGATTCGATATTCGGCCCGGCTGTACCGGACTCGGAAGGTGTTCCCATGGATATTGATGAGGGGATTATGAAGGAGAACCCGGGGACTGCTTCACTCAACCCGGGGACTGTTGCTTTCATCTCGGGGATCATCTCGCAGTACTCGGGGACTCGTCTCCATCTCGGAGCAAGTCATGTCAGCTGATCCAATGGAGGTAGATGAGCTAGTGTTTCCTACTCGGGCGATACCGAGTTGGGCTCAACCCATATTTTCTTATCTGGCGGATGGCACTTTGCCGATTGATGAGATCTCGGCTAGGCAAATACAGAGAAGATCGAAAGGCTACACCATCATCAATAAGGAACTATACATGAGGAGTACCACAGGCATGCTCCAGCGCTGTGTCCAGCCGGAAGAGGGAGAAGAAATTCTCCGAGAGATACATCAGGGGGAATGTGGGCACCATGGCTCATCTCGGGACTAGTGAAGAAGGCTTTCCGGCATGGATTCTTTTGGCTCACTGCCTTGCAGCAATCAGAGAATCTAGTGAGAAAGTGCAATGGGTGCCAGCGATATGCAAGCAAGATACACATGCCACCTTCCGAGTTGAAAACAATTCCTATGACTTGGCCATTTGCAGTTTGGTGCTTGGACATGGTGGACCCTTTCAAGCCAGCTCGGGGCAACATGACTCACATTCTGGTCATGGTTGACAAATTCACCAAGTGGATTGAGGTGAAGACAATCCGGAAGTATGATGGAAACACAAAAGTAACATTCTTGAAGGACATTATCCTGAGGTATGGCTACTCGCATGGAATAATCTTGGATAATGGAATTTTTTTTGCCGAGGGAGCCTTTGCTCGATTCTGCAAGGAGAAGAGGGTCCGGCTAGACATTGCGTTAGTCGTGCATCCGGAATAAAATGGGCAAGTTGAAAGAGATAATGGCATGGTCCTATCCGGAATAAAGCCAAGGCTGATTGAGCCATTACATCGAACCCCTTGATGTTGGCTGCACGAGTTGCCGGTGGTGTTGTGGAGTCTAAGGACTACCCCTAACCGATCAACCGGATACATACCATTCTTCCTGGTATATGGAGCAGAGGCCGTGTTGCCCACTGACCTTGAGCATGACTCACCAAGAGTAACCCTCTATACCGAGGCAGAGGAAAGAGAAGCCCGAGAAGATGATGTTTATTTGCTAGAGGAAGCAAGAGAATTAACTCTGTCGAGATCAGCTGTATATCAACAGAATCTGAGACGCTATCATAGCCGGAAAATAAACCCAAGGGTTTTCCGAGAAGGAGATTTGGTGCTTAGGCTGGTGCAACGCACAACCGGGATGCACAAGATTTCCCCTCCGCGGGAAGGGCCGTTCATTGTGAGCAAGGCTCTGCACAATGATGCGTACTACCTCATTGATGCACATGAGCCAAAGAAGAACAGGGTAGAAAATCCGGAGAGGAAACTAAGCGCCTCTAGAATGTAGCTCTACTCCGCCGTTTCCATTCCTGAAAAACCATTGTATGTATCCCCTTACCGAGTTGAAATCCAAGTCGGCACTCCGAGTAGGAACTCGGGGACTTCCTGTGCCTAAACTTGCTCTGTGTTATTTACTTCTTACTTTTCTTTGTTGGTTAATCATCTCGGATTTTCATGCGTATGTCTAGTAATGTGTTTAAACCTAAGGGCCAACTCTTCGACTTTGCTGCTGTTCGCAACCCGGCTTCATGGCAAGCAAGAGACAAGCCAAGGGTCAATAAACATACGAAAAACTACTAAGGAAAGAAAGAGTTAATCAACCGGGATAAGTCGCTTTTTCTTCTGTTTTTTTGGCTAAGTACTGGGCAGTTGTAATTTTAGTCTCAAAGTTGTGAATTATTATAAACTCGGTTTTCCAAATTTTGTGATTCGACTGCCAAAAAGCCACAAGTGGCAGGCAAGAGCAAAGACGAAAAAAGCCAGGTGGATAAGAAAACCAACTCGAGGACTCGAATTAACGCAATCCGACATTCAACCAGTATTGCTAGAACTTAAATGAAACTTGGTAGAAAACGGTGAGATAATTGTTTCATACAATTGCACCCGACATACCAGGGATCTGATGAAATGTTTGAGATTGAAAAGCAGACAGTTAGTCCGCGGCCAAAGGAGTTGCATCAGCATTAGCACCTGCTGGGTTTTAGGACTCGGTGGGGGGCTCAAGAGCAGCAGTTGAAGTTGGAGACTCAGAGGCGGCGTTCTCAGTTGTGGGCTCTGAGACGCTCAACTCGGGAGCAGGCTCCGAGATGACCATCTCAATGGTGACAATCTCGTAGGCCGTGGCCGGATCTTGCTCGACCTGGATCTCCTCATCCACCTCATTAGAGTCGTTGTCAACCTCAGTTTCATCGTCGCCTTCGTCGCCCTCGTCACCCTTGTTGCCATCATCGTCGTTGTCCTCATCGTCCTCGGCCTCGCTGTCGGTGTCAGGCTCGGTGGGGCCTTCCACAAATTCATTTGTGTCGGCGTATGAAACCAACCGATAAGCCGTCTCCTGGCGAATCCGGATAGAATTTTCTTCTGTGGTCTACCGGGATCCATTCCACAGCTTCTAGAGTTTGCTGACGTCAAGGTTTTCGTACCAGGAAAGCACAAAGTGCAGAGCCTCGTCTGCGCCGGCTCGAGCGGCTGAGGCGCGCCATTTATTGAGCTCTTCCTTGACGTAATTCAGCTTGGAGGCCAGCTCGTGGACTGTCTTGGGAGGCTCAACTTCCGGCCAGAAGAGTTTGTGTAGCCGGATGGCGGTGGAGACGATGTTGGTTCCCAAACCCTTGAGGGGCAGAACGCGGGCTTTGATGCCCTCAATCTGGTCCTCGATGGTAACCGTCTTGGTGACATTGAAGCCAACATCTGCCGTTGCTGCCCGGTCCTCTCAACCGCCCGTTCAGCACCAAAGTCTAGGTCGGGGAACGTCCCTGGGAAGTAGTATGCCCGAGTTAGGGCAAAAGATCAGCCGGATAGAAGAAATCGGATAGAACATGCCGGATAGAGCAAGTTGAAGAAAAACCAAGACTTACATCGCAGTTCCATGGTGAGGTCCTTAAGCCTGCAGAACCACATGTCGGCGTTGCTCTCATGCTTACTCCGCAAGACGCGGGAGCCGCTCACCATCTGGTCGAGTGCCGCGTTCTGCTCTTTGAGGATATCGATCTCCTGATACAGCTCGAGCTTCTCGGAAGCGGTAGTGTTCACCAAGTCGGCCTTCTCCTTCACGGTCTGCAGCGCCACCCTCATAGCATCAGCCAGCTCCAGCTTAAGTTTGCCCACTTCGTTCTACTCGGCCTGGAGTTCTACCCGGAGCTGAGAGGTGCTGTCGTTGATCTGCTGCTGCACCTCGGCCAGGGAGAGGCAATCTTGATGTTTCTCAACAAAGGATTGATGCTCAGCTGTATGAAAAACAGTCCACTTAGCAACTTAGAGGGAAGATGCAAACCGAGTAAGGAGGAAGAAATAAGAAGGAAGCTTACTCTCCAAGGCCGTGATTTTGCTCTGTGCCGATTCGGCCAGCACAGTGCAATCCTGGTGCTTCTCAGCAAAGACTCGGTGCTCGTCTACATAAAAAAGCAAGATTAACCAAAGGGGAGAAAAAGAGTAAACACAAAACGCACATATAGAAAATACTGCACTTACTCTCCAGGGAAGAAATCTTGGTGACAGGATCTGTCAGTTGCTTCTCCAAGATAGCTGTGAAAGAAAAAACAGAAACCAAGTTAGAAAACTGATGCAGAAAAAGCATATGAAGTATCTCGGCAAGGATAAGTTATCTTTGCCCCCCAATTCCTCCTGCAAGTTATGAATCTGCTCCTTGGCATCTCGGTGGGCCCAGAGAACCTTCTGGAAGACCAGAGCATGGGATTCGGTGCAAATCAGAAAAGAAACAAGAAAAATGTTAGTTGGAAGATTCGACCCGAGTAGACTTCAACTCGGTCGAGTATTTCCTACTCGGCCCAAAATCTCGGGGACTGGATGATATATGAATGTCGGATGGAAGATTTGTCAACTCGACAAAACCGGATAGAAAACGAAACTCACTTGGGAGGTGATCTCGGCATCTTCTGTAGCAGTGCGCATGCAGTACATCTTGTGCGCCAAGGTGCTGGTTGAAGATGAAATCGGCTTGGAGATTTGGCCGACATGGGCCCGGTTCCAGGATTTCCGATAGTGGTCCAACGGGCCCAGCTTCTTCCCATCATATTCCGGATCGATGAAGCCAATCCGGTCCAGGGTGGCGTCAATGTCTTCCCACAGCTGTGCGGAAAGCTCCTGGCGGGCCACGGGCTGAGTGTCCGTGTTGATTGCCAGGGTGCTAGGTTTTGCCTTCAAGCCGATTCGGCCAGCACAGTGCAATCCTGGTGCTTCTCATCAAAGACTCGGTGCTCGTCTACATAAAAAAGCAAGATTAACCAAAGGGGAGAAAAAGAGTAAACACAAAACGCACATATAGAAAATACTGCACTTACTCTCCAGGGAAGAAATCTTGGTGACAGGATCTGTCAGTTGCTTCTCCAAGATAGCTGTGAAAGAAAAAACAGAAACCAAGTTAGAAAACTGATGCAGAAAAAGCATATGAAGTATCTCGGCAAGGATAAGTTATCTTTGCCCCCCAATTCCTCCTGCAAGTTATGAATCTGCTCCTTGGCATCTCGGTGGGCCCAGAGAACCTTCTGGAAGACCAGAGCATGGGATTCGGTGCAAATCAGAAAAGAAACAAGAAAAATGTTAGTTGGAAGATTCGACCCGAGTAGACTTCAACTCGGTCGAGTATTTCCTACTCGGCCCAAAATCTCGGGGACTGGATGATATATGAATGTCGGATGGAAGATTTGTCAACTCGACAAAACCGGATAGAAAACGAAACTCACTTGGGAGGTGATCTCGGCATCTTCTGTAGCAGTGCGCATGCAGTACATCTTGTGCGCCAAGGTGCTGGTTGAAGATGAAATCGGCTTGGAGATTTGGCCGACATGGGCCCGGTTCCAGGATTTCCGATAGTGGTCCAACGGGCCCAGCTTCTTCCCATCATATTCCGGATCGATGAAGCCAATCCGGTCCAGGGTGGCATCAATGTCTTCCCACAGCTGTGCGGAAAGCTCCTGGCGGGCCACGGGCTGAGTGTCCGTGTTGATTGCCAGGGTGCTAGGTTTTGCCTTCGCCCCGGCCTTCTTCTGTTGTGCATGCTGCTGTTTCGGCCAGTGCACCAAAAATTTTACAAGTTCCACCGCCTGGCTTCTACCCTCTCCAGCCACTGCGCCCTGTGATGTTGCAAACTTGGCTGTCTGCCGAGTGCGAGGTCCCGCTGGCCTTCTCGAAGGCGGTGGGCTTGGTGATGCTGCTCCTGTTGCTGGGTTTGTTGCTGTGGAGGCTGAGCTGGTTGCTGTTGGTGTGGATAGAATTGGGCCGGTGGCCGTTGGTGCGGTGTTGGGTGTTGTTTCTGCTGTCACGGTGGTGGCTGTGGATCTTTCTGCCGCTGCTGCTACTTCCAGTGGGGAAGTCCTTCTCGGTGGGGTTGGCGGTGTTGCTGCGGTGGATGTTGGAGAAACTGGTTGATGCGGCACTTGCTGCTGCGCCACGACTTTGGATTGCCTTTCTGGCTGCTGCTCGGGTTGTTGCTCGTGTTGCTGCTCGGTGGTCGACTATGCTGTTCCGGAGTTTCTTGGTTATCCATCTCGGCGCACATGTCGCCTGCGCCAAGATCCTGGTCTTCTCTGTCCGGGAGGGGGATCTCGGACCGGTCATTGGTGTGGGTGTCCATGTCCTCGGGCTCGAGGTCAATTAAACTGCAGGGGCCACTCGGTCCCGCGGGCGCACCAAGGTCCTCGGCATCAAGGGGATCAATGAAGGAAAGGAAAACATAAAAGTAAAGAAAATGCAAGTGCAAAGAATCTCGGTCAAAAGGGCAAAGAAACAAAAAAATAGGCAAACATAAAGCATCTCGGAAGGTACTTACCCGTCGACTGTGGGCTGCTGGTTCCTTCGGCGTTTCGCTGTAACCTTGCCTCCCTTGGGACCCTTGTTCCCGGACTTCTTCCGCCTCTTGGATGGAGGCTCGACGGCGCCGTTTCCGACCCTCTTCTTCAGTTCCACGGGGGCGGCGATGGACACGGGCGCCACGTCAATCACCTCATCTTCCAAGTCAGCTAGGAACAAGGAAACAGAGTACACAAATGAGACCGAGAAGGGGTTAGATACCTCCAAGAGAACACAATCATCATCACTATCACCTTCATCATCCTCGGACCAGTCCCGGATTGAGGTTGGAACTCGGGACTTACCGGGTTGAGCAGGAGGATGTGCGAGTGGGATGGGGAGCCTGTCCTGGATGTCGTACTGCTCGACATCGTCTTCAGTCCGGCCAGGTTTCCAGTTGTCAGAGAGGACCTCCTTGTCCTCCTCTCTCTGGCGAGAAAAGTGCTGCACATGCTAAACACGAAGCATAGAAATAGCAAAACTGTATGAACTCGGAAGAGACCGAGATGTACTCTACTCGGTAGGGCATGCGAAACATAAAGCATAAGGAACAAAGTGAACTCGGAAGAGACCGAGATGTACTCTACTCGGTAGGGCATGCAAAACATAAAACATAAGAAACTAAGTGAACTCGGAAGAGACCAAGATGTACTCTACTGAGTAGAGCATGCGAAACATAAAGCATAAGGTGCTATGTGAACTTGAAAGAAGCAACTCGGTAGGATGGCAGGTACTTACTCGGGGCCCCCACCTATCTCGGCTGTAGGGCTCGAGTCCCCAATTCCAGGTTTCCAAGAGGGTGGCCTTGGAGATGCACTTGGCCTAGATGGCCACCTCCTTCTTGCTGAGCTCGAAGGTGGTTGTGTGCGTGCAGTCATGGGGCCCGCCCATGAAGCACATCTTGTGGTCCCTAAGCTGCAGAGGCAGAACCCGACGACTCACCCAGGTGGTGATTAGGTCGTCAGCTCGGAGCCCATCCTTGAAGAGCTGCTTTAGTCGTCCGTCTGCATCGTTCACTTTCGGTACAGTATTTTTTGGATTGTACCTCTAGTTCGTCATTGCTGTGGGGGGATCGATGCGAAAGGGGGGAAGCTGGATGAGGTCCTCCTGCTCGGCGCCCTCCACCAGATCGGGATTCTTCACATAGAAGAATCCCCTCTGCCACTTGCGGCGGGAATCGAGTCCCTGAACTCGGGGATACTCGGTGGTATTCCGGTATACAATCATTGCTGTGCCACATTGGCTCATTGTTTTGGGGGCATTTGGATTGGCGGTGTTAGGCAGAACTTGCTGGCGGAAGTGGAAGTACTTTGCCCTTCAACGAAATTTACGAAGGTGGAAAGCATGGTAATGGCGTTAGCAGGGAGATGATGGGGTTGCAAACCGAAGTGATGGAGAAACTTCTGCATGAACTCGGAGACGGGGAGGCCGAATCCACGCTTGAAGTGGCTGGGGAAGACGATGCGTTCGCCAACTCCGGGTTGCGGCTCCACCTCGCAGCCAGGGGGCCTCCAAATGATACCCAGCGGCACGCGCCGAGTCTTGACGAGCCACTGTATGTCAGAGGCGACCACGTCGGAGCCCTCCCAGGCTCCGCGGGTGGATGCAGGACTGTCGAGGTTGAGATCGTCCACGGGCTCGATCTCCATCTAGGACATTCTGGATCTCGGCTCCTCCGAGAAGTGCGCGAGCGCGAGGAGGAGCTCGAGCCGTAGAGGTCGAAGAAGTGCCGCGGTGGCGCGGAGGACAAATGCCGTGGCGCGCTGTCCTTGGCGAGGAAGTCGAAAAAGACCGGCGAGGAGGAAGCAGTACGGTGCGGAGCGAGGAAGATCCGCAAGAAAAAGAGAGGCCCTTGTGCGCGGTGGCGCTCCGGTGTGTGGTGTCGCGCGGCGGTTGAGTACTCTCTTATGTGCACGGAGGTGCTCTACGGCATGCGGCGAAGCAAAGTGTTCTGCGCATGCGAGGATCAAGGAGGAAGAAGAAGGAGCAAATGGTGAGGAAAACGGTGCGACGGGCGGCGCGTGGATACTTATACCTCCTAAACGCAGTAACTGCACCGGATCCGTTGCGGAGGCGAACGTGGGTGTGTGGGAGTTACTGTCTGCAGAGAAACGTGAAAAGCGGTATTACAGCACGTAACTGGCGCAGTTAATCCCACGCCACGCGACGTGGGCACTTGAGTGCCTTTCTGCGAACGGACTGGCGACGCGTGGGCCCGTTGTGCAGTGAGGGGCGTGGGCGTCGCGCGTGCGCTGCAACCACACTGGAACCGAGGCGACGTGGGCTGCAGTTCTGCGCCACGTGTTGAGCCTTACACGCGAAGATAACTAGGCAATCTGGTTTGAGCGGCAAAATCTGTGAAAAATTGGCTAAGTGCGGGGAACTCGGTAAAATCCAAAGCAGCGTGGCCTACTCGGTTGAAGGGAGTACGTTCACCAAGGAGTGGTGGATTGAATCCAATTTTGAGTTGGGACTCGACCGACATGGTGCATTTTGGATAAATATTTTCGAAGAGATTGGTTTAAGCTGGCACGGCCCAGCGTCTGAGTTCACCGGACCATACCAGCTTCGGGGACTAATGTCGGGGGCTACACCCCGAGTAGGGGCACGGTTGGTGAGAAATGATGTTTGAGGTACTGCTTACCGAGTTGGTCCGTACCAGATAGAAAGGTACCGAGTAGATTGGCTACCGGGACAGAGCTACTCGGTAGGAAGGACAAGAAGCCAAGGTGAAGAAATGAGTGTCCTTCTGGATCATCCGAGTAGCACTTGGAGGATCCGGATAGGCACGATGCTACTCTTCTCGGAGGAAAGTCAATGGATCGGTTGTGATCCTATATAATCAGGGAGAGTACAGGTGTGCGGTTCAACTTACTAGGCGTGATGATGCGTATGCATACGCTGGTATAGTGCGCTGTATGGGAGAGGCCACGTCCCGTCTCTGACAAGGGGGACATGACATGTCAGCTACCACGACTACGGAGACTTTCGGCGTCTGTCAGCGGATAAGCATAATCGTGCCATACGACACAGTGTGTAGTCACCTAAACATGTACCATTAGTTGGTGGCCACCCCCCTCCTGTGTGAGGGTCGCTCGTTACGTGAGAACAGAAGTGCTGCTAGTTTGTTCAGAGAGAGAGATAGCAGTTGAGCTTCTTCCCCCTCTACCTCCTTGACCTTGAGGAACCATTGTACTCATCACCACATATACAGAGAGAGAGGCAGGAGTAGGGGTGATACCTCCACACGAGGGCCCCGAACCTAGGTAGATCTTGTTGTTTACAGGGTAGTGAGCACGCCAACTAGGCGTGCGATCCCTCCCCGGATACCGACATTGTCCATCGACCCCAAACTCAAGCCATCCCCTGGCATCTGTCTTCTCCACACCACGACATTAATTTTGTCACCTTATTGTCATTCTTCATCATGTTCCTCCCTAAGTTTACGCCGAAAGATCTTCCAGTTGCTAGTGGTTCTATACTAGGAAAGGATACCATTAAAGAATTCTTTAATCATGTTAGTAAGCATGATAATTTTGAGGAAAAATCTATAGTAGAACTTGATCCAAATTATGAAACTATTATAACCTCTTTAATTCACATGTTAGAAGCTAGGTTTGTTAACCTTCATCCCATCCCGCAACATATGTTCCTCAACTTGAATAATATTGAAGATATCGAAAAAAGGAATTTTTTCTTAGAAACCATGCTTAAAGAATTTAATGATGTTGCTATAGAAGCTAGAAAAGTTTTTGATCGTTTAAATATGCTAGGCTCATGTGTAGATGTTGTTGGTGCTCTCGAAAGAGCTGAACCTAAAAATGAAAAGGAGGAGAAAATACCAATCCCCTTTACATTGGTAGAACTGCATGAAGCCCAAGAAAAGAATTTTGATCGGATTGTTCCTGAAAATTTATTTCATGAGAGTAGTTATCCTAAAAGTTATAAGAGAGGAACATATGAAACTCATTTAGATAAAATACAATGCATTATTGAGGAATTTCCTTATCTTGATTTGAATGCATCTCCTCTTGAAAACACTTTATTCCACCTTTTTGAACCTAGCTAAATGGCGTTAAAGAAAACACTTCTTGGGAGATAACCCATGGTTTTATTTTTGCTTTGTTTTTCTATGTTTTCTTTATGTCAAGGGGTTGTATACTTCTGTAATAACTCCATTATATCTTTATTTTCACGAATTAGTTGTGCCAATTAAATTTTCTAGCGAAAGTTTGAGTTGGTTCTGGATTTCTGCGTAGAAAACAGATTTCTGTTGTCCACCGTAAAAAAAACGTATAAATTCCAAAAAGATCAAAATGACCTGAAACTTTTTGTTCTTATTACACAGCTAATTATGAAACTTTTTCGTTATTTATGTTTTTCGATCTGAGAGACGTAAGTGCCAGAAAAAAATTCGTGTTTATAGACTGTTCTGGTTTTGGCAGATTCTGCCAGTGTTCTTGCATTTGCTCTTTTACTATGTCGAGTGGATTTTTTTTGCTTCAGGAAACATCAGTGGCTATAGATAATGTTTAAAATTATGAATAGCACGTGTGCCCATGCAGAACCCATGGATTTTTTTATTGTTGCACTAACCCTCTAATGCGAATTATTTTGAGTGTGGTGTGAAGGAAGTTTTCAAGGGCCAAGAGAAGAGGGCGATATAATGTGATCAAGAAGAGTGCAAGGTCAAAGCTTGGGGATGACCCCATGGTTCATCCCAAAAAATTCTAAGAAGACTCAAGCGTCTAATCTTGGGGATGCCCAAGGCATCCCCTTCTTCATCAACAATTTATCAGGTCACTTCTAGTGAAACTATATTTTGATTCGGTCACATCATATGAAATTTACTTCCAGTGTCTGTTTGCTTTTATTTTGTTTTCTTTTGTTTTACTTGCTGCAATAATATAGTTGCAACCTAGCATTCTTTGTGTGGGAGAGAGACACGCTCCGCTTTTTCGTATGAATACTCGTTATGCTCGTATTCTTAATTTTTCTTCTAGCTGCTGCAAAATTCCTATTTAGCTCCTATTTTTCTTGCATCTTTTATTTAGAGCTATTAGTTTTAGTAGAGTTATGTTATTACTCTCTTGTTTCATTGTTGTATCTCTTGGAGAATTTTTGTTTAGTATAAAATGCTTGGTGTTGGAAAGCAGTAGTGCATTTTTCGTGCTTATAACGGTGCAGATAGAAGCTTGTATAGACTGTGGCTAGACTTTTTCATGTCAAACTAGATGTTATATTAATTCTAAAGCCTAGTAGTTATTTTGTAGCATGACTTGACTCAAATATCTGAGAGTGTTTAATGTGCCTTTGAAAGAATCATGAGTTGTTCTTGTCATGTTGAAGCATAAATTTGTGGTGTTCTCCTTTGAATGTTTTATTTGGTTGACTTGGCACATGCTTACACCGTGTTTATGACTACAAACCAGTCACTTATATCCTCTATGATCATTTAGTGTTTGAACTTGTAGTACCACTTATGCTTTGATTAATTATATTTTTGTTGCTATGCATGATTATGGCCATTATTGCTCTCTTGATTTGTGGCTCCCAGTCTTTTGCTACCCTCCACTTGTACTGAGTATGAGATCTAATCGTGCATCTGATGTCTACACACGTTTGTATTCTTGTAGACAATGTTGGGCCTCCAAGTGCAGAGGTTTATAGAACAACAGCAAGTTTCCCTTAAGTGGATCATCCAAGGTTCATCGAACTCAGGGAGATAGAGGTCAAAGATATCCTGTGAAGCAACCCTGCAATCACGATATAAGAAGTATCTTATGTCCCATACAAACCTAATACGATTGTCAGTTCTATAGGTGCACTAGTTCGGCGAAGAGAGAGTAAAATATAAGTAATATGGATGATTATAAGTGACAATAGCAATCTGAAATAAAAATGGCAGCAAGCAAATATGTAGCATAACAGGTTGTAAATGGTGTTTCAATGCTTAGAAACAAGACCTAGGGATCCTACTTTACCTAGTGGACACTCTCAACAATGATACCGTAATTGAATGCATAAATATCTCCCTTCACTATCTACTTCGAACCACTCTCTGGTCGGATAACAAACACCAATTCATTGTGTAGGGCTACAAAGCACACCTTAAAGTTGCATTCCCATGTATAGTTAACCCCACACTGTCAACTTGAGCGCCCTAGAAGGTACTAGACAAACACGACAATTTCATAGGGTCATCCAACACAAGACATAAATATCATGCTAAACCACACGGCGTACACACTGTTACCTTTACACCGCGATCCAAGTGTTTACGGAGATCTCATAACAAAACCACTTGAGTAGCCTAATAGATGAAGAGTAACATCTACTTATTCAACTAGATTACAAAGCCCATGATCACATAAAGATCACACATGGGAGAGAGAGAGATGAAACACATAGCTACCGGTAGAGCCCTCAGCCCCGAGGGAGAACTAATCCCTCCTCATCATGGGAGACAGCAACGGCGATGAAGATGGTAGTGTAGTCGATGGAGATGGCTTTGGGGGGGCACTTCCCCGTCCCGGCAGGATGCCAGAACAGAGATTTCGTGGCAGGGTGCCGAAACTTGTCGGTGGCGGAGCTACGGAAATTTTCGTGGAAGGGGGCAGATATCTTTAGGGTTTATGCATCGGGGGGTATATATAGGCAAAAGAGCGATGGCGGTGGGCGCCCGAGGGCCCCACACCACTCCCAGGCGCGGCCAGGGGCCCACCCGCGCCCAGGCATTGTGTGGGGTCTCCGCCCCCCCTCTGGGTCTCCTTTGGACTTCCTTGACCCTCCGGGACTTCTAAGACTTCTGGCTTTTGAATCGTCGAATTCCGACAATATTTCCAGAACAACTTTTCTGAAACTAAAAACAACAGAAAACAGGAACTGGCTCTATGACATCTTGTCAATAGGTTAGTCCCAGGAAATCGATAAAAATGACATAAAGTGTAAGGAAAACATGTAGCATATGGCATGAAAACAACATGGAACATCAGAAATTAAGGATACGTTTATGACGTATCAACATCCCCAAGCTTAGTTCCTACTCGTCCTCGAGTAGGTAAACGACAAATCAAATAATTTCTGAGGTGACATGCTACCAACATAAACTTGATCATCATAGTAATGTAAAGCATGTAAACTAGGATCAAATGAATAAAGGTTTTGGTTTATAGTTCATATTGAATAGAGTAATGTATAAACCATTAAGAATAATAAAGTAAAACTTTTCAATGAATCAACACTAAAAGACAATCCACTGTGCAATGTATATTAGAGATGATTTAAGCTTCAAGAACAACAATATAATCATCCAAGGCATCAAACTCTCACAACAAATCCTGTTAGGATCAAGTCAAGTGACAAAAATATGCACCTAGGAAAATCAGTCAAATAATTGTGCACTCAAATCAAGCAAGCGTTCTATATTGGTTCCTGGCACCAGGATGTTGTGGCTAAAAGAACATTATGGGGGGTTTGGATGGTCAATGGAAGAAAGTCTCACACAATTGAAAGTGGTCATTAGACAAGAGGAAGTCTGATAATCGAATTTATGCAAGGAGTAGTGATTGCCACACAACGGATGCACATAGAGCTATAAGTGTATGAAAGCTCTCCAATGGAACTAGTGGGGGTGCATCCAACCTGCTTGCTCATGAAGACCTAGAGCTCTTTTGAGGAGGCTCATCATTGGAATATACAAGCCAAGTTCTATAATGTAAGTTCCCCACATAGTTATGCAAGTAATAATATAAAAAATCTCTCCAAACTTAAGTAATGATGCTAATCAAAGCACAAGTGTGGAATAAATGATGGTAATGCTGCCTCCTCTCTATTTATTATCTCTCTTTTGCCTCTTTCTTTCTTTTTTTGGGCATTTTTTATATATAACCTCACTGGTAGGGGCAACACTCTATTTTACAATGAATCAACACACTTTTAGTACTCGTAACTCAAACTGAAATATATATGATGAATAAAACTAATTGCTCCTGCCAGTGTAGCAGTATGCAAAAATAATAATGAAGCATGACTAGTAACAAAATGATGATTGATGTTGTATGGAAATATATCTCGGAATGGCTATGGAAATGCCATGGTAGGTAGGTATGGTGGCTGTTTTGAGGAAGATAAATTTTGGCTTATGTGTAGAAGAACAAAGTTCTCCCACGGGGTTTGGATGCACTGGCGAATTTTGTACCAAATCTCAATGTGAGAATGTGCAATGCACAGTACCAAAGAGGCTAGCAAATATGGATGGTGGAAGTGCCAGAAAACCGCAACATAGAACTCACAACCTAAAAGATTCCAAATAAAATCATGACCTCAGAAGGCATAATGAAAATATCTCCAAGAGGGTCCGTGGCAGTGACAAGTGACTATTAGATACCCCGACCGTAGCGCGTAACAAAAAGCCATTACAATTGCTATCAGCAAAGAAAGTCATATACCATTATCCTATCAACTGGTTATTTGAGTGTGGCACAGTTTCAAGCTTCTAGACCAACCATTAATTGTTTTTACTCTACTAAACCAGCAAGTTTACCATTAAACATATTAATATCTCAAAACAACAAGAAATAATCAAGTGAACCAGTTTAATAATCTACAAGAATATGCAAGCTTTTCCGTTATACCATCTACCACACGTAGCATTTTCTACCAAACACCAAACAACAAAAACTCTCCAAGATATATAGCAATGAAACAAGAGAGTACTATCACAACTCTACTAAAACTAACAGCTCTAAATAAGAGATGCAAGAAAAACATGAGCTAAACAGGAATTTTGCAGCAGCTAGAAGAAAAACTAAGAATACGAGCATAACAAGTATTCATATGAAAAAGCGGAGCGTGTCTATCTCCCACACAAAGAATGCTAGGTTCCAACTATATTATTGTAGCAAGGTAAACAACAGAAAATAGGGGAAAACAAAATAAAAACAAACATATGCTCCAAGTAAACTTCATATAATGTGACTGAATAAAAATGTAGTTTCACTAGAAATGACCTGGTAAATTGTTGATGAAGAAGGGGATGCCTTGGTCATCCCCAAGCTTAGATGCTTGAGTCTTCTTAGAATTTTCTGGGATGAACCACGGGGGCATCCCCAAGCTTTGATCTCGCACTCTTCTTGATCACATTGTATCACCATCTTCTCTTGACCCTTGAAAACTTTCTTCACACCACACTCAAAGAGTAATTCACATTAGAGGGTTAGTGCAACAATAAAAAAATTATGGGTTCTGCATGGGCGCAAGTGATAGTGATACTTTTAAATATTAGCTACAACCACTGATGTTTCGTGAGGCAAAGAAATCCATCGTAAAAGAGCAAATGCAAGAAAAATGGCAGCATCTGCCAAAACCGATACAGTTTGTAAAGACAATTTTTTATGGCAAACTTACGTTGCTTAGATCGGAAAAATAAAAGAACGAAAAAGTTTCGGAATCAGCTGAAGAATAAACACAAACAATTTCAGAACATTCTGATCTTTCTGGATTTTATACGATTTTTTACGGTGCACATCAGAAATCTGTTTCCTGCGCAGAAATCCAAAACCAACTCCCAGTTTCGTCAGAAACTTCACTTGGCACAATTAAAAAATGAAAATAAAGAGAAAAAGGAGTTTCTACAGAAGTATACAATCCCGTGACTTAAAGAAACCAGAGAAAAACAAAGCCAAAAATAAAAACATGGGTTATCTCCCAATAAGTGTTTTCTTTAAAGCCTTTTAGCTAGGCATGATGATTTGAAAAGATACTCACATAATAAATATGAATAAGCAAAAGAGAGCACCAAGAAGCAACTATAACACAAATTGAAGTCTAACCCACTTCCTATGAAAAAGAATCTTGTAGAAAAACAAGTCATGGAAGCACAAAGCAACAAGCATAGGAAAGCAAAACAAGTGCAAATTCAAAAATTTCAACATAAAGAGAGGAAACTTGATATTGTTGAGATGTTTAAGACTATGTTTCCCTCTCTCATAATAACTTTCAGTAGCATCATGAATAAAATTAACAATATAACTATCAC
The DNA here is from genome assembly GCA_028641055.1 of Alopecurus myosuroides. Classification (NCBI taxonomy): domain Eukaryota; kingdom Viridiplantae; phylum Streptophyta; class Magnoliopsida; order Poales; family Poaceae; genus Alopecurus; species Alopecurus myosuroides. The sequence goes on along the minus strand of CM054057.1, from coordinate 45,668,859 downwards.
ATACAATATTCTTATCATGAGTCACATGCATAAACGAATCATTAATCTCCACATAAGCATAGTCATTCTCACTAATAGTAGTGGGAGCAATTTCAAAAAAAATATCTATCATTATTATTCTCATCAAATATAGGAGGCATATTATAATCATTATTAACTTTCTCCTCAATAGTAGGTGGACTTAAAATATCATATTCATCATCGTAATCATCATATATTGGAGGCAAAGTATCATCAAAGAAAATTTCCTCCTCAAAGCTTGGGGGATCAAAAATATCATAATCATCAAAACCAGCTTCCCCAGGCTTATAGTTTTCCATAGCGGTAGCAATAATGGTGTTCAAAGAATTCATACTAATAACATTGCTACTAGCATGCAAATAAAGCTCCATAGGTTTTTTAATTTTCTATTCAAACACTTCATGTCCTAACTCAAGATAAAGATTATAAAGATCTCTCATATTTTTGTTGTTTTCTATTAAGCCTAACTAGTGAAAATAAAAACAAGGAACAAGCAAAAATAATCCTAACTAGTGAAAATAAAAACAAGAAACCAAAATATATAATTTTAGAACCTAAAGGAAATAACTTCGAGCACTCAGACCCGAGGATGTGAGAACCTTTTACCTTACCTCCCCGTCAACGGCGCCAGAAAAGAGTTTGATGTCTACGCACGTTTCTATTCTTGTAGACAATGTTGGGCCTCCAAGTGCAGAGGTTTGTAGAACAACAACAAGTTTCCCTTAGGTGGATCACCCAAGGTTTATCGAACAGAGGGAGATAGAGTTCAAAGATATCCCTCTCAAGCAACCCTCCAATCACGATACAAGAAGTCTCTTGTGTCCCCAACACACCTAATACAATTGTCAGTTGTATAGGTGCACTAGTTCGGCGAACAGAGAGTAAAATACAAGTAATATGGATGATTATAAGTGAAATAGCAATCGGAAATAAAAATGGAAGCAAGTAAACATGTAGCAGAACATGTTGAAAACGGTGTTTCAATGCTTAGAAACAAGGCCTGGGGATCCTACTTTCACTAGTGGACACTCTCAACAATGATATCATAATTGAATGCATAAATATCTCTCTTCACTATGCTACTCCGAACACTCTCCGGTCGGATAACAAACACCAATTCATTGTGTAGGGCTACAAAGCACACCTTAAAGTTGCATTCCCATGTCTAGTTAACCCCACACTGTCAATTTGAGCGCCCTAGAAGGTACTAGACAAACACCATAATTTCATAGGGTCATCCAACACAAGATATAAATATCATGCTAAACCACACGATGCACACACTTTCACCTTTACACCGTGATCAAAGTGTTTGTGGAGATCTCATAACAAACCACTTGAGTAGCATAATAGATGAAGAGTAACATCTACTTATTCAACTAGATTACAAAGCTCATGATCACATAAACATCACACCATGGGAGATGAAACACATAGTTACGGGTAGAGCCCTTAGCCCCCGGGGGAGAACTACTCCCTCTTCATCATGGGAGACAGCAACGGCGATGAAGATGGTGGTGGAGTCGATGGAGATGGCTCCGGGGGCATTTCCCCGTCCCACCAGGGTGCCGGAAGAGAGATTTCTGTCCCCCAAAACTTGTCGGTGGTGGCGGCGGAGCTACGGAACTTTTCATGGAAGGGGGCCGATATGTTTAGGGTTTATGCATCAGGGGGCATATATAGGCGAAAGAGCGATGGCGGTGGGCGCCCGAGGGCCCCACACCACCCCAGGCGCGACCAAGGGCCCACCCACATCCAGGCATGGTGTGGGGGCTTCGGGGCCCCCCTTTGGGTCTCCTTTGGACTTCCTTGACCCTCCGGGACTTCTAAGACTTCTGGCTTTTGAATCGTCCAATTTCGAGAATATTTCTAGAACAACTTTTCTGAAACTAAAACAAGAGAAAACATGAACTGGCTCTGTGGCATCTTGTCAATAGGTTAGTCCCGGGAAATCGATAAAAATGACATAAAGTGTAAGGAAAACATTTAGCATATGGCATGAAAACAACATGGAACATCAGAAATTAAGGATACATTTATGACGTATCAGCATCCCCAAGCTTAGTTCCTACTCGTCCTCGAGTAGGTAAACGATAAAAACAAATAATTTCTGAGGTAACATGCTACCAACATAGAGTTGATCATCAATAATGTAAAAACATAAGTAAGCTGAGATTATAGTTGCGACAGGTCCGGATCGGCCCATTGGCCCTCCGCACCGAACCTGCTTTTAGTTACCACTAGGTTATAGGTTTGGCCCGAAAAAATTGAGGGTCCAACAGGATCATACCCTTAGGACCCTAGGATCAAACCGCACCTCAATCAGAAGCCGCATCGTCTCCAAGATTGCGGCATCACAGTAGGTGCTCGACTGCATGGAAGGCGTCAGCAGCTGACAGTGGCGACATAAACGCTACTCTCCGCTACGTCGCGAGCGGAGCTTACATGCATACATTGGCTAGCAGCGCGTGTGCCGCGGCGGCAGTGCTACGCCGAACTGGGCGGCCTCCGTCGGCACCACAAGGTGAGCACGCCTGTACGGCAACGAGGGCGAGCTGCTAGAGCTCGCAGCCAACCAGTCGGTGGCTAAGGCCTTGACAATAGAGGAGCGGCTTGTACACCAGGAGTTTGTCCCGTGGAACGCTGCAGGAGGTGCTGGCAGCATGTGTGCGTGCCGGTATGTGCACACTTTGATCCACGATGGCGGGTATATGCAGCAGCTAGCGGCTATGTTCAACTCGCCATCGACGTGGTAGAGCCCGGACCGTGGAGACAAGGACGTCGGCGAGCTCGTGGGCGCCATGTCGGATCAGCAGTAGCAACAGGACGTGCCGATGGCGGCCGTGCAGGCAAGTAGCCGGAGCGTGAAGATTGACGAGGACCCGTTGTACGAGTTCGACGCCGACGCCGACGCCAGGAGTGTCGGCCTCCTACCGCTGGCTGTGCAGAGGAGCCACAACGCCATGCTCGTCAGGAGCGCCTTCTGCCCTGTATCAGCGGCGGCGGGTTCAGCATCTCCGCATTCATCAGCAAAGCTGCAATTGTAGTCGTTCATGGAGCCAAACTTGTCACGAGAAAATTTGTAGTCTGTGTCGTGCATTGGGAGTTTGGGACTAGCTAGCCGACTGACCGCTCGACACACCTAGATTATCACTGAACGGGTCGAACCTAGGATTACCCATGAACCTTAAACATGAGGTGCGGGACACACCTAAACCCGCCTTTTGTTTCCTAGGTGCGATGGTCCAAAACCAGGTCCAAACCGGACGGGACCTAGCGCATCATGAGCTGAGATCATAGAACTTAAACACAAGCATGATAAATAGAATTTTAATAATAAAGCATAGCAATCACCTTGCATCATGAGAAGTAACTCAAATAAAAGATCATGAATAACAATGCAACGAAAGATATAGAATTTGTTTCAATTATAGAGAAAACATGTCAAAGTGATATTTCGCTAGTCCTTAAGAGAGGTGTATGCATATGTCAACCAATGGTAAACAGAAAATAAAATATGTCATAATCCAACTAGACTTCACAAGAGCGGCTCCCATAGAAGGACGCATCTGGGTAGAAGGTCATCCCTCTTTCTTATTTGTTTACAAAATTATGCTTTGACTGATAAATCAGGGGCAAAAATAGTGAAGAGAATTCGTGTTATTAATTTGGGGCTGGGCACCCCGGTGCCAGCTCTTCTATCATTGGATAAGCGGATGAAGACACTAGTCCAGGGTGTGAAAGTCCAATCAACAAGTGAGATAAACATTCTCTATTTACGTCCTCATGAGCTAAAACAGGAGCACAAAACAGGAGTAATTTTGAAGGTTTTAAAGGTAACAGATGAGAAATTTACTTTGGAGTGGCAGTTAATTTACAATGGAAAAAAATTGGTTTTTGGGAGTTCGATGCACGAGTAGAGCTCATACTCAGTACAACTGGAGGCTAGCAAAAGACTGGGAGCGACAAATCAAGAGAGCATAAGAGCCATAATCATGCATAGCGACATAAACATCATTAATCAAAGCATAAGTGGTACCACAAGTTCAAAAACTAAATGATCATCGAGGCTATTAGTGACTGGTTCATAGTCATAAACATATTTGAGCATGCGCCAAGTCAACCAAATAAAACATTCAAAGGAGAACACCACAAATTTATGCTTCAATATGACAAATACAACTCATGATTCTTTCAATGGCACATTAAACACTCTCAGCTATTTGAGGCTAATCATGCTACTAAATAACCACAAGGCTTTAGTACTAAAATAACATCTAGCATGATATGAAAAAGTCTAGCCACAGTCTATACAAGCTTCTACTTGCACCGTTAAAAATTCTTCCTCAAGCAACAGTTTCTTTTCCCAACAAGTACAATACAGAACATGCTTTAACAAAAACTCTCTAAATGCTACAGCAAGCAAATATGAGAGTACTCACATGACACTACTAAAACTAACAGCTCTGAATAAGAGATGCAATGAAAACAAGAGCTAAACAGGAATTTTTGCAGCAACTAGAAGAAACAAAACTAAGAATACTAGCATAGCAAGTATTCAAACGAAAAAGCGGAGCGTGTCTCTCTCCCAAACAAATAATTCTAGAATCCAATTATATTATTGCAGCAAGGAAAACAACAGAAAACAAAGGGAAAAACAAACGTTCCAAGTAAACTTCATATGATGTGACCGAATAAAAATATAGTTTCACTAGAAGTGACCTAATAGATTGTTGATGAAGAAGGGGATGCCCAAGCTTAGATGCTCGAGTCTTCTAAAAATATGCTTGGATGAACCACGGGGGCATCCCCAAGTTTTGACCTTGCACTCTTTTTGATCACATATATCACCCTCTTCTCTTAACCCTTGAAAACTTCCTTCACACCACACTCAAAGAGTAATTCGCATTGAGGGTTAATGCAACAATTAAACATCCATTGTTTTTGTATGGAACAAGTGATATTGATAATTTTAAACATAAGCTATAGCCACTGATGATTCGTGAAGCAAAGAAATCCACTTGATATCGCAAAAGAGCAAATGCAAGAAAAATGGCAGAATCTGTCAAAACCAGAACATTATGTAAAGAAGAATTTTTTCGAGCCACTTACGTTGCTCAGATCTAAAAGAACAAAAAAGTTGCGGAATTAGCCTAGGAATAAGCACAAAATTTTTAGGTCATTCTGATTTTTCTGTGAATTTTACGATTTTTTACGGTGGATAGCAGAAATCTGTTTCCTGCGTGGAAATCCGAAAACCAACTCCAACTCTCGTCAGAAACCTTACTTGGCACTACTAAAACATGAAAATAATGATACAAAGGAGTTCCTAGAGAAGTATACAACCCCTTGACTCAAAGAAAACAGAGAATAACAAAGCAAAAATAAAACCATGGGTTATCTCTCAAGAACTGCTTTTCTTTAACGCCTTTTAGCTAGGCCCAGAAAAGTGGAATCAAGTATTTTCAAGTGGAGGGGCATTCAAATCAGGATTTGGAATTTCCTTAATGCATTTATTTTTATCTAGCTGAGTTTTAGAGGCTCCTCTCTTAGAACTTTTAGGATTACTATTCTCATCTAATAAATTCTCAGGAACAATCAAATCAAAATTCTTTTGTTGGGCTTCATGCAGCGCCATTAATTTAAAGGGTATTGGTATTTTATCCTCCTTTTCATTATTAGATTCAGTTTTTTTCAAGAGCACCAAAAATATCTACGCATGAGCCTATCATATTGAAATGGTCAAAGACTTTTCTAGCTTCTATAGCAACATCTCCAAATTCTTTAAGCATGGTTTCTAAGATAAAGTTCCTTTTCTCAACATCTTCAATGTTATTCAAGTTGAGGAACATAAGCTGTAATATGGGATGAAGGTTAACAAATCTAGCTTCTAACATGTGAACTAAAGAAGTTGCAGCAGTCTCATAATTTGGAACAAGTTCTACTATGGTTTTTTCATCAAAATTATCATGCTTACTAACATGATCAAAGAATTCTTTAATGGTATCCTTTCCAAGTATAGAACCACTTCCTACTAGCAGATCTTTCAGGGTAAACTTAGGGAACAACATGATGAAAAATAACAACGATGTAACAAAAGTAACAACTAGAATAAGAACTAATTTTTTTTGTGTTTTTGATAAAGAGAAGCAAACAAGACAAAATAAAATAAACTACGCAAAACAAAAACAAAGTAAATGGATTGGAAGTGAGAGACTCCCCTTGCAGAAATTCTCTTCCTACCTGGCAACGGCGCGAAAAAATCATGATGGCAGGCTACTTGCTCTCGTTGGTAAACCCCAAGAGGAAGGTTATGAAGAGTTCAACGGCAAGCTTTCCCTCATAAAAGAAACCAAGGTTGAATCGACCAGTAGGAGGACAAGCAATCTCTGAAGGTTGATGCAGCTGAGGTGGCAGGGCGCACTACCAGTTCAACAGCAACGTGGAACCTACACAATACAATCAAATCACTTAGCCCCAACGAAGCAGTGAGGTTGTCAATCTCACCGGTTTTGCTGAACACAAAGAGGTTAAACGTATGGTGTGGAAAACAGTAGGAAAACGGTAGGAACAGTATGAAAGCAGCATGTGTTTTATCAGTATGAGGAAAACGGACCGGGGTCCACAGCTCACTAGTGGTGTCTCTCCGTGAAAGATAAATAACATTTGTGGTGAACAAATTACAGCTGAGCAATTGACATAAATGAAGGCTGCACGTAGTGCATATGCAAGACATAAAAATTACTATGTGATTCATGCGGGCATTACAACAAAATACATAGACCATCATCCAACTTCATATATGTCTAATAATCCACCCTCCTAATATCATCAGAACCAACCTTGGGTATTAAGTTGCTAGCAACAGATTATCGTAGTAAGCAAAGTGTGTAATGTAAACAATGTAAACTAGGTAAAAACCGTTGTTTTCTCCCTAATGGCAACAACACATCCTCCATCAGTCACGTTTCATTCACTCGAGCACAGATGCAAAGGAAGCATTAACCCACTATCGAGCATAAATACTCCCTCTTGGAGTTACTAGCATCTACTTGGCCAGAGCATCTACTAATAACGGAGAGCATGAAAGATCATAAATAACATAAGCATGAAGATAACATGATAGATTGATAATCACAGGACATAGCATTCAACATTCATTAGATCCCAGCAAACACAACATGTAGCATTACATAAAGATGATGTCCATCATGTGAGGAAGCTCACGAGATCTAAACATGAGGTACAAAGTGGAGAAGACAACCATCTAGATACTTCTATGGACCCGTAGTACAGGGATGAACTACTCACGCATCACTTAGGAGGAGGGCATGGTGGTGTAGACCCCTCCGGTGATGAATTCCCCTCCCGACAGGGTGCCGAGGAGAGTTCCAGAACCCTCCCGATCTCGGGATGACAATGACGGCGGCCTCGGGTGTTTTTGGGACCAAGTGGTATATCTTTAGGTTTTACGTCTCCGGGGGTATAAATAGGAGAAAGGGCAAAGGCGGTGGAGGCCGAGGGGCCCCACACACCCCATGGCACGGACGGGGGGGGGAGGGGGCGCCGCCCTATGGTGTGGGCCCCTGTGGCCCCGCTCCGGGTCTCTTCGGGACTCCGTGGAATCTTCGGGAATTCTAAGACTTCCGGGCTTCGAATTTTCCAATTCCGAGAATATTTCCAGAACAACTTTTCTGAAACTAAAAACAGCACAAAACATGGAACTGACTCTGTGGCATCTTGTCAATAGGTTAGTCCAGAAAATCGATAAAAAATGACAGAAAGTGTATAGCAAACATGTGGGAAACAATAAGAAAACAACATGGAACATCAGAAATTAAGGATACGTTTATGACGTATCAGACCTGTGCACACCATATGAAGAAAAGTATTTGTCAAAGTTTTCTTTATCGCATTCAGTTTATCAACTAAATTTCTTGATGACAAGCAATAAGCTAAGCTTGGGGGAGCTGATACGTCTCAAATGTATATACATTTCCAATCACTTTTCTTGTGGTTTTCCCTCTAATTTGCACGATTTGGATTAAACTAACACGAATTGATGCTGTTTTCAGTAGAATTACCTTTTGGTGTCTATTTTTTGTGTAGAAATCAACTTTCCTGAAAAATTCCCAAAAAATCAAGTTCCCCCCCCCCCGGAAGTTTCCCGAAGCCCGAAGGACAGCTGGAGGGGCAGGGGGCTTCTGGGGCCACTCCTAGGTCTCCCTTTTGGCATAAAGGTGCCTTCGTCCCTGCAACGGAGAACCCCCAAAGAGATTTTCCAAATACGACTCAGAGCTCCGCTACCACCTAAAACCCTAGTTCGGAAGGTAGAATTCCTGCTCTGCCCCCAAAGTGATTTTCCAAATACAACTCAGAGCTCCGATGCCACCTAAAACCTTAGTTCAAAAGATAGAATTCCTGCTCTGGCACCTTGTCGGGACGGGGATTCGACGGGGTTCGGCGGCATCGTCATTGCCAACGCCTCTCCATCAACCCTCCATGGTTCCTCCTTCGATGTGTGGGTAATTCCCTGCCGTAGGCGGAGGGGGTGGTAGGGATTGGATGTGATTGATCATGAAATAAAATATGAGGTTGTTAGGGCATGATTCCTAGTATCCACTATAGTCGCTATCTATCGTTGTTACAACTTGGAGTGCTTAGTGATTGTCACTAGGGCCGAGTGCCATGATTTCAGATATGAACATATTGTGTTTTCATGGATATAAATGTTGTTTTGGATCACATGTACGAGTTGTATGCACCTATTATTGTCCGGAACCCGAGACCCCAAATGTGACAACTTGGGATATTAAAGGGGATGGATTTTAGTTTGAGGATTATGTGTATCCATTGAGTGTTAACGCTTTGATCCGGTACTTGGTGAAACAAGTACCTTAACTACCATTAGTTCCAAATTGGCCCCGCAGTAATGGGATGGTTGGACAAAATATGTTGTGCAAGTTCTTATTGCAAGCACGCACAACTATTTCCGGGATACATGCCTATGATTGTTAGTGACTTGGATGCTCTCTTATGTATTTGTGCTGCCCTTTGTTAGTCTATTACATGGTTGATCTCATTCATGCAACACTCGTACATCGATCTGTTTGCCTACGGTGTTTTAGCACTGATGTCCACTCCGTTTAATTTTGATGTTACTATTGCCACTGTTATTTTACTATTGTTGTTACTATCACACTACTGCTACCATCATATCACTGTTACTACTGATAAATTGTGTCAAGCAGGTTATTTTTTTAGGTAAAACTGAATTGACAACTCAGTTTTTAAGGCTTATAAGTATTCTTTGGCTTCTCTTGTGTCGGATCAATAAATTGGGCTATATTTACCCTCGAAGACTGTTGTGATCCCTACACTTGTGGGTTAGGCGAGTCACCCCGGAATAGTTAAACGTCCCCATGCCTGGATATGTTTATCACTATTGTCCTGCATACCTGTCCCATTGCCATGGTCAGTTTAGCTAATTAAAACCAATAGGTTAAACGAATGCATTAAGTTTTTTGAAACATTTTCTACTGCATGGGAGTCCCCCACAACCCTTTATTACCAACCACAAGCGTTACAGTTACAAATATGTACAAATATACATGGAATTAGACTAAGACAGTCTAACACAGGCTAAATTAGGAATCAGTCCATAAAGCTAAGTCAGCAGCCACAGCAGCACTCAACCTATGCTTAAGCATAAGGAGATCAAACATGAAGCCCACTTTCCATCCCATAAAGGAATGTCTTTCTGATTTAAAAATTACTCCATTCCTCTGCTTCCAAATATTCCAACAAGCAAGAATCACAATCTCAGTGAAACATGGCCCCTTGAAAGACTTTTTGGCAGCAGCAAGATTTTGCACAAGTGTGTTATCACTCCAAGTGATTTGCAAATAATTCCAAATTCGAGAGCTAAAAACACATTGAAAGAACAGAGTATCCAGTCCTCATTGCACTGTGTACAACAAAGAACACAATGATCTGTACCTTCTATCTTCCAGTTTCTTCTTTTGATCATATCCTTTGTATTAATCCTATCCTTGAGAATCAGCCAAGCAAAGAATTTATGTTTTGACATACATTTGGATTTCCATATCCACTTTGCAGGCCCATCAGGATTTAAATGACCAAATTGCAGCTGATAGAATTTTCTGGAGGTGTATACCCCTTTATTGAGATTGCATCTCCAACTGTCCTCACTGTCAGTCAACTGAACATTATTTATAATGACACTCAGATCATTAAACTCCTGGAAAGCTTCAATTGAAAACGGCAAAATAAAGGCATCTGAGAGGTCTGTCATTAAAAGAATGTCTCTTATAGAGGACAGAGGATCCTTGGTGAAGGAAAATAATCTCGGGAATTTTATAGCCAAAGGTTGTCCCCACCACGAATCCTTCCAAAAAAGCCAAGTAAAACCATTACCCAAAACACAAGAGGACAAGGAACACCAAGTTTCTGCCAATTGCATAACACCTCTCCACCAGAAAGAACCACAAGAGGTGACAGCATGCGGTACTGTTTGGAAATAATAAGCATTCTTTACTAAATGGACCCAAGGGATATCCACAGAATTATAGAATTTTGCCAGGAACTTCAGTAACAGAGCTCTGTTTTGAATCTGGATATTGATGATCCCTAATCCTCCTTTGTTTTTGGGTCTACATATCATATCCCAGGCAGCTAAAGAGTTCACTCTTTGTTTATTCTTGTCCTTCCTCCATAAACATCTCCTCCTTGCTTTATCAATTATATCAATGACACCTTTAGGAATTACAAGAGTGCACATGTAATAAGAAGGCAAGGAGGAAAGAACCGAATTCACAAGAACCAAACTATCCCCATAAGAAAGGAAAGAGACAGTAGCCGAAAGTCTCCTCTCAATTCTGTCAATTAATGGAGCAAAATCCTTGATAGTTGGCTTTGTGGTTCCCATAGGCAAGCCTAAATATGTAAAGGGCATAGAAGCCACAGTGCAATCTAGGACAGAAGCCAAGTTAACAGTTTCCTGCTGGGATAAATTAATCGGTACCATCGACGATTTGTTATAATTCACCTTTAGCCCAGTGAGACGAGCATAAAGATTAAGCAGGTCCTTAAAAACCAATAACTGAGCCGGTTCAGCAGGAAGAATGACTAAAGTGTCATCTGCATATTGCACAATAGGAAAGTCTCCACCAATTGGAATTGGCAATCTGAGTCTTCCTTCTCTTAGTGCCAGGTTTACAATACTTTGCAACAGATCCCCACCCAACACATAAAGTATTGGGGACAAAGGATCCCCCTGCCTGACACCTCTTTTACAAACAAAAGGTTTACCTGGGACCCCATTCAAGAGACCGATGAAGATCCAGAAGCTAGGATTTCCTTAACCCATTTGATTACTAAGGGAGGGAAACCCTTAAATCTCAAAACTTGCAGAATAGCAGAGTGCTCAATGGTATCAAAAGCTTTCTCAAAATCAATCTTGAAGATCACCGCTCTCTGCTTAGATTGTTTACATTGGTGAATGTACTCAAAACACCAAGCCAAACAATCTTGAATAGTTCTTGATTTTATGAAACCATATTGATTAGCATGGATGCATCCAAAGATTTTGTCTTGAAAACGATTAGCCAGAATTTTGGTGATAAATTTCAAACATGTACTGGTCAGCGAAATAGGTCTGAAATCATTCACCGTCTCAGGAGAATTAATCTTTGGAATCAGAGTGATGAAAGATCCATTAATGCTCTCCAAAGAGATCTTAGCACTGTGAAAATCATTGCAAAGCTTGACAAAGTCCTCTTTTATTATACTCCAGCAATGTTTAATAAAAAGCCCTGTAAAACCATCTGGTCCAGGCTCACGGTCAGGTTTTAGGTGTTTTACAACACCCTCAATCTCTTCAACAGTGAAAGGATTAGCCAGGATCTCTAGGGCCATCTACCACAGGCAGAAAAACAAACAAATCAAAATCAGACATGGGTGGGCAGGAAACACCCATTCTGTTCTTAAAACAAGACCAGAAAGCAGCAGCTTTATCCATATGATCCACCAACAAATTCCCAGAAGTGTCCGAGATGGATGGAATAGAATTTCTCCTAAATCTCTCAGTGGCTCTGGCATGAAAGTATTTAGTATTCTCCCCAGAAAGCCTAGCCCAACGAATAGTACAACGTTGCTTCCAGTAATCAGAGTGTAAAGCAAGCAAATTCTTGATATGCTTCTTAACTATAAGTCTGAAATTAAATTCAGGAACACTCAACTGCCGCATATTCTCCAATTGATCCAAAAACAAAATCACCTTACTACTCATATCAATAAGAATCTTTAACTGTCATAAATTCCTTCCCCAATCCTTCAAAGCATATCTGAGATTCTTTAATTTAGCAGTGATTTCGGAGGTGATTGATTTGGCCAGAACAGGAGTATTCCAAATATTAGTCACAAGGTCCATGAAACCAGGTTGCTTAACCCAATGATTTTCAAACCGAAAAATCTTTGCCTTTGGGATGTTGGTTCCAATTTTAACCATACAAGGCAAGTGGTCAGAGGTTATTTTAGACATGGGTAACACCATAGTATTAGGGAAATCTAGTGTCCACTGGCATGAAGTAAAGAACCAATCCAATTGAACCAAAAGTGGATCACTTTGCATATTGGACCAAGTGAAATTCCTGCCCTTAACTGGCAGCTCCAATAAGCCCAGATGGTTGATAACATCATTAAATATAAACATATCATTTAGATCAGCCCCCGGTTTATTTCGATTATCCAGTGATCTAATGAAATTAAAATCACCAAGAATCATCCAGTTCTGGTGAATCGGGATGGAAAGATTATATAACCAATTAACAAAATCTTCTCTTTCCACCCCCTTGCAAGGACCATAAACATTCACCAAATTCCAAGAAATAGAATTGTGAATAGAAGTGAATTTAATGTGAATGGTAGAGCGATGAACTTCTAACAACTCTCCTCTGAAGATGGAACTGTTCCATAGCACAATTAATCCTCCAGAAGCTCCAACAGAGGGAGAGAAGACCAATTGATCAAATCTTTTAGGGCAGAACGACCTAATAAAGGAATGATCAAAATCTTGGCATTTTGTCTCTTGTAAGCAAATGATAGAAGCCTGACTTTCCTCAATTTTATTATAAACTGCGTCTCTTTTAGCTTTATCATTGAGTCCTCTCACATTCCAGTCAAAAACAATCCAATCCAAGACTAGATGGGCCTTATTATCCATGGAAAAAATATATAGTAAAGGAAATTGCTGATAATCATAAGATACCAGCACAGTAGATATCCAAAAGATAAAACCCATAAAGTAGTACATATGCCATGTAACATAACAAAATGTAAAAGAAAGACCCAACAACAACTCCAGGGACCAAACAGGCCCAAAAGAAATAAAGAAGGCCCACTAATCATCAGAACTTGATGGAGTGGTGGGCTTCTTTGGAGCAGCTTCAAGCTTCTCCACCGATAATTCCGAATCTTCTATCTGGAGTATGTTTCCCGCCCTCCGCAGAACAGCAACAGGAGTGAAAGGAGGTACTCCCCTGTAGAGTCTTGAGGACGAGCAGACTTGGCCTTTTTCCTAGGTTCTGGCTTGTCTGATGCAGGCAACACCCTGAACCCAACATTCTTGGCAAGGCTACGCGTAACTCTACGCTCCTCAAGGACAAGTGGTGTAGACACCTTCCTGGTCCTCTTCTTGGTAACCGGCTCGGGAGTCATCGGTTCAGAAGCAGGGCATGAATCCAGCAGCATAGGAACATGAGCAGCAGAGGAAACTGTCAACTCAAAAGGCAGCAGAGACGACAGAAATTCAAATCTTATTTCAAAAATAACCCGAGCTTTGTGCTCCAGAAAATATCTGGACCACTCCACCACAGGATCAGGCAACAGGACTTGAAGAATCTGCACTTCATCGTTCTGATCTGCACCAATTACAGGGGGTGGTGGAACAAAAGGAACCATAGCCAGTTGGTTATGTTCCACCTGTTGCTGCATCTCCACAAATTGTTCCTGGCCCTCAGCTCGTGCAACATTCATGGAATCAATGGAAGCGCCAGAAAATTGAACAGATACAGAAGACTACACCTGCTCAGGTTCCGGTGCCTGATCAACAGGCTCCTCCGGCGCAACATTCTCTCCCTGCTCCTCATTGTTCCAGTCTCCCCAACCATCTTGCTGTGGTTCAGGCTGAGCCGGTGGAATCCAAGCATCTGGAATTGGGGCCTCTGGAGCACCAAAAGCTGGGTGTGGATTGTCCCCAGGAGGGAGAAGGTCTTCATCCCCCGGCAAAGCATCAGCATCATCACTGTCCAGAATAAAAACAGGGCAGGTCCATGAAACAACGTGACCACCGTAACGCTGAACCTCCCTAATCACAAGCGAGCGGGGAACATCAGCACCGCTCCCATAAGTAACCTTGAGCAAGGTGCGAACAGGAGAAGCGTCCTCCCTCCACCAGGTCTGGAGCTTGCCAAACTTGGACACAAAATCCCAAAGAAACTCATCGGTGCGATAGTCCATGTGCAGATTCAGAATCATAATCCACCCAGTCCTTGTATAAGTTGTTGATCTAACATTATCTCCTTCATCATGCCTAACGAAGGATAGCATCCTACCATCAGGAAAGATAAAAGGAGGAGAGTGTACCAAACAATCTCTGGCAACTTGATACGCCATGCGGAACATGCCAACTCCCACAGCGCTCTCCGAGAAGGAGACAACTTGCATATGTAATTCCTGAAAGATGTAATCGACGATTTGCTGCAGGATATCGTCGAGCTCTTCTACCGGTGGCCACGGAACCAACTGAGCAATGGCCCAGGATTCATGGCGGCGAGGTGGAGCCGCAGAGGAGGTGATGAAGAGGCGAGCAGGCCGCTGCTCTGCCGCCCATACCTCCTCAACATGCATCCCCGCCGGGACGAACCTGGTCGGATCACAGGGGAAGTTCGCCATTTCAGGAGGTTGCGATTCGAGCGGCGAATCCGACGAGGGTTTTCCGGGAATAGTGGCAGGGGCAGGGGATAGAGCTGAGGCAGGGGACTCCTCAGTTCCAATAGTCGGCGATTTAACTACCCAGCGCAGAGTTCCATTAATTCCCGGGCAGTTTCTGCGGATATGGCCCGAACGTGAACAAGACCAGCACCGAATCCGGCCCGTACACTCTTCCGTTGCATGTTTAGCTGAGAGGCAGTTAGAGCAAGGCCAAACCTGGGCCGCCATTTTATCAATTAATTTTTCGAAGCCATCATCAACAGGCATAGAGGCCACGGTAGGGGTTACAGGGATAGGATCCGTAACAGACTTAGTAACAATAGAATCAGCATTAAAAGATCCAAACTTAATAGCAGGCAGTTCACGATGAATATCAGAACCAATTTTGTTAGGAATCGTGGGGGGGAGCAGTTGGTGCACGAGTAGCAGAAGGTTTTATTAAAGGCTTGTACCGTTTAGGTTTTACCTTCTTTTTCCTCGTGACAACAGTCCACTCATCAATTTGATCGTGGTTCCACTTTTTCCATTCAGCCATCCAATTTGGACCACCGAAACTCCAAAGATGAAAGAAGCACTTGAAGTGGAAGCAAGAAAACCATTTAATCTTCATAATATGAAATCCAACCTCCTTAGAAGCGACATCAAAAGAGAAAACCCGATCATGAAGACAGGTAACATTCAAAGATCCACAGTACCCTCCAATCGCCGCCTCAAGAGCCAAAGCAACAGTATTAACATCAATTTTGAAAACAGCACGGCCAAAAGATACCACCATTTTGAAAGCGCCGTAATTTTTAGTAGCGTGAACGTCCGATCCGAAGAGAATGCAGACTTCCTTAGCAAGAGCTAGACCTCTAGAGAAATCCAGGTCTAAAACTTTGGCTGCATGTACTAAACCCACCGCAGGATCAATGGGAGTCCGATCCAAAAGCGGCACCAAAGAATCCACGTCCAGAATAGGAACGATGGCATTGTTATGATCCAGGAGAGATCCCTTTCGTGGAACCAGATGATCCTGAACCCTGGCACGATGACAAGCAAATTGGATCTCAGATCCAGGATGAATGCTTTCACGTACCTTGAGAAAACGTTGATCAAGAACAAAGCCCGCTTGATCTACAAGTTGGATCCACTTGTCCTTCGTATCTAACAGAACAAAACCCACGTAAATGGGATTGAACCTGAGATCCACCTCGGTGGAGAAGATCGCCCTCCACCGCCAACAAGAGCGATCAAAAAGAGATTTTGCCTTGGTCATTGAAGAGAAGGGGGTGGACGACATTGCCGGAGTGGCAGATGTCGTATGGGAGGAGGCCGACTACGCCGGAGTGACGATTGTCGGAGGAATGCATTAAGTTTGGTGGCTTCTCGTGATCCTCTTGTCGTCTTCACTCTTCATTGATATCTCCACCTGTCACTTAGGAGGTCGCAGAATCGTTGAAAAACTATATGTTTACCTGGGCCGTAAATAACATGCATTACGCATGTTATAAAAAATAATCCTATAAACAATATTGAAAAGTCTCTCACAAATAAGATGAAATAAGTTAGCACAAACACATCACAAATTCCCTTCATCTCCCACACCTTGGGGGGTCTACTCACACATGAGAGATATAGCAAACATAAAATAAATAATTGAAAGTGGGAAGTTCATATCTAGATTACCTTAGCAAGCCACAATAATTCTCGGATTAACAAACACCAAACCAGGAGTTCAAACCCAAATCGTATTACAAGGATAATCCCAGTCTCTCTATGGGATGGTGGAATGAATTGTGTTGAAGAAAACGACCTCCGGCAGGATCAGGCAAGGCTTCTCCTCTCCGGATCTCCTTTTTCTCCCTTCCGAATCTTCTGGCGGCAGCTGTGTATGTTTTTCGTCCCCGGTATTTTCACAAAAGTTATTCCATTTGAAGTGTTGAAGGTGGTGGCGCATTGTACGGTGAGTGGTCGGTCGGTGGTGACCGTACCGAGACCCGTGTCTTGTTAAGTGCTTCTGTGATTTATTTATGAATCTCCTTCTTCCAGAATCGATTGTTTTCCTCCAATTATCATCAATATGCATCATTTCCTTCCTTCTTAGTGCTAATCCACAAATCTCCATAAAGACATGAAACATCTCTAAACATTGCAGTGTTTGGGTTAGTGTAGGAGTGAAAACCATATGAAAATCCAATAAAACAAGGGGGAATGACTAGAGAAAATAACGCCAAAAATAGAGCCATCAATCGGTCGGGTGTTATGCTTGCTCGCGTGCGAGGTTGGTGTTTCTATGTATTATTAGAGCATCTCCACCGGCACCTCCCAACTTTTATCCGGCACCCTCCAACTTCTGTCCTCATTGGGGAGGGGGGGGGTGCCAGACCGGTGTCCGACACGTTGGGGGTGACGCCGACACTCGCGCACCCCAAAGAAAAATGATCAAGACTTCATATTAAGAAATTTTGCGAATTCATTCAGCGTATAAGAACCTAAAAACAAATTACAAAAGGCAAGCGACAGTAATAAACCCCCTATCCCGGCCTACTACTCGATGTCTTCGTCGGCAGCGTCGTCCTCGTCAGTATGACCATATTCGTCATTGCCAGAGCTATCCTGGCAGCAGTCCACACGGATGAGGGTGTCGCCGTTCATCCTGAGCTCGAGCACGCCCTCCCCTACGTACCTGCCCCGCCCGATGCGCCCTCCCGTGAAGGTGAGAAGGAATTCCTGCTGCACCTTGTGCATGCGGGTGCACTGCGCCCACCCGCAGCCAAGGAATAGGTCCTCTCCGTTCCTGGCCACGTTTTCTTGCACCGAGTCGTTGGTGCAATCCTCCAACTGCAGCCGGAAGCAATCGGGCTCGTGGCCGGCGAGCACCTGTGATATCCTCTCGAGCAGCCGGACCCACAACTTCCCCAATGGCGTGTACAAGTTGATGTAGAAGTTGGGCAGTACGATACCAGCCGCCGCCACGCCACGGCCGTCGCCCCCACGCGGTGCATGCCCACGGCTGCTAGAACCTTCCGCTTTGTTATTCTTGGCTCCGCGGCCTCGGATGCTCTTTGGAGCTCTAGCCATGGCTGTGAGGGAGAAGAAGTGTTGGGGTAGAGGAAGAGGTACTAGGGGGAGCGGAAGAGGTGGCTTTCCGGCGGGAGGGGATTTATGTAGCCCCGGAAGCACGCACGGCTATGTGGGAGATGCGGGGAAGCGGGGGCATCGCCTTGGGCTCCTCGTGGAGTGGGGAATAAATGGTGCGCGTTGGAAAGACGTGAGGGAATCGACGCTACACTTCGGGAGTAGAGTAAACGCGCGGCCTCTTCGGGAGAAGAGTAAACGACTGCCGAAAGAGGACGGGCCTCCCGCGTTGACGCTGCCGGGATCTCCACCGCCTCCGAAGCAGGAGGAGCCACCAACGCCACCGCAGGACGAGCCATCAACTTCACCGCCTCCGCCGGAAGAAGATGACGAGTGGTTCCTAGGGCCGTCGTTCAAATTATAAGTTTATATATAGTATATAAAATGTCGGATATTTCTGAAGTTGGTATTTGAATCAGAGTCTATGATGCGCGGGCCCTGACTGTCGAAGGGGTTATCCACAGCCTATCCGACAGTGCCTAGTCCGCACCCAATGTTAGAGGCACATTGGAGGCGCCGAATCAAAAATCGGATTGGGCCCATGATTGGAAGTGCCGCTGGGGCGCGATTTTGTGTCTGACACCCCAATAGACATTCAGGGGGTGCATTGGGTATCCGTGGAGATGCTCTTAGGCCTTCCCTAATGCTTGTATCTTGACACGGTATCATAGACATATTGCTGATGTGGCACCATATTAATTGAAGAAAGAGAGTGATGCCGTATCTTATTTAGTATACGGCTCTTGCACGACATCATAGGCAAAAAATATGATTAGACCAATCAAATACATGCATGAGGCCAAATTCATTAAATACCAGCCCACTAAGATACAACACTTAAGAAACCATGCATTAGGATGGTTGTATCTTACAATGCAACGATACCTAGGATACCGCGCTAAGAGACGATGCATTACGGAAGGCCTTAGAGGGTTGTTCGCTAGCATAGGTGATGTTTTCAATATGGCTAACATTAATTGAGTTGCACGCTATTGGGTCTAAAGAAAACTCACGTGGAAGATGGAGTGAATCCTGCCACCCACGGTCAGCTCTCTGCAGACGTGGTGTAATACAACGGAAACTTATGATTCCATTGAAAGTTTATTATTCCGGCCAATTATTCCTAAGCGTGGTCAATGGCGATTGGCGAAGCAAAGGATTATCTTTCATCCTGCGTGACTCGCATGCCAAATAGGGCCGAATTGAAAAACTGTAGGGCTCCTTTAATTCATAGGATTTTCAACGGATTTGTGCAGGATTATAATCCTATGGAAAATTTCTTTGGTGTTTGTTTGATTCATAGAATCAATCCTATAGGAAATAATTTCATAGGAATTTTGTAGTGTAAATCCTATAGGAAACTAACTCCAACCTCATAAAACATTCCTTTTGCCACAATCAAATGGAATTCCTGTGCATATAGGATTAAATTAGACATGTCAATTCTATGGATTTCCTATTCCTATACTTTTCATATCCTATGAATCAAAGGAGTTCGTAATGGGTTTTTCGAATAAATGCCGTATGAGAAAAGGGGCTTTCTATATTGTGCCTCATTTCGATTAGTTTTCTTCGGTATTGTCCCACGTCTTTCTTAATTTTTGTCCTAATTCGCTTTTTTGAGCCTTGCAAATATGCAAATTGTCGTTTCTGTCGGGTCAAACTTATTAACCTTTACTTGGCTGAGTTCTGATGAGTGGGGCCGCTTAAATTGCTGATAAGTGGGGATGGCGTGCACGCATGGACAAGGCTATCATCATATCGAAATCAAATCAATTTGAGAAAAAAAACCTGCCTAGAATACTCGGTGACCGTCTCTTCACCACCGCTCGAAAAGCTCTTTGTCCGTCTCTTCATCACCACCGCACCATGTTTTTATCCACATCAGGAGACAATAGAGCACTTATTCTTCAATTGTAAATTCACACGTTCTATTTGGTCATCCATCCAAACAGTTTTTACTTTGTATCCTCACAAATCCGTGGCAAATGTGTTTGTCGATTGTTCACACGAAATTGATAATAAGTTTAGCACTATTATTAGGATGAGAGCGCCAACCGTTATATGGTAACTATGGATATGTAGAAATGACAAGATTTATAATGATACAATTTTATCTCGTTTGTAGGTACTATACATGTGCATATATATTCTCCTTCTGTGGTCCATATTACAACAGGCGGAATATCGAGACCTTTTTGTGAAAGCACATGTATGACTGAAAAAAGTGACAAGCTATATTTTTAACCAACATGGATGACCACTTGATGTACGGATTGGCCCTCCATAGACATATGTGTTTTACCTCCATTTGATTGTAATTCATCGTTTGCTACGTTTTATCTTTTCCCGAACTGTTGGTTTACGACTGTGTGCATCTTAGTTATGAAGAGACCGAGCGTAATGCTTAAAATTTTAATTAATAAGGCCCTTTGTAAGAAAAATGGCCGCTAATTTTTTTTTTTTTTGAAATGGAAACCCGGCCTCTGCATCTAGATGATGCACACAGCCCTAAAAAAAATGGCCGCTAATGACTGTGACTGGTTTCACAAAGTCATGAGTTCTATATGAAAACAGATTCATATATCATTTGGAGTCTATATAAACGTTATTAAACCTCTAGACTCAAAATACATCGTAAGCGGCACCACTGGCAACGCAGAAAAATATAGAGTAGACTGATTAGCTCCTTTTTACACGTCGGAGGGCAGGAAAACCAGCGGCGATGCCAACGTCGGCAGCCGAGGGGATAGCCGCCTCTAAAACTTAGGAAAGAACAAGCTTCCCTATAGTCGAAGGCTACTGCAGGTATATATTGTGATCAGTGTGCAGTATATACAAGAAACCCTGCAAGAAAATCTGGATTAGGCTTCAAGAAGTATTATTAAGGCGCAAACTGGTACTGGACTACTGGAGTGCCTATACGACTAAGCGAAACGCCGAAACGTCCCCTGCCTGAGAGTAGAGACGCACCGCAACTACAATCGTTTCCTATACACATGTTTGTGTGACTGCCGAGTGCTCTACAGTTCGTTTGCTGTAACATCACATCTCCATCGATCAGTTTTCCTCTGCTGCACCCCACGTCCGGCGATTGATCGATGGCGACGGCCGCGCAGCTGCTGCTGGAGGAGGCACGGGCGCCGGGGTTCGCGGCGTGGCTGCGTGGGCTGCGGCGGAGGATCCACCAGCACCCGGAGCTGGCCTTCCAGGAGCACCGCACATCCGCGCTCGTGCGCGCCGAGCTCGACGCACTCACCGTCCCCTACGCCTGGCCCGTCGCGCGCACCGGCGTCGTCGCCACCATCGCTGGCGGTTCAGGCCCCGGCCCGGTCTTCGCGCTCCGGGCCGACATGGACGCCCTGCCAATCCAGGTGCGTGCGTGATCCGATCACGGCTGCGTCTCAATAATACATATTAATTGCATTCACAAGCACAAGGCCGACCAGTCTCTGAATATATATATATATATATAAGGGAAATTTAATCACCGGTTCATTAGCTCACGCGGCAGTAGGCAGGACTCCTACCGTAGGAGTAGACTTCCCTAAATCTAGTAATCGAATTCATCGAGCATGGATCATACATTGCTAAACTGTTAAGATAATGGAGTAACAGACTCAAAGTATAAAGTCGATCCATATTGGCCGGCATGCACGCAGGAGATGGTGGAATGGGAGTTCAAGAGCAAAGAAGACGGCAAGATGCACGCATGCGGGCACGACGCTCACGTCGCCATGCTGCTGGGAGCTGCCAAGCTGCTTCAATCACGCAAGGACAATCTCAAGGTACGTTTCCAAGATTTTTTTCATGTAGATGGTTGAATGTTTATACCAACTAATATAATCCTTTCTTCCTCGGCATGCGTGCTTAACCAATCAGGGCACGGTGAAGCTCGTCTTCCAGCCGGCGGAGGAGGGCCATGCCGGCGGCTACCACGTGCTGCAGGAAGGCGTCCTTGACGACGTTGATGCTATCTTTGGTGTGCACATCGACACGATTTTGCCGGTGGGCACTGTCTGCTCCAGACCTGGACCGTTCCTCGCCGGATCCGCTCGCTTCAAAGCCACCATCAATGGGAAGGGCGGTCATGGTGCCTTTCCACACACAACCGTCGACCCTGTGATCGCCGCCTCTTCGACCGTTCTTAGCCTCCAGCAGCTTGTTGCCCGTGAGATCGATCCCCTTCAAGGTGCGGTACGTATGTTCGTGTTTTATTATTTATTTCTCAAGTTGACTTTTATTTTTCACTTATTGCGGCCGATCAGCACGCAATGATGTCAGAGGAAAACATGTGCATAGCTAAACAAATCCAACGGGGTCAGATCTAGCAATGGGGGTCATCTCTACAAGAAACAATTACTTTTTTTTTTTTGAAAAGGGGGAAGAACCCCATCCTCTGCATCGAGTGATGCACGCAACTTTTATTAATTATTAAAGTTTCAGAGTAGCTTAAAAGTTTACAAACGATATCGACTGACAGAGAGACAGGCCTCCCGTGCACAGAAACAAAACAGTAAAAAGTAAACTACGAAAGTCTACTAATGGGCTGCCACGTATGTCGGGAGAAAAAAATCCCGTGCCACCGTAATGAGACGCTTGCATCCATCCAGCATAAGCTCCCTCTGGTCCGAAGGCAAAAGGAACGCCCATAATTGAATCCAATGCACCGCCATATGTATAACCTGTAAGACATGAAAATTATCTTTTCTGTTAAAAACAATATTATTCCTACAATTCGAAATGGACCAACAAATGGCCGAAACACCAATACAAATTCTATTCTTGGTCTTCTTATCAATCCCATTCAACCAGTTCCCAAACATATTCGTAACACTAGAGGGGGTGGAATATATAAGCACAAAAAACTACCCGCCAAACAAGTTGGGCAAACGGATAGCGAATAAATAGATGATCAACCGTCTTCTCATCCCCACAAAAGGAACAATGCGTATCACCTATCCAATTACGCTTAGCAAGATTATCCCTAGTGAGCAAAACTTTCTTATCTAAGAACCACATAATTTTTTAAATTTTAGAGGTACCTTCAGTTTCCACAAATACTTTTTCAGAAAGACAATACGTCCATTCATAAGGTCTTCATACATAGACTTAACAGTAAAAACCCCGTCCTGATTAAGATTCCACTTGAACCTATCAGGGGCGAAATTAAGGGAAACAAACATTACATGCAAACAAAGATTAGACCACAAATCCCAATAAGCACCAAATAGATTCCTCCTAAAACCGATATTAAGAGGTGGTCCATTGTGAAACACATAATGTACCGAGACATGTTTGCGCTGCACAATGTTATATAATAGAGGATATTGATCCATAAGTGGTGTCGAACCTAACCAAGTATCCTCCCAAAACCTAATCGTTTCCCCATTACCTAATAAAATGAGCCGCTACGAAAGAAGTCATCTTTAACTTTCATTAAACCCTTCCAAAAGGGAGAATCAGTAGGTCGTGTATCCACATGAGCTAAAGGTTTGCTATGAAGATATTTGTTTTGCAGCATCTCCTGCCAAACACCCTCTTCATTCTGCAGTTTCCACAACCACTTACTAAGCAAACATTTATTTTTCAACTCTAGCACTTCCACTCCTAGTCCTCCCTGATCCTTAGGTCTACATATAATGTTCCACTTGGTTAATCTATATTTGCGTTTTTTCTCATCACTTTGCCAAAAAACCGAGACCTATAGAAGTCTAATCTCTTGCAAACCCCCTTCGGGATCTCCATAAAAGATAACATAAACATGGGTAAACTTGTCAACACCGAGTTAACAAGAACTAATATATCCCCATAAGATAATAATTTCCAGCAAGCAAGTTTATCCTAAAAACGGCTCTCAACTGGATGCCACTCAGAGTTTCTAAGTTTTCTATGATGAATGGGAATACCCTAATATTTGAAAGGTAAGGACCCAGACTCACACCCGAAAATTTGTTTGTATTGATCCTCCACCTCAATAGCATTCCCAAAGCAGAAAATTTCACTCTTTTGGAAGTTAATTTTGAGACCCGACAACTGCTCAAAGATACACAAAATTAATTTCAGATTAAGATCCTTAGAGAGATCATGCTCTAAGAAAAGAATAGTATCATCTGCATACTGTAGGATGGACAAACCACCCTCCACTAAGTATGGAATGGGGCCTCCAATTTGCCCATTTTCCTTATCCCGAGCAATCAGTATGGCTAACATATCTGCAACAATATTGAAAAGAATAGGAGATAGCGGATCCCCCTGCCTAAGGCCTTTTTTCGTTTGAAAAAAATGACCAATGTCATCATTCACCCGAACTCCAACACTTCCTCCCTGAACAAATTACATGATCAATTTACACCACTCTTGTGCAAATCCCTTCATACGCAGGGCCTGTTGGAGAAAGGGCCATTTAACTTTATCATATGCCTTCTCAAAGTCAATCTTAAAGATAACACCATCCAATTTCTTTGACTTAAGTTCGTGAATGGTTTCATGGAGGATTACCACTCCTTCCAAGATGTTTCTCCCAGGCATAAAAGCCGACTGAGAGGGTACAACTACCTTTTGCACAATTTGGGTAATACGATTAGTACCCACCTTTGTAAAAAATTTAAAACTAACATTGAGAAGACATATAGGTCTATATTGCTGAATTTGCACCGCGTTGTCCTTCTTAGGAAGCAAGGTAATGACCCCAAAGTTCAGTTTAAACAACTGAAGATTCCCTTGTTTCAGTTCAGCAAACATGGCCATCAGATCGTGTTTGATAACCTCCCAAAAGGTTTGATAGAACTCAGCAGGAAACCCATCCGGTCCTGGAGCCCTATTTAAATCCATCCGTGAAATGGCTTCAAACACTTCTTTCACTAAGAAATCCGATGTTAGAATGATATTTTCCTCAGGAGACAACTGCGGTATGTCATGATTGAAAGACTCATCTAAAGAAATATCATTGGGAACCGACGCCCCAAATAGTTTCTTATAATATTCAGTTATATAAGATTTTAAATTATCATAACCAACAATAGTTCCCTCATCCTGTTCTAGCTGGAAAATCATTTTCTTTCTATGCTTCCCATTAGCAATCAGATGGAAATACTTAGTGTTATCACCCCTCCTGAATATGTTTAACCTTTTCCCTTTGTGCCCATTTAGTTTCCTCCACTCTACGGAGTGAGCATAAACGATCATTAGCTTCCCGCAACATATCCCTCTCTACCAACGAAAGGGGGATACTCTCTGCCTTGATATCAAGGTCATCGATAATCTTACGTAACCTATCCTTTTCCTTCCTATAAATACCGCTTTGATTCTTAGCCCACCCTTTAAGGAATCGTCTTAGATGTCTTATTTTATTCTGCCAAACCTCTACTAGGACAGATTACTAGGACTCCCCACAAAAGAAAAGATGACTAGGACAGATTTACTAGCTACAGAATTTAAAAAATACGAATGTCAACTCGCACCAGTACCAACACTTCTTGCCTTCATCAATGGAGATCAGCAAATATGGAGATCTTGTCGGAATGGTTAGATTAGCGATCGGGGAATCATGCATATTAGGGTTTTGTTGTGGCGTGGATCGTCACGTTGGAGAACATTAACTTTCGCTTGGCTTACAAAGATGGTCGGAAAGGAAGAGGGGGTTCTAATAGGGTTTTGGAGGGAGATAACGCGGCAATCACCACAACAATTTGCAAATCGATTAGGAGAACTATCACTTCTTTATTTTCCTTAGTTACAGATGGTAAATAACCGTGATATTTTATTAGATGGACTTAGATTTAAACTCTCAAACTGATGATACATTGGCTCTCTAAATTTAAAAGCTAAAAATCCTAACAAATACGCCAAGGGGGTTCGGCGGGTCATCAAATCGACTTGGTGTACTGTGATAGGAGAATGTGGATGCATGGAGCAAGTCCAACAGGCAGTGTAGAGGGCGGCTTGGCTTAGAGGGGGAAAAGCTGGCAGTGCCGCAGTGGTAGCGGTACAAAAATAAGAATATCGGTGGTGAAAGGAACGAGAAATCCCTAAGGTAGATCCAGTTAAGAGCACACATATTAGATTGCATCTAGAAGAAGATTCATGCGAATCAGTCTATTTTCCTCTTTGCTTGTGCATGGATTCTACTCGTTTCTTCAACAAATTCTTAACCGTGCATGTATGTGTGCTTGTGTCTGATCAACACTGTACCCGTGCATGTTTCATCAACACAGGTAGTGTCCTGTGACCTTCATCAAAGGAGGTGAAGCATTCAATGTTATCCCAGAATCTGTGACCTTGGGTGGTACCTTCAGGAGCATGACAACGGAAGGATTATCCTATCTCATGAAGAGGATCAGAGAGGTACTTGACAACATATGTTTAACTGGTTCTTTCGCGCGTGTTAACAACAACTAAAGCTCCGCATTAATTTATTGTAAATAACACAACAAAATAAATAAATTATGAAGGTAATTGAGGGCCAAGCGGAGGTGGGCCGGTGCAAAGCGACGGTGGACTTCATGGAAGAGGAGCTCCGACCATACCCGGCCACGGTGAACGACGAGGGCGTCTATGCGCATGCCAAGGCGGTGGCGGAGGGCATGTTGGGGGAAGAAAACGTAAGCATGTGCCCCCAGGTGATGGCGGCGGAGGACTTCGGGTTCTATGCGCAGAAGATCCCAGCTACCTTCTTCTTTGTTGGCGCCCGCCGTGTTGGCGAGCAGATAAGTCATGTGCACACACCCCACCTAGTGATCGATGAGGATGTGCTCCCCCTTGGAGCCGCCCTACATGCTGCAGTGGCCATCGAGTTCTGTAACAAGCTCGTGCATACCGTGGAGTTGACCCCTCCAATATAAGCTTGGACCAGCTTGCTATGCACATACTCTGCTTTTTTGTTCTGTTTTGGAGGGGGGGATTATGTTTTTGGGCTTCGATGGTTTGCTTTGGTTTAGAAGAGTGTCAAATTCATGCATTATACTTTTATTGTGTATTACCATAACTTTGTATGTTATTTAATCAGCTCATACATTTGAGGAGAAATACTTGCACCATACTATGATATATACCCTGTTTAAGTCAATCATTTGGTTATCAGCTTGAAATTAAATCTCGGGATGGGAGGGGGCAAATAGGATTTCTGATAACCGTGGTTACCGAAGGAAATTACATTATTTTTTTTGAAATTTGGACTTAAAACGTCAAAAAAGGTCAAAACTGATTTTGAAAGGATGAGTTCGCTCAATGGTCAAGGATTTTTTTGACTGGTAAACTCATTTACCAGGGAGATTGAGAATTTTGGTTAGAGGCAAGTAATCATGATATTTCGACCGGTAACTAAATCCCTGGTTTAAGGTCACGAAGAGCGGTATCCAATATATGGTAAGTTTTATGTCCTTCTGCGTATGTGTGTAGTGACATGCATGTCTACAATGTGGTGTTTGTAAAAAATATTGTCTCAATAAAAAGTTTTTAGGAGTGATTTTTTTTACTATCCCACTACTTATGCTGTGTCGGAAGAACATAGCCACGCTGAAGTGCTAAAACAACAATTCCTTCCTAAGTGGTTTTGTTCTTAAAGTCGACATTATTATCAGACCAACATGTGATTAAGCTTTACGACAATGCATTGGCAAATAAAAAATAAAGAAAAGTTGTCTAAAGATCTCCCCAATTTAAAAGGTGAAAATAGAAGGTTTTCACAATGTTTTTTTTTCTTTTATTGAGTCGTTAGGGAAATCCATACTATTAAGTGGATATCCGATTCGGAAGATAGTGTTAGGAATCAATTTACGGGAGCATATCATATGATCCAGTAAACCCCCCCCCCCCACTCCCCTATCGAAAGAGAGAATCTACCCATGCTTGAAATTACAGGAACATATCATAGACGACTGCGTAAGACACAAGAACAACAAATGAAGGGACAACGTCCATTCAAATATGAGAATGATTGGTCACGAGAAGAATCATATGAACAGACGGTTGTGACTGAGTGGTCAAAAGAGGATGGATCCACACCTGCTCTGTTAGGTGTAGTGGACAAACTGCACCGCATGCACCATTGTCTGGATGACCGGAGTAATAAATTTTTTGGGAGAATCCGGAAACGGCTTCGGAAGGCACGTAAAGACTCCGAATTTGAAAGAACAAATGCTATTTTTTGGGATGCCTCACAAAGCCAGTAAGTTCCCTGAATTATTATTACGGGAAGAAATCATGGCCAAGCAACATGCTATGACTGACTGGTTGAAGAAAGGGGATCGAAACAAGCATTTTTTCCAAGCTAAAGCCTCTCAGCTACAAAACAACAAAATAAAATTGCAGCCTTGATGGAAGATGCTGGAGTGCTTGATTTTTATGTCAACTTGTTCGAGGCCTAGGAAGTTATTCATGTTCAGGCGGTGTTAGGATGTGTCCAACCAAAAGTAAATGATGCGAGGATGCAAGAGCTCGTGCTTGGAGCTCATGGCGGTGTCACGGTCATGGGAGACAGTTCGGCACCCATAGAGTTTTCCAGTTGGCGGGAGCCCTCCGAAGCCGGCAGAGCAGTGGCACCGTGCCTAGGAGTGTGCGTGTGTCCACGGCTGCGATGGCGCACCACAGGTGGTGGGTGGCCTCGGCCCGTTACTGAAGTGCAGACCTCGGTGACCGCTCGGTGGTTGGGTGTTCGGCTAGCCAAGACCTACGTGTGTGCACTTAATTAGTAGTAGAACTGGTCTCGGAAGAATCTGCATGTTATGATCCAGAAGGATCTTCAGCTGATTGTGACATGCAAGGTTTGTATGTTCATGATACGTCCATTTTGCATCACTATTTTATATCGTTATTTTCTGTTAGTCATCGATATATTTCATGTCATGATACAATACTTATGCTATTTAATCTTATTTTTCATGTTTAATAATTATGGGAGAAGAAACACCGGAACCAGAAATTTGATGGAAAAAGTACCGTTGAGATACCCTATTTCAGAAGATCAGAAGAAGTGGAGGGATAACGGAGATTTCTTAGAAGTTCCGAGGAGGAAGTGAGCCAGAAGGGCACCCGGAGGGGGGCCACTTGGGGCCCACACCACCAGGCGGCACGCCCCCTGGCCGCGCTTGGGGTGGTCTAGCCCTCCTGTCCCACTCCTAGGCGCCCTGTCGCACCCGGACTTCTAAAGGATACTCGCCGTTCCGTTGAACAGTAGTAGATTGGATTACGGGGCTTACCGGCACCCGCGTCCTCTTACGAGTAGGCCAACACACGTATGTGTGACAACCAACCCCTATCTGTTCAGCGTCGACGTAAACTATCCCATAGAAATCAGGACACTACCATTGACGTACTTCATACCATACACACATGGTACGTCAACGGTTTGTAATAGAATGATAGCACAACATATCTCTAAGACACAAAAGATTGAAATAAGTTGAAAATAGCTCTCACTAGAGCAGAGATAGCAAATACAATCATCCAGAGGACACATGTCCCAACATAACATCATTACATCTCAGTGGAAGCATTCAAAGGGTCTGAGTACAGACAAATCCAAATAGGCTTAAGAAGCCAGGAACTGAAAAGAAGACGGAGCCCATCCACGAAGTCTCGGATCCTGCCCGGGTCCGCTAACTACTCGTCAGCAGCCTCGTCAAACTCCACGTAGTAGCCGTCACTGGGATCCTCGTAAGCGTAGTCTGCGGAAACCACAGCCCCAAAGGGGTCAGTACAACAACGTACTGGCAAGCAAGACTCACAGTTCACCAAAGTGTAGCCCGTCAACACCAAGTACAGATGCCTTGGGTTCAACGGAAGAAAGGGGATATAAAAGATGCTGCAACTGGCTGCGCTAACCAACTACAGAGATTCTACCACTTCCGGCTAACAGAAAGAAGATAAGATATCGTATCGTAACCAACTATAACTAACCACCAATCAAGCCCATCCTGGATCTCGCCCCTTATCCAAAGAAGCAATCCGAGGATAACTCACACAGTTGAATTAAAGATGAATCAAGTTATTGTGTCAATAGGCCTATTACTAGTCAAGTTGTTAATCATTGGGTGTAAGATTGTTAGTCATTAGGTTTAAGTTGTCCTGAGTACTTGTTAGCCAGTACTTTCACCAAGTTAACCATAACCGCGGAAAACACGGCTTCTCGAGAAGATTTATCCCTGCAGGGTTGCACCAATTTGGCCGTACACGTAAGAATAACCCGCCAGATGGGATGCCTCCCACCAAGCGGAGCACTCAACACAACTCAACTCTTCTCCGCATCAAGCCCAAAGCACCTTGGGCGCACGGCTAATCAAGCCCCGAAGAAAAGGGACCCTCATAGCACTCTAAGATCGTGTCCCCCTATATGCCGACTACAAAAGTTCCACCCTGCGCTGGGCTCGCAAAAACATGCATGCGGCAAATGGAAAACACGAACTAAATGAGGCGATTTGGACGAGATGCGAATCGAATCAAATTGAGGGGGGCGCCCATACTCGCTTCCCACATGCGGGTAGTGCGCTCATCATGGATCAGTAGACAAGACCCTTTTCCTATTAGGGTCGACACTAGCAGGCCTCAAAACCACACAGGGCCTCCTGCCGGTGCCTTATCATCAACTTATTATTACCATTAGCATTAACAGGATTGGTTGATTAACATCGAGCCCCCAGAACAATAATAGAAGTATAGTAATTGAAAGTAACGGGTAACAGACTCGAGCAAACAACCTAAGCATGCTAGTAAGACACTGGCTCAAACAATGGGGTTGTAGGAGTGGAGGTGAGGCAATATCAGGGTTAAGGGATTTATGTGATAGGTTCGTAACAGAAACAACTACACATAGGGCTAGCAAAATAGACAACGGAAAGTATCGGTAACCAATGTTGAAAGGAACTCAGTGGTTCATGTGAGTGATAACTTGCCTGCAAACTCAGCAGCCTGGTACTGAGCTAGATCCTCAGAAGGGGTGTCGTAAGGATCGTCTGTCTCAACGTCGTCGTCTATTCGAGAAGAAGCAAACAAACAAGACAGAAATATAAACAATCAATATCATGGCATAGTGCACAATCATGGGATGATGCATGTCAGGTTAATAGATGCATCAAAATAAACTAGTTGACATGGTAACACAATTTAAATGGACACATATGCAATTTTGGGTTGCATATGAAAAGTCCAGGAATTTTGGTTGAAACAATTGTTTTCCAATTAACCAACGAGTGAAAGTGGATTAGTATGATGCATGGATGAGGAAAACAACAAAATAACAACAATGGAACCAATTGGAAACAAGGTTTACCAATTTAGAAATTTATTTATTAAGTTAGGGAATTTTTGGTTCCTTAAAGGGATTACACAAATAGTTGTTGTTTTCACCTATTTAAATTGGGCAAAATAAATAACAAAATTCATATTTTAAAAGAATACAAAATTTTAGTTGGATTACATGTTTCAATTATTGAAAAAGGAGTTAGGATGAATTTATTATGACTTAAACAAGATTAAACAAATGTTAAATGAATTTAAAACAAGTTTGAATATTATTTGAATTTTATTTGTTCCAAACATAAACTCAATTTCATATTTGAAAATTTTATAACTTTCTAGTTTGAAAACATATTTTGCATGTTCAAAAATAATTTAAATTGAGCAACTTATGATTTTATCAAATTTAAATGATTTAACAAGGTTTAAATTATTTAAGCAATTTAAATTATTCAAAACATGAAACAAAATTTATATTTGAATAGGTTATTTGAAATAGCATGGAAAACATATTTTATTTGCATTATTTGGATTAAGTATGAATTAGTTATGGATTTTAGAAAATTGCAATTGAATTGTTTGAATTCAAATTTGAAATGCATTTGGAAAATTCAAAACAGAAAACAAATAGGTTAGATAGATAGATAATTTAATTTAGAGCAGTGCACATATTTTACTTTTATTATTTGGAGTTATAATTTGAAAGTTATTAACAATTTCATTTTGAGGACTAATCTGTAATTTGGAGGGACTTGTTTTTAAAACAGAAAGTTGGAAATCATTTTGTTACCGCACAGAACCCTACCCTAGGCACTGCCAGTGGGCCTAGGGCCATCGTGTGCTTGCGTGGCATCACGGGTGGCTGACAGGGGGGCCACCCTGTCAGCACTGCGCGTAAAAAGATGGGATTTTTCTCCCGTGCGCGAGCCAGGACTCGAACCTGGGGCTCGGGGGTGCGCGCGCTGTCGCTGTAACCAGTGCGCTGTGATGCGTTTGTTGTCAGTAACCAGGACGCGAACAGGTTAAGGTATCGCTCGTGTTTCTGAACTTACTGACGAACGCACGCTACTGAACATCGTCAGAGGAACTACCGACGGCGATCACCGTTGTGCTCGTGGTGCTTGCGCGTATTGGTGCTGTGGAAACGTGTGCGTGCTGCGAGGTGGTGCAGAAAGAGGACAGGGAGGAGGAGATGGCTGCGTGCTCACCCTCGGCTGGAGTCGAGCAGAGGCCCGAGGAAGTCCCGGCGGCGGCGAACGGCGTGGACGGCGGCGTGGATCCAGTGCGTCTCCGAGCTCGTGGAAGTGTCCAGGAGGTAGAGGGATAGGTGGTGGGCTGGTTCCAGCAGCTAGGATGGGTGGTGGAGGTCCATGGCGGCGGTGGTTGATGGAGATTCAGAGGGCGGCGCTCCGGTGAGAAATTCAGAGAGGGGGAACGCGTCGGGGAGAGAGAAAACGGCGGCGATCGCGAGGGGATAGGGGTAGGCTAGGGCTAGGGCACAGCTGCGGGGTCCTAGGGGGTCTATATAGGGCTGCGGGAGCTCTCCTGGCCGTCGGAGCGGCGCCGCTGCCGCCGTGGCACGCGTGGATGGCCTGCCGTACACGACGACGAAGGGGAACAGAAGCGAACCGGTACCGGGCCAGCTGCGGGTAAGTTAGTGGGCTGGGCCGGCTAGGTTAGCTGCCGCGCGCGCGCGTTTCCTTTTTAAAATTTTTATTTCTTCTGTTTTTTTTTCTTTTGCAGCAAAAAGAAATGGAAGAGAAAGATAGGTTTGGAGTTAGCAAAAATTTTGTAAAAATTTGGGTGTGCTATTTAAGTCAAATACAACCAAATGCCAAGTTTGGTTTTTCAAAAATTCAAATTTAAAATTGTTGTTTGTAATTTGATCCCATTTTTAATGAATTTGATAATTAAATGATTAATATTGAAAACATTGTTTTTATTAGGGTGAACCCTATTGATTAAATAGAACAAATGTGATTAGAATTTGTTTGGTACTTTCATAATTTTCAAATTAGGTGCTGTTTGATGATTTGATTTGAATTTGTATGCAATTTGGAATTAATTAATTGAAATAAAACCACCATTTTATTAGTTGATCAATATGGAATAATTGGAAACAAAAGGTTGTTTGAGTTGAACTTTTATTTGAAAACAAGATTGTAACATGACAAGTATGATAACAAAGTTGAATATTGTTTGGATTTGAAATAGAAAACAAATAAAAATAGATGCAAACAAATAAGAAACAAATGCAAGCAAAGAATAAATATGATGACATGATGCAATACTTTAATAAACAAGAAATCAAACATTCTAAATGGTAAGTTTTCATACTTGGGATGTTACAAAACGCCCCCCCTTGAAAGAATCGCGCCCCGAGATTCCTTACGGAGAAGAGAAAAGGTCCGGATACTTCTTGCAAAGATCCTCTTCGGTCTCCCACGTTGCCTCTTTATCGGAATGATGCGACCACTGCACTTTCAAGAACTTGGTGCTCTTGTTGCGAGTCTTACGCTCGGTCTCATCGAGAATACGAACAGGGTGCTCCTCATAAGATAGATCATCTTGCAGTTCAATGGAATCATGATCAACTGCACGATCTGGATCTTTGAAACACTTCTTGAGCTGTGACACGTGGAACACATCGTGCACCTTAGATAGTTTTTCTGGAAGTTCAAGACGATAGGCATTTTCCGCACGCCTTGAGAGAATGTTGAAAGGACCAATGTATCTTGGTGCAAGCTTTCCTTTCACACCAAAACGATGAGTGCCTCTGAGGGGAGTTACACGGAGATATGCCTTGTCACCAGGTGCATAGATCATATCCCTGTGCTTGCTGTCATAATAGCTCTTCTGACGAGACTGAGCAATCTTGAGATTGTCACGAATGATACGAACTTTCTCCTCGGCTTCCTTAACAATGTCAGGGCCTAAGAGTGAACGTTCACCAGCTCCAGACCAATTGATTGGACTCCTGCATCTGCGGCCATAGAGTGCTTCAAATGGTGCCATACCTAGGCTTGCCTGGAAGCTGTTGTTGTAGGAGAATTCAGCATATGGAAGGCAATCCTCCCATTTCATGCCAAAGGAGAGACCACATGCTCTGAGCATATCCTCGAGAATCTGATTGACTCTTTCGACTTGCCCCTGAGACTGAGGGTGATAAGCTGTGCTGAACAGAAGTTTGGTGCCCAATGCTTCTTGGAAACTCTTCCAGAAATGAGAAGTGAATATGCTTCCACGATCTGAGCTTATTTCCAAAGGAACACCATGAAGGGGAACAATCTTTGTTGTGTAGAGCTCTGCTAACTGGCTAGCTGAGATTGTTTCTTTGACAGGAAAGAAGTGAGCTACCTTAGTGAGACGATCAATAACAACGAAGATTGCATCGTTGCCCTTCTTGGACTTTGGAAAACCAGTGACGAAGTCCATTTCAATCATGTCCCACTTCCACTCAGGAATTTTCAGAGGTTGGAGTAGACCGGCTGTTTTCTGATGGACTGCCTTAACACGTTGACAAACGTCGCATTCAGAAACGTATTGAGCAATTTCACGTTTCATGCCAGGCCACCAATACAGAGTCTTGAGATCCTGGTACATCTTTGTACTTCCAGGGTGGATGGAGAGAGGAGTTTCATGAGCCTCCTTGAGAATGACATCTTTGAGACTTTGAATCTGAGGGACTGCAATGCGTCCTTCGAAGAACACAGTTCCCTTGTCATCAATTGAGAAGGACTTGAATTTATCATTGCCTTCTTTGATGTGCTCTACAATCTTCTTGATTTCAGCATCACGAAGTTGTTCAGAACGAATCTTGTCCTCGAGAGTTGGACTAGCTGTCAAGCTAGCAAGATATCCTTGAGGAACAAGACCAAGGTTCAGCTTCTGGAATTCTTCATGAAGTGGAGGTTGGCTTTCCATGATCATGAGATTATTGCAATAGGATTTGCGACTGAGAGCATCGGCCATAACATTAGCCTTGCCTGGAGTGTAAGAAATGGTGAGATCAAAGTCTTTAATCTTTTCAATCCATCTCCTTTGCCTGAGGTTTAGATCTGGTTGAGTGAAGATGTATTTCAGACTCTTATGATCGGAAAAGATTTCAGTGCGGTTACCCAACAAGTATTGTCTCCATTTCTTGAGGGCAAACACGACTGCTGCAAGTTCAAGATCATGTGTGGGATAGTTTTGCTCATGTGCATTCAACTGACGTGAAGCATAAGCCACCACTTGACGCTCTTGCATAAGAACTGCACCTAGACCTTGGAGAGATGCATCGCAGAATATCTGGAAAGGTTTGGTAGTATCTGGGCCAACCAGTACTGGGGTGGAAGTGAGTTTAGTCTTCAAGAGATTGAAACTCTCATCACATTGTGGAGTCCAAACGAACTTCTTGTCCTTCTTTGTGAGATCCGTGAGAGGTTTGGCAATCTTGGAAAAGTTTTGGACGAAACGACGGCAATAGCTAGCCAAGCCAAGAAAACTTCTGACTTGTTTCACCGTCTTAGGGGGTTTCCAATCAACAATTGCCTTAACCTTTTCTGGGTCAATGGCTATGCCCTTGGCAGAGATGATATGACCAAGGTAGGCAACTTCTGGAATCCAGAACTCACATTTGGAGAACTTGGCATATAGACGATGCTCACGAAGTTTCATGAGAGTGAGACGAAGATGTTCTCCATGCTCTTCCTCAGATTTTGAGTAGACCAGAATGTCATCGAGATATACCACAACGAACTTGTCGAGGTATTCATGGAAGACAGAATTCATGAGTCTTGAGAATGTCGCCGGTGCATTGGTTAGACCAAAAGACATGACGGTGTATTCATATAGACCGTACCGAGTGGTGAAAGCTGTTTTTGGAATATCTTCCTTTCTGATCTTTATCTGATGGTAACCCATCCTCAAGTCCAACTTTGAGAATATTGAGGCTCCAGCAAGTTGATCAAAAAGATCATCGATACGAGGAATTGGATACTTGTTTTTGATGGTTTTCTCGTTGAGAGGACGATAGTCAACCACGAGTCTCTTTGTTTGATCCTTCTTGGCAACAAACAGAGTTGGGCAACCCCAAGCGGAGGAACTAGGTTGAATGTAACCTTTCTCCATGTACATATCGATTTGCTCCTTCAACAATTTCAGTTCAGGAGGAGCTATCTTGTATGGATGCTTAGAGATTGGAGCAGTACCTGGCTCAAGCTCGATCACGAACTCAACTGCTCTGTCCGGAGGCATCCCTGGCAACTCTTCTGGAAAGACGTCAGGGAATTCACAAACCACCGGAACATTTTCGAGTAGAGGTAGAGGTTTTGCATCGAGGTTGAACAGCTGAACAGAACTTGATCCATATGGAGAATAGACTATCTGGCCAGAAGGGTGAGAGAGAGTTATTGACTTTTGAGCACAGTCAATTTTAGCTTCGTTGGTCTTCAACCAATCCATGCCCAGAATGACATCAATGTCAGAATTTCCCAGCAACATGAGTGAAGCAAGGAATATGCGACCTCCAATTAGGATTTGATTGTCCATACTTATCTTGGAAGTCAACATTTTAGATCCCGGAGAGTGAACAGAGATTTGATTGCTTAGTGGAACCAGAACTAGGTTGTATGCTGTTGCAAAGATCTTTGACACAAAAGAATGCGATGCTCCGGTATCAAACAACACTTTAGCTGGAAAAGAGTTTACGGGTAATATACCGAGAACGACGTCAGCAGCTTCCTCAGCTTTGTCGGCCTTGATATGATTCACCCTCGCGGTCCTCCCGACAGGCCTGTTGTTGGAGTTGAAGGCTTTAGCCGGGGGAGCACGCACCATTGCCTGGTTGGTGTTGGGGCGAGGAGGTGGAGGTAGCTGCCTCTGAGTGCACTTGTCGGCGTAGTGCCCAGTCTCCTTGCACTTGAAGCAAGTGACGACACGAGGAGGACCTGGCCTTGGCTGCCCCATTGGAACCCTCTGACCATGCATCTGAGATGGGTTGGGTGGGCGGGGAGCAAAGCCTGGAGAAGCTTGGGCATATGGAGCCCGAGTGACAGCACCATTTGGCACCCAGATGCGGCGCTTCTGCGGAGGGGTGGTCATGTTGGAGGAGGAACCACCCTCACGCGAGTGCTTACGAGACTCCTCGAACGCCTTGCGCCCATTTTCTTCATTGAGCGCGGTGTTCACGAGCTCCTCGAAGTCTTTGCACTTGATGTTGGTGAGTGCGTACTTGAGTTCCGGGTTAAAACCTCGGCGGAACCTTGCCATCTTCTTAGCCTCAGTGGACACCTCATCACCAGCGTATCGAGCGAGGCGATTGAACTCATTCTGATAGCCAATGACGTCCAGCTTGCCCTGCTTGAGAGAGCAAAACTCTTCACGCATCCTTTCCATGAGACCATCTGGGATGTGGTGCTTCAGGAAGGCATCCTTGAAACAACCCCAGGTGATAGGATAGCCAGCTCTCATGGTCTGGTAGTTCTCCCACCAAGTAGCTGCCTGACCCTTCAGTAGGTAGGTGGCATACTTGACTTTGTCTTCCTCGGCAACGTGAGCAATGTCCAGAGCCCTGGCCATCTCCCGGATCCAGTCATCAGCATCCAGAGGCTCCCGTGTTGCCACGAAAGCTCTCGGACCCAGACTGAGGAACTCCTTGATGCTGACTCGTGGAGCATTCTGGTTGTTGTGCTGGTTAGTCTGGAACTGGGCCATCTGTGCCACGACCTGAGTCATCTGAGTCAACAGCTCCGTGATTGGCGGTGGCTCAGGCGGGTTGTTCCTTGTTGGCGGCATCCTGAATAGACATGCATTTTAGCACAACAATAGAAAAGATAGACTTGGTAACCGAAAGCGAGATTATTCCGACGCATGAATAGATAACCAACAGGTACATCATCACATGTTCAAATACATCAGAATATCCAACACACCAATACATGGTTCGAAAGCCAAAGGATAACTAAACATGGCTAAGAATGGATACATCGGTACTCCCATGCTCATCACGCAGGACGGCGGTGAGTAGTACGACGAGGGGTACGGTGAGGAGCACGCCCACGAAAGTAGGTAGAACGACGATCCACATAGATCTGACGTGGCCTGAGAGCGACTCTAGGTGTGGTGAAGTACATAGCGTCGACTCCCTGTGCTCCAAAGCGTGGAATCCCAGTGTAACCAGCACCGAGGTTGAGGAGTGGACCTCTGATCGGCTCGTAACCTCCAGCATCTGGCAGACGACGACCAACTGGCTGATCGAAACGTGCAAAGCGCTCATCTCCAACAAAGTCTGTGGTGTACGTCGCCAGACGAGTCAAAGCAAGGTAGAGCTGCTCCCTGACTGAGGCCAACTCCTGAGAAAGTGTGGTGGCAACTGCGTCACTGTGCCTCACGAACTGAGCGGTGGTGTGCAGCCTGGTGTTATCATGCTCGTAGACATCCAGGTTGTCGTAGAGAGTGAAGTGAGCTCCCTCCGAAGTGATGTAACCACGGGGGATGTGGCGATAGATAGAATCGTCAAATCCCCAGTAGTCAGCACGAAGGACGGTGAGACTCACATAAGCTGCCTGCTGCACAGCCATATCCACTGTGGAACCTACTGCCTCGTAGCGGTGGACAACGCTCATGCCATCATCTGACAGAATGTAGACGATAGCCTGGTAGTAGGTCTGGTCAAACTCTCGCTGCTGCTCGTAGACCTGGTACTCTGGTGCCCAACGGAACCCCAGATAAGTGACCATGTCTCTCAGCATCTCCGGATAACCGGCGGTGCTCTCGCAACGAGTCATCCGAACCACCTGTGGGTAGAACCTGAGATCCATCTGCAGATGATCGGGGAAGTTTTGATTAGACGCCGGTAGAAGAACTGAAGTGGAAAGCAACAACAAGGTTTCAACGGACGAAAAGGATGTTGAGAAGAACAGGATATCGAAGCAACATCGGGAAACACGAGACCAAAAACTCCTGAGGTACTACGGAGAACCCAAAACACGTGAAAACCTAACTTGAAAGTTTGGGTGAGAAGAGAAAACAACGTTGCACTTCCTTACCAGAAAAGGGTGGGTGGGTGGGGAAAGAAGAAAAATGGCAGAATTCCTACTCTCACGTTTCATTTTTCCTATATAGCTACAAAATAGTTTCTAGACTCAAACTGCGACCAGTAAAAGGGATCCTACAGGCAGACAGGCTCTGATACCATTTGTCGCACCCGGACTTCTAAAGGATACTCGCCGTTCCGTTGAACAGTAGTAGATTGGATTACGGGGCTTACCGGCACCCGCGTCCTCTTACGAGTAGGCCAACACACGTATGTGTGACAGCCAACCCCTATCTGTTCAGCGTCGACGTAAACTATCCCATAGAAATCAGGATACTACCATTGACGTACTTCATACCATACACACATGGTACGTCAACGGGTTGTAACAGAATGATAGCACAACATATCTCTAAGACACAAAAGATTGAAATAAGTTGCAAATAGCTCTCACTAGAGCAGAGATAGCAAATACAATCATCCAGAGGACACATGTCCCAACATAACATCATTACATCTCAGCGGAAGCATTCAAAGGGTCTGAGTACAGACAAATCCAAATAGGCTTAAGAAGCCAGAAATGAAAGGAAAACGGAGCCCATCCACGTAGTCTCGGATCCTGCCCGGGTCCGCTACCTACTCGTCAGCAGCCTCGTCAAACTCCACGTAGTAGCCGTCACTGGGATCCTCGTAGGCGTAGTCTGCGGAAACCACAGCCCCAAAGGGGTCAGTACAACAACGTACTGGCAAGCAAGACTCACAGTTCACCAAGGTGTAGCCCGTCAACACCAAGAACAGATGCCTTGGGTTCAACGGAAGAAAAGGGATATAAAAGATGCTGCAACTGGCTGCGCTAACCAACTACAGAGATTCTACCACTTCCGGCTAACAGAAAGAAGATAAGATAGCGTATAGTAACCAACTGAAAGATAACATCAAACAAACCCATCCTGGACCTCGCCCCTTATCCAAAGAAGCAGTCCGAGGATAACTCACACAGTTGGATTGATGAATAATGGATCAAGTTGTTGTGTCAATAAGTCTATTACTAGTCAAGTTATCAATAGTTAGGTGTAAGTTGTTCTGAGTACTTGTTAGCCAGTACTTTCACCAAGTCAACCATAACCGCGGAAAACACGGCTTCTCGAGAAGATTTATCCCTGCAGGGTTGCACCAATTTGGCCGTACACGTAAGAATAACCCGCCAGATGGGATGCCTCCCACCAAGCGGGGCACTCAACACAACTCAACTCTTCTCCGCATCAAGCCCAAAGCACCTTGGGCGCACGGCTAATCGAGCCCCGAAGAAAAGGGACCCTCATAGCACTCTAAGACCGTGTCCCCCTATATGCCGACTACAAAAGTTCCACCCTGCGCTGGGCTCGCAAAAACATGCATGCGGCAAATGGAAAACACGAACTAAATGAGGCGATTTGGACGAGATGCGAATCGAATCAAATTGAGGGGGGCGCCCATACTCGCTTCCCACATGCGGGTAGTGCGCTCATCATGGATCAGTAGACAAGACCCTTTTCCTATTAGGGTCGACACTAGCAGGCCTCAAAACCACACAGGGCCTCCTGCCGGTGCCTTATCAGCATATTATTATTAACAGGTTGATTGATTAACATCGAGCCCCCAGAACATAATAGAATATAGTAATCAGAAAGTAACGGGTAACAGACTCGAGCAAAACAAACTAAGCATGCTAGTAAGACACTGGCTCAAACAATGGGGTGGTAGGAGTGGAGGTGAGGCAATATCAGGGTTAAGGGATTCATGTGATAGGTTCGTAACAGAAACAACTATTACTAAGGCTAGCAGAATAGACAACGGAAAGTATCGGTAACCAATGTTGAAAGGAACACAATGGTTCATGTGAGTGATAACTTGCCTGCAAACTCAGCAGCCTGGTACTGAGCTAGATCCTCAGAAGGGGTGCTGTAAAGATCGTCTGTCTCAACGTCGTCGTCTATCCGAGAAGAAGCAAACAAACAATGCAGAAAGATAAACAATCAATATCATGGCATAGTGCACAATCATGGGATGATGCATGTCAAGTTAATGGTTGCATCAAAATAAACTAGTGGACTTGGTAACACAATTTAAATGGACACATATGCAATTTTGAGTTGCATATGAAAAGCCCATGAATTTTGGTTGAAACAATTGTTTTCCAATTAACCAACAGGTGAAAGTGGATTAGTATGATGCATGGATGAGGAAAACAACAAAATAACAACAATAGAACCAATTGGAATTAAGGTTTACCAATTTAGAAATTTATTTATTAAGTTAGGAAATTTTGGGTTCCTTAAAGGGCTTACACAAATAGTTGTTGTTTTCACCAATTTAAATTGTGCAAAATAATTAACAAAATTCATATTTGAAAAGAATACAAAATTTTAGTTGGATTACATGTTTCAAATATTGAAAAAGGAGTTAAGATGAATTTATTATGACTTAAACAAGATTAAACAAATTTTAAATGAATTTAAAACAAGTATGAATATTATTTGAATTTTATTTGTTCAAAACATAAATTCAAATTCACATTTGAAAAGTTTATACTTTGATGGTTTGAAAACATATTTTGCATGTTCAAAAATCATTTAACTTGAGCAAGTTATGATTTTATCAAATTTAAATGATTTAACAAGGTTTAAATTATTTAAGCAATTTAAATTATTCAAAACATGAAACAAAATTTATATTTGAAAAGGTTATTTGAAATAGCATGGAAAACATATTTTATTTGCATTATTTGGATTAAGTATGAATTAGTTATGGATTTTAGCAATTTGCAATTGAATTATTTGAATTCAAATTTTGATTGCATTTGGAAAATTCAAAACAGAAAACAAATAGGTTAGATAGATAGACAATTTAATTTGGAGCAGTGCACATATTTTACTTTTATTATTTGGAGTTATAATTTGAAAGTTATTAACAATTTAAATTTTAGGACCAATCTGTAATTTGGAGGGACTTGTTTTTAAAACAGAAAGTTGGAAATCATTTTGTTACCGCACAGAAACCTACCCTAGGCACTGCCAGTGGGCCTAGGGCCACTGTGTGCTTGCGTGGCAAGGGTGTGGCTGACAGGGGGGCCACCCTGTCAGCGCTGCGCGAAAAAGATTGGGAATTTCTCCCGGGGGAGAGCCAGGGATCGAACCTGGGACCTGCCCGTGCGCGCGCACTCGCTGTAACCAGTGCGCTGTGTTGCGTTTGTTGTCAGTAAACAGGACGCGAACAGGTTAAGGTATCGCTCGTGTTTCCGAACTTACTGACGAACGCACGCGACTGAACATCGTCAGAGGAACTACCGGCGGCGATCACCGTTGTGCTCGTGGTGCTTGCGCGTATTGGTGCTGTGGAAACGTGTGCGTGCTGCGAGGTGGTGCAGAAAGAGGACAGGGAGGAGGAGATGGCTGCGTGCTCA
This sequence comes from Alopecurus myosuroides, assembly GCA_028641055.1. Taxonomy (NCBI): domain Eukaryota; kingdom Viridiplantae; phylum Streptophyta; class Magnoliopsida; order Poales; family Poaceae; genus Alopecurus; species Alopecurus myosuroides. The sequence continues at coordinate 45,626,014 of CM054057.1, read as the reverse complement.
CCCTCGGCTGGAGTCGAGCAGAGGCCCGAGGAAGTCCCGGCGGCGGCGAACGGCGTGGACGGCGGCGTGGATCCAGTGCGTCTCCGAGCTCGTGGAAGTGTCCAGGAGGTAGAGGGATAGGTGGTGGGCTGGTTCCAGCAGCTAGGATGGGTGGTGGAGGTCCATGGCGGCGGTGGTTGATGGAGATTCAGAGGGCGGCGCTCCGGTGAGAAATTCAGAGAGGGGGAACGCGTCGGGGAGAGAGAAAACGGCGGCGATCGCGAGGGGATAGGGGTAGGCTAGGGCTAGGGCACAGCTGCGGGGTCCTAGGGGGTCTATATAGGGCTGCGGGAGCTCTCCTGGCCGTCGGAGCGGCTCTGCGGCGACGTGGCATGGGCGGATGCCCCGCCGTACTGCGGGAAGAAGGAGGATAAGAGGGGCGAAGCGGTATCGGGCCGCGCGGGGGAAAAGGAGTGGGCTGGCTCGCGCTGGGCTGAGCCCACCTGCCTCTGCTGCGCGCGCTTTTTATTTTTTTGAATTTTTCTCTTCTGTTTTTTTTTTGTAGCAAATGAAAATGGAAGAAAAATGGGATTTTGGGGTTAGCAAAAATTCTAGAAAAATTATGGTGAGCTAGTTATTACCAAAACAACTGCTTGCCAACTTTGTTTTTCAAAGTTTCAAATTTAAAATTGTTGTTTGTAATTTGATCCCATTTTTAATGAATTTGATAATTAAATGATTAATATTGAAAACATTGTTTTTATTAGGGTGAACCCTATTGATTAAATAGAACAAATGTGATTAGAATTTGTTTGGTACTTTCATAATTTTCAAATTAGGTGCTGTTTGATGATTTGATTTGAATTTGTATGCAATTTGGAATTAATTAATTGAAATAAAACCACCATTTTATTAGTTGATCAATATGGAATAATTGGAAACAAAAGGTTGTTTGAGTTGAACTTTTATTTGAAAACAAGATTGTAACATGACAAGTATGATAACAAATTTGAATATTGTTTGGATTTGAAATAGAAAACAAATAAAAACAGATGCAAACAAATAAGAAACAAATGCAAGCAAAGAATAAATATGATGACATGATGCAATACTTTAATAAACAAGAAATCAAACATTCTAAATGGTAAGTTTTCATACTTGGGATGTTACACGCCCCCTTTCGCGTACTTGACCCCAGGGAACCCTAAACCCCAGAACATCGTCGAAAAATTATTCCGCCGCTGCCTCGGGGCGGAAAACACCAGAGAGAGAAAAGCTCTCCGGCAGGGAGAAATCTGTGGGGTAAATTCCTCCCCGGAGAAAGGAAATCATCGCCATCGTCACCGTCATCAGTCCGGGCTTCATCGAGATCATCATCATCATCATCCTCATCACCAGCACCATCACCGCCACCGTCCACCTTCATCCCGCTGTTACAATTAGGGGTCTTTATCGTTGATCTTCATTAGATCTCTCTCCCGGTGTGGATTACTTGTTAGTAGTTGATGCCTGTGAGATTTATCGGTGTTTACACTTTATGACCAGATTGTTATCATCCATTATATCACCTCTGATTATCATCCATATGATGTCTCGTGAGTAGTTCGTTTAGTTCTTGAGGACATGGGAGAAGTCATGATGTTACTAGTGAAGTTATGTTGAAGTAATATCTAGTTATTCGGTATTTAAGTTGTGGTGCTATTCTTCTAGTGGTGTCATGTGAACGTCGACTACATGATATTTCACCTTTATGGGCCTAAGAGGATGCATTGTGTATTTGGATACTAATTGTGGGGTTGCCGGAGTGACAGAAACCTAAACCCCCGTTAGGAAACCAATGCACGAGGGAGTGTTGGGTCCTAGAGTTTTAAGGTTGTGGTTACATTTATCTTAATTATTTTCTTGTATATACGGATGCTTGCGAGGGGTATAATCACAAGTATGTATTAGTCCTAGTTGGGCGGTGCATTAGCATAGGTTCACCCAAACAACACTTAACGAACCAATAAATATTAATCAACTATATGAAGTGAAAGCACTTGACGAAATTCTCATGTGTCCTCGAGAATGTTTGGTAACCATAAGTAGAACAATCGGCTTGTCCTTCGCTCTCAAAAGGATTGGGCCACTTGCTGCAATTATATTTACTGTTATTTATTTACTCGTACTTTATTTATCTTTTATATCCAAAACAACCAAAAACCCGTCTACTTGTGTTTACCGTTAATTCTCTATCCAACCTTCTTGTCAACACCTTCTGCTCCTCGTTGGGTTCCACACTCTTATTTATCGAAAGTACTATGATACACCCCCTATACTTGTGGGTCATCAAGACTATTTTCTGGCACCGGTGCAGAGGAGTGAAGCGCTATTGGTAAGTGGAATTGGTAAGAGAAACTTTTACTGTAAGTGTTGTTTTTATTTATGTCTGTTGTTTTATTTCATTATGGAGAATACTTTTGATTCTCTGTTTAGTGGTACTAATACTATCACGACTAGGGTAGTAAGTGACCGGTTGTCTGCTGAATTAGATCCTTATAAAATACCTATTAAAATTGTTGGACGTATTATGGATAACTGCTATTATGGAGATGGAAATGTCCATCCCAGTGATACTGAAACATAATTTACCCGTGGAAGACTTGGGCACCACATTGCCACCCAAGGAGGATCCTATGTTTGATTTAAAACCTTTTCCCGATGATCTTAAATATGCTTATATTGATGATAAGAAAATATATCCTGTTATTATTAGTGCTAAACTTTCAGGTGAAGAAGAGGAAAGATTATTGGGAATACTGAAGAAACACCGTGGAGCTATTGGATATACTCTTGATGATTTGAAAGGATGTTATTAATATTGAACCTGATGCAAAGGAAGTAGTTGAACATCAACACCGTTTAATTCCTAAGATGAATGAAGTGGTAAGAAATGAGGTATTCAAACTCCTTGATGCTGGTATTATTTTTCCTATTGCTGATAGTAGATGGGTAAGCCCTTTGCATTGTGTCCCTAAGAAAGGTGGAATGACTGTTGTGCCTAATGTAAATAATGAGCTTATTTCACAAAGAGTAGTAGTTGGTTATATAATGTGCATTGATTTTAGAAAGGTCAATAAAGTCACTAAGAAATATCATTATCCTTTACCCTTTATTGATCAAATGCTAGAGAGGTTGTCTAAGAAAACTCATTTTTTCTTTCTTGATGGTTATTCTGGGTTTTCTCAAATTGCTGTTAGGGCAAAAGATCAAGAGAAAACAACCTATACTTTTCCTTATGGAACTTATGTTTATAGACGTATGCCCTTTGGTTTATGAAATGCTCCTGCTACATTTCAAAGATGCATATCTGCTATTTTTCATGGTTTTTGTGAAGAGATTGTGGAAGTATTCATGGATGAATTTTCCATCTACGGAACTTCTTTTGATAATTTGTTGCACAACCTTGATAAAGTTTTGAAGATATGTGAGGAAACTAATCTGGTTCTTAATTGGCAGAAATGCCACTTTATGGTTAATGAAGGTATTGTTCTTGGACATATAAATTCTGAAAGAGTCATTGAAGTTGACAGAGCTAAAGTGGAAGCCATAGAGAAAAGGCCTTGTCCTAGGGATGTTAAAGTTATTCGTAGTGTTCTTGGTCATGTTGTTTTTTATAGGAGGTTTATTAAAGATTTCTCTAAAATATCAAAATCTCTTACTAATCTTCTTCAAAAAAAATGTACCTTTTGTTTTTGACGATGATTGCAAGGAAGCTTTTGAAAACTTAAACAAGGCTTTAACTACTGCTCCTATTGTGATTGGAATTTACTTTTTGAAATTATGTGTGATGCTAGTGATTTTGCTGTAGGTGCTTCTCTTGGACAGCGAGTAGATAAGAAATTTAATGTTATTCATTATGCTAGTAAGACTCTTGATGCTGCTCAAAAGAATTATGCTACTACTGAAAAAGAGTTCTTAGCTGTAGTTTTTGCATGTGATAAGTTTAGACCTTATATTGTTGATTCAAATGTTACTATCCATACTGATTATGCTGCTATTAGATACCTTATGGAAAAGAAAGATGCTAAGCCTAGGCTTATTAGATGGGTGTTGCTTTTACAAGAGTTTTATTTGCATATTGTGGATAGGAAGGGTGCCGAAAACCCTGTTGCTGATAACTTGTCTAGATTGGAAAACTTATTTGATCATATTCCTGTTAATAATAGTTTTTCCAAATGAACAACTAGCTGCAATAAAAGTAAAATCCCAGGATAGTCCATGGTATGCTGATTATGCTAACTTTATTGTTTCAAAGTATTTGTCTCCAACATTTACAACTCAGCAAAGAAGAAAATTCTTCTATGGTTTGAGGCATTATTTTTAGGATGAACCACACTTATATAAAGAAGGGATAGACACTAGTAGGAGAAACCCTACCAGTGACGAAAAAAATGGGCTATCGCTGGCGAAGCGCTGTTCGCCAGAGCTAGGTCGCCAGTGGTAGCGGGTTACCGCTGGCGAACAGCGCTTCGCCAGCGGTAGCAGATATTACCGCTGGCGAACTAGGGCTTGTTCGCCAGCGTAAGTGTTGTTCGCCAGCGCTATAGTGCCTAGTTTTTTTTTTTGTTATTTTCGTATACGGTGCTGTATTTCCTTGTATTATAGTATACAGGTGCAAATACATGTATTTTCTGTAATTTTTATAATTCACACCGTAACATCCCAAATTTTGCTACATTAGGGTGTGTGGTGTTTGTGTTCATCCCATACATGCATGAAAAAAAAAAAATCATGTTTTAACCAATTTAAATTGTGAATTTAAATGGTTTGAGAAAATATCATAAATCTTTACCACCTAATAATAAAGGCATTAAGTCTTCCTTGGTTTGGTTTGGTACGTCATTCGAACTGCCCTCAAAGTTGTTAGAAATTACCCACCCTGCCATTGGTAAAAAAAAGTTTGGCACAAACGTCCGTGGTTGATTCAACAGCAAAAGAAAAAAAAACGGATTCCCCGTTGCGTACGTTCTCCGATCAGAGTTGGAAAAACATCCTGGCATGTATGAGGTTTCTTTTTATTTGTCGGCCGTCAGCCGTAACTGATCAACTCGTCGCATCCCATCTTGTGAGAGGATGGATTAATTAGGTCTTGGAGCCCGAGTCGGCACTTCAAACACGGCGATAATCGGGCGTTGAGAGACGAAGATGCCCGGCTCTCGTTGGCAGTCCGCCGAGACCGCGTCATGCCATAACATGATGGAGGAAGACAAGCCCGCGGTCTTGGGCGTTAACATGGAGAGCGAGACCGCGGCGCCATTAATCTGTGGATGATGTAGACGTGCGATCGTTGTGTTTGGCACTGGCGAGCTGCCCGTCAGAGAAGGCCACAGACAGCGGCGCCATTGATCTGCCGGAGGATGCGGCTGTGCGATTGCTGTGGTCTGGCGCTGGTGACCAGCGCGTCGGAGAAGGCCACTACCGTGGCGACTCTTTGGTTGACGGTGAATAAGGTCACGCCCTTCACAACCACCTGCATCACACGGGCACCAGCCAGCTGCCGAGCTGTGCCATAGTGAGTGGCTGCATGGTTTTCTCCACGGCCACAGCTAGGGCTCCATCGGCTGCTGGAAATATTCGGATCGTGGAAATTTGGCTGTCCGTGGCTCTTGCTGTCATGTGACCAATAATTCAGGTTCTTACCTGCCATAACTGGACCTCCCAGTTTCCAACTCAGTCAAAATTTGTGTTCCACATACTCTTATCTTTAGATTATTAACTTAATTACTCTTCCTCCTTAGCATTACCAGGAATCGATTTTGGCATTCTTATCAGATCTAGGCAACACCTCGTCAAATGAGGTGTTGTCAAGATTGATTGCAAATAAATTCCGATTTATTCCTAAATCTTACTGGCTGTACTACCAGTGTACCGTTATTAATACTGATAGTACTGATTAAATGAGAATTTTGAGACTACTACAACTGCAGCGCCCAGGTCACCGATTGACTACTGCCGGGATAGGTTGCGCGGAGCGCTAGCCTTGGCGACCTGATGACACTGACGGCCTCCCTCCCTGGACACTAAGAAGCAGCACGAGAAGGCGTTCGTGAACTGCCCCTGCTGCGGAAAGCGGCATGTGGCGCCGTGAGAAGGCTCAGTGAACTGCTCCTGCTGCGGAGAGCGGCTTGTGGTGCCGGACACGGCGGGTTCCATAGTGGTGGACATCGTGTTCTGCTCGTCGCAAGTCATACTCGGTTAACTGTGTGTATTTTTTGTTTGTGACCAAGTCTGGGAAAAATTTTGGACGAAACATGTGCACATGGAGTATCAGGTGGAACTAGCCTCGTTCCGCTAACACGAAAGTTGTCTAAACTGATGTTTGTGGGATCATCAGAGGAATAACTTGGAGATGACAAACTCACTTACAAATATCAAGCTGTCCTCGGTATGTGCCTAACATATGCATAGTTGTTTCACGGTGCCGTTCAAAAAAGAAAGTGTGGCCAAAGAGGGCACAGCTATATATCTTGGTTGCTATGTGTGTGCGAACTTTAAACTATGTCATAGTCTCACCTAATATTGTTAATTAAACATTTATGCCTCTCCTCTCCGAATGTATCATCCTACATTTCTTTTTAACAGCAGTTGGCTAAACATTTTAGGGTGGAAAACTGGTTTGGCATCTTCGAAAATCATGGCAAAGGTAAGCTAGGACTCTTTATGTTGCTCTCCATGTTCTTGCGGTCTAGATTAGTTTTCTCAAATGCGAGAAATTGATAACGTCATGCTCTAGCTATCTTATTGAATAAACTCAATCAATTCTCCAAATACATATTTGCGATAAGCGTTCTCCAAATAGGTTTATCTATATATGTATATATGCACTTTTTTTTAATGGTCAAGTCTTTTGTTTAGCAACCTTATTCTTATAATAATGATCACTCAATATTCAATTTTGCTTTAGATTGGAAAGATGCATAGGAAGCGAGCGTGTGACCATCATGATACCTGAGCAAGGGAAAATCACGGAGGTCATCGTCACTTATTTTAAATCTGCAAAGTCCTTTTTTTCCAACACATATTTATATAACTTTATACACATAGGTTTATGTTGTGTAATTTGAGGGAGGTTGGTTTGTGTTTTCTTGTGTTCGTGGATTTTTCACTCCCGTTGCAATCAGGGTTTTGGTTACCGGTCGGGAAACCCGGTTACCAGTCGGTAACCGGACATCCTGACCACCCCCGGGAAATGGTTTTACCGGACAAAAATTCCAATTTTGTTTGAAAATTCTGAATTTTAACGAAAACCCTCGATAAAAGGTCATATTAGGAATTTTTTTTTGCCAATTTTGCTTTTCAAATTTGTCCGGCAACCAGTCGGGATTTCCTGGTAACCGGAAATCCCGACCCCCCTCGGATTTTTTTTCTACGGGTAACCAAAACCTTGGTTGCAATGCACGAGCATATTTCCTATCTTAGATAAATACACATAAAATCAGATAAGGGAGGGTAATCAAAGAAATTATTGTGAATATTAGAAATTGGAATATTGAAGTACAACCGGTTAGTCCTATATGTTTAACCGAAACATAGATGTTTTTATTCTTCCGTAGCAACGCACGGGCATCGTTTGCTAGTAGTACTTAATTTGGGTTCCGAAGTTTTGTATTGAAAAATAATTCAAACACACCAATGAAACACATGGTTTTGTTTGAAATTTTATGAGCTTTCCAAATATTATTTTTTTGTCAATTTTTCTGGTTTCAAAAAGGCCCTCAAAAGTTTGTTTTCAGTTTTGTTTTTAAAGGGAAAAGGACTTAATTGTAATTTTCCAAAGTTTCTCAGGGGGTGTTGTGCAAAATGGTCTTCTTCAACCTCTCCGAGTAGGAGCACCTGCGTGTCCCCCATGTCGCCATCGATGCCACGCACCTGCCTGCTTCCTTCCGCGGGGATAGGTGCGAGGAGACTCCTCCTCGTGCACTTCTCCTCCTCTCAGACGCCCACTCCCTCCTCCTCTCTCTCTGTACATCTCACTGAACCCGAACCTAACCCTACTGTGCCTCCGGCCGCCGCGGGTCGCTGCTGACTCCGGCCTTCCCCTATTGATTTGAGGCCACCACGAGAACCTCCTCGACGTCCGCTACCTCCTCAGTGATTTTGGAAAGCCGCGAAAAAGGGAAACCTGCGAATCGGGGCCATCTTCCCAAAGTCCGGCCGCCGGCTTCCCGCGCTCGCCGCCGGTGACTCCGGCCGCCCCTGCCCCCTCCGACCACTCTTCTATCCTCCCCGCGTCGTGGTGAGTCTCCTGGTGCCCTCCATCCCCTCCCCCCCTCCGAGTCGTACTGCCGCCGTGCACTCTTGGCCACCGCCGCAGTTCCTCGTCACCGGTGAGCTTTCCGGCGACCATTTGGTCGCCGGTTGGCACCCCTCGGCTCCCCTTGATCTCCTCCGTCCCGTGGTATAGTTTAATTTTTGAATCGCGCGCGAATTCGATCAAATTTGATCTGAGCTGTGAGGATCAGAGCAAGATGACCTCATCATTGCATCATTGTGATCTCATAACTCCCCTTTTTGATAAATCCAGGAAATTCCAGAAAAGGAAATAAAATTGATATTTTAATAACTTTTGTTTTATACCTCAGAAAAATAAAAGGAAGGTACCAAAATGTTCATAAAAATGTAAGATACCCAGATATATCATTTTCACACATGTTTGACAAAGTTCAAAAATGACCATTATTTAATGTTGTTTAATTCATTTAAAATAGAAAAATAAGTTTTTATTCAATAAAATTAGAAAATTAAAAGTTATATACCAAAATGCTCAAAATTACAAATGCAATGTATTTATGATGTTTTCAAACCCATTTGAGCACTTTCAAATTGTACTTACTTTCAGAATTGGCCGAAGTATCCCTCTGGGGTCCATTTCGAGCAAATTTCAGTAAAACTGCATAACTGACATACGAACCGTAGCAACCTTATCTTCATGTTTAGGGCTTTATTTCATTGCATTAACTTGCTCATGCACACATATTGTGCATTGCATCGATGCCATGTGTTGATTGTTGTTCTTCTTTTTCAGTGTTGTTTTCCCCCTCGGTAGAACGTGACCCCATAGAGATGGCCAACAGTTCCATTGGTGAATACTTGATCTTAACCGACAAGTCAAGCACTTATTACGAAGATCTTTATCTGGTTTTCTTATAATCAAGGCAAGCATAACCTCTTATCTGCTCATATATGGTTTTCGAAGTGTTTTGGATCTCGTATATTGCATGCGGTTCAAAGTATTTATGGTCTTAGATAGAGTTCTCCTATACTTCTTGCATCGCCTAAATATCCTGATCCACTGCTCCTAGCAGCTATAGGTTTGTTTGTCCTCGCCTCGTTAAAGCACGTGAGTCTTGATTAGCCATGCATAGTTGTGATCTGATCCATCCGGTTGATGAATCTTGTCAATGCATGAATCTTTTATGTCAGGTTGTTGTGTTTTGACTTATCTTTGATAACTTGACTAAATAACGGCATGGATGTGAGGACACAATGGGTTGTGGCGTTTTGTCCTGTCCATGCCCCTAGGAGCGAGGTCTCTCCTTCGAAGCCAAGACTGAGCGTGCAACCACACGAGCGAGCCAATGAACCTCGCCTGACTAACTAACTTGTTTGGCCACATCCATGAGTCACGTAGTTTGATCTTTCCATCTACGTGTGAGTCAGAAAACAATTTGGAGAAAACTTAGGGCGTGACCGGGACAAGTGATGGACGTACACGGATCTTGATCCCGACTCACAGAAAAGGTGCCGTCAGGAGGTGGCCAACTCCCTGTTTGCGGGGTGGCCCTGTTTGGGTTGACTCATGAATAGGGTTACACAAGGTAAAGGTCGGAGCCAACCACCCTCTGCCACGCTCCCAAGGAGCGTACATGTGGCGTTAAGAGTCGGATGGTACGTGTGGGTAAAGTGTACCCCCTGTAGGGATAAATCTCCTCGAGAAGCCGTGTCCACGGTTAAGGACGACTTGGCAATGGATTCTGTGATCATAGATAACTTCAACGGAATGACTAAAACTTGTTAACCATGAATGAAGGGTGCCTCCTCGGAGATGCAGGGAGGGGTGATCCTTGTAGCATGTGAGATGCTGGGAAAATGATGTTGGTGGATGAAAAGATGATGATATCAGTAGTTGAGTAGCTTTCTCATCTGTTTTCAAAATACTCCATGAGACGTGCTATTCTTACTCGATTTGGAAAACAAAGGTGGCTTTACGCAAATCAGGCTTCATAAAACCCTTTATGAAGATAGCAGATACATAATAGGTTAACTAAGTCTTTTTGAGTACCCCCCGTACTCAGGTTTGCTTAATTTTGGTTCAGGTGAAGATCCCACTCCAACGGTGGTGATTCAACATGGACATCGATGAGTAGTTTGGGGTTCCCAGGTAGCAGCCTGGAATCTATGGGTTGGGACGTCGCCTTATGTTGCGGCCTCTTAGCCTTTTTGGTTCTTGTTGATTAGCAACATAATTTGCCTTCCGTTGTCTGATGTAATGTTGGGTCGTGTGACCTCTGTTTGTAAACCTATACTCTAGTAACACCTGTTTAATAAAGCTTCATGTCTAGAGTGATGCTTTGATCGGTTTTTGGTTTTGAGCTCATCGTTATACAGTTTTGGCTATGTCTGCATAGTTGTCGCAGAAGAGGGGTTGTGGAGCCGATGATCCATGTCCGAGCCCGCCTGCTGATGTGATTCGGCCTGGGGCTAGGTAACCTCAGTAACCCTCAATTGTTGTTGCACTTTCTGGACACATAGCAGCTCTGTATAGTTTTGGTCCCGTTTCCTTCAGTTTCATTCGATTCGTGGACGCTTTGATATGCATAGTTGGTTATGGCTAGCGTGGACACAAGGAGTAGTAGCACCGTGGTGATCCGGCCTGCGTGCCGATGAATCTGGTCTGCCTGTCGTTGTTTGTTGCGGCCGGGGTTGGTAACCCTGAAGCCCTTGTGGGTCCATGTCTAGGAGCACATAACAGTATGTATATCTCTGGTTCCGGGGTCGTGACAAGTCATGGTATCAGAGCAGGAATGCATATAGGAAAACCTTACTGCTTGGTCGATGTTGAGTCTAGTGTTTGTGAAAACTATTTTGAAACTCCAAATGATTGTGAAAAACCTTCTTAGGATTCTTTTTACTCCTTATCTGGTATGGCCCTAACTCTGGGTCACCTTACATGTTTTGATTTGAAAAGGTTCCAGTCATTCAAAACTTAGGTGCCTTCTTTGGCAAGGACGTCGTTTACCCAAGTTGACCTAGTGTTAAAGTTCTAGAGTTGTGTGTGTTCCATAATCCGTTATCCTTTGATTAAAACCGAGAGGTTTCCTTCAATTCATAATCTCTCAAAGTTGTATGGATTCCACAATCTTACATGTTCCAAAGTCCCAAATCCTGAACCTCGAGATCTTCTTTCCATCTCGAATGTATCTGTTATCTTTTGCTCAAATTCTTCCGGAGCTATGTTGTCTTTTGAAAAATACTTTGTGATTGCTATTCATAGTGTTCTTTAAGACACTAAGAGAGTAGTTACTCCTTTCTCTGTGTTTTGACCTTGGACTTGAACCGAAGGTCCCGGAATGTGCTGAATTGCGGTGAGTTGAGTCATGTGGTTTCTTAACCATGTAATGCTCATGCCATCGGTACATGATGCTGGCCTTTAACCCAAGTTCTTGGATCCTGAAGAATCTGTTCTACCTCGGGATGGCTAGGTAATCTCAGCTCCAATAGCCATAGGTTTTCTTTAGGAATCGAAAGGGATCACAACAAGAGTGATCATCATGGCCTTCACATCTTTGTTCTTATTTCAGCTATACCAACGTATTGGCATGGGTTCTACAAATGAGTATTACCCTGTGCAATCAACTTGATCTTAAGATCTCCCCTGAGCATGATTCCACCCTTCAGTTGCTCTCAAATCTTCATCCGTTGTTTTGGATATCGAATTGCATATCTGTGTTGGAGTCTTCCAATGCATCTGCTCTTGTTTTTCGTCAGAACTTCCACCTTGGAATGTTAGGAGAAACAAACTTTAGTACCTCGTTCATCTCTAGAACCAGGTCAAAGTTTTGTAATCCACAGATTAGAGAAGTTTCATAAGCTTCTATTCTGTTCCACCTTCGAGTATCACACTCTTTTATATCCAGAGGTTGTGTTGAGTTTCTATGACGCCCCGAGATCGGGCACTATGAAGATTTCAGCATTTCCGCCAAAATCCACATAATAACCGATTCCAGGTGGTCACTTGTGATAACATTACAACAGTTCACGAATATTCCGCAACAACAACAGAAAAGATAAATACAAGACGACTCAAACGAGTCAAGGATACAACTGATACAATACAAAGATCCAAATAACATCGGAAGAAACAACATAATGTCCGACTACGGACAAGATACAATTGGACTAGGAGTCCTGAAGATAACCGATGGCGTCCAATCCCTGCCCAGGCCAAGACGGAGGGATTCCCAAGCTAACGTCGTCAGACTTCAAACCTGTTGACTGCAATGTGGAATATGCAGCCACGAAATGGATTCGTGGGTCAGTACTGTTAAGTACTGGCAAGTGGATAAACCATACTCACAAGATACCAGTGTAACCAATCATCACAAGATACAAATACTTTGGGGACAACGGAAAGGAAGGGATTATTGCAAAGAAGCGGCAGCGGGCTGCACTAACTAACTACAGAGACGCACTACAACATCCGACTAAAAGAAAGGGATAAGATAGCGCGACAAAACCCACTATAACTACTCACCAAACAATACCCATCCAATGTTACCCCCTACTAAGGAAGCAACCCAAGGAAACTCACATGGTTGATTAAGGTGACATTCATTTTCATGGTGGAAGTAATCTATATTACTAGTCAAGTTATCATCGTTAAGTGTAAGTTGTCTGAGTACTTGTTAGCCAGCACTTTCACCAAGTCATCCATAACCGCGGACAACACGGCTTCTCGAGAAGATTTAACCCTGCAGGGATGCACCAATTTGGCCGTACACGTAAGAATGACCCGCCAGATGGAAATGCACTTCCACCAAGCGAGGCACTCAACACAACCCAACTCTTCTTCGCATCAAGCCCAAAGAACCACGTGCTGTGCGTGCGCGACTAATCGAGCCCCCACGAAGAAAACGGGGACCCTCATAGCACTGGAAGACCACGCCGCCCTAAATGCCGACTACAAAAGTTCCACCCTGGCGCCAAGGGCTCGCACCTGCATATGCATGCATCAAATGGAAAGCCCGAACTAAGTGTGGAGATTTGGACGAGATGCGAATCGAATCAGAATTGCGGGGGGCGCCCATACTCGCTTCCCACATGCGGTTAGTGCGCTCATCATGGATCGGAGGACAAGACCCTTTTCCTAATTAGGGTCGACACTAGCAGGCCTCAAAACCACGCCGGGCCTCCTGCCGGTGCCTTATCATCAAATTGTTATTACCCCAAACATTAACATGTTGTTGATTAAGCTGAAACCCAACTATCAAACTAAACAGGTGATAAGACGGACAACAAGACTTGAGCGCAAACAACACTAAGCATGCAACTACGACACAAGGCCAACATGGTAAACAAACAATAGTTAATAGGAAGTGGAAGGAAGGCTATATCATGGCTGCAAGGTAAACATATGATAGGATCGATACACAAGCATCGAATCATAAGGCTAGCATAAGGATAACGGAAAGAATCGGTAACAAATGATGAAAGGCAGCCATAGGTAGCAAGTGAGTATACTTTCCTGAGATCCAGCAAGTAGAGGTACATCCAAAGAACTTGTCGTTGCTCACATCATCTCAACGTCCTATCCGCGAAGAAGCAACGAACTAGAACAAACACCGGATGCAACAATTACTTCTACGGCAAAAGATCCAGCATGATCAAGATATGGATGCATGACAAGTTTAAGGATGCATCAAAGATAAAGTAGTTGACATGGTAAACATATTTAAATGGGCCCATATGCAATTTGGATTGCATATGGAAAAGCCCATGAATTAATGTTGAATTAAATGAGCTACAAATAACCATCATGTGAAAGTTGATTAGAATGATGCATGGATGATGAAAACAATAAGAAAACAACAATAGCTTCAGTTTGATATGTTGTTTACCAAGTTTTGGAAGTTTATTTATTAAGTTATGAAATTTGGCTTCTTAAATGAGTTACACAAGCATTTGTTGTTTTTACCAATTTTAATTGTTCAAAATAGATAACAAAATTCATATTTGGAAAGAACACAAAATGTTATATGGAATACATATTTCATTTGTTGAATTTGGATTTTAGATGAGCAAGTTATTAAATTGACCATTTTAAATGCATTAATTAGGAAATAGTTGTTTTCAGCAATTTAATTTATTCAAAATAGAAAACAAAGTTGATATTTGGAAAGCTTATTCAATTTTTCATGGAAAACATATTTTACATGTTGGAATTGGATTGAATTGCCCAAGTTATGAATTTGCAATTTAAAAGGTTTAATTAAAGCATTGAATTATTGCACCACTTTTAATTAGGAAAAACAGTAAACAAATTGTATTGAAAAGGTTGAAAACATGTAGCAAATGTTTCACTGAACATTTTGATCTATTAAACATAATTTTTGGATCATTATTGAATTTAATATGCATTTTTCCATAAGCATTTTTATTCTGCCCCTTTTGTAAACAGAAGGAAACATGTTCAAATTTAATTCAATTGTGACCAAATAAAATACCAATGTGTAGAGTTTGTTAAGACAAATTTTTAGAGCCCAAGTTTGCTCAAATTGGGTGGACAGAACTCAAGTTATGATTTTCCAAAGTTTCCAATTTTTATTGCATTTTCTGTATTTAATTATTTAGTGCCAAATTTATTACAGAAACATGTTGCAACTTTGTGACTAATAGAAAGAGCACAAGATTCTGAATCCATAGCAATTTGAATCATTGAAATTGGAGCATTTTTCAATTTGTTATGGATTTTACAAATAAAGATTCAGATCTGTTTTTCTGGAGTTCGAGAAATAAAAGAAAAATAGAGGAAAAAGTGGTGGCTTTTGCTGCGGAAGGGGAGATTCGAACCCGGGGCTCCATGGCGGCAGTGCGGGGCGCTAGCCACTGGGATATGTCGCTGGTTGTGATAGATCTGGAAGTGGTTGGGGTTTTGAGGTGGACTACGTGCGGGATTTCTGAAAACTGAACACAGTTCGCACGAGGACGAACGGACGGACGGCCGCCGGCCGCAAACTGCTGCTGCTGCGCGCGGCGTGTGCGTGCAGCGTGCGGACGGAGGAGAGAAGGAGGGAACGGAGGGTAGCAGCTCACCGCGGGGTCGAGGTAGCAGCGACGGACGGAGGCGACGATGACCTGACGACGAACGGGGACAGACGGACCGGAGACAGTGCTCGGCAGCGGGAAGATCTCGACGGCGCGGCCGCCTGGAACCTCCTCGGACCCCGACGCCTTCAGCAAAGTCGAAGAGGATGGTGTGGTGTTTCCATTCCCGGCCCCGAACGTCCTTCTCGTTGACCACGGCCACGGCACATGGAGCTCGAATGTCCGGCCATGGAGGCTCTCTCTCGGTTGATGTTTTGGGTGGACATGAACAGAGAGGTAGGGGAGGGAGAAGGCGGCGGGAGAAGATGGAGTAGGGCTAGGGTTTGGAGGGGGAGCCTCGGGGGGATAGATAAGGGGAGGGGAGGAGCAGGTGGAGGGGGCAGGTGCGTTGCTGCCTTTTTCTCCCGTGCGTGCGTCAGCCGTACGGAGGTGGAAGAAGGAGGCCGCTCGGGCCGTGTGGCTGAACGTGGGGTTGTAGGTGGGCTGACCCATTTGGGCTGGCCTACCTCCCCCTGTGTTTTATTTCTTTTTCTCTTCTCTTTTTTTTTGTAAAGGAATAGGAAGAGAGAAATAGTAATTAGAGGGGTTTTACACATGCAAAAATTGTGAAATAAACTTTATTGCATTTGGAATTGAGAATGCCCAAGTGCACCAATTTTTGTTTTTCAAATTTTCACATATTTATTGGTTGTTTGAATTTGAATTTGAAACTCAAATTAGGGTCTTAATAAAAGGTGATTTATTTAACCAAGCAAATATGAATTCCAATTCAATTTTTATTGAAAACCAATTGATGTGTTCTGTTAATGATTTGATGTGAAAACATTGAAACATGTTTTGAATTTTTAAATTGTTTTGAGTTTTCTTTTAAGATCGATTTGAAACAAATGTGCAATGCATATGATGCATGATGCAATGCAAGGAAAAAGCAAAACAACCAAATCTAATTGGGGGGGGGGGGGAATCCCCCGGGTGTTACAGACGACACCACTAACAAGGGATTGCGCCCTCGCAATCCACCCACTAACCCGGGAGGGGAAAGAAGTTCGACTATCGATTCTTCATGCTTCCAGTTGATCTCCTCGACACCACTAACAAGGGCTTCTCGACACCACTAACAAGAGATTCTTGCTCGGGTTGATGACGATGTTCTTCCACCAGGAATCTTCCGATGATCGAACCTATTAGGTTAAAGGCTCAGAAAACGTCCACCCACGTAGGATCCTACAACTTTGAAAGATTGAGAGGAAGAGAGACTCCAAACAAATAAGATGAGAGGAGAAATAGAATAGAGATGAGGAGAAAACGAGAATTCTATTGAGATGTTTCCAAAATTGTTTAGCAGAAATAGTTTTTGACACTCTAGAAACACGACCGTTAGCGAGGTTATCCTGCAGGCTTTGCGGGCCCGTTGCTTCGATAACCATTCGTATCGAAACAACTTTGGGAATCGGAAACCATGCTCTGATACCATTTGTGACACCCCGAGATCGGGCACTATGCAGATTTCCGCATTTCCGCCAAAATCCACATAATAACCGATTCCAGGTGGCCACTTGTGATAACATTACAACAGTTCACGAATATTCCGCAACAACAACAGAAAATATAAATACAAGACGACTCAAACGAGTCAAGGATACAACTGATACAATACAAAGATCCAAATAACAGCGGAAGAAACAACATAGTGTCCGACTACGGACAAGATACAATTGGACTAAGAGTCCTGAAGATAACCGATGGCGTCCAATCCCTGCCCAGGCCAAGCCGGAGGGATTCCCAAGCTAACGTCGTCAGACTTCAAACCCGTTGACTGCAATGTGGAATATGCAGCCACGAAATGGATTCGTGGGTCAGTACTGTTAAGTATTGGCAAGTGGATAAACCATACTCACAAGATACCAGCGTAACCAATCATCACAAGATACAAATACTTTGGGGACAACGGAAAGGAAGGGATTATTGCAAAGAAGCGGCAGCGGGCTGCACTAACTAACTACAGAGACGCACTACAACATCCGACTAAAAGAAAGGGATAAGATAGCGCGACAAAACCCACTATAACTACTCACCAAACAATACCCATCCAATGTTACCCCCTACTAAGGAAGCAACCCAAGGAAACTCACACGGTTCATTAAGGTGACATTCATTTTCATGGTGGAAGTAATCTATATTACTAGTCAAGTTATCATTGTTAAGTGTAAGTTGTCTGAGTACTTGTTAGCCAGCACTTTCACCAAGTCATCCATAACCGCGGACAACACGGCTTCTCGAGAAGATTTAACCCTGCAGGGATGCACCAATTTGGCCGTACACGTAAGAATGACCCGCCAGATGGAAATGCACTTCCACCAAGCGAGGCACTCAACACAACCCAACTCTTCTTCGCATCAAGCCCAAAGAACCACGTGCTGTGCGTGCGCGGCTAATCGAGCCCCCACGAAGAAAACGGGGACCCTCATAGCACTGGAAGACCACGCCGCCCTAAATGCCGACTACAAAAGTTCCACCCTGGCGCCAAGGGCTCGCACCTGCATATGCATACATCAAATGGAAATCCCGAACTAAGTGTGGCGATTTGGACGAGATGCGAATCGAATCAGAATTGCGGGGGGCGCCCATACTCGCTTCCCACATGCGGTTAGTGCGCTCATCATGGATCAGAGGACAAGACCCTTTTCCTAATTAGGGTCGACACTAGCAGGCCTCAAAACCACGCCGGGCCTCCTGCCGGTGCCTTATCATCAAATTGTTATTACCCCAAACATTAACATGTTGTTGATTAAGCTGAAACCCAACTATCAAACTAAACAGGTGATAAGACGGACAACAAGACTTGAGCGCAAACAACACTAAGCATGCAACTACGACACAAGGCCAACATGTTAAACAAACAACAGTTAATAGGAAGTGGAAGGAAGGCTATATCATGGCTGCAAGGTAAACATATGATAGAATCGAGACACAAGCATCGAATCATAAGGCTAGCACAAGGATAACGGAAAGAATCGGTAACAAATGATGAAAGGCAGCCATAGGTAGCAAGTGAGTATACTTGCCTGAGATCCAGCAAGTAGAGGTACATCCGAAGAACTTGTCGTTGCTCACATCATCTCAACGTCCTATCCGCGAAGAAGCAACGAACTAGAACAAACACCGGATGCAACAATTACTTCTACGACAAAAGATCCAGCATGATCAAGATATGGATGCATGACAAGTTTAAGGATGCATCAAAGATAAACTAGTTGACATGGTAAACATATTTAAATGGGCCCATATGCAATTTGGATTGCATATGGAAAAGCCCATGAATTAATGTTGAATTAAATGATCTACAAATAACCATCATGTGAAAGTTGATTAGAATGATGCATGGATGATGAAAACAATAAGAAAACAACAATAGCTTCAGTTTGATATGTTGTTTACCAAGTTTTGGAAGTTTATTTATTAAGTTATGAAATTTGGCTTCTTAAATGAGTTACACAAGCATTTGTTGTTTTCACCAATTTTAATTGTTTAAAATAGATAACAAAATTCATATTTGGAAAGAACACAAAATTTTAGATGGAATACATATTTCATTTGTTGAATTTGGATTTTAGATGAGCAAGTTATTAAATTGACCATTTTAAATGCATTAATTAGGAAATAGTTGTTTTCAGCAATTTAATTTATTCAAAATAGAAAACAAAGTTGATATTTGGAAAGCTTATTCAATTTTGCATGGAAAACATATTTTACATGTTGGAATTGGATTTGAATTGCCCAAGTTATGAATTTGCAATTTAAAAGGTTTAATTAAAGCATTGAATTATTGCACCACTTTTAATTAGGAAAAACAGTAAACAAATTGTATTCAAAAGGTTGAAAACATGTAGCAAATGTTTCACTGAACATTTTGAGCTATTAAATATAATTTTTGGATCATTATTGAATTTAATATGCATTTTTCCATAAGCATTTTTATTCTGCCCCTTTTGTAAACAGAAGGAAACATGTTCAAATTTAATTCAATTGTGACCAAATAAAATACCAATGTGTAGAGTTTGTTAAGAAAAAATTTTAGAGCCCAAGTTTGCTCAAATTGGGTGAACAGAACTCAAGTTATGATTTTCCAAAGTTTCCAATTTTTATTGCATTTTCTGTATTTAATTATTTAGTGCACAATTTATTACAGAAACATGTTGCAACTTTGTGACTAATAGAAAGAGCACAAGATTCTGAATCCATAACAATTTGAATCATTGAAATTGGAGCATTTTTCAATTTGTTATGGATTTTACAAATAAAGATTCAGATCTGTTTTTCTGGAGTTCGAGAAATAAAAGAAAAATAGAGGAAAAGGGGTGGCTTTTGCTGCGGAAGGGGAGATTCGAACCTGGGGCTCCAGGGCGACAGTGCGGGGCGCTAGCCACTGGGATATGTCGCTGGTTGTGATAGATCTGGAAGTGGTTGGGGTTTTGAGGTGGACTACGTGCGGGATTTCTGAAAACTGAACACAGTTCGCACGAGGACGAACGGACGGATGGCCGCCGGCCGCAAACTGCTGCTGCTGCGCCGGCTGCGCGCGGCGCGTGCGTGCAGCGTGCGGACGGAGGAGAGAAGGACGGAACGGAGGGTAGCGGCTCACCGCGGGGTCGAGGTAGCAGCGACGGACGGAGGCGACGACGACCTGACGACGAAAAGGGACAGACGGACCGGAGACAGTGCTCGGCGGCGGGAAGATCTCGACGGCGCGGCCGCCTGGAACCTCCTCGGACCCCGACGCCTTCAGCAAAGTCGAAGAGGATGGTGTGGTGTTTCCATTACCGACCCCGAACGTCCTTCTCATTGACCACGGCCACGGCACATGGAGCTCGAATGTCCGGCCATGGAGGCTCTCTCTCGGTTGATGTTTTGGGTGGACATGAACAGAGAGGTAGGGGAGGGAGATGGCGGCGGGAGAAGATGGAGTAGGGCTAGGGTTTGGAGGGGGAGCCTCGGGGGGATAGATAAGGGGAGGGGAGGAGCAGGTGGAGGGGGCAGGTATGCTGCTGCCTTTTCTCCCGTGCGTGCATCTGCCGTACGGAGGTGGAAGAAGGAGGCCGCTCGGGCCGTGTGGCTGAACGTGGGGTTGTAGGTGGCCTGACCCATTTGGGCTGGCCTGCCTCCCCCTGTGTTTTATTTCTTTTTCTCTTCTCTTTTTTTTGTAAAGGAATAGGAAGACAGAAATAGTAATTAGAGGGGTTTTACACATGCAAAAACTGTGAAATAAACTTTATTGCATTTGGAATTGAGAATGCCCAAGTGCACCAATTTTTGTTTTTCAAAATTTCAAATATTTATTGGTTGTTTGAATTTGAATTTGAAACTCAAATTAGGGTCTTAATAAAAGGTGATTTATTTAACCAAGCAAATATTAATTCCAATTCAATTTTTATTGAAAACCAATTGATGTGTTCTGTTAATGATTTGATGTGAAAACATTGAAACATGTTTTGAATTTTTAAATTGTTTTGAGTTTTCTTTTGAGATCGATTTGAAACAAATGTGCAATGCATATGATGCATGATGCAATGCAAGGCAAAAGCAAAACAACCAAATCTAATGGGGGGGGGGGGGGGGAAATCCCCCGGGTGTTACAGTTTCATGGCCATATTGATGAAGTGATACTCCTACATGTTTTCACTCACCCTTCCTCCAAGCCTGAAATGCTCGAGAAGGTTGAGTGAGTACCGATGTGTGCATCAGATATTCCTAGCAATTCTTATTGCTTAAAAAAAATCAAGAAACATCTGTATCCTTCTTAGCACTATTGGTCACCCGACCTCCACTTAAAGTTGACGGTGTTACCAAATCCGTTCATCCTAGTATACCTTCTCGTTCAAAGAGTTAGGTTCATGCCAAAGCTCTCAAGATCATATCGGTTGCTTTCAAAAAACAAAATTACTTTCAAACTCCAAGACATACTGGTAGGTTGTGATATTCTGTTTGTCTTTCTAGAAGTATCACCAGGTTTGTTACCTAACAGTCATGTCTAAACAAGTGGTAATTTGAACTACTCCTTTCTCCAAGAACTCCGCTAGATACCCTGGAATAGTTGGTTGAACTTGAACAACAACTTGGAGAGTTGAAAGATACAAACTCTTCCCAACTTGTTCCTTTGTTAAGGGATGTCTAGTTCCTTTGCGCTGAAGCATGATAGTATCTCTGTAGTGGACATGCTATGTCGCACCCGGACTTCTAGAGGATACTCACAGTCCGCTAAACAGTAGAACAAATGGCTTACGGGGCATACCGGCACCCGCATCTCAATATGAGCAGGCCAACATGTAAACGTGTGACAACCATTCTCTACTATCCATCGTCTGCGTAAACCATCCCATAGAAATCCGACTACTTCCGTTGACGTACTTCATAACATACACACATGGTACGTCAAAGGCATTTGAACAAGTGATATCACAACATATCTCTAAGACACAAAAGATTGAAATAACCTGCAAATAGCTCTCACTAGAGCAGAGATAGCAAATACAATCATCCAAAGGACACATGTCCCAACAATTCATCATTACATCACAGCGGAAGCATCCAAAGTGTCTGGGTACAGACAAAATCCAAATAGGCCTAAGAGGCCGGAAACGAAAAGACGGAGCCCATCCACGATGTCTTGGATCCTGCCCGGGTCCGCTATCTACTCGTCAGCAGCCTCGTCATACTCCACGTAGTAGCCACCATGGGGATCCTCGGAAACGTAGTCTGCGGAAACCACAGCCCCAAAGGGGTCAGTACAGACAAGTACTGGCAAGCAAGACTCACAAGATACCAAAGTGTACCCGGCAACACCAAGTACAGATGCTTTGGGTTCAACGGAAGAATAGGTGATACAAAAGTACGGCAGCAGGCTGCTCTAACCAACTACAGAAACCTGCTACAAGTTCCGGCTAAAAGAAAGGGGATAAGATAGCGTATCGGAACCAACTATAACTAACCTCAAACAAACCCATCCTGAATCTCGCCCCTTATCCAAAGAAGCAATCCGAGGATAACTCACAGAGTTGGATTAATGATGGGTCAAGTCATTGTGTTAATAAGGTCTATTACTAGTCAAATTATCATTAGTTAGGTGTAAGTTGTCTAATCCTTGTTAGCCAGCCCTATCACCACGTCATCCATAACCGCGGACAACATGGCTTCTCGAGAAGATTTAACCCTGCAGGGGTGCACCAATTTGGCCGTACACGTAAGAATGACCCGCCAGATGGAAATGCACTTCCACCAAGCGAGGCACTCAACACAACCCAACTCTTCTTCGCATCAAGCCCAAAGAACCATGTGCTGTGCGTGCGCGGCTAATCGAGCCCCCACGAAGAAAACGGGGACCCTCATAGCACTGGAAGACCACGCCGCCCTAAATGCCGACTACAAAAGTTCCACCCTGGCGCCAAGGGCTCGCACCTGCATATGCATACATCAAATGGAAATCCCGAACTATGTGTGGCGATTTGGACGAGATGCGAATCGAATCAGAATTGCGGGGGGCGCCCATACTCGCTTCCCACATGCGGTTAGTGCGCTCATCATGGATCAGAGGACAAGACCCTTTTCCTAATTAGGGTCGACACTAGCAGGCCTCAAAACCACGCCGGGCCTCCTGCCGGTGCCTTATCATCAAATTTTTATTACCCCAAACATTAACATGTTGTTGATTAAGCTGAAACCCAACTATCAAACTAAACAGGTGATAAGACGGACAACAAGACTTGAGCGCAAACAACACTAAGCATGCAACTACGACACAAGGCCAACATGGTAAACAAACAACAGTTAATAGGAAGTGGAAGGAAGGCTATATCATGGCTGCAAGGTAAACATATGATAGGATCGAGACACAAGCATCGAATCATAAGGCTAGCACAAGGATAATGGAAAGAATCGGTAACAAATGATGAAAGGCAGCCATAGGTAGCAAGTGAGTATACTTGCCTGAGATC
This sequence comes from Alopecurus myosuroides, assembly GCA_028641055.1. Taxonomy (NCBI): domain Eukaryota; kingdom Viridiplantae; phylum Streptophyta; class Magnoliopsida; order Poales; family Poaceae; genus Alopecurus; species Alopecurus myosuroides. The sequence continues at coordinate 45,602,681 of CM054057.1, read as the reverse complement.
CAGCAAGTAGAGGTACATCCGAAGAACTTGTCGTTGCTCACATAATCTCAACGTCCTATCCGCGAAGAAGCAACGAACTAGAACAAACACCGGATGCAACAATTACTTCTACGACAAAAGATCCAGCATGATCAAGATATGGATGCATGACAGGTTTAAGGATGCATCAAAGATAAACTAGTTGACATGGTAAACATATTTAAATGGGCCCATATGCAATTTGGATTGCATATGGAAAAGCCCATGAATTAATGTTGAATTAAATGATCTACAAATAACCATCATGTGAAAGTTGATTAGAATGATGCATGGATGATGAAAACAATAAGAAAACAACAATAGCTTCAGTTTGATATCTTGTTTACCAAGTTTTGGAAGTTTATTTATTAAGTTATGAAATTTGGCTTCTTAAATGAGTTACACAAGCATTTGTTGTTTTCACCAATTTTAATTGTTTAAAATAGATAACAAAATTCATATTTGGAAAGAACAAAAAATTTTAGATGGAATACATATTTCATTTGTTGAATTTGGATTTTAGATGAGCAAGTTATTAAATTGACCATTTTAAATGCATTAATTAGGAAATAGTTGTTTTCAGCAATTTAATTTATTCAAAATAGAAAACAAAGTTGATATTTGGAAAGCTTATTCAATTTTGCATGGAAAACATATTTTACATGTTGGAATTGGATTTGAATTGCCCAAGTTATGAATTTGCAATTTAAAAGGTTTAATTAAAGCATTGAATTATTGCACCACTTTTAATTAGGAAAAAAAGTAAACAAATTGTATTCAAAAGGTTGAAAACATGTAGCAAATGTTTCACTGAACATTTTGAGCTATTAAACATAATTTTTGGATCATTATTGAATTTAATATGCATTTTTCCATAAGCATTTTTATTCTGCCCCTTTTGTAAACAGAAGGAAACATGTTCAAATTTAATTCAATTGTGACCAAATAAAATACCAATGTGTAGAGTTTGTTAAGAAAAAATTTTAGAGCCCAAGTTTGCTCAAATTGGGTGAACAGAACTCAAGTTATGATTTTCCAAAGTTTCCAATTTTTATTGCATTTTCTGTATTTAATTATTTAGTGCACAATTTATTACAGAAACATGTTGCAACTTTGTGACTAATAGAAAGAGCACAAGATTCTGAATCCATAACAATTTGAATCATTGAAATTGGAGCATTTTTCAATTTGTTATGGATTTTACAAATAAAGATTCAGATCTGTTTTTCTGGAGTTCGAGAAATAAAAGAAAAATAGAGGAAAAGGGGTGGCTTTTGCTGCGGAAGGGGAGATTCGAACCTGGGGCTCCAGGGCGACAGTGCGGGGCGCTAGCCACTGGGATATGTCGCTGGTTGTGATAGATCTGGAAGTGGTTGGGGTTTTGAGGTGGACTACGTGCGGGATTTCTGAAAACTGAACACAGTTCGCACGAGGACGAACGGACGGATGGCCGCCGGCCGCAAACTGCTGCTGCTGCGCCGGCTGCGCGCGGCGCGTGCGTGCAGCGTGCGGACGGAGGAGAGAAGGACGGAACGGAGGGTAGCGGCTCACCGCGGGGTCGAGGTAGCAGCGACGGACGGAGGCGACGACGACCTGACGACGAACAGGGACAGACGGACCGGAGACAGTGCTCGGCGGCGGGAAGATCTCGACGGCGCGGCCGCCTAGAACCTCCTCGGACCCCGACGCCTTCAGCAAAGTCGAAGAGGATGGTGTGGTGTTTCCATTACCGACCCCTAACGTCCTTCTCATTGACCACGGCCACGGCACATGGAGCTCGAATGTCCGGCCATGGAGGCTCTCTCTCGGTTGATGTTTTGGGTGGACATGAACAGAGAGGTAGGGGAGGGAGATGGCGGCGGGAGAAGATGGAGTAGGGCTAGGGTTTGGAGGGGGAGCCTCGGGGGGATAGATAAGGGGAGGGGAGGAGCAGGTGGAGGGGGCAGGTGCGCTGCTGCCTTTTCTCCCGTGCGTGCATCTGCCGTACGGAGGTGGAAGAAGGAGGCCGCTCGGGCCGTGTGGCTGAACGTGGGGTTGTAGGTGGGCTGACCCATTTGGGCTGGCCTGCCTCCCCCTGTGTTTTATTTCTTTTTCTCTTCTCTTTTTTTTTGTAAAGGAATAGGAAGACAGAAATAGTAATTAGAGGGGTTTTACACATGCAAAAACTGTGAAATAAACTTTATTGCATTTGGAATTGAGAATGCCCAAGTGCACCAATTTTTGTTTTTCAAAATTTCAAATATTTATTGGTTGTTTGAATTTGAATTTGAAACTCAAATTAGGGTCTTAATAAAAGGTGATTTATTTAACCAAGCAAATATTAATTCCAATTCAATTTTTATTGAAAACCAATTGATGTGTTCTGTTAATGATTTGATGTGAAAACATCGAAACATGTTTTGAATTTTTAAATTGTTTTGAGTTTTCTTTTGAGATCGATTTGAAACAAATGTGCAATGCATATGATGCATGATGCAATGCAAGGCAAAAGCAAAACAACCAAATCTAATGGGGGGGGGGGGAAATCCCCCGGGTGTTACAGTTTCATGGCCATATTGATGAAGTGATACTCCTACATGTTTTCACTCACCCTTCCTCCAAGCCTGAAATGCTCGAGAAGGTTGAGTGAGTACCGATGTGTGCATCAGATATTCCTAGCAATTCTTATTGCTTAAAAAAAATCAAGAAACATCTGTATCCTTCTTAGCACTATTGGTCACCCGACCTCCACTTAAAGTTGACGGTGTTACCAAATCCGTTCATCCTAGTATACCTTCTCATTCAAAGAGTTAGGTTCATGCCAAAGCTCTCAAGATCATATCGGTTGCTTTGAAAAAACAAAATTACTTCAAACTCCAAGACATACTGGTAGGTTGTGATATTCTGTTTGTCTTTCTAGAAGTATCACCAGGTTTGTTACCTAACAGTCATGTCTAAACAAGTGGTAATTTGAACTACTCCTTTCTCCAAGAACTCCGCTAGATACCCTGGAATAGTTGGTTGACCTTGAACAACAACTTGGAGAGTTGAAAGATACAAACTCTTCCCAACTTGTTCCTTTGTTAAGGGATGTCTAGTTCCTTTGCGCTGAAGCATGATAGTATCTCTGTAGTGGACATGCTATGTCGCACCCGGACTTCTAGAGGATACTCACAGTCCGCTAAACAGTAGAACAAATGGCTTACGGGGCATACCGGCACCCGCATCTCAATATGAGCAGGCCAACATGTAAACGTGTGACAACCATTCTCTACTATCCATCGTCTGCGTAAACCATCCCATAGAAATCCGACTACTTCCGTTGACGTACTTCATAACATACACACATGGTACGTCAAAGGCATTTGAACAAGTGATATCACAACATATCTCTAAGACACAAAAGATTGAAATAAGCTGCAAATAGCTCTCACTAGAGCAGAGATAGCAAATACAATCATCCAAAGGACACATGTCCCAACAATTCATCATTACATCACAGCGGAAGCATCCAAAGTGTCTGGGTACAGACAAAATCCAAATAGGCCTAAGAGGCCGGAAACGAAAAGATGGAGCCCATCCACGATGTCTCGGATCCTGCCCGGGTCCGCTATCTACTCGTCAGCAGCCTCGTCATACTCCACGTAGTAGCCACCATGGGGATCCTCGGAAACGTAGTCTGCGGAAACCACAACCCCAAAGGGGTCAGTACAGACAAGTACTGGCAAGCAAGACTCACAAGATACCAAAGTGTACCCGGCAACACCAAGTACAGATGCTTTGGGTTCAACGGAAGAATAGGTGATACAAAAGTACGGCAGCAGGCTGCTCTAACCAAGTACAGAAACCTGCTACAAGTTCCGGCTAAAAGAAAGGGGATAAGATAGCGTATCGGAACCAACTATAACTAACCTCAAACAAACCCATCCTGAATCTCGCCCCTTATCCAAAGAAGCAATCCGAGGATAACTCACAGAGTTGGATTAATGATGGGTCAAGTCATTGTGTTAATAAGGTCTATTACTAGTCAAATTATCATTAGTTAGGTGTAAGTTGTCTAATCCTTGTTAGCCAGCCCTATCACCACGTCATCCATAACCGCGGACAACATGGCTTCTCGAGAAGATTTAACCCTGCAGGGGTGCACCAATTTGGCCGTACACGTAAGAATACCCCGCCAGATTGGAAATGCACTTCCACCAAGCGAGGCACTCAACACAACCCAACTCTTCTTCGCATCAAGCCCAAAGAACCACGTGCTGTGCGTGCGCGGCTAATCGAGCCCCACGAAGAAAAGGGGGACCCTCATAGCACTGGAAGACCACGCCGCCCTAAATGCCAACTACAAAAGTTTCCACCCTGGCCTCGGGTTCGTACCTGCATATGAGTGCATCAAATGGAAAGCCCGAACTAAGTGTGGCGATTTGGACGAGATGCGAATCGAATCAGAGTTGCGGGGGGCGCCCATACACGCTTCCCACATGCGGTTAGCGCGCTCAACATGGATCCAGAGGACAAAGACTTTTCCTGAGTTCGACACTAGCAGGCCTCAAAACCATACCCGGCCTCCTGCCGGTGCCTTATCATCAAATTAGCATTACCTCAAACATTAACAGGTTGTTGTTTAACATCGAGCCCCAGAACATAATAAATATGGTAACAGAAAATAATGGACAGCAGACTCGAGCATAAACAACCCTGAGCATGCTAGTACGACACAGGCTACAAGCAATGGGGTTATAGGTGTGGAGGTGAGGCTATATCAGGGTTACAGGATAGCATGTGATAGGATCGAACATAAGCAACGAATCTTAAGGCTAGCAGAATAGAAAACGGAAAGTATCGATAACCAGTGTGGAAAGGACACAATGGTTCATGTGAGTGAATACTTGCCTGCAAACTCAGTAGCCTGGTACTGGGCTAACTCCTCAGAAGTAGTGTCGTAACCCTCGTCTGTCTCAGCGTCGTCGTCTATTCGTCAATATAATGGCATAATGCACAATCATGGGATGATGCATGACAATTTAATAGATGCATCAAAATAAGCTAGTTGACATGGTAACATAATTAAATGGGACCATATACAATTTGGGTTGCATGTAGAAAATCCCATGAATTAAGGTTGAATTAAATGATCTACAAATAACCATCATGTGAAAGTTGATTAGAATGATGCATGGATGAGGAAAACAATAAGAAAACAACAATAGATTCAATTTTAAAAGCTGTTTACCAAGTTTGGAATTTTATTTATTAAGTTATGAAATTTTGGCTTCTTAACGGAGTTACACAAGCATTTGTTGTTTTCACCAATTTTAATTGTTCAAAATAGACAACCAAGTTCATATTTGGAAAGAACACAAAATTTTAGGTGGAATACATGTTTCATTTGTTGAAAAAGGATTTAAAATGAATTAATTATGAATTAAACAAGTTTAAACAAGATTTAAATTAATTTAATTCAAGTTTGAATTTATTTGAATTTTTATTTGTTCAAAACATTTAATAAAATTCATATTTGAAAAGATTATACTTTTCTGGTTTGAAAACATATTTTATATGTTCAAAAAGAATTTAATTTGACCAAGTTATGAATTTAGCAATTTTTAAATGATTTAAACAAGGTTTAAATTATTTAACCCATTTTAATTATTCAAAACATGAAACAAAGTTTATATTTGAAATGGTGGTTTAATTTGGCATAGAAAACATATTTTATATGTGGCATTTAAATTAAATTTGAATTAGTTATGAATTTAACCAAATTTGAAATGAGTTGTTTGAATTTGAAATTTGAAAACATTTGAAATGTTCAAAACAGAAAACAAATGATTTAAACAGGTAGAGAAATAAATTTGGTACAGAATACATATTTTATTTATGTTATTTGGATTTGAAATGCACAAGTTATTTCAATTTGAAATTCAGGGACTAATCTGTGATTTAAACAGTTGCAGAAATGGTCCAGGGGCTATTGTGTAAAAAAAGAATACGGAATAGGTCCCTGGGACCTTTCTCACGCGAGGCAGAACAGCCCTGGGTCACTGGCCTGTGGGCCAGCGCCCAGCTGTGCGCCTACGTGGCAACCACGGCCACTGGCAGGTGGGGCTGCGCAGCCAGCGTGGCAAGGAGCAAAATGGTGGGATTAATTCGCGCGGGCGGGGTCTCGAACCCGCGCCGCGGGCGTGCACGCCGTGCGATCTAACCGGTACGGTGCGGATGCTTTTGGTGATAGGGAGGAGGTGCGCGGGGGGTTGAGGTTCAGTTTCGTTATCTGACGAAACTGAATCTCCTTAGTTAACCGCACCACGACAGGCGACGGTGCTCGCCGGCGGCGATCTGTTCGTTGCTGCTTCTCGTGGACAGGTGCAGGGCACCGTGCGTGTGTGTGCAAGCGACGTGGGTGCAGAGGGAAGAGAGGAGGAGGGCAGAGGGACGTGCTCACCTCCTCTGAAGACGTAGCAGAGGCTCGGGGTGGAGGTGGACGACGGCGACAGAACGGTAGACGGCGGCGACGATCCAGGGCGGCTCGTGCCCCTCCGTGGACACGAGGAGGACGAGGACGGCACGGGGAAACATTCCCGTGCCTATCCTGCGCGGAGGGGGCCCATGTCGACGTCGATCACCGGAGATTGGTGGCGGTGGCGCGGTGGTTCAGAGTGGAAGAAGCATAGAGAGAAGCTAGGGCAGAGAGGAGAGGAAAAACGACGGCGCGAGGGAGGAGGAAGAAGGAGAGAAGCTAGGGCAGAGAGGAGGGGCTCGGTGCAGCTATAAGGAGGAGGAGGGGGTGCTCGTGGCCGTCCCATCAACGCCACTGTCGACGTGGGCAGCTCGCATGCGCGCCGTATAGAGGTAAGAGACGAGGGGGGTATGCAGGCCGTGCTGGTGGGCTGGGCTCAGCCCACTGGCTTGCCCTCTCCCTCTCTGTTATTTTTTTTTTGTTTTTTTTCTGTTTTACTGATCCTGTTTTTTTTTTGCAGAAATAGAAAAGGAAGAAAAAGAAGAGAAAAGGAAAGTTTTTAGGGGGTTTAGATTTTTGTGATAATTTTATAGGTTGATTATTTCAAAAGCCCAGCTGTGTAAGTGTTTGTTTTCAAAAATTTGAATTTTGGTTGCTGTTTGTATTTCATTTGAATTTGAGTGAATTTGATGTTAAATGAACAATTGAAAATTAAGCAATTTAAAAGTTTTTAATTTCAAGTTTATTTGAAACAAATGATTGGATTGTTTTGTAATTTTCATTTGAATCATGTAACAGAACAAGTATGAAACAAGCATTTGAAATTTGGTTTGAAATTCAAATAGAAAAACAAGGGAAAACAAAGGAAAACAAATGCAAAACTTAAGATGCCATGATGCAAAACATAATTTAACAAAAAGCAAACATTCTAAAGGTTATTTTTCATACTTGGGATGTTACAAAACGCCCCCCCTTGAAGGAATCGCGCCCCGAGATTCCTACTGAGAAGAGAAAAGGTCCGGATACTTCTTGCGAAGATCCTCTTCGGTCTCCCACGTTGCTTCTTTATCGGAATGATGAGACCACTGCACCTTCAAGAACTTGGTGCTCTTGTTGCGAGTCTTACGCTCGGTCTCATCGAGAATACGAATAGGGTGCTCCTCATAAGAGAGATCTTCTTGCAGTTCATTGGAATCATGATCAACTGCACGATCTGGATCTTTGAAACACCTCTTGAGTTGTGACACGTGAAACACATCGTGCACCTTGGATAGCTTTTCTGGAAGTTCAAGACGATAGGCATTTTCTGCACGCCTTGAGAGAATGTTGAAAGGACCATTGTATCTTGGTGCAAGCTTTCCTTTGACACCAAAACGATGAGTGCCTCTGAGGGGAGTTACACGGAGATATGCTTTGTCACCAGGTGCATAGATCATATCCCTGTGCTTGCTGTCATAGTAGCTTTTCTGACGAGACTGAGCAATCTTGAGATTGTCACGAATGATGCGAACTTTCTCTTCGGCTTCCTTAACAATGTCAGGGCCTAAGAGTGAACGTTCACCAGCTCCAGACCAATTGATTGGACTCCTGCATCTGCGGCCATAGAGAGCTTCAAATGGTGCCACGCCTAGGCTTGCCTGGAAGCTGTTGTTGTAGGAGAATTCAGCATATGGAAGACATTCCTCCCATTTCATGCCAAAGGAGATACCACATGCTCTGAGCATATCCTCGAGAATCTGATTGACTCTTTCGACTTGCCCTTGAGACTGAGGGTGATAAGCTGTGCTGAACAGAAGTTTGGTGCCCAATGCTTCTTGAAAGCTTTTCCAGAAATGAGAAGTGAAGATGCTTCCACGGTCTGAGCTTATTTCCAATGGAACACCATGAAGAGGAACAATCTTTGCTGTGTAGAGCTCTGCTAACTGGCTAGCTGAGATTGTTTCTTTGACAGCAAAGAAGTGAGCTACTTTAGTGAGACGATCAATGACAACGAAGATTGCATCGTTGCCCTTCTTGGACTTTGGGAAACCCGTGACGAAGTCCATTTCAATCATGTCCCACTTCCACTCAGGAATTTTCAGAGGTTGGAGAAGACCGGTTGTTTTCTGATGAACTGCCTTAACACATTGACAAACGTCGCATTCAGAAACGTATTTTGCAATTTCACGTTTCATGCCAGGCCACCAATACAGCGTCTTGAGATCCTGGTACATCTTTGTACTTCCAGGGTGTATGGAGAGAGGAGTTTCATGAGCCTCCTTGAGAATGACATCTTTGAGACTTTGAACTTGAGGAACTGCACTGCGTCCTTCGAAGAACACAGTTCCCTTGTCATCAATTGAGAAGGACTTAAATTTCTCCTTGCCTTCTTTGATGTGTTCTACCATCTTCTTGATTTCAGCATCACGAAGTTGTTCAGAACGAATCTTGTCCTCGAGAGTTGGACTGGCTGTCAAGTTTGCAAGATAGCCCTGAGGAACAAGACTAAGGTTCAGCTTCTGGAATTCTTCATGAAGTGGAGGTTGGCTTTCCATGATCATGAGATTATTGCAATACGACTTGCGACTGAGACCATCGGCCATACATTAGCCTTGCTGGAGTGTAAGAAATGGTAAGATCAAAGTCTTTAATCTTTTCAATCCATCTCCTTTGCCTGAGGTTTAGATCTGGTTGAGTGAAGATATACTTCAGACTCTTATGATCGAAAAGATTTCAGTGCGATTACCCAACAAGTATTGTCTCCATTTCTTGAGGCAAACACAACTGCTACAAGTTCAAGGTCATGAGTGGGATAATTGAGCTCATGTGCGTTCAACTGACGTGAAGCATAGCCACAACTTGACGTTCTTGCATAAAGAATGCACCTAGACCTTGGAGAGAAGCATCACAAAATATTGGAAAGGTATTGGTAGGATCTGGGCAACCAGGACTGGTTTGTAGAAGTGAGTTTAGTCTTCAAGAGATTGAAACTTTCATCACATTGTGGAGACCAAACGAACTTCTTGTCCTTCTTTGTGAGATCAAGTGAGAGGTTGGCAATTTGGAGAAGTTTTGGACGAAACGACGGCAATAGCTAGCCAAGCCAAGAAAACTTCTTACTTGCTTCACCGTTTTTGGAGGTTTCCAATCAACAATTGCCTTTACCTTTTCTGGATCAATGGCTATGCCCTTGGCAGATATGATATGACCAAGGTAAGCAACTTCTGGAATCCAGAACTCACATTTGGAGAACTTGGCATAAATACGATGCTCGCGAAGCTTCATGAGAGTGAGACGAAGATGTTCTTCATGCTCTTCCTCGGATTTTGAGTAGACAAGAATGTCATCAAGATATACCACAATGAACTTGTCGAGGTATTCATGGAAGACAGAATTCATGAGTCGAGAGAATGTCGCCGGTGCATTGGTGAGACCAAAGGACATGACGGTGAATTCATATAGACCATAGCGAGTGGTGAAAGCTGTCTTTGGAATATCCTCTTTTCTGATCTTTATTTGATGGTAACCCATTCTCAAGTCCAACTTGGAGAATATTGAGGCTCCAGCAAGTTGATCAAAAAGATCATCTATACGAGGAATTGGATACTTGTTCTTGATGGTTTTTTCGTTAAGAGGAGGATAGTCAACAACGAGACTCTTTGTGTGATCCTTCTTCGCAACAAACAGAGTTGGGCAACCCCAAGCCGAGGAACTAGGTTGAATGTAACCTTTTTGCATGTACATATAAATTTGTTCCTTCAACAACTTCAGCTCTGGAGTTCCTATCTTGTAAGGATGCTTAGAGATTGGAGCAGTACCTGGCTCAAGTTCGATCACGAACTCAACAGCTCTGTCCGGAGGCATCCCTGGCAACTCTTCTAGAAAGACGTCAGGGAATTCGCAAACCACCGGAACATTTTCAAGCGAAGGTAGAGGTTTTGCATCGAGGTTGCATAGCTGAATGGAACTTGATTCATTTGGAGAATAGACTATCTGGCCAGAAGGGTGGGACAGAGTTATTGACTTCTGAGCACAGTCAATTCTAGCTTTATTGGCTTTCAGCCAATCCATACCAAGAATGGCATCAATGTCAGAATTGCCAAGCAGTATGAGGGAAGCAAGGAATATGTGGCCTCCAATTAGGATTTGATTTCTGTGACTGATCTTGGAAGTTTGCATAGTTGCTCCAGGGGAGTTTACCACTAGCGGGGAACCCAAACCAACAAAAGGGAGTTTAATTGTTGTCGCAAAGATCTTTGACACGAAAGAATGTGATGCTCCGGTATCAAACAACACTTTAGCTGGATTATTGTTTACGGGAAATGTACCGAGAACGACGTCAGGAGCTTCCTCAGCTTTGTCGATCTTGACATGATTCACCCTTGCGGTCCTCCCGACAGGCCTGTTGTTGGAGTTGAAGGCCTTAGGCGGGGGAGCGCGCACCATTGCCTGGTTGGTGTTAGGACGAGGTGGTGGTGGAGGTAGCTGCCTCTGCGTGCACTTGTCAGCGTAGTGCCCCGTCTGCTTGCACTTGTAGCAAGTGACGACACGAGGAGGCCCTGGCCTTTGCTGCCCCATCGAAGCCCTTTGATCATGCATCTGAGCAGGGTTGGGTGGGCGGGGAGCGAAGCCTGGAGAAGTTTGGGCATATGGAGCCCGAGTGACAGCACCATTTGGCACCCAGATGCGGCGCTTCTGCGGAGGGGTGGTCATGTTGGAGGAGGAACCACCCTCACGCGAGTGCTTGCGAGACTCCTCGAACGCCTTGCGCCCATTTTCCTCATTGAGCGCGGTGTTAACGAGATCCTCGAAGCTGTTTGCCTTGACGTTTGTGAGGGCATACTTGAGTTCCGGGTTAAAACCTCTGCGGAACCTTGCCATCTTCTTAGCTTCAGTGGACACCTCATCACCAGCGTAACGAGCGAGTCGATTGAACTCACTCTGATAGCCGATGATGTCCAACTTGCCCTGCTTGAGTGAGCAAAACTCTTCATGCATCCTTTCCATGAGACCATCTGGAATATGGTGCTTCAGGAAGGCTTCCTTGAAACAATTCCAGTTGACTGGTATCTCAGTTCTCATGGCCTGGAAGTTCTCCCACCAAGTAGCTGCCTGGCCCTTCAGCAGATAGGAGGCATACTTGACCTTGTCTTCCTCAGCAACGTGAGCAATCTCCAGAGCCTTATCTATCTCACGGATCCAGTCATCAGCGTCCAGAGGCTCGCGTGTGGCCACGAAAGCTCTCGGACCCAGACTGAGGAACTCCTTGATGCTGACTCGTGGAGCCGTCTGGTTGTTGTGCTGATTAGTCTGAAACTGGGCCATCTGTGCCATGACTTGGGTCATCTGAGTCAACAGCTCCGTGATTGGCGGTGGCTCAGGCGGGTTGTTCCTTGTTGGCGGCATCCTGAATGGAAATGCATTTTAGCACAACAATAGAAAAGGATAGACTTGGAAACCGAAAGAGAGATTATTCCGACGCATGAATAGATAACCAACAGGTACATCATCACATGTTCAAATACATCAGAATATCCAACACACCACAAATGGTTCAAATGCCAAAGGATAACTAAACATAGCTAAGAATGGATACATCGGTACTCCCATGCTCATCACGCAGGACGGCGGCTAGGAGTACGGCGAGAGGTACGGTGAGGAGCACGCCCACGAAAGTAGGTAGAACTACGATCCACGTAGATCTGACGTGGTCTGAGAGCGACTCTAGGTGTGGTGAAGTACATAGCGTCGACTCCCTGTGCTCCAAAGCGTGGAATCCCAGTGTAACCAGCACCGAGGTTAAGGAGTGGACCTCTGATCGGCTCGTAACCTCCAGCATCTGGCAGACGACGACCAACTGGTTGATCGAAACGTGCAAAGCGCTCGTCTCCGACAAAGTCTGTGGTGTAAGTCGCCAGACGAGTCAAAGCAAGGTATAGCTGCTCTCTGACTGAAGCCAACTCCTGAGATAGTGTGCTGGCAACTGTGTCACTGTGCCTCACAAACTGAGCGGTGGTGTGCAGCCTGGAGTTATCATGCTCGTAGACATCCAAGTTGTCGTAGAGAGTGAAGTGAGCTCCCTCCGAAGTGATGTAACCACGGGGGATGTGGCGATAGATAGAATCGTCAAATCCCCAGTAGTCAGCACGAAGGACGGTGAGACTCACATAAGCTGCCTGCTGCACGGCCATATCCACTGTGGAACCTACTGCCTCGTAGCGATGGACTACGCTCATGCCATCATCTGACAGAATGTAGACGATAGCCTGGTAGTAGGTCTGGTCAAACTCTCGCTGCTGCTCGTAGACCTGGTACTCTGGTGCCCAACGGAACCCCAGAAAAGTGACCATGTCTCTCATCATCTCCGGATAACCGGCAGTGCTCTCGCAACGAGTCATACGAACCACCTGCGGGTAGAACCTAAGATCCATCTGCAGATGATCGGGGAAGTTTTGATTAGACGCCGGTAAAAGAACTGAAGTGGAAAGCAACAACAAGGTTTCAACGGACGAAAAGGATGTTGAGAAGAACAGGATATCGAAGCAACATTGGGGAAACACGAGACCAAACACTCCTGAGGTACTACGGAAAACCCATCCGGGCTTCTAAAGGATCAATATCTACTGCTTAAGGAATAGAGAATCTGCTTCCGGGGCTTACACGCCTCCGTTCTCAATCATGAGTAGGCAACATGATAAATCATGTCACAACCACCTCCATTCCTATGGTCTAGTAGATATAACTATCATAGAGAAACCAGGATACGTGAAACCCTAACTTGAAAGTTTAGGTGAGGAGAGAAAACAACGTTGCACTTCCTTACCAGAAAAAGGGAGGGTGGGTGGGGAAAGAAATAAAAGAACAAAATTCCTACTCTCACGTTTCATTTTTTCCTATATAGCTACAAAATAGTTTCTAGACTCAACTGCGACCAATAAAAGGGATCCTACAGGCAGACAGACTCTGATACCATTTGTCGCACCCGGACTTCTAGAGGATACTCACAGTCCGCTAAACAGTAGAACAAATGGCTTACGGGGCATACCGGCACCCGCATCTCAATATGAGCAGGCCAACACGTAAACGTGTGACAACCATTCTCTACTATCCATCGTCTGCGTAAACCATCCCATAGAAATCCGACTACTTCCGTTGACGTACTTCATAACATACACACATGGTACGTCAACGGCATTTGAACAAGTGATATCACAACATATCTCTAATACACAAAAGATTGAAATAAGCAGCAAATAGCTCTCACTAGAGCAGAGATAGCAAATACAATCATCCAAAGGACACATGTCCCAACAATTCATCATTACATCACAGCGGAAGCATCCAAAGTGTCTGGGTACAGACAAAATCCAAATAGGCCTAAGAGGCCGGAAACGAAAAGACGGAGCCCATCCACGATGTCTCGGATCCTGCCCGGGTCCGCTATCTACTCGTCAGCAGCCTCGTCATACTCCACGTAGTAGCCACCATGGGGATCCTCGGAAACGTAGTCTGCGGAAACCACAACCCCAAAGGGGTCAGTACAGACAAGTACTGGCAAGCAAGACTCACAAGATACCAAAGTGTACCCGGCAACACCAAGTACAGATGCTTTGGGTTCAACGGAAGAATAGGTGATACAAAAGTGCGGCAGCAATCTGCTCTAACCAACTACAGAAACCTGCTACAAGTTCCGGCTAAAAGAAAGGGGATAAGATAGCGTATCGGAACCAACTATAACTAACCTCAAACAAACCCATCCTGAATCTCGCCCCTTATCCAAAGAAGCAATCCGAGGATAACTCACACAGTTGGATTAATGATGGGTCAAGTCATTGTGTTAATAAGGTCTATTACTAGTCAAGTTATCATTAGTTAGGTGTAAGTTGGCTAATCCTTGTTAGCCAGCCCTATCACCACGTCATCCATAACCGCGGACAACACGGCTTCTCGAGAAGATTTAACCCTGCAGGGGTGCACCAATTTGGCCGTACACGTAAGAATACCACGCCAGATTGGAAATACACTTCCACCAAGCGAGGCACTCAACACAACCCAACTCTTCTTCGCATCAAGCCCAAAGAACCACGTGATGTGCGTGCGCGGCTAATCGAGCCCCCACGAAGAAAAGGGGGACCCTCATAGCACTGGAAGACCACGCCGCCCTAAATGCCGACTACAAAAGTTTCCACCCTGGCCTCGGGTTCGTACCTGCATATGAGTGCATCAAATGGAAAGCCCGAACTAAGTGTGGCGATTTGGACGAGATGCGAATCGAATCAGAGTTGCGGGGGGCGCCCATAGACGCTTTCCACATGCGGTTAGCGCGCTCAACATGGATCCAGAGGACAAAGACTTTTCCTGAGTTCGACACTAGCAGGCCTCAAAACCATACCCGGCCTCTTGCCGGTGCCTTATCATCAAATTAGCATTACCTCAAACATTAACAGGTTGTTGTTTAACATCGAGCCCCAGAACATAATAAATATGGTAACAGAAAATAACGGACAGCAGACTCGAGCATAAACAACCCTGAGCATGCTAGTACGACACAGACTACAAGCAATGGGGTTATAGGTGTGGAGGTGAGGCTATATCAGGGTTACAGGATAACATGTGATAGGATCGAACACAAGCAACGAATCTTAAGGCTAGCAGAATAGACAACGGAAAGTATCGATAACCAGTGTGGAAAGGACACAATGGTTCATGTGAGTGAATACTTGCCTGCAAACTCAGTAGCCTGGTACTGGGCTAACTCCTCAGAAGTAGTGTCGTAACCCTCGTCTGTCTCAGCGTCGTCGTCTATTCGAGAAGAAGCAAACAAACAACGCAGAGAGACAAACAATCAATAACATGGCATAATGCACAATCATGGGATGATGCATGACAATTTAATTGATGCATCAAAATAAGCTAGTTGACATGGTAACATAATTAAATGGGACTATATGCAATTTGGGTTGCATGTAGAAAATCCCATGAATTAAGGTTGAATTAAATGATCTACAAATAACCATCATGTGAAAGTTGATTAGAATGATGCAAGGATGAGGAAAACAATAAGAAAACAACAATTGATTCAATTTTAAAAGCTGTTTACCAAGTTTGGAATTTTATTTATTAAGTTATGAAATTTTGGCTTCTTAACGGAGTTACACAAGCATTTGTTGTTTTCATCAATTTTAATTGTTCAAAATAGACAACCAAGTTCATATTTGGAAAGAACACAAAATTTTAGGTGGAATACATGTTTCATTTGTTGAAAAAGGATTTAAAATGAATTAATTATGAGTTAAACATGTTTAAACAAGATTTAAATGAATTTAATTCAAGTTTAAATTTATTTGAATTTATATTTGTTCAAAACATTTAATAAAATTCATATTTGAAAAGATTATACTTTTCTGGTTTGAAAACATATTTTATATGTTCAAAAAGAATTTAATTTGACCAAGTTATGAATTTAGCAATTTTTAAATGATTTAAACAAGGTTTAAATTATTTAACCCATTTTAATTATTCAAAACATGAAACAAAGTTTATATTTGAAATGGTGGTTTAATTTGGCATAGAAAACATATTTTATATGTGGCATTTAAATTAAATTTGAATTAGTTATGAATTTAACCAAATTTGAAATGAGTTGTTTGAATTTGAAATTTGAAAACATTTGAAATGTTCAAAACAGAAAACAAATGATTTAAACAGGTAGAGAATTAAATTTGGTACAGAATACATATTTTATTTATGTTATTTGGATTTGAAATGCACAAGTTATTTCAATTTGAAATTCAGGGACTAATCTGTGATTTAAACAGTTGCAGAAATGGTCCAGGGGCTATTGTGTAAAAAAAAAGAATACAGAATAGGTCCCTGGGACCTTTCTCACGCGAGGCAAAACAGCCCTGGGTCACTGTCCTGTGGGCTAGCGCCCAGCTGTGCGCCTGCGTGGCAACCACGGCCACTGGCAGGTGGGGCTGCGCAGCCAGCGTGGCAAGGAGCAAAATGGTGGGATTAATTCGCGCGGGCGAGGGCTCGAACCCGCGCCGCGGGGGTGCGCGCCGTGCGATCTAACCGGTACGGTGCGGATGCGTTTGGTGATAGGGAGGAGGTGCGCGGGGGTTGAGGTTCAGTTTCGTTATCTGACCAAACTGAATCTCTTCAGTTAACTGCACCACGACAGGCGACGGTGCTCGCCGGCGGCGATCTGTTCGTTGCTGCTGCTCGTGGACAGGTACATGGCACCGTGCGTGTGCGTGCAAGCGACGTGGGTGCAGAGGGAAGAGAGGAGGAGGGCAGAGGGACGTGCTCACCTCCTCTGAAGACGTAGCAGAGGCTCGGGGTGGAGGTGGACGACGGCGACAGAACGGTAGACGGCGGCGACGATCCAGGGCGGCTCGTGCCCCTCCCTGGACACGAGGACGGCACGGGGAAACGATTCCCATGCCTATCCTACACGGAGGTGGCCCATGTCGACGTCGATCACCGGAGATTGGTGGTGGTGGCGCGGTGGTTCAGAGGTGGAAGAAGCAGAGAGAGAAGCTAGGGCAGAGAGGAGAGGAAAAACGACGGCGCGAGGGAGGAGGAAGAAGGAGAGAAGCTAGGGCAGAGAGGAGGGGCTCGGTGCAGCTATAAGGAGGAGGAGGGGGTGCTCGTGGCCGTCCCATCAACGCCACTGTCGACGTGGGCAGCTCGGATGCGCGCCGTACAGAGGTAAGAGACGAGGGGGGGTATGCAGGCCGTGCTAGTGGGCTGGGCTCAGCCCACTGGCTTGCCCTCTCCCTCTCTGTTATTTTTTTTTTGTTTTTTTCTGTTTTACTGATCCTGTTTTTTTTGCAGAAATAGAAAAGGAAGAAAAAGGAGAGAAAAGGAAAGTTTTTAGGGGGTTTAGATTTTTGTGATAATTTTATAGGTTGATTATTTCAAAAGCCCAGTTGTGCAAGTGTTTGTTTTCAAAAATTTGAATTTGGTTGCTGTTTGTATTTCATTCGAATTTGAGTGAATTTGATGTTAAATGAACAATTGAAACTTAAGCAATTTAAAAGTTTTTAATTTCAAGTTTATTTGAAACAAATGATTGGATTGTTTTGTAATTTTCATTTGAATCATGTAACAGAACAAGTATGAAACAAGCATTTGAAATTTGGTTTGAAATTCAAATAGAAAAACAAGGGAAAACAAAGGAAAACAAATGCAAAACTTAAGATGCCATGATGCAAAACATAATTTAACAAAAAGCAAACATTCTAAAGGTTGTTTTTCATACTTGGGATGTTACATGCTAACATCCTACCCTTGATTTGATTTGGGCTATCGTCAAACCGAGAAAAGATCCAGGGACTATCTTGATGGTGTTTCCACTCATGGTGTTTTGCCCGAGTACACCTTCACGTCCTTTATTCTGACTAGTATCTTGCCTTGTTCATGTACCGTATGAATCCCTCTTCTTGGAGTAACTTGATAAGTCTGTTGTCGAGCCCATCGATGACCCTCCTACTTTCTCCGGGTTGCAAGAGGTTCATGTTGAACAATTGGCATTAATGTTGTAAACTTCCGAGAACCAACTTTGTGTCATCACAAAGTTCATGTTCTATATGTTCGAAGTGACTTTCTCCGGTCCATGTGATTTTGGTGAAAGTTGTCACCGTGGATCCGAGTAAAGTTTTCTTGTTCCTTCGGGAATAATCCCAAGTCGGTCATGCATGTGTGGACCATTTTTTTAGATGGTAGGTTGTTACCTCCACTCCTTGATTAAGTTCGCATCCACAACAAGCCACTGACTGATTGTTCGTGAAAGAGAAGAAGTCCAAAAACTTCGTTATCTTTCTAATTATCTCCCCAACAAGGACTCCGATGTGTTTCTTTGTAAGTAGTCCATGTAACTGCAACCGTCTTTTGCAAGTTGCTAATACATGAGTTCTACAATCTCGCTCATCTTCTTGAGTGTGGCATCATAGTCCATATCTTGAGAATCTAGTAAACATATCTCATTGGTAACCGGTGCAACCTCTGTGATCAAACGTGCTGATTCTGAATCATCCTCCCACTAATCAGAGCTGTATCTCAAGCAACAACGATGGTTGGTGTCTTATCAAGGGTTACGACTTAGGTCTTTTCCAGAATCTGGCATGGTTGATGTTGTGGTTGACACAATTAACCGGAAGGCCTAATGTCATACCCATTTGAATCAGCAAAAACAACCACTCTTTGTGAGAATGATTGTGTGGCTCATACTAGAAGTTTTACCTTCCCGTTATGCTAAACCGGAGTTTTACTTTCACTTGATGACCTATAGAAGGCTTGTCGTGAGCCTGCTGTCTGTATCTAGAACATCAAGGATAATTTGGAAGTTGATTCTTCCATTGTATCTTTCTCAATCCTCAAAACCTTTGTTCTAGTGGAAACAAGTTCATCATGAAAACATCTCGTGGTGTTTTGTAACCGCTTTTGATCAGTCCCCTTTTTTAAGTTGTTTGTACTTGAAGTTATGTTCATTTCACACGTTGTGTGAATTTGTCAGTCACTTCAGCCATGGGATCTTAACCATGTGGTAAACGTACTGCTACGTCAAATCCACAATAGGAAAGAGATTCCCTATTACTTCTGGTGTTTCAATCCTCGTTGGTTATTCATCCTTACAGTGTGACCAAGGATTCTTTCTTTGTTACGGTGTTCCAACATATTTTGGTTACTTATATCCGGCCGTGAAGTAACATTCCGATCTTTGACAAAGTTTTCGACAAACTTTAACAGAATGAAAGTTCCTTCATGTTTCGTGTCCACTCCAAAGAGTGAACATGATCATGTATCAAATTCTCTCTGACGCACGACTACAGTGTTTTCTCATGTTTTCCCTCGTCTGTGGATATTATGTTTTGGTATCCAAGACCATCCTCTCCATCTTGGTATTCTGTTTGAAGAAACCTCGGTGTCAGAAGTTTTTCAACCTTTCTTTTCCAAAGGTATTTAAAGTCTTGTGCAAAGCTCCTATTCTAAATCCTTCCAAGAGCCATCATCCATAAACTTGAAACCTTCTTTTATTCCCTCAGTTACCTTGATGTGTTTCATGCACGATAACTCAACAGTTCTTTATGAACATTCCTGTCATGGGTTAGCCATGAGATACTCGATCTTTGTGAAGATAAAACCCTAAGAGTTTTCCCTCCTACCTAAGGTGTAGCCGCTGAAGAATCTTCGCAAGTGCTACAGATCAACCTCTTCGAGAAGAGAACCGTAAGGTTCGAGAAGATCGTTCAAAACCGGTGTTCCTTCTTTCTTCTCCTTCGGGAATCTCGGGACGAGATTCTTGTAAGGGGGGTAGATTTGGAACATCCCAAATTTTGCTACATTAGGGTGTGTGGTGTTGTGTTCATCCCATACATGCATGAAAAAAAAAATTAATCATGTTTTAACCAATTTAAATTGTGAATTTAAATGGTTTGAGAAAATATCACAAATAGTACTTAATTTGGGTTCCAAAGTTTTGTATTGAAAAATAATTCAAACACACCAAAGAAACACATGGTTTTGTTGGAAATTTTATGAGCTTTCCAAATATTATTTTTTTGCCAATTTTTCTGATTTCAAAAAGGCCCTCAAAAGTTTGTTTTCAGTTCTGTTTTTAAAGGGAAAAGGACTTAATTGTAATTTTCCAAAGTTTCTCAGGGGGTGTTGTGCAAATGGTCTTCTTCAACCTCTGGCAGTAGGAGCACGTGCGTGTCCTCCATGCCACCATCGGTGCCACGCACCTGCCTGCTCCTTCTGCGGGGATAGGTGCGAGGAGAGTCCTCCCCGTGCACTTCTCCTCCTCTCAGGCGCCCACTCCCTCCTCCTCTCTATGTGTACATCTCACAGAACCCGAACCTAACCCTACTGTGCCTCCGGCCGCCGCGGGTCGCCGCTGACTCCGGACTTCCCCCATCGATTTGAGGCCACCACGAGAACCTCCTCGACGTCCGCTACCTCCTCAGCGATTTTGGAGATCCGGGAAAATGGGAAACTTTGGAATCGGGGCTATCTTCCCGAAGTCCGGCCGCCGGCTCCCCGTGCTCACCGCCGGTGACTCCGGCCGCCCCTGCCTCCTCCGACCACTCCTCTAGCCTCCCCGCATCGTGGTGAGTCTCCTGGTGCCCTGCATCCCCTCCCTCCCCCTCCGAGTCGTACTGCCGCCGTGCACCCGTGGACACCGCCGTGGTTCCTCGTCGCCGGCGAGCTTTCCGGCGACCATTTGGTCACCGGTTGGCACCCCTCGGCTCCCCTTGATCTCCTCCGTCCCGTGGTATCGATCAAATTTGATCTCAGCTGTGAGGATCAGAGCAAGATGACGTCGTCATTGCATCACTATGATATCATAACTCCCCTTTTTGATAAATCCAGGAAATTCCAGAAAAGGAAATAAAATTGATAGTTTAATAACTTTTCTTTTATACCTTAGAAAAATAAAAGGAAGGTATCAAAATGTTCATAAAAATGTAAGATACCAAAATATATCATTTTCACACATGTTTGACAAAGTTCAAAAATGACCATTATTTAATGTTGTTTAATTCATTTAAAATAGAAAAATAAGTTTTTATTCAGTAAAATTAGAAAATTAAAAGTTATATACCAAAATGCTCAAAATAACAAATGCAATCTATTTATGATGTTTTCAAACCCATTTGAGCACTTTAAAATTGTACTTACTTTCAGAATTGGCCGAAGTACCCCTCCGGGGTCCATTTCGGGCAAATTTCAGTAAAACTACATAACTGACATACGAACCCTAGCAACCCTATATTCATGTTTAGGGCTTTATTTAAATGCATTAACTTGCTCATGCATACATATTGTGCATTGCATCGATGCCATGTGTTGATTGTTGTTCTTCTTTTTCGGTGTTGTTTTCCCCCTCGGTAGAACGTGACCCCGAGGAGAAGGCCAGTAGTTCCATTGGTGAATACTTGATCTTAACCGACAAGTCAAGCACTTATTCCGAAGATCTTTATCTGGTTTTCTTATAACCAAGGCAAGCATAACCTCTTATTTGCTCATATATGGTTTTCGAAGTGTTTTGGATCTCGTATATTGCATGCGGTTCAAAGTATTTATGGTCTTAGATAGAGTTCTCCTATACTTCTTGCATCTCCTAAATATCCTGATCCACTGCTCCTAGCAGCTATAGGTTTGTTTGTGCTCGCCTCGTTAAAGCACGTGAGTCTTGCTTAGCCATGCATAGTTGTGATCTGATCCATCCGGTTGATGAATCTGGTCAATGCATGAATCTTTTATGTCAGGTTGTTGTGTTTTGACTTATCTTTGATAACTTGACTAAATAACGGCATGGATGTGAGGACACAATGGGTTGTGGCGTTTTGTCCTCTTCATGCCCCTAGGAGCGAGGTCTCTCCTTCGAAGCCAAGACTGAGCGTGCAACCACACGAGCGAGCAAATGAACCTCGCATGACTAACTAACTTGTTTGGCCACATCCATGAGTCACGTAGTTTGATCTTTCCATCTGCGTGTGAGTCAGAAAACGATTTGGAGAAAACTTAGGGCGTGACCGGGACAAGTGATGGACGTACACGGATCTTGATCCCGACTCACAGAAAAGGTGCCGTCAGGAGGTGGCCAACTCCCTGTTGGCGGGGTGGCCCTGTTTGGGTTGACTCATGAATAGGGTTACACAAGGTAAAGGTCGGAGCCAACCACCCTCTGCCACGCTCCCAAGGAGCGTACATGTGGCGTTAAGAGTCGGATTGTACGTGTGGGTAAAGTGTACCCCCTGCAGGGGTAAATCTCCTCGAGAAGCCGTGTCCACGATTAAGGACGACTTGGCAACGGATTCTGTGATCATAGATAACTTCAACGGAATGACTAAAACTTGTTAACCATGAATGAAGGGTGCCTCCTCGGAGATGCAGGGAGGGGTGATCCTTGTAGCATGTGAGATGCTGGGAAAATGATGTTGGTGGATGAAAAGATGATGATATCAGTAGTTGAGTAGCTTTCTCATCTGTTTTCACAATACTCCATGAGACGTGCTATTCTTACTCGATTTGGAAAACAAAGGTGGCTTTACGCAAATCAGGCTTCATAAAACCCTTTTTGAAGATAGCAGATACATAATAGGTTAACTAAGTCTTTTTGAGTACCTCCCGTACTCAGGTTTGCTTAATTTTGGTTCAGGTGAAGATCCCACTCCAACGGTGGTGATTCAACGTGGACATCGACGAGTAGTTTGGGGTTCCCAGGTAGCAGCCTGGAATCTATGGCTGGGACGTCGCCTTACGTTGCGGCCTCTTAGGCCTTTTTGGTTCTTGTTGATTAGAAACATAATTTGCCTTCCGTTGTCTGATGTAATGTTGGGTCGTGTGACCTCTGTTTCTAAAGCTATACTCTAGTAACACCTGTTTAATAAAGCTTCATGTCTAGAGTGCTGCTTTGATCGGTTGTTGGTTTCGAGCTCATCGTTATACAGTTTTGGCTATGCCTGCATAATTGTCGCAGACGAGGGGTTGTGGAGCCGATGATCCATGTCCGAGCCCGCCTGCTGATGTGATTCATCCTGGGGCTAGGTAACCTCAGTAACCCTCAATTGTTGTTGCAGTTTCTGGACACATAGCAGCTCTGTATAGCTTTGGTCCCGTTTCCTTCAGTTTCATTCGATTCGTGGACGCTTTGATATGCATCGTTGGTTATGGCTAGCGTGGACACAAGGAGTAGTAGCACCATGGTGATCCGGCCTGCGTGCCGATGAATCTGGTCTGCCTGCCGTTGTTTGTTGCGGCCGGGGTTGGTAACCCTGAAGCCCTTGTGGGTCCATGTGTAGGAGCACGTAACAGTATGTATATCTCTGGTTCCAGGGTCGTGACAAGTCATGGTATCAGAGCAGGACTGCCTATAGGAAAACCTTACTGCTTGGTCGATGTTTAGTCTAGTGTTTGTGAAAACTATTTTGAAACTCCAAATGATTGTGAAAAACCTTCTTAGGATTTTTTTTACTCCTTATCTGGTATGGCCCTAACTCTGGGTCACCTTACATGTTTTGATTTGAAAAGGTTCCAGTCATTCAAAACTTAGGTGCCTTCTTTGGCAAGGACGTCGTTTACCCAAGTTGACCTAGTGTTAAAGTTCTAGAGTTGTGTGTGTTCCATAATCCGTTATCCTTTGATTAAAACTGGGAGGTTTCCTTCAATTCATAATCTCTCAAAGTTGTATGGATTCCACATTCTTACATGTTCCAAAGTCCCAAATCCTGAACCTCGAGATCTGCTTTCCATCTCGAATGTATCTGTTATCTTTTGCTCAAATTCTTCCGGCGCTATGTTGTCTTTTGAAAAATACTTTGTGATTGCTATTCATAGTGTTCTTTAAGACACTAAGAGAGTAGTTACTCCTTTCTCTGTGTTTTGACCTTGGACTTGAACCGAAGGTCCCGGAATGTGCTGAATTGCGGTGAGTTGAGTCATGTGGTTTCTTAACCATGTAATGCTCATGCCATCGGTACAGGATGCTGACCTTTAACCCAAGTTCTTGGATCCTGAAGAATCTGTTCTACCTCGGGATGGCTAGGTAATCTCAGCTCCAATAGCCATACGTTTTCTTTAGGAATCAAAAGGGATCACAACAAGAGTGATCATCATGGCCTTCACATCTTTGTTCTTATTTCAGCTATACCAACGTATTCGCATGGGTTCTACAAATGAGTATTACCCTGTGCAATCAACTTGATCTTAAGATCTCCCCTGAGCATGATTCCACCCTTCAGTTGCTCTCAAATCTTCATCCGTTCTTTTGGATATCAAATTGCATATCTGTGTTGGAGTCTTCCAATGCATCTGCTCTTGTTTTCCGTCAGAACTTCCACCTTGGAATGTTAGGAGAAACAAACTCTAGTACCTCGTTCATCTCTAGAACTAGGTCAAAGTTTTGTAATCCACAGATTAGAGAAGTTTCATAAGCTTCTGTTCTGTTCCACCTTCGAGTATCACACTCTTTTATATCCAGAGGTTGTGTTGAGTTTCATGGCCATATTGATGAAGTGATACTCCTACATGTTTTCACTCACCCTTCCTCCAAGCCTGAAATGCTCGAGAAGGTTGAGTGAGTACCGATGTGTGCATCAGATATTCCTAGCAATTCTTATTGCTTCAAAAAATTCAAGAAACATCTGTATCCTTCTTAGCACTATTGGTCACCCGACCTCCACTTAAAGTTGACGGTGTTACCAAATCCGTTCATCCTAGTATACCTTCTCGGTCAAAGAGTTAGGTTCATGCCAAAGCTCTCAAGATCATATCGGTTGCTTTGAAAAAACAAAATTCCTTTCAAACTCCAAGACATACTGGTAGGTTGTGATATTCTGGTTGTCTTTCTAGAAGTATCACCAGGTTTGTTACCTAACAGTCATGTCTAAACAAGTGGTAATTTGAACTACTCCTTTCTCCAAGAACTCCGCTAGATACCCTGGAATAGTTGGTTGACCTTAAACAACAACTTGGAGAGTTGAAAGACACAAACTCTTCCCAACTTGTTCCTTTGTTAAGGGATGTCTAGTTCCTTTGCGCTGAAGCATGATAGTATCTCTGTAGTGGACATGCTACCATCCTACCCTTGATTTGATTTGGGCTATCGTCAAACCGAGAAAAGATCCAAGGACTATCTTGATGGTATTTCCACTCATGGTGTTTTGCCCGAGTACACCTTCACGTCCTTTATTCTAACCAGTATCTTGCCTTGTTCATGTACCGTATGAATCCCTCTTCTTGGAGTAACTTGATAAGTCTGTTGTCGAGCCTATCGATGACCTTCCTACTTTCTCCGGGTTGCAAGAGGTTCATGTTGAACAATCGCATTAATGTTGGAAACTGTCGAGAACCAACTTTGTGTCATCACGAAGTTCATGTTCTATATGTTCGAAGTGACTTTCTCCGTTCCATGTGATTTTGGTGAAAGTTGTCACCGTGGATCCGAGTAAAGTTTTCTTATTCCTTCGGGAATAATCCCAAGTCGGGCATGCATGTGTGGACAATTTTTTTAGATGGTAGGTTGTTACCTCCACTCCTTGATTAAGTTCGCATCCACAACAAGCCACTGACTGATTGTTCGTGAAAGAGAAGAAGTCCAAAAACTTCGTTATCTTTCTAATTATCTCCCCAACAAGGACTCCGATGTGTTTCTTTGTAAGTAGTCCATGTAACTGCAACCGTCTTTTGCAAGTTGCTAATACATGAGTTCTACAATCTCGCTCATCTTCTTGAGTGTGGCATCATAGTCCATATCTTGAGAATCTAGTAAACATATCTCATTGGTAACCGGTGCAACCTCTGTGATCAAACGTGTTGATTCTGAATCATCCTCCCACTAATCAGAGCTGTATCCCAAGCAACAACGATGGTTGGTGTTTTCTCAAGGGTTACGACTTAGGTCTTTTCCAGAATCTGGCATGGTTGATGTTCTGGTTGACACAATTAACCGGAAGGCCTAATGTCATACCCCTTTGAATCAGCAAAAACAACCACTCTTTGTGAGAATGATTGTGTGGCTCATTCTAGAAGTTTTACCTTCCCGTTATGCTAAACCGGAGTTTTACTTTCACTTGATGACATATAGAAGTCTTGTCGTGAGCCTGCTGTCTGTATCTAGAACATCAAGGATAATTTGGAAGTTGATTCTTCCATTGTATCTTTGTCAATCCTCAAAACCTTTGTTCTAGTGGAAAC
The DNA here is from genome assembly GCA_028641055.1 of Alopecurus myosuroides. Lineage (NCBI taxonomy): Eukaryota > Viridiplantae > Streptophyta > Magnoliopsida > Poales > Poaceae > Alopecurus > Alopecurus myosuroides. Next base: position 45,576,541 of record CM054057.1, on the reverse strand, counting down.
AAGTTCATCATGAAAACATCTCGTGGTGTTTTGTAACCGCTTTTGATCAGTTCCCTTTTTCAAGTTGTTTGTACTTGAAGTTATGTTCATTTCACACATTGTGTGAATTTGTCAGTCACTTCAACCATGGGATCTTAACCATGTGGTAAACGTATTGCTACGTCAAATCCACAATAGGAAAGAGATTTCCTATTACTTCTGGTGTTTCAATCCTTGTTGGTTATTCATCCTTATGGCGTGACCAAGGATTCTTTCTTTGTTACGGTGTTCCAACATATTTTGGTTACTTATATCCGGCCGTGAAGTAACATTCCGATCTTTGACAAAGTTTTCGACAAACTTTAACGGAATGAAAGTTCCTTCATCTTTCGTGTCCACTCCAAAGAGTGAACATGATCATGTATCAAATTCTCTCTGACGCACAATTACAGTGTTTTCTCATGTTTTCCCTCGTTTGTGGATATTATGTTTTGGTATCCAAGACCATCCTCTCCATCTTGGTATTCTCTTTGAAGAAACCTCGGTGTCAGAAGTTTTTCAACCTTTCTTTTCCAAAAGGATTTAAAGTCTTGTGCAAATCTCATATTCTAAATCCTTCCAAGAGCCATCATCCATAAACTTGAAACCTTCTTTTATTCCCTCTGTTACCTTGATGTGTTTCATGCACGATAACTCAACAGTTCTTTATGAACATTCCTGTCATGGGTTAGCCATGAGATACTCGATCTTTGTGAAGATAAAACCCTAAGAGTTTTCCCTCCTACCTAAGGTGTAGCCGCTGAAGAATCTTCGCAAGTGCTACAGATCAACCTCTTCGAGAAGAGAACCGTAAGGTTCGAGAAGATCGTTCAAAACCGGTGTTCCTTCTTTCTTCTCCTTCGGGAATCTCGGGACGAGATTCTTGTAAGGGGGGTAGATTTGTAACATCCCAAATTTTGCTACATTAGGGTGTGTGGTGTTGTGTTCATCCCATACATGCATGAAAAAAATTTAATCATGTTTTAACCAATTTAAATTGTGAATTTAAATGGTTTGAGAAAATATCACAAATAGTACTTAATTTGGGTTCCAAAGTTTTGCATTGAAAAATAATTCAAACACACCAAAGAAACACATGGTTTTGTTGGAAACTTTATGAGCTTTCCAAATATTATTTTTTTGCCAATTTTTCTGATTTCAAAAAGGCACTCAAAAGTTTGTTTTCAGTTCTGTTTTTAAAGGGAAAAGAACTTAATTGTAATTTTCCAAAGTTTCTCAGGGGGTGTTGTGCAAAATGGTCTTCTTCAACCTCTGGCAGTAGGAGCACGTGCGTGTCCTCCATGCCACCATCGGTGCCACGCACCTGCCTGCTCCTTCCGCGGGGATAGGTGCGAGGAGAGTCCTCCCCGTGCACTTCTCCTCCTCTCAGGCGCCCACTCCCTCCTCCTCTCTCTGTGTACATCTCACAGAACCCGAACCTAACCCTACTGTGCCTCCGGCCGCCGCGGGTCGCTGCTGACTCCAGACTTCCCCCGTCGATTTGAGGCCACCACGAGAACCTCATCGACGTCCGCTACCTCCTCAGCGATTTTGGAGATCCGGGAAAATGGGAAACTTTGGAATCGGGGCTATCTTCCCGAAGTCCGGCCATCGGCTCCCCGTGCTCACCGCCGGTGACTCCGGCTGCCCCTGCCCCCTCCAACCACTCCTCTAGCCTACCCGCATCGTGGTGAGTCTCCAGGTGCCCTGCATCCCCTCCCCCCCTCCGAGTCGTACTGCCGCCGTGCAACCATGGACACCGCCGTGGTTCCTCGTCGCCGGCGAGCTTTCCGGCGACCATTTGGTCACCGGTTGGCACCCCTCGGCTCCCCTTGATCTCCTCCGTCCCATGGTATAGTTTAATTTCTGAATCGCAGGCAAATTCGATCAAATTTGATCTCAGCTGTGAGGATCAGAGCAAGATGACGTCGTCATTGCATCACTATGATATCATAATTCCCATTTTTGATAAATCCAGGAAATTCCAGAAAAGGAAATAAAATTGATAGTTTAATAACTTTTGTTTTATACCTTAGAAAAATAAAAGGAAGGTATCAAAATGTTCATAAAAATGTAAGATACCTAAATATATCATTTTCACACATGTTTGACAAAGTTCAAAAATGACCATTATTTAATGTTGTTTAATTCATTTAAAATAGAAAAATAAGTTTTTATTCAGTAAAATTAGAAAATTAAAAGTTATATACCAAAATGCTCAAAATTACAAATGCAATCTATTTATGATGTTTTCAAACCCATTTGAGCACTTTAAAATTGTACTTACTTTCAGAATTGGCCGAAGTACCCCTCAGGGGTCCATTTCGGACAAATTTCAGTAAAACTGCATAACTGACATACGAACCCTAGCAACCCTATCTTCATGTTTAGGGCTTTATTTAATTGCATTAACTTGCTCATGCATACATATTGTGCATTGCATCGATGCCATGTGTTGATTGTTGTTCTTCTTTTTCGGTGTTGTTTTCCCCCTCGGTAGAACGTGACCCCGAGGAGAAGGCCAGCAGTTCCATTGGTGAATACTTGATCTTAACCGACAAGTCAAGCACTTATTCCGAAGATCTTTATCTGGTTTTCTTATAACCAAGGCAAGCATAACCTATTATCTGCTCATATATGGTTTTCGAAGTGTTTTCGATCTCGTATATTGCATGCCTTTCAAAGTATTTATGGTCTTAGATATAGTTCTTCTATACTTGTTGCATCGCCTAAATATCCTGATCCACTGCTCCTAGAAGCTATAGGTTTGTTTGTGCGCGCCTCGTTAAAGCATGTGAGTCTTGCTTAGCCATGCCTAGTTGTGATCTGATCCATCCGGTTGATGAATCTGGTCAATGCATGAATATTTAATGTCCGGTTGTTGTGTTTTGATTTATCTTTGATAACTTAACTAAATAACGACATGGATGTGAGGCCACAATGGGTTGTGGCGTTTTGTCCTGTTCATTCCCCTAGGAGACAGTTCTCGCCTTCGAAGACAAGACTGAGCGTGCAACCACACGAGCGAGCCAATGAACCTCGCCTGACTAACTAACTTGTTTGGCCACATAAATGGGTCACGTAGTTTGATCTTTCCATCTGCGTGTGAGTCAGAAAACGATTTGGAGAAAACTTAGGGAGTGACCGGGACAAGTGATGGACGTACACGGATCTTGATCCCGACTCATAGAACAGGTGCCGCCAGGAGGTGGCCAACTCCCTGTTGATGGGGTGGCCCTGTTTGGGTTGACTCATGGATAGGGTTACACAAGATAAAGGTTGGAGCCAACCACCCTTTGTCGCGCTCCCAAGGAGCGTATATGTGGCGTTAAGTGTCGGATGGTACGTGTGGGTAAAGTTTACCCCCTGCAGGGATAAATCTCCTCGAGAAGCCGTGTCCACGGTTACAGACGACTTGGAAACGGATTTTGTGATCATAGATAACTTCAACGGAATGACTAAAAATTGTTAACCATGAATGAAGGGTTCCTCCTCGGAGATGCCGAGAGGGGTGATCCTTGTTGGTTATGACTAGCTTGGACACAAGCAGTAGTAGCACCGTGGTGATCGAGCCCGCGTGCCGATGAATCCGGTCTGCCTGCCGTTGTTTGTTGCGGCCGGGGCTGGTAACCCTGAAGCCCTTGTGGGTCCATGTCTAGGAGCACATAACAGTATGTATATCTCTGGGTCCGGGTTCAGGACACACACATACAAATCACTCCAAGTTTTTGATTCACAGATATATATGTTCACATATGCATATATATGTATATGCAATACACAAACCGGGGTCCATAGATATGGTTGGAAAATAAGTTTCATAAATATTAATATATATACATGCATTCATGAATACACATCGATCTCGATAACATGTTTAGGTCGGAAGATTTCGAACCAAAAGTATAGCCATCTAATTAGTTTATCGATTACAAAAGTATCACATGCATACAACGCGCGATATAGAATCGCACACAACACATCGACGATTATGAAAAAATTAAAAGTGAGATGGGCGCTTTAGCTTCCGCCTCCGCTTGCGATCTTTCACTAGGCCAGCGCGCCGTCCACTTCTTCATCACTCTTTAGACCAAGATAAAATCATTGGGCCGGCAAAGAAATTCACAAGTTCTTATTAGGAGCACAATTCGTACCCAACCAAATACACACCGTCGGTCATTTCTTGGTCGTTGTGATCTTCTTTTTCTTCATCGGCGGGAACGGAAGAGCACCTTCTAATGAGTTGAATGGTCTCTCGTAAGCCTGCTCCAGTACACATTGTCGCAGATCATCGTTAGATGGTGGGCACCGCCAGTGGAAGGCCCCGTCTGAAGTTACTACATCCCTATAGATGATTGTGCAGAGCTTGCGCTGGATGCGACCAAAGTTCTGTCTGAATTCAGCATCAGACCATTCGACTATGCTGCGAGACCATTTGTCAACAACAGACATGAATTGTATACTCTGTTGCTCCTTGATGATCTCCATCATGTGTTGGATGAGGTACCATGCCTCCATATGGATGCCAGGCGCCTGCTTGGGCAGGGGAACTCTGTTCTGTGTCTGAACAAATATTTGCCTTGAATCTGTTTTATTCTGTCGCATAATCCTTCTGCCCTGATTTAGGCGTCCATAGCTTCATTGAGAGCAGACTTGATGAGGGAGTAGTTATTCTGCTTCAGTTTACTCCCGGAATCGAGATATACGGCGTGCGTGTCTCTCAAGTAGAGCATGATGAGTGTGCCGTAATTGTTTGTGCGCAAAACAGTTCAAGAGTGCATATATATAATCCTCAAAAATTGTAACCACTATTAATTGTATATACGCAAACTTAACTAAAGCTGGAAAATAACTTACTCGAGAAAGTAAGGCAGGAGGGTGATCCTCTTGTGCATATAATTCTTGTGCAACACCTCTTGGATGTACTTTGCAGCTTTTTCCCTACCCTTGGGGTTGTTCAAGTACATGTCGTGCATGTAGTAGGGGTCTACTAGCGCGATGCTTTTGGTATTCCCTATGGATAGATGATGCGCCAAACTGAGCGTAAGCAGGCGGACGATTGATGAGTGGAGGGATTTCATGTGGAACATCCGAAAAATATCGTCAAATCTAACGATCATCTTGTTTGCGTTGCCTTCAGTGCCAAAACCCACCGTAGATGGCACATTTGCGACCAATGCCGGCAGCGTTGGATTTTTCTCTTTGAGAAGCATCGTCTCCATAAAGTGAACACCGTCATGGACGCTAAGCATATCACCTGTCAACAAGGAGGCCAACCTCGGCGGAAGCATCGGTTTTCCCAACTCATGGATCTGATGCCAGTCATGTATGGGTATCCTGTCCAATACCCGTTGTGCCGGCGGCTTAGACTTGGTCCCCTCCACCGGTTGACTCATGGATGCATCGGCAGAACTCTTCTTAGTTCTTTTTCGTGCCGTCTTCTTAGGCTGACTCTCAAATACATTTGCTACCGCCTCTTTGACGGCGTCCTGGCTAAGGCCAACTTGCTCGTGGGCTGCCGGTTCATGAGAAGAGAAAAGACGCTTTGTGCATCGATATTTATCAGCTTCCACCGCTGGCAAGAGAAGTTCATCAAGATCATCCAGGCCGGCCCCATTGTAAGGATCATCGACGAGGTAGTCATTAGGGTTGTCATCTTCAGCATCGTCGTCGTCGTTTCGCACGGACTTTGCAGGTGAGAAATCCTTGGGTTGGCTTGGGTGCCCCGACCCCTGGAACGGTGTTGGAGTGTTGACAGGAGTAGTTTCCAAACGAATTAGTGAGTTTGGCCATGTCAATGGCCAAACCAAGCACCGCTCCAGGTTTAACTCGCTGTCGGCTGCGGGGGGTTGGTTCGGAGGGTCGAGAGCACCGCAACCAGGGAGCACCCGACTTAATGTCACCCTGAACACATCGTCGGGCATACGGACGCTGTTGGACACGCGGTTGAGAGGTGTGATGATCTTTCCTTTAGCAACGTCCTTTAAATCGCTGTTCACACGGAGGAGCAATGTGCATCCCGTCTCGTCGTTAAAGACTGAGGCCGTCACGAATCAAGTCATAATATATAATTGCGTTGTGGACACTATATTACCGTGAGGGCATTGAGCTCGGACAAGGGCGATGGACCGCTAAGGGTCGTCGGCGGCGTTGCAAAGACGTGGCGGGGCGGCGATGGATCTTCGCGACCTTGCGGCTCAGGGTTGGTGGCCGCCTCGTTCTGCGCAATAGGCGCCACAATGGGGGCCACGTTCTGCGGAGCAGGCGCCACGATGGGGGCTATATTGATCATGGGGGGAGGCCCTTGTCCGCCACCTGCCATCCAAGGTGCTAAGGACTGAGCGACGAATGCACAGATGCTAGGGAGGAGCGCGTTGACCCTCTCGTTCACAAGCTCGTCGACCGTCTTCTGCGGCACCTTGTTCCGCTCCTTTCTCTTCTCCTTAGTGTTCGGGTAGTAGTGCACATGTCGATGACCCTTTCCGAGGCCATGCACATGGCCACGATGCGGCTTATTGTCTATGGCCACTCCCTTTGTCGCGTTAAGCGCCCTAATAAAAGGGGTGCCATACAGGTCCTTGTTCATCGTCGCCGAGGACCCCGCGTCAGACTGAGATAGACGTTCTTTTTCTTCTTCCTCGAGATATTTCTTCTCGAGCTCTCTGTCCTTCTCGTTCAACATAAGATCGTCGGGCTTTTGGGGATATTCCCTATAATGGGCCCTAAGAAAATTTCTCACATGCGGGTCAGGGATCTTGTCATACGGGTTCGGCCCTTTCCTCTCCGCATCCTCCTTAGCCCAAACTTTTTTGCTTCCCAAGGTAACCTCGGCTTCCGAGATTGTGCGTACCAATGTTCTTTGCTCGGAAATCTTTTCCCCATTTACTCATCTTCTGCCTTTCCGGTTTGAGTTCGTCGAGCTTGAATGTGGCCAAGTCTTCCTCGGAAATGGAGAGCCACATTTTATGGATCTCATCGAAACCCTTACCCGCCGCAATCATCTGCTGCAAACTGGATCTCCATGTCATGAACGCCTTAGTGAACTTTCCAAGTGCTAACGAGTTGAACAGATTGTGCTTCAGGGCCTGGTTGTCGTAAGGATCCGGGAACTTGTACCGTGTGTGCAGCTTCTCAATTAGCAGGGAGGGCATTGCCTTGTTTTCATTATCTCTGAGGTGTCCCGTATTAACGTGGCCAAAGTCTCGAGCAATGCAACCTATCTGGTTTCCACAGCCCTTAGCGTACATGTCCGGCTCGACAAGAGCACCGCTCTTGGGGTCCACTTCCGTGAACTCTTGACGGATGGTGGCGAGCATGTTGTGTCGTCTTTCTTTGCGCTTCCGTGACGCCTCGCTACCGGAGGTGGCATCCGCGGTGCCACTACCGGTTTGACCTTCTCCGGCCGATGTATTAGTGCGCGGCTCCTCCTGACGAATGGTTTCCTCCATCTCGTCGTCTGCATCGCCCTGCGTCTCCGGGTCTGGTCCCAGAACAAGGGTTCCTCCTCCGGCACCAAGCATAGAGAGCCACGCATCGTCATCCCCGCGCCCGGTCCCAGAAGCACCCGCCTTGTCGTTGTGAGCCATATCTAAGGAGAGAAAAGCCGAAATTAGTTCAACAAATCCTGCAATTTAAACGATATATACCCCATATGAGTCCAAATTTCTCGGGCACTCTAATATGTGATATTTTTAGCAAAGGTCATGCCAAAATTCACGAAAAAATTCGGCATGACCTTTGCTAAAAATATCACAAATGGAGTACCCAAATTTGTCGGAACGGAAATTAATCAACTTTCTGGCAGATAGGGCCTCACGTGGGGTACCTGCAAATAAAATCCCACCCTGTATCCCAAAATCATCCCATCGACATCCACACGAAGGTGGGCCCACACATGTATACAATCGTTGTCATCCACACGAAGGTGGGAACATATTCACCACATCCACACCACCACACCACCAACACCATCACCACCATCACCAACACCGTCACCAACACCCAAAACATCACCATCACCACCATCGACACCACAACATCATCAACACCATCGACATGACAATCACCACCATATGAATCCACCAAAACCAGTACCAAAACATCACCATCACCACGGCACACACTTAATCCACCAAAACCAGTACAAAATCCACCAAAACCAGTACCAAAAAGCACAAAAAAATTACCTCTTTGAAGTATTTTGTCAAACACCTTGCAAGCAGCTGTGAGCAGGGGAGGAGCAAGGAGAGGGAGTGTCACGGGGGTGCTGTGGTGAGTAGGGGAGGAGCAAGGAGAGGGAGGAGTAGGGTAGGGGATGGCACGGGGGTGCTGGGCTCGCCGGAGAGGGAGGGGCAGTGTGGTGGCTCCGGTGCAGTGGGGCGAGGCGAGGGAGGGAGGGGCTCACCGGAGACGAGGGAGTCGCTGGAGTAGGGCGCGCGGGGGCTGTTGTGGCCAGCGATCGCGTTTCTGTGAAAACGACTAAGTCCCGCGCAACTGCTAGCTAGGGAGAGGGGGCTGGGGTGCCCACGCGTAAGTGACCCAGCCCCAGAATAGCGCTGGCGAACAAAAGACGCGGTTCGCCAGCGGTACCTTACCGCTGGCGAACATTCTTTGTTGCCCAGCGGTAACTTACCGCTGGCGAATCAGGGCGTTTGTTCGCCGGCAGTACGTTTTTCTATTTTTTTTCTTTTTTTTTTATTTCTTTAAATTATTCAAACACGTTTCATTTATAATAATTCAAACACATTAAAAATTAATTTAAAACAGATTACAAATAATATTGTTTTATTTTGTTTCCATTATATCCTTTATGTTTTCATTGTTTAATTTTGTTTTCCATTATTTCCTTTTTGTTTTCCATTATTTCCTTTATGTTTTCTATCATTTTATTTTGTTTTCCATTATTTTCCTTTTTGTTTTCGATTGTTTTATTTTGTTTTCCATTATTTCCTTTATGTTTTCTATTGTTCTATCTTGTTTTCCATTATTTCCTTTATGTTTTCCATTATTTCCTTTATGTTTTCCATTGTTTCCTTTATGTTTTCTATTGTTTTATTTTGTTTTCCATTATTTCCTTTATGTTTTCTATTATTTTATTTTGATTTCCATTATTACCTTTTTGTTTTCTATTGTTTTATTTTGTTTTCCATTATTTACTTTATGTTTTCTATTGTTCTATTTTGTTTTCCATTATTTATTTTATGTTTTCCATTATTTCCTTTATGTTTTCCATTGTTTTATTTTGTTTTCCATTATTTCCTTTATGTTTTCTATTATTTTATTTTGGTTTCCATTATTTCTTTTGGTTTTCTATTGTTTTATTTTGTTTTCCATTATTTCCTTTATGTTTTCTATTGTTCTATTTTGTTTTCCATTATTTCCTTTATGTTTTCCATTCGTTTCCTTTCTGTTTTGCATTGTTTCCTTTATGTTTTGCATTGTTTCCTTTATGTTTCTATTGTTTCCACTACTAGGGAATAGCCTATAGCAGCATCAGGTAGCACCGGCGCACAGGTAAGCAGCCCTGCCAGCGGTAAGAACTGCCGGCGCGCCCAGCAGGACGACGCGGGTGCAAGCATTTTACCCCCGGTGCTCGCAGCAACAGGCGTGGGATGTTGGTGCGCCGGCGGTAAGCCCATTTGGCACGCCGGCGGTAAGCCTTTTCCTAGTAGTGTTCGTTTATGTTTTCCATTGTTTCCTTTATTTTTTCCATTGTTTCCTTTATGTTCTCTATTGTTCTATTATGTTTCCTTTATGTTTTCCATTGTTTCCTTTATGTTTTCCAATGTTTCCTTTATGTTTTACTTTTTTTTCCATTATTTCCTTTATTATGTTTCAAATAATAAGTCCACACATTTCAAATTCATAACAAGGTACATTAAATTTATAATAAGTCCACATCAGACCAGTTGATCAATGCATATACATAGTTTCGTCGCATACAAGTCAGACATATATACACATAGTTTCTCAGCGTTTGATCTTTTTGCCTTTTTTGGCCGCAGTTGCATAATTTAGCCCCACATCATGACTTCTTCTTTTGAATGGAAGACCATCTATAGGTAGTGTAGTTCTGCTTCTTCTTGTGGTGTATGTTGCATGACTATCATCATCATCTTCTTGATCATCGTCAATATTTCGGTCGCCGAACGTGTCGAACTCGTCCTCGTCAACGACTCCATCCATTCCGATGATATTTCTTTTTCCTCTCCTCACGACAACACGGCTAGGTATTGCGGGGTTTTTTATGAAGAAGCATTGGGACACATGCTTAGCTAATACTCATGGCTCATTTTGCGTTGTGACGTTTGCGCTTGATGAAGTTCCGGCTTCGGTAATAACCATGCTTGTAAAGTATTGGTCTTCTTTTCTGACGATCGACATCCTAGCCCACCTGACGCGGAACATAGGCACCTTCTCTCCAGAGTAGTTAAGCTCCCATATCTCCTCGATCCTTCCATAGTATCTTAACTTTTTGTCACCGGTGTAGGATTCCATCGTTACCCCTGAGTTTTGATAATTATGTTTCTCCTCCGTGTAGAAAGTGAACCCGATGATATCATATGCTTGAAACGTCGCTAGGTTGGGAGCACGGCCATGTGCCAAGGCGTACAATAGTTTATTCTTTGCACAATCCCTTGGCGGTGGGTTAGGGACGATCTCATCTTTAAACCAACGCAAGAATGTGGAGTTATGCTCTCTGATTATTTCTCCTTCGGTCCTCCGCTTGCCTTGTTCAGTGTCCTTTTTCTTAATCGATCTCTTGTGTTTTTTCACACAATTATCGACCATGTCAATGTGTTGGAGAGCTACTAAGTTTTCCCTGTTAAAGTCGGTGCGTCGACAAGCCCGATCCACATGCACTTCTCTACGTCCATTTTTGTGACCTGCTCCATCAAGCTTGCCAATGTGCTTGTTTCTGGGCAGACCAACATGGTCCTCAACATCAATATGATTCGTGCAGAAAGAGATGCAATCTTTCGTGAGAAAGCCCTGAACGATACTTCCATCCGGATGGGCCCTGTTGCGAACAAATCCTTTGATGACCCCATTCATCCTTTCAAACAGCATCATGTTATGCAGGAACAACGACCCGAGATGGATGATGTCGTCCATGATATGGACAAACAGATGAACATATATGTTAAAGAATGATGGTGGAAACTACATCTCAAGCTCGCATAGTATCACGACAATCTCTTCCTGCAGCCTTGAGATCTGCTTCCCCGTGATCGACTTTCGAGATATCACGTCGAAGAAGTTACACAGGCCAAACAGGGTTTCCCGGACGTGCTTGTCCATTATCCCGCGGATCGCAACCGCAAGTATCTGCGTCATCATCATGTAACAGTCATGAGACTTCATCCCACGGAACTTTTGTTTCTACGCGTCTAGGAATCTGCTTATTAGCCCTGATTAACCACTAGGGACTTTGACTCCGAGAAGGCACATCATCAATTTTTTGATCTCGTCCGGACTAAGAGTGAAGCAGGAGGGGGGCAATAATAGTCATTCCTCTTAACCCTTTTGGCCTTGCGACCCTCCGTCTCCTCAGCACACGATTGGTCGTCGTCGTCATCATCCGGGCGTCCCCCTTGAAGATCTACCCTAATACCAAAATATTTCAGGTCGTTTCTTGCATTCACCCCGTCTTTGGTTGTAACACCTGGGGTGTTACCTGTTTGTTTTGCTTGCATCATATGCATCACCTTGCACTGCACCATGTTTGCATCACAACTCACATTCCAAAACAATTTAAACTTTCACACCTTGTTTCAACAATTTCCAATTCCAAAATTCCAACCAAACCCTACTTGAGAATCACCTAACAAATTGATATCACACTAATAATTTAAGTTGTTGAAAGTAATTTTTTTAAACTACCTTTGTTGTTGTTGTGTTGCAAATTAATAAACTTTAATTATCAACTAAACACCCAAAATTTATTTGGAAAATTCAACTAACAATTTTATTTCAATTAAAATTTCAACTTTGTGAAAGTAAGGCTAACATTGCTTTCATTTTCTGTTTTGAAAAAAATAATAAAAGTATTTAATAAAACAATCCCCTCCAAATTCTATTCCTATTCCTCTTTTATTTTCCTTACAAAAAATGTGTGTTCATAAGAAAAAAAAATTAATTAAAAGAGAGGAGAGGGAACCAGCCCAGTTCTTTCTCCCCCAGCCCACTTCTTTCTGGCCCACCTCTCTCTCTGTTTGTCATCTTCCCCAACTGTACGACCACTTTCAGAACCACAGGATCATCCCCACCCCTCTGGATGCCATGCCGTACTGGCTTCCATCCTCCTTAAGTACCCTAACCCCTACCCTCTGCCAACCTAGAAACCCTAGAGCTTTCCCTTCCATCGCCGCCATCCTCCTCCTTTCTGCTCGAGCTTTTCTCTGTTCTTCTAAAACCATCAACAGAACCCCACCGTGAGCGCCGCTGCCCTCTCACCGCGACCACGATCTGGCCACCTCGAGGAAACGCTGTCCCCGGGAATGGAACGAGGAGACCGTCCTCCCCAACTTCGCCGCAGGCGCCACCGGCCGTGGCTGCCCGTAGCGGCCGCGCCGTCGCCGGGGACCTCCGCCCGCTTCTGCTGCTGTTCTGAACGTCGACAGCGACCAGCCCGAGGTGAGCCTCTGCTCCTCCTCCTATCTGATCCCTTGGCGCACGCGCACAGCACTCACTACCACCCATCAAGCACACGCACACCTCGCGAACAAGCTTCAGCCGCGGCGATCGTTCCTCGCCGGCAGCGGGCGGTCATCTTCAGACAGCACCGTGTGCAGTTTCAGTTCAGGGATATACAACCCAGTTTCTGAACCTTAACGTGTCGTCTACACCTCTACTTACAAGATCCTCTCGCCAGCCCAGTGGTTCGCCACACCGCGCGCGCCCTCGAGCCCGCGAGTTCGATTCCCAGCTCAGGGGAATTACCCCAACCTTTTCCCCCCCCCCCGCGCGAGTATGGGCAGACCCACCGTTCAGTGACCGCCACTGCCACCTCACCTTGCGCCCGCCTGCGTGGCTGCCACCTGGGCCTGGGCCCGCACGGCAGAGGCTAGGGTAGGAAGCAGATCCGTAACAAAAGGATTTCAGCTAATTTCCTAAAATCCCTAATTCTTTTTAATAAACAGAATTAACACAAAACTTTAAAAGTTAATAACTTTTATTCTGTAATTCCAATTAATACAAGTTCTATATGAATTCTGATCCAAATTTCCTAATCTTTCCAAATATTCAACTTGTGTTCTGTTTTGAATTTTCAAAAATGCATTTAAATTTCAAATTTGAATAATTCAAATGCAAATTGAAATAATTCATAACTAATTCATACTGTTTTCAAATAATTCAAATAAAATATGTTTTTCACACCTTTTTGAATACTCTATTCAAATATAAATTTTGTTTTCTGGTTTGAACAATTTAAATTGCCTAAACAATTTAAATCTTGTTTAATGCACTTAAAAATTGTTCAATATTGTTTAATTCATAATTAAATAATCCAAAGCCCAATTTCAACATGTGAAACATGTAATCCAACTAAAATTTGATAAACTTTTCAAATATCAACTTTGTTATTTGTTTTGCACACTTTAACTTGCTGAAAACAACCACTACTTGCTCAACACCATTAAGTAACCAATTTTCCAAACTTAATAAATGCTTTCTTAATTGGTTAACTATCATTCTAATTGCATCTAAATTGTTACATTCTTGTTTTCATCATGCATGCATCATTCTAACTCACTTACACATGATGCTTAGTGTTAGAACAATTAATTCAACTATAAGGCATGGGTTTGCCGTATGCAATCTTTGCATATGGAATCCATTTAAACTTGTGTATCATATCCACTAGTTTACTTTGGTGCATCTATTAAACTTGTCATGCATCCATATTTTGATCATGCTGGATCTTTTGCCGTAGTAGTAATTGTTGCATCCGGTGTTTGTTCGAGGTTCGTTGCTTCTTCTCGGATAGGACGTTGAGATGATGTGAGCAACGACAAGTTCTGCTACCTTGCGGGATCTCAGGCAAGTATACTCACTTGCATGCCATATGGCTGCCTTTCATCACTTGTTACCGATTCTTTCCGTTGATTCTTTTCTGCTAGCCTTAGTGGTAGTTGTTTCTGTTACGAACCCATCACATGAATCCCTTAACCTTGATATTGCCTCACTTCCATACCTACAGCCTTTGTTTGTGCCTGTTCTTATCCAGCATGCTTAGGGTTGTTTTGCTCGAGTCTGTTACCCGTTACTTTCTGTTTTTACTCTATTACGTTCTGGGGGCTCGGTGTTTAACCAATCAATCATGCTAATGCTATTGGTAAATAATAAATTTGATGATAAGGCACCGGCAGGAGGCCCTTTGTGGTTTTGAGGCCTGCTAGTGTCGACCCTAATAGGAAAAGGGTCTTGTCTACTGATCCATGATGAGCGCACTACCCGCATTTGGGGAGTATGGGCTCCCCCTCAGTTTGACCCGATTCGCATCTCGTCCAAATCGCCTCATTTAGTTCGGGTTTTCCATTTGCTGCATGCATGATTTTGCGAGCCCTTGGATCCCGGGTGGAACTTTCGTAGTCGGCATATAGGGGGACACGGTCTTAGAGTGCTATGAGGGTCCATTTTCTTCTGGGCCCGAGTAGCCGTGCGCCCAAGGTGCTTTGGGCTTGATGCGAAGAAGGGTTGGATTGTGTTGAGTGCCCCGCTTGGTGGAGTGGCCGCTCCATCTGGCGGGATATTCATGAGTGTCGGTTACTATGGTGCAACCCTGCAGGGATAATCTTCTCGAGAAGCCGTGTTTTCCGCGGTTATGGATTACTTGGTGAAAGTACTGGCTAACAAGTACTCAGGACAACTTCAACTTAATGATCAATCATGTTTCACCCAATGACTAATAACTTGACTAGTAATAGGTTATTCACACAATAACTTGATTCACCTTATTACAACGGTGTGAGTTATCCTCGGATTGCTTCTTCGGATAAGGGGCGAGATCCAGGATGGGTTTGTTTGAAGTTATCTTTCAGTTGGTTACAACACTCGATCTTATCCTCGTTCTGATAGCCGGAAGTTGTAGTATCTCTCTGTAGTTGGTTAGTGCAGCCTGCTGTCAATTATTTGCAATAACCCCTTCCTTTCCGTTGATCCTAAAGTATTTGTATCTTGTGATGACTGGCTACGCCGGTAACTTGTGAGTATGGGTTTTATCCCCCTTGCCAGTACTTAACCGTACTGACCCACGAATCTCTTTCGTGGCTGCAAATTCCAAATTGCAGTCAACAGGTTTGAAGTCTGACGACGTTAGCTTGGGAATCCCTCCGGCTTGGCCTGGGCAGGGATTGGACGCCTTCGGTTATCTTCAGGACTCTTAGTCCAATTTGGATCTTGTCCGTAGCCGGACGTTTGTTTCTTCCGCTGTTATTTGGATCTTTGTATTGTATCAGTTGTAACCCTGGCTCGTTGAGCCCTCTTGTATCTTTCTGATGCTGTTGTAATTGTGGATTATTCGTGAACTATTGTAATGTTATCATAAATGGCAACCTGGAATCGGTTATTATGCGAATTTGGCGGGAATGCTGAAATCTGCATAGTGCCCGATCTCGGGGCGTCACAAATGGTATCAGAGCCTTGGTTCCGATTCCCGAGATTGTTTCGATACGAATGGTTATCGAAGCAACGGGTCCGCAAAGCCTGTAGGATAACCTCGCTAACGGTCGTTGTTTCTAGAGTGTCAAAAACTAGTTCTGCTAAACTATTTTGGAAAACATCTCAATAGGATTCTTGTTTTCTCCTTACCCCTATTCTATTTTCCCTCCCATCTTATTTGTTTTGGAGTCTTCCCCTCTTTTCTATCTTTCAAAGTGTTAGGATCCTACGTGGGTGGACGTTCTCTGAGCCTTTAACCTAATAGGTTCGATCATCGGAAGATTCCTGGTGGAAGAACGTCGTCGTCACTTCGAGCTAGAATCTCTTGTTAGTGGTGTCGAGAAGCCCTTGTTAGTGGTGTCGAGGAGATCAACCGGAAGCACGAAGAATCGATAGTCGAACTTCTTTCCCCTCCCGGGTTAGCAGGTGGATTGCGAGGGCGCAATCCCTTGTTAGTGGTGTCGTCTGTAACACCTGGGGTGTTACCTGTTTGTTTTGCTTGCATCATATGCATCACCTTGCATTGCACCATGTTTGCATCACAACTCACATTCCAAAACAATTTAAACTTTCACACCTTGTTTCAACAATTTCCAATTCCAAAATTCCAACCAAACCCTACTTGAGAATCACCTAACAAATTGATATCACACTAATAATTTAAGTTGTTGAAAGTAATTTTTTTAAACTACCTTTGTTGTTGTTGTGTTGCAAATTAATAAACTTTAATTATCAACTAAACACCCAAAATTTATTTGGAAAATTCAACTAACAATTTTATTTCAATTAAAATTTCAACTTTGTGAAAGTAAGGCTAACATTGCTTTCATTTTCTGTTTTGAAAAAAATAATAAAAGTATTTAATAAAACAATCCCCACCAAATTCTATTCCTATTCCTCTTTTATTTTCCTTACAAAAAATGTGTGTTCATAAGAAAAAAAAATTAATTAAAAGAGAGGAGAGGGAACCAGCCCAGTTCTTTCTCCCCCAGCCCACTTCTTTCTGGCCCACCTCTCTCTCTGTTTGTCATCTTCCCCAACTGTACGACCACTTTCAGAACCACAGGATCATCCCCACCCCTCTGGATGCCATGCCGTACTGGCTTCCATCCTCCTTAAGTACCCTAACCCCTACCCTCTGCCAACCTAGAAACCCTAGAGCTTTCCCTTCCATCGCCGCCATCCTCCTCCTTTCTGCTCGAGCTTTTCTCTGTTCTTCTGAAACCATCAACAGAACCCCACCGTGAGCGCCGCTGCCCTCTCACCGCGACCACGATCTGGCCACCTCGAGGAAACGCTGTCCCCGGGAATGGAACGAGGAGACCGTCCTCCCCAACTTCGCCGCAGGCGCCACCGGCCGTGGCTGCCCGTAGCGGCCGCGCCGTCGCCGGGGACCTCCGCCCGCTTCTGCTGCTGTTCTGAACGTCGACAGCGACCAGCCCGAGGTGAGTCTCTGCTCCTCCTCCTATCTGATCCCTTGGCGCACGCGCACAGCACTCACTACCACCCATCAAGCACACGCACACCTCGCGAACAAGCTTCAGCCGCGGCGATCGTTCCTCGCCGGCAGCGGGCGGTCATCTTCAGACAGCACCGTGTGCAGTTTCAGTTCAGGGATATACAACCCAGTTTCTGAACCTTAACGTGTCGTCTACACCTCTACTTACAAGATCCTCTCGCCAGCCCAGTGGTTCGCCACACCGCGCGCGCCCTCGAGCCCGCGAGTTCGATTCCCAGCTCGGGGGAATTACCCCAACCTTTTTTTCCCCCCGCGCGAGTATGGGCAGACCCACCGTTCAGTGACCGCCACTGCCACCTCACCTTGCGCCCGCCTGCGTGGCTGCCACCTGGGCCTGGGCCCGCACGGCAGCGGCTAGGGTAGGAAGCAGATCCGTAACAAAAGGATTTCAGCTAATTTCCTAAAATCCCTAATTCTTTTTAATAAACAGAATTAACACAAAACTTTAAAAGTTAATAACTTTTATTCTGTAATTCCAATTAATACAAGTTCTATATGAATTCTGATCCAAATTTCCTAATCTTTCCAAATATTCAACTTGTGTTCTGTTTTGAATTTTCAAAAATGCATTTAAATTTCAAATTTGAATAATTCAAATGCAAATTGAAATAATTCATAACTAATTCATACTGTTTTCAAATAATTCAAATAAAATATGTTTTTCACACCTTTTTGAATACTCTATTCAAATATAAATTTTGTTTTCTGGTTTGAACAATTTAAATTGCCTAAACAATTTAAATCTTGTTTAATGCACTTAAAAATTGTTCAATATTGTTTAATTCATAATTAAATAATCCAAAGCCCAATTTCAACATGTGAAACATGTAATCCAACTAAAATTTGATAAACTTTTCAAATATCAACTTTGTTATTTGTTTTGCACACTTTAACTTGCTGAAAACAACCACTACTTGCTCAACACCATTAAGTAACCAATTTTCCAAACTTAATAAATGCTTTCTTAATTGGTTAACTATCATTCTAATTGCATCTAAATTGTTACATTCTTGTTTTCATCATGCATGCATCATTCTAACTCACTTACACATGATGCTTAGTGTTAGAACAATTAATTCAACTATAAGGCATGGGTTTGCCGTATGCAATCTTTGCATATGGAATCCATTTAAACTTGTGTATCATATCCACTAGTTTACTTTGGTGCATCTATTAAACTTGTCATGCATCCATATTTTGATCATGCTGGATCTTTTGCCGTAGTAGTAATTGTTGCATCCGGTGTTTGTTCGAGGTTCGTTGCTTCTTCTCGGATAGGACGTTGAGATGATGTGAGCAACGACAAGTTCTGCTACCTTGCAGGATCTCAGGCAAGTATACTCACTTGCATGCCATATGGCTGCCTTTCATCACTTGTTACCGATTCTTTCCGTTGATTCTTTTCTGCTAGCCTTAGTGGTAGTTGTTTCTGTTACGAACCCATCACATGAATCCCTTAACCTTGATATTGCCTCACTTCCATACCTACAGCCTTTGTTTGTGCCTGTTCTTATCTAGCATGCTTAGGGTTGTTTTGCTCGAGTCTGTTACCCGTTACTTTCTGTTTTTACTCTATTACGTTCTGGGGGCTCGGTGTTTAACCAATCAATCATGCTAATGCTATTGGTAAATAATAAATTTGATGATAAGGCACCGGCAGGAGGCCCTTTGTGGTTTTGAGGCCTGCTAGTGTCGACCCTAATAGGAAAAGGGTCTTGTCTACTGATCCATGATGAGCGCACTACCCGCATTTGGGGAGTATGGGCTCCCCCTCAGTTTGACCCGATTCGCATCTCGTCCAAATCGCCTCATTTAGTTCGGGTTTTCCATTTGCTGCATGCATGATTTTGCGAGCCCTTGGATCCCGGGTGGAACTTTCGTAGTCGGCATATAGGGGGACACGGTCTTAGAGTCCTATGAGGGTCCATTTTCTTCTGGGCCCGAGTAGCCGTGCGCCCAAGGTGCTTTGGGCTTGATGCGAAGAAGGGTTGGATTGTGTTGAGTGCCCCGCTTGGTGGAGTGGCCGCTCCATCTGGCGGGATATTCATGAGTGTCGGTTACTATGGTGCAACCCTGCAGGGATAATCTTCTCGAGAAGCCGTGTTTTCCGCGGTTATGGATTACTTGGTGAAAGTACTGGCTAACAAGTACTCAGGACAACTTCAACTTAATGATCAATCATGTTTCACCCAATGACTAATAACTTGACTAGTAATAGGTTATTCACACAATAACTTGATTCACCTTATTACAACGGTGTGAGTTATCCTCGGATTGCTTCTTCGGATAAGGGGCGAGATCCAGGATGGGTTTGTTTGAAGTTATCTTTCAGTTGGTTACAACACTCGATCTTATCCTCGTTCTGATAGCCGGAAGTTGTAGTATCTCTCTGTAGTTGGTTAGTGCAGCCTGCTGTCAATTATTTGCAATAACCCCTTCCTTTCCGTTGATCCTAAAGTATTTGTATCTTGTGATGACTGGCTACGCCGGTAACTTGTGAGTATGGGTTTTATCCCCCTTGCCAGTACTTAACCGTACTGACCCACGAATCTCTTTCGTGGCTGCAAATTCCAAATTGCAGTCAACAGGTTTGAAGTCTGACGACGTTAGCTTGGGAATCCCTCCGGCTTGGCCTGGGCAGGGATTGGACGCCTTCGGTTATCTTCAGGACTCTTAGTCCAATTTGGATCTTGTCCGTAGCCGGACGTTTGTTTCTTCCGCTGTTATTTGGATCTTTGTATTGTATCAGTTGTAACCCTGGCTCGTTGAGCCCTCTTGTATCTTTCTGATGCTCTTGTAATTGTGGATTATTCGTGAACTATTGTAATGTTATCATAAATGGCAACCTGGAATCGGTTATTATGCGAATTTGGCGGGAATGCTGAAATCTGCATAGTGCCCGATCTCGGGGCGTCACATTGGTCCTCTCCGGCATGTTGAGCAGCGTGCCAAACAAACTTTCAAACACATTCTTCGTGATATGCATCAGATCAAGGCAGTGAGGCGTATCGAGAATGGGCCAGTATGGCAAGTGCCAAAACACCGACCTCGTCTTCCATACATCCAGAAGCGGTTTTGGCGCTTTTTGCTTCTTTCCCGGCTCTGGGCATTCCTCCCAATCATTCAGCAACCTGTAGATTTCTTCGCCGCACCTCTTACGTGGAGGGCCCCGGAGCTCATCTTGACCGTTCAAAAGGTCTCCTCGCCTTCTCCACGGGTCTTTGTTGGGTATCCACCTTCGATGTCCAACGAAGACTGTTTTCGAAGACCCAGGATCTTTCGGAAGTTGCATAAACATGGGGTCATCCACGCACCTCACGCAACCGTTATGTCCGTGGCCGAGTAGGTCGTGAACCGTACAGAGCAAGACAACTCTCATTGGGAAATATTGTTCACCGAAGGCGTCCCATGTGTTCACCCCTTCCTCGGCCCATAGCATGTCCATCTCATCTTTAAGAAGCTTCAGGCATAGATTGATGTCGTTGCATGGTTGTTTTGGCCCTTGAATTAGCATACTCATGTGAATATACTTCCTCTTCATGCACAACCAGGAGGGGATGTTGTACATCCATACAAACACGGGCCAGGTGCTATGGGTGCTGCTCTGGTGGCCAAACGGATTGAGTCCGTCGGTGCTCACACCCAACCTGATGTTCTTTGCCTCCGACCGAACGTTGCATATTCACAGTCAACTGCTTTCCATTGACTAGCATCCGAAGGATGTGTCAGATTTACTTTTTCACTCCGCTTTGGATTTTTCAAAATTTGTTCCTCCTTTTCGCGTGCCAGCGCATGAGCTCTGCTTCCTTGCGGTCCACAAAATACCGTTGCAGACGGGGAATGAGCGGAAAGTACCACACAACTTTTCGAGGAGCTTTCTTCTTCCCTTTCTTGTATCTAGTGGCGTTGCAAACTGGACAAATGGTCTTGTCCGTGTACCCTTTCTGATAAATGTAGCAATCGTTGATGCACACATGGTATTTCTCGTGCGGTAAATCAAAGGGGCACACGACTTTCTTGGCCTCGTCGCAACTTTTAGGACACTTGTTTCCCTCTGGAAGGATATCGTGCCAATATTGCAGGCTTGCATCGATGCTTATGTCGCTCCATTTGTATCTCGCCTTCATCTGCAGAACATCGAGCGCCACTCTCAGGCGGGACTCTCCCAGACCGCAGCCTACATACAACGGCGTCTTATCCATGATCATGTGCGGGATCATGAGGCTGATCTTGGTCATGTTGTAGTTCTTGTCGATCGTTGTTATTCTTCTGTTGCACATCATTTCCTACCACCGCCGCCCCATGGACTTCATCATCTTCACCATCACTTATCCACTGACTGTTATACCCATCCATGAAACCATACCTGAGGAGGTGAGTGAGCAAGTCTCCAGTAAAGGGGTTGAGCAAGCCCCTAGTTTGCATTTTCGACATGGACATTGTATCTCCTTGCGGCCATTTTGTAACATGTCTTATGTCGCGTGTCTCAAGTAACTATTCACGACACGTTCTCTCTTAACGACCACCATTATTTGTCGCATGCACGAGCGCGCCAATATAATATTAGAACCACATATATATATATATATATATATTGATATTCACGAAAAAAATCGGCATGACCTTCCTACAAATTAGAGGTTAGAGGAGTGCCAAACTTTGCCGAGACGGAAATGAATCAGCATTCTAGCAAAGTGGCAACTCATTTTCGTATCCAAAATTTCACTTCATGTCGTATTCACGAAAAAATTTGGATGACCTTCCTACAAATAGGAGGTTATTAGGGAGTGCCAAACTTTGCCGAGATGGAAATAGATCAACATTCCAGCAATAGTTGGCTCCTCAATTTCATTCCACGACAAATTTCACACATTTAACGTCTCCATCACACGACCATATTTGAATCCGGTGAAATTTCACACATCTATTGCATATCGCGTGTATCCGGAAAAAATATATACAAACTCATTTAATTATATATTAGCATTCATCCCACCTCAAATGGTTAGATGGCTACACGAGATGATATCTGGAGAATTTTGGAGCTTGGAGAGAGAGGGGGTAATTCTAGATCTAGATGTCTACGAAGGGAAAACTTTGGGTAGAAAGGGTGTTGGGAGGGAGATAAACCTAGATATACCAACTAAAATAATTTTTGTTGGTTCAAAAGAGAGGAGGAGGGTGTGGAAATTGGCATGAATTTGAGCTAGAGAGAGAAGGGGACAAGGTTGAGAAGAGAGTGGAGAAGGGGAAAGTGGGTGTGCTCACTTTATGGCATATCTGCCAAGTTACCGCTGGCGAACAAGATGGCTTGTTCGCCAGCGCTATAGTGCGCGCTAGGCCCACAGATTAGCGCTGGCGAATAAGCAAAGTCGTTCGCCAGCAGTAGCACCCGTAGCGCTGGCGAACGGAGGAGGTTGTACGCCAGCGGTATTGCCAGATAGGGGCAGGTGCGCGCGTAGGGGGCCCACACTAAGTGCTGGCGAACAAACAAGCCTCTTCGCCAGCGGTAGGTGGCATAGCGCTGGCGAACATAAGCGCGTTCGCCAGCGGTAATAGCGTTGGCGAACCTAGAAATGTGTTCGCCAGCGCTATACTAGTGTCTATAAGCAATCTCCTACTAGTGAGATGGTATTATGAGAACATGTGTTCCAGATCACGAACAACGAGAAATATTGAAAAAGTGTCATGGTAGTTCTTATGGAGGACACCACGCTGGAGACGATAGAATCGCACAAAAGGTTCTACAATCAGCTTTCTATTGGCCTAATCTTTTTAAATATGCACGTAAATTCATTTTTTGTTGTGATGAATGTCAAAGAGTTGGTAATATTTCTAGACGTAATGAAATGCCTATGAGTTATTCTCTTTCTATTGAACCTTTTGATTGTTGCGGATTTGACTTTATGGGTCCTTTTCCTCCTTCAAATGGTTACACAAATATTCTTGTTGCTGTTGATTATGTTACTAAATCGGTAGAAGCCATACCTACTAAAAGTGCTGATGGTGAAACCTCATTAAAAATTCTTAAAGATGTTATTTTACCTAGGTTTGGTGTGCCTAGATATCTTATGACTGATGGAGGTTCTCACTTTATTCATTTTGGTTTTAGAAAAACCCTTGCTAAATATGATGTTAATCATAGAATTGCCTCAGCTTATCATTCTCAAACCAGTGGGCAAGTAGAACTATCAAATAGAGAAATTAAATGTATCATGTAAAAGACTTTTAATAAATCTAGGAAAAATTGGTCTGATAAGTTGACCGATGCTTTTTGGGCTTATAGAACTGCTTATAAAAGTCCTATGGGTATGTCCCCTTATAAAATGGTTTATGGAAAACCTTGTCACTTGCCTTTAGAATTAGAACACAAAGCTTATTGAGAAGTGAAAGAGCTAAATAAAGATTTAAACTTGCTGGTGAGAAAAGAATGCTTGATTTGAATCATGTAGATGATTGGAGATGTGAAGCTTATGAAAATGCTAAACTCTTTAAAGAGAAAGTTAAAGAATGGCATGATAAAAAGATCCTTATAAGAGAGTTTCATGTTGGTGAGAAACTTCTATTGTATCGGTCTCGTCTCAGATTTTTTGCAGGAAAGTTACTCTCCAGATGGGAAGGACCTTATATTATTGAAGAAGTGTATCGTTCGGGTGCAATCAAAATTTCTTCCCTCAAAGATAACACTACACAAGTGCTAAATGGGCAAAGACTCAAACATTATATTTCTGGGGATTCTTATGATGAAGATATTGATGTTATTCAAGTAATGACTCCGGAGAAGTTCATTAGAGAGAAGATTCCAGAATCTGCAGAGTCCAAAGAGGAATTATTTTAAGTTATAAATTATTGGTTTTTGGAAAATATGAAAAATACCGGGCCAAAGAGGAATTGGAGATGGTGCCCGAGGGCACCATACCATGCCTGGGCGCGAGCCCACCTTTGGCCGCATCTGGCTATGGTATGGGCGCCTCGAAGTTCCTCTCCAACTCATTTTTGGCATGGACTTTCCTTTCGTTACGTATATTTCTGCTATATAATCCCCCGGATCCCCCGAGGTCCGTATATCGTTTTTTCGTCGTGTTTCTGTTTCAACCTGTTTCTGCCAGATCTAGAGCTACGATGGCCTCTTCCGGACCTCCCAAAGATAGTTTATTTGCGAACGTCGTCAATCCGTACATGAACGAGTTGAAGAGGCATCCCAAAGAGTTGCTGCTCAAGGATGGGGAGGTGCAGATTGAAGATGTTCGGGGCCCTAAAGGAGATGGCAGTCTGGAAGCTAGGATGGAAGAGCTGGAGCAAGAAGTCTTTAGGTACAAGAAGATGGCGGAGCGTGAAGTTGACATCATCCACGGGATAAAGCTATAACTGATTTCCGAGTACAAGAAGGAGACTTTAAAGCTTTGGGAGGACATCTTCTCACTCACCGAGACCACCAACAAATTGCAATCACAACTCTGCGATGTGCAGAATCAGAAATGTGACTATGAGAAAAGGTTTAAACGTATAAGCTCTGCTGCTATTTTCAGGATCTTGGAGACCAAGACATCATTCATGGATGGAGATCCTTTACCTTGGAAGTCTGATGACGAGAAGGACTCACCACCACCACCACCGAAGAATTAATTCGTCATTGGTATTAGCATCCTCTTGGCTTGTTCCAAGCTTGGGGGACTGCCACGGTCTCTCATCTCTATCTTTCACCTTTTTACTTTTTAGTAGAGTCATATCATCAGTAGAGGAAATATCATATAGTATAGTTTGCAGTATGGAAGTATCACTCTTTAGTTGGTTATCGTTGTATCCCTTGGTTTGAGTTGCTGTAATGGAATATTAATGAGAAGTTTCATCATCTTCTACACTTTATTTGAGCTAAAAAAATTTGTTATTTGGTTGATCTTGTTATTAGTATTGGTATCAATATTGGACCATAAAGTTAATCTAGTTGGTTTTGGCAAACTTAGCATGGGTCAGTAGCAACAATACTTGGAGACTTAAGTAGAAAAGAGGGAGTTTCATGTAGATATATTGTTCCATGATCTTTCTTTGTTGTTAGCTCATAAGCTTTGTATTCTCAAGTAAGATCGTTTGTACTTCTCAAGGAAAATTGCATGATTGGTTTTATCATATATATGGCTGTTTGTTTTCCCTCAATTCTTATGCTTGATACCCATTCTTGCTAGCCAAAAACCTGCACTGAGAGGGAATGCTTCTTGTGCATCCAAAACTTAAGCTCAAAACCATGCCATTTGTGTCTAGCATACCTACCTATATGTGGTATTTAACCGCCAATCGAAGTAAATTGCTTGTGTGCTACCTTTAAAACCTTCAAAATTATTCCTGTTTTGTGTTCCTGTTTTAGCTCATTAGTACGCAAATAGAGAATCTTTATCTCACTTGTTAATTGGACTTTAGACACCTGGACTAGTGGCTTCATCCGCTTATGCAATTACTAGAAGAGCTGGCAGCGGGGTGCCCAGCCCCCAAATAATAATACAAATTCTCTACACTAGTGTTTCCCCTGATTTATCAGTCAAAGCATAATTTTGTAAACAAATGAGAAAGAGGGATGACCTTCTACACCAGTTCTGTCCTTCAATGGGAGCTGCTTTTGCAAAGTCTAGTTGGCTTGTGACATACTATATTTTATGTTTTCCATTCGTTGACATAGACAAACACACCTCTTTAAAAATTAGACACTCTTCCAGGGTATGTGATTGTTGGCAGGCACCCGAGGATTCGTTTAACCATGGTTTGTGTAAGAAAGGTTGGGAGGAGTGTCAAACATTTTATACCTCTGTTTTACAAAATAAAAGCTCTAGCACATGAGTGATCCATGCTTCCCTTGAAGGGCGTATCTTTTACTTTTATGTTGAGTCAGTAAACCTATTTCCTTCTGTCTTAAGCAAGCATTTGAGTTGTTGTGACTCATCCATCTATATGTTGATTTACTCAATCATGTTCCTTATTCTTCCTTGTTTAGTACAAATGTTTTATCTGTTTGAATACCACTTTGAAAGTTACCAATGATTGTAAAGAAATTGTTATAATTGAGCATGTTAACCTTTGCAGATATAAGCTCTAATATAAATACTCTAATTGAAAGATGAGTACATTGTTAATTGTTCTCTGACCAAGAACGAACTTTGCCTTCACCAATGATTTCCTTTTATACCTTTATTGTGACTCCATTTACTTGTTTCACGATAAATTATATGAGAGGGAGCTACTTGCTAGAATGGCTAGTGAATTGATAGATGTGATGCTTCTTGTCCGTATTTTATTTATCGACACCTCACTCCATAAACCTGTGGTCACGTTACTGAGTTCAGTTTCGCTTGGGGACAAGCGAGGTCTAAGCTTGGGGGAGCTGATACGTCCATTTGCATCACTATTTTATATCTTTATTTTCTGCTAGTCATCGATATATTTCATGTTATGATACATTACTTATGTTATTTCATCTTATTTTCCATGTTTAATAATTATGGGAGAAGAAACCCGGAACCAGAAATCTGATGGAAAAAAGCACCGTCGAGATACCCTATTTCAGAAGATCAGAAGAAGAGGGGGGATACCGGAGGAATCTTAGAAGTTCCAAAGAGGAAGTGAGAACAAAGGGAACCCGGAGGGTGGCTACCTGGGGCCCACACCACCAGGCGGCGCGCCTCCCTGGTGGCACCTGGGGGTGGTCTGGCCCCCCTGGCCCACTCCTGGGCGCCACTTTCGCGTACTTCACCCCCAAAGGAACCGTAAGCCCTAGAACATCGTCTAAGAATTATTCCGCCGCCGCCTCGTGCGGAAAACACTAGAGAGAGAAAAGATCTCTGGCAGGGAGAAATCTGCCGGGGAAATTCCTCCACACAGAGGGGAAATCGTCACCATCGTCACCGTCATCACTTCGTGCTTCATCGAGATCATCATCATCATCATCCTCATCACCAGAACCATCACCGCCACCGTCCACCTTCATCCCGATGTAACAATTAGGGGTCTTTATCGTTGCTCTTCATTAGATCTCTCTCCCGGTGTGGATTACTTGTTAGTAGTTGATGTCTGTGAGATTTATCATTGTTTACACTTTATGACCAGATTGTTATAATCCATTATATCACCCCTTATTATGATCCATATGATTTCTCGTTAGTAGTTCGTTTAGTTCTTGAGGACATGAGAGAAGTCATGATGTTAGTAGTAAAGTTATGTTGAAATAATATCTAGTTGTTCGGTATTGAAGTTGTGTTGCTATTCTTCTAGTGGTGTCATGTGAACGTCGACTACATGATACTTCACCTTTATGGGCCTAGGAGGATGCATTGTGTATTTGGCTACTAAGTGTGGGGTTGCCAGAGTGACAGAAACCTAAACCACCGTTAGGAAACCAATGCACGAGGGAGTGTTGGGTCCCGGAGTTTTAAGGTTGTGGGTAGATTTATCTTAATTACTTTCTTGTATTTGCAGATTCTTGTGAGGGGTATAATCACAAATATGTATTATTCCTAGTTGGGTGGTGCATTAGCATAGGTTTACCCACACAAAATTAACGAACCAATAAATATTAATCAACTATATGAAGCGGAAGCACTTGACGAAATTCCCATGTGTCCTCGAGAACGTTTGGTAACCATAATTAGAACAACCGGCTTGTCCTTTGCTCTCAAAAGGATTGGGAAACTTGCTGCAATTATATTTACTGTTAGTTATTTACTCGTACTTTATTTATCTGCTATATCCAAAACAACCAAAAACCCGTTTGCTACTGTTTACAGTGAATTCTCTATCCAACCTGCTTGTCAACACCTTCTGCTCCTCGTTGGGTTCGACACTCTTATTTATCGAAAGTACTACGATACACCCCCTATACTTGTGCGTCATCAGTTCATAGTAAATATGTCCTCATCAATGCCGTCAAATATTTATGTATATATTTTTGTTTAGCCTTTTGCTAGAATTTTTTTCCTTGCTGATTTTATTTAGTAAGAACATAAAATTCTCATTGTTTGAATCCTCGAAAAATTGACTGTTGTGTATTTATGAGATACTACATAGAGAGAATGTTTCTGATTGTTCTGTTGGCTATTTACACTGTACATTGGTGGTAGCCTATTTTTGTGCTCCGGTGATGTGTGTGGATACCCGCTCGTTCGGAGACCACAAGAGGAAGGTATGAAGAGTACAACAACGAGTTTTCCCTCAGAAAGAAACCAAGGTTTAATCGACACGTATGATAAAGAAACACTTCTGAATGTTGATGGTAGTTGATTTTGGCAGGGCGACTACGAGGCTCAACAACAACATGGAACCTACACAACAAAATAAAAATAGTTCGCCCCAACGAAACAGTGAGGTTGTCAATTTCACGGATTTTGCTAACACAAAGGATTAGATGTATAGTGTTGAAAACAATACTTGTATGCAGTAAATGAAAAGAGAACAGTGATATCAGTGAATGAAAGTAAAACAATGATTGCAGTAAAGAAACAATGTTTGCAGTGGTTGTATTATCAGTATAAAAGAATGGACCGGAGCCAGAATTCACTAGTGGTGTCTCTCCAAAACAGATACATAACATGCTGGGTAAACAAATTACAGCTGGGCAATTGACAGATATAAAGGCTGCATCGTAGTGCATATGCATTAAATGATGATTACTATGTGATTCATGTAGGAATTACAACATAATTAATAGACCATTATCCAACTGCATCTATAACTAATAATCCACCCTTGGAGAGTCATCCAATCAAACCTCGAGTATTAAATTGCAAGCAATAGATTATGGCCTTAAGTAAAGTGTGTAATGTAAACAATGAAAACATAGTTGTTTTCTCCCTAATGGAAACATCACATCCCCCATCATTACGTTTCTTTCACTCGAGCGTGAATGAAAGGGAGGCATGGACCCACTATCGAGCATAAGTACTCCCCTTGGAGTTAAAAGTATCAACTTGGCCAGAGCATCTACTAGTAACGGAGAGCATGCAAGATCATAAATAACATGAAGATGATAGATTGATAATCACTTGACATAGCATTCCGTATTCATCGGATCACAACAAACACAACATGTAGAATTACAAATACATGATCTTGATCATGTTAGGCAGCTCACAAGATCTAAACAAGAGGCATAAAGAGGAGAAGACAACCATCTAGCTACTGCTATGGACCCGTAGCCCAAGGATGAACTACTCACACATCACTCCAGAGGCAAGCAATGGTGGTGTAGAGCCCTCTGGTGATGAATTCCCGTCCCGGCAGGGTGCCGGGGAGAGCTTCAGAACCCTCCCGAACTAGGGTTGTCGATGACAGAGGCTATGGAACTTTTTGTGGATGGAGGCTCGGGTATTTAGGGTTAACACGAGGAGGAGCTTAAATAGGCGAAAGGGCACGTCGGTGGGAAGCTAGGGGGCCACACCACCTGGTGGCACGGCCAAGGGGGAGCACGCCACCCTATGGTGTGGTGGCTCCAGGGCCCCCCTCCAGGCCCCCTCCGGACTGGGTGTACATGACAGATTTCTAAGACCCTGAGATTTTGTTTCGTCCAATTCTGGGAATATTTCCAGAATTTTTTTTCTGAAACCAAAACAGCAGAAAACATAAATTGGCTTTGTGACATCTTGTTAATAGGTTAGTCCCAGGAAATCCATAAAAATGACATAAAGTGTATAGAAAACATATAGCATATTGCATGAATACAACATGGAACATCAGAAATTATAGATACATTTGAGACGTATCAAGCATCCCCAAGCTTACTTCTACTCGTCCTCGAGTAGGTAAAATGTTAAAAACAAAATAATTTCGGAGGTGAGATGCTACTAACATAATCTTGATCATCATATTTGTAAAAGCATATGTAAGATGAGATCATGGTACTCTAAACATAGACATGATAGACATAATTCTAACAATGAAACTTAGCAATCATGTTGCAACATGAAAAGTAACACAAATAAAAGATCATGAATAATAATGCACTTGAAATTTATACATTTGTTTCGACCATAAAAAAACATAGCAAAGTGGTATTTAGCTTGTCCTTAAAAGTGGAGCAAAACATA
The DNA here is from genome assembly GCA_028641055.1 of Alopecurus myosuroides. Classification (NCBI taxonomy): domain Eukaryota; kingdom Viridiplantae; phylum Streptophyta; class Magnoliopsida; order Poales; family Poaceae; genus Alopecurus; species Alopecurus myosuroides. The sequence goes on along the minus strand of CM054057.1, from coordinate 45,546,277 downwards.
AATTCCAGGACACCTTCAAATTTGAACTGGATGACTAGAAATAAATAATTTGAGAGCAATTAATAACATATCATAAATCAATCAATAATAATCTTTGGGACTGTTGATTAGTCATCTCAACAAGTCCCTCGGATGATCCGGTAGGGTTTTGATTTAAGAGAACGAATAGGCGCTTGTAACAATCGTCGACTAATAGGGGGCACGATTTTACCCAGGTTCGGGGCCCTCGTAGAGGTAAAACCCTTACTCCTGCTCTTGAGATCTATATTATGAGTAGATCGATTATAAAAGGGGTGTGCCCCCCGAGAGATAGATCTCGAGCTTATGTCTATGGTGGTGAAAAGTAGATTTGATTTTTCCCTCGGTGGTTCTCCTAGCCTTTTATAGGTGGCTAGGTCTCAAACCGTGTACGGGGGGGGGGGGTTACAAACCCTAGTTCTAGGTCGGTAAGAGCTTTCCTTCTTGACCCGCAAATCTTGCGGGTGGGATTATACTGGGCCTTCTAGAACATCAGGATGGCACCTTGCTTTGGGCCTTGATCTTGGGCCTTGGACCGGTTAGGATCACCCGACAGGTCCAGGAGCCATCCCCACGTCAGTAGCCCTCGAGTGTTTATTCGACTGAGAATAGTTAGGTAAGCACTCAAAGTTCGTTCTTAGATTCTTGCGACTAGTTATTTAATCGTCTGTCTTCAAGGGTGTGTACCCTGCAAACGAGGTGCTCGCGTACTCGAGCGTCAAGTTGTAAATGCGCCTTCTGTTGGCTATTTTCGCAGAAGGGTACGGCTTAGTCGCTTGGCTCTCCCGAAAGATCAGGGCCAATTAATTTCATCTAGGGAAAAACAGTTCTGACCTACACGGATTCGATACCTCCGACTCGAATCCGGCGAGGTGATCGTTGCCACTGGGCCGTGGAGGTCTTATCGAGTCGAACTTAACCTTTAAAAGGGGTACCCGGCGCGTCCGCTAGGATTTTTCTTCGTGTTGTTGACACGGAAAGTTTACTGGAGGACGCAGCTCGAGTGCGATTCCAGGCCCATAGGAGAGATCCTTGGGTCTTACCTTCGTACTCAAAAGAATACGACATCCAGATGTGCCTAGTCGGCCGAACGATCCAGGATTGAAATGATGTGTAATTACATCGGGAGGTAGAGTTGCGGGAGCCTCATACTCGCGATTTTACCTTAATCGTGAGGTAATCTTCTTTTTCCTGATCTTGTGCGAAAGAGACTTCGCGTTATGAAGTTCATACGAAAGAAATTTTGTATCAATGTATTTATACGAAAGAGATTTCGTGTTGAAATGCCCATACGAAAGAGATTTCGTGTGAGCGTGACCATGCGAAAGAAATTTCGCTTCCTGATGCTCATACGAAAGAGTCTTTGTCTTCGTGTCGTGAGGTACGCAGTGACGTCACCACACACTCGACTGCTCCCAATGGGACGTGACGAAGTGGGCCAGAGCGTGCGGGCCCATCTTGTCAGCTTTTTTACCGAAAAACGAAGTGTCCCAGTTTTTCCGCTGGCCGCGCTGTAAATATGCACGATCTTTTCGTAAAGATCGTGTGGGGGTAACCGCCCCTGTCTCTTCGTTTCCGCAGATCGACGGATCAGATCGGCCTGCCGCGGGTATAAGTACTGGGCCTTATGGAAAAAGTAATTTTCCCGGCTCTCATTCGTCTTCCTCCTCCCTTGCGCACACCTTCTCCTCTGTGAAGCACTCTCCAATGGCAGGAGCAAAGAAACGCGGCGCCGCTGCGGCGTGCGGCAAAGTTTTGGCGAGCGCCTCCGCGGTGGCCCCGGCGAAGAAGACGGGCGATTGGCATCTGTCGAACGCCATGAAGAGCATCGTCAAGATGAATACGGAGGGGTTGCTTCCCCCGGAGAGCTCCAAACGCGTGCGCATGTCCGCGAAGAAAGAGGAGATGCCCAATCGCCTCTCCACCGAGCGCGTCGGCTTCTCGTAGCACATTGCCCGAGGTTTGTCTTTCCCCCTCCACCCTTTTCTCGTCAGGCTGTTGTATGTCTATGGCATACAGCTGCACGATCTTCCCCCTAACGCGATACAACACATCTCGTGTTTTATCATGCTCTGTGACTGCTTCCTTGGCATTCGCCCGCACTGGGGATTTGGAAGGCGATCTTCAAGGTCCGGATCTTTCGGGAGAAACCTCAGCCAGGCGAGAAAGCTGGGGAGCCGGTGTGGACGGGAGAATTCAGGATCCAGGTGAACAAAGATGTTCCCTACTTGGAGATGAACTTCGTCGACTCTTCCCAGGGGTGGCGCCGAAAGTGGTTCTATGTCGTGGATGACAGCGCGGGTGGCGTCCCAGAATTTCAGCCATTCGCTGTTTTGAAGCGGCGAAAATCCTGTACGCACTCGCTCTCAGCCGAAGAGGTTAAGGTCGTCACCCCTCTACTGGCAAAGGTGGTGCGCTTCCGCGACAAGGAACAGGGGACCCCACTGAACGGGATTCATCGGTCGAGCGTGTTTCTGCGCCGGAGGGTCCAACCTCTTCAAGCGAGACTGACCACCCTGTGGGATTACACGGGCGTCGACGACCGGAGCCGTACGTGCGACAATATTATCTCGAATGAAAAATTCGATAAGAAGACCGCGGCTATCACCAACTTGAAGAAGGGAGAGGGCTACACGACGTGCCCTCTCAACCCATTCGAAGCGGAGAACCCCCCGACTGAGGTGAGTTCCCTAACCTTTTCCTTTGCTTCTTGTTTCTTCCTTCTTAGGTTTTCATCGATTGAAAACCCTTCCTTTTCTTCTCTTTGCCTTTGTAGAATCAGGACGTGGCCACGTGCTACCCACCAGTTTCTACGGATGAAGGTATCTCGGATCTTCTGGCGAGCAACGTTGAAGCCCCTCCCAAGGTTAGCATAGCGGAAGCCGAGTCGAGCTCCAAACCAGAGAAGGTGGAGGAAGAGGAAGAGTCGGACAACGAGCAGCTTCGTCGTCGCAAGCGCCGCAATGCGGAGGTCACTGAATTAACTTCCAAGGATAACTCCTTGAGTGATGACCCTGTCGCAGAGGTCGAGCCTCTCCAAGTAACTCCACTCAACGTGCTTCATCCTCCCATCCGTTAGTCGAAGATCTCCACCGCCTGGAATCCTGACTTCCTCGATGATGATGACGAGGATGAGTAAGCTTCATGTGTTCTCACCTTTGTCATGAATTTTCCTTCTTTCTTTTCTGATTCTAAATTTTGCAGCAGTCTTGCAACCATCATCGTGGATCAGTTTGCTTCTTTGACTCCGTCCGTGAAGAGGAAGGAGGCTGTCGTAGATCCTGCTCCAGGCGCCGATCCCACTCGAAGACCTTCTTGCCAAGCAAAGGCAGTCGAGGTTCCAGAGTACGGGATGCCTAGCTTCGTGGGTGGATGGCCTGGAGACCTCGGGGCGTCGGCGAGCAGAGGGATCTCGGCTAGCTCCGCTGATCCCTTGTCCACCGCTCAGGGCAAGGTAAAGTGTTCTCATTTCCCTTGCAACCTGGCTTGCCCTCTTTCTTTTATCGGGTGCACGACAGTGCTCCCGATGGGAGTAGCCCCGTGTCTATGGTCAATTGCTTGCAGTTGGCCATGGACTCAAGTCGAGATTTTCTTTTCTGGTTTGTTTCTTGGTTTTGTTTTTCATCGGGTGCACGGCAGTTCTCCCGATGGGAGTAGCCCCCGAGTCTATACTTGACTTTGTACAGTCGTCTATAGGCTCAAGTGATATCCCTCTAATTCTGCTCGGAATTTTAGCAACCGTCCTTGATTCCCTTGCTGCTTTTCGGCGCCGGCTTCTTTTGGCCGAGGCGGATTGTGCTTCTCTTCGGGGAGAGCGTGACCAGCTCGTCCAGGATGGTGTCACCCTTCAAAGTGAGCCACCTCATGCCTTTTGCCTTAGTTTTGTTTCTTCCTGGTCACGACTATTATTTTTATTGCGCCCTTTATACTGCAGATGAGGTCAATCGCTTGAAATCCGAGAGGGCAGAGGCTTCCTCTTGGATAAAAGACCTTGAGAAGGAGCTGGAGTCTACTCGGAAGGAGTTGGATTCCACGCGCAAGTACTCAGCCGATGGTCTCGCGGGGGCCCAGGTCGCCTTGAAGCAGCTAGAGGAGGCGAGTGTAAAGCACGATAGTGATCTGGTTGGCGTCCTCCGTCCCTTGGCCCAGACTTTGGCTGGTGAGTCACGCTCGAATTTCTTTCGACTAAGCTCTTTCCTTTCGGTTTTTGATGTTTACTAGATCCGTCTTTGTTTAGGTGCTAATGGAGTTGGGATGGAGCTGCCGTGATCGGTTCGGCTCGATGCTCTCACAGATGCGGTTACTCAGCTGCAGGACCATGGGAACAAAGGTTACTTCCTCATCCACGATGATGCCCGAGCGTTGACGCAACTGCACCAACACCTGCTCGTCGATGTGCCAGTTCCACTGACCCTTGGTGGCCTCCTGCAAGTTTTCCTAGGCGAGGATGATCCCCTTCATGAGTACTCCCTCGCGCAGACCGAGTGCGGGCAAAGACGCCCTGGCACACGCCGTCTCGGGTGACCTGGAGAAGGTGTACTTGGAGCTTTCGCGAGACTCGTTGGGCAAAAAGGTAGCACTTTGTCCTTTTGGCGACCGTGCGGAAAGGCTTGCGAAGGTGCTCTCTGAGGTAGTTTCCCGCGGACGTAGTGGAAAGCCTGCTACCAGTGGATCTACCTCCGTAGTTCCTTAGGTTGATCGCTGTTTCTGTATACTTTTGTGTGTAATGAACCTTGGAATGCATTCCCGTACTTTGTTTTATCAATCGAGATGCTTTGAAAGTGTCATTGTTTTGTCATCACACCTTACTTTGTATTCTCCCGATGGGAGTAGCCCCCGAGCAGTCGAAGATTTCATGTGGTACATCGTCGAGTGGGGTATGATATGATCCCTAAAACTTTGTTGTTTCCAGGTTGTGGACTCCAGCGGAGGTTCGTCGAGTGGAGCTGCCCCTTCGACTGAGCTGTTGGTTGCGGCTGCCAGTATGTTTGCTTCACTCCATGATTGTGTCGCGGATGACGAGCGTAAGCTCAAGGCTCTGCGAGGCGTGGTGGATGTTGCCAAGTCGAAGCAGAAACTTGCTGCAGATCGCGAACAATTTGTGATGGAAGAGCTGGCGAGCGTTGCGAAGGGCATGCTTTGTAAGTCCCACGAGCCCCCGAGTGCTTTTTGTATATTGTTGCATGTGTTTTGACACTTTTGCTTTCCATGCATTTGTTGAGCCTGATGGGGCGTGTGAGGGTCGCTGGGTGGACAATCGTATTGTTCATGAGTCAAGCAGCTCCAACCCTCACGCGAGCAATTTCTGGTCTGACCGCAGCCGAGGTTTTGCCTTGGCTACTCTGTAGTACCGGGCGAGTCAGGCGCAGCTGTTTGTGGAATCCTGCCTGGAGGCCCTCGCTTCTGTCCATCGGGTGTTTTACCCCTTCGGCGTTGTTCAGGATAGCTTGAGTGGCTTGTTGAGGCTATTCCGTCGAGTGGGGGATATTCGCGAGTGTGTGCGTCAGCAACTCATTTGCGGTGCTCAGGTGGGGCTTGCCTTCATGCGTTTGTGGCACACTGAGGTTAACTTCAATTCTGTGGCGCGACTCCCTGACACCCGAGGACCACCTGTAGATTTTGTCCCTCATTATGAGGTTGTGCGTCCTGCTGCGGAGCGGATTATTCGACTGATTGCATAGGAGACCGAGCGATTGCTTCAAGAGGCGGCTGCTCGGCAATAGCTGTAGATCTTTAAGGTGTATGTACCTTGTATGTTTTAGTTTTAAGGTGTGTTAAGGTGTGTACTTTATGACCTTGTATGTTTGATCGGTTAAGGTGTTTATAAGGTGTGTACCTATTTACCTTGTAAAATTTTATATTGAATGTGAGAAGTCGAAGATTTTTCCTATGCTAGTTTGGTGTAGCCCCCGTGTGTTGGTGTGTGACCTTTAGCATGTAAAGAAAAAATAAACAAATAAAAATTGCGACTATATAGTCTTTGTAGCTATGGTTGAGAAACCATATTTTTATTGCGATGGCTGAAAAGCCATGTATTTGCTCGGGCTACAATGTGGCTGGTAAAACCTTATATCTTGCGAGTAGGGGATGAAATCCTAATGGTAGAACTTGTGGAGGTGCGCCACGTTCCACGGGTTAGAGTAGATGTCGCCCGTCTTTCAATTCTTCAAGCGATAGCCGCCTCCTGGGATGACTTCATGTATGATGAAGGGACCTTCCCACGGTGGTTCTAGCTTGTGTCCTTCTTTCTGCTTCAGTCGCAACACCAGGTCACCTACCATGAAGGATCTGTGGCGTATGCGACGACTATGGTGATTGCGTAGTGATTGCTGGTAAACTCTAGATCTTGCGAGTGCAATATCTCTGATCTCATCCAGCGCGTCCATGACTTCTGCGATTGCCTTGTTGGAGGTTTCTTCGATGTATGCGACGACTCGTGGGGCACTAAACTTGACGTCCTCGGGTAGCACTGCTTCAGCTCCGTATACCATGAAGAATGGCGTGTAATTTGTCGATTGATTTGGCGTTGTTCGCAGGCTCCACTGATAATTCTTCGGGCCAGTGTCCTGCTGCTGTGTGTAGTCGAGAGAGCAGTCGCTTTTTGAGTCCAGCCGAGACCAATCCGTTGGATCATTCGACTTGGCCGTTGGTTTCCGGGTGAGCCACCGAGGCGAAGCTGTGAGTTATGGATTTTTCTTTGCAGAAGTCTTGGGTTTCCTTGGCTGTGAAGTTGGTCCCATTATCTGTGATGATATTATGTAGGATGCCAAACCAGCACACAATGGAATCGAGGAATCTCACGGCGCACTCGAAGTGTTGCAACGTGACTGGCAAGGCCTCCATCCATTTAGTGAATTTATCGACCGCGACCAGCAAATGGGTGTATCCTCCAGGTGTTGATTTCCGCAGCGGTCCTACAATGTCAAGCCCCCACTGAGCAAAGGGCGAGGAGATGGGAATCATGTGGAGCTCTGTGGCCGGTGCGTGTGGCTTGGACGCAAATCTTTGGCAGGCGTTGCACCTCCCGACGAGATTTTTGGCGTCTCTATCTGTCGTGAGCCAGTAAAATCCTGCTCGAAAATATTTCCCCAAGATTGCTCTCCAGCTTGTGTGATGTCCGCAGTCGCCTTGGTGTATGTCGCGGAGCAGTTCCTTGCCGTCCTCGGGTGCGATGCACCTCTGGAGTACCCCTGATACGCTTTGCTTGTATAGATCTCACTTGATCACCCGAAAAGATTTGATGCGTCGTACTATCTGTCTAGCCTCGCAAATGTCTGCTCGGAGCTAGCTATTTGTCGGGTAGTCGAGGTATTTATGTGTCCAGGCTGGCCCGACCAGAAAGACCTGCCTTGAGATGTTATGGGTGAGCTCGACGAGGGAGATTTGCTTGTTGTCCTCCGTTTCTGTTACTACGGGTGTCGCTGCTTGCTTTTTGACCTTGATTGATCGTTTGCTTATTCTCTCGAAGTAGATTCCTGGTGGAACAAGGGTGTTTGTCGACCCTATGTTCTCCAGTCTCTCTGCTTCCTCGGTTGATCATGCGATATGCTTCAACTTGCACCCTTTGAAACTTCCTTCGAGTAGGTTGTACATGTCGCGATAGGCGATCATGTTATCTGCGGCAGCGTCGCACTCCTTCACCGTCTGCTGCACGATAAGATTTGAGTCTCCGTATATCATCAATCAAGTGGCTCCGCAGGCAATCGCCATTTTCATGCCGTGTAGGAGGGCCTCGTATTCTGCATCGTTGTTGGACGCTGGATCGTAAGGCGGGAAGTCGAGTCGCAGGAGCATGTCGCCCCTTGGTGATACGAGGATTACTCCGGCTCCGTCTCCCTCGTTTATTTTTTACCCGTCAAACTACATGATCCAGTTGCTCGTGTATTCTGGGGGTCCTGGGGTTTGCAGCCCCGCCCACTCGCTCAGGAATTCCATGACCATCTGGGATTTTACAGCGTTACATCATGTGTATATTATATTCCAAGCGCCTAGATCGATGCTCCATTTTGCGATTCTTCCAGATGTCATGGGATTGTTCATGATAGTATCGAGTGATGCGTCGTTTAGCACCATGACGGTATGCTTCTGGAAGTAGTGTTTGAGCTTGCGGGCTGTAAGGACCACTCCATACGCGAGTTTCTGGTAGTGGGGGTATCGCTGTTTGCATGGCTAAAGCACCTCGCTAATGTAGTATATTGGTCTCTGAACACTGTATGCCTTTCCGTCCTTAGGCGGCTCGACGACAATTACCGCGCGGACGACTTGATTTGTTGTGGCTAGGTAAAGGTAGAGGGGTTCCCTTTCCTACGGAGTTGCCAATATGCGTCTGCTCTGCAACACTCTTTTCAGATTGATGAACACCTTTTTTGCTTCTAGCGTCCACTCGGACTTATCGGTTTTCTTCAGCAACTTATAGAAAGGGAGCGCTTGATTGCCTAACCTTGCGATGAACCTGCTGAGGGCCGCCATTCTCCCTGCGAGTTGCTGCACGCCGCGAAGATTTGTCGGTTCTTTCATCGTCAATATCGCCTGTATTTTCTCCGGATTGGCTTCGATTCCTCGGGCGGAGACCAGTTAGCCAATGAGTTGTCCTGCAGGAACTCCGAAGACGCACTTTGTCGGGTTGAGTTTGATTCTGTATGAGTTGAGGGCATCGAATGTCTCATTGATATCCTCGATAAGTGTGTCCTCCACTCGAGTCTTGATGATGATATCGTCAACATACACTTGGACGTTCTTGCCAATGAGCTTGGCGAGGCATTTTTGCAGGCAGCGATGATATGTTGCGCCTGCGTTTTTGAGCCTGAATGGCATTATCGTGTAGCAGTATACGTCGTGCGGTGTTATGAATGTTGTCTTCTCCTTACCCTCTTGCTTCATCCTGATTTGATTATAGCCCGAGTAGGCGTCCAGGAAGGAGAGGCGCTGACAGCCTGCTGTAGAATCCACGATCTGGTCGATTCATGAAAATGGGAAGTTACTCTTGGGGCAGTGTTTGTTCAACGACGTGTAGTCGATGCACACGTGAAGGATGTTAGTATTTTTCTTCGGGACTAACACCGGGTTTGCTAACCAGGTGGAAATCTTAATTTCCCTGATGAACTTGGCGGCTAACAATCATTTCACCTCTTCTCCGAGTGCTCTCTGTTTTGGCTCGGAAAAACGTCGGGTGGTCTTCTTGACTGGCTTTGCGTCTTTAAACACTTCAAGTGAGTGCTCAACGAACTCCCTGGGTATTCCTGGCATATTTGAGGGCTGCCAGGCAAAAATCTCCCAATACTCATGGAGGAGTTCGACGAGCGCGCTTTCCTATGCTGGTGATAGGGTGGTGGAGACCATCGCTGTCTTTGCGGATTCTGTCGGGTGCACTTGATGTTTTCGAGTGTCGCTGTTTGGGCTGAACTCGAGTTCTGGGGCTTTTTTTTGGTGAGCGGCATCACGGAGTGATCCGTGGTTTTTGCCAGCTCCTCCACCTCCTCTTGCATCCCGAAAGATTTCGCGATTTTGTTGAACTCACTGTCGCATTTGTCTGACTTCTAGAAGTCGCCGTTTATGGTGATTGTGCCGTATTCTCGTGGGAGTTTGAGCTTCAGGTAGGCATAGTAGGGTATTGTCATGAATCTCGCGAATGTTGTTCGGCCGAGAATGGCGTGGTACTGTGATGGCCAGTCGACCACCTCAAAGTCGAGAAATTCTCTAATGTAATTCTTCGGGTCGCCCAGTATCACTTCCAAGTTGATTGTTCCGAGTGGTCGGACGGCTTTTCCTGGTACTATCCCGTGGAAGGATGTTTCTGATTCTGCGAGTCCGTCCAGGTTCTTGTTTATCTTGCGGAGTGTGTCCACGTATATGATGTTGATTCTGCTGCCACCATCCATGAACACCCGAGCGAGGTCGTAGTTGCTGATTTGCGCCTGGATGACGAGCGCATCGTGCCCTGGTCGATAAACTCGTGGAGGATGGTCCTCTCTGGAGAAAGTTATCGGCTGCTCTGACATCTTCAGGTACTCAATCTTGGACGGTGGGGCCTAAACTGCCATGTTGACTTGGCGTGTGTTCGTCTTGTGGATTCTGCGGGACGGGCAAACCTTTTGTATCATTCCGAGGAGCCCTTGTGAATTCGGGAATCCGTTAGCTCCTTGGTTTGCAGTGGGTGGCGCTGGTAGCGCAGCCAGCGCTGCGTTCTAGTGCACTGCGGGTGGAGGCATGGGTGGTGGCTAGTACCCTCCTGGCAATTGCAGGTATCCCTGGTTGATGACGGCCCTGTGCTTCTTTGTGTATGCCTCATGGATGTCCTGGAACATTCGGCAGTCTTTGAGGACGTGAGTGGCCTTGGTTTTGCCTGTGCGCTTATCTGTGAACAGATGCAGAGAGAAGTATCCGTCAAGATGCTCCTCGGGAGTTTTGTCGTCTGGCTTTGGTTTCTAGTCGCGATTTCTGCGAGATCCGCTGTCGCGATTTCTCGTGAACTCCGCCGCCACCAGTTCCGATTCGTCATCCTGGTCATAGTGTTTTCTCTTCCTCTCCGCCGATCGCTGTTGCGGTCCTCCTCAGGCGCGGGTGAGGAAGTTTTTTCGTTGCGCAGCGGCTCCTTGCATTAGCCCATTTGTCCGCAATTGCCATTAATTCTCCGATCGTTTTGGGCGCAGATCGTCCCAGTTCTTCTCGGAAGGCGGCGCGCCGAGCGCCCTTGGTGAAAGCCTCGACCGCGATTTCTTCCGATATGTTTCCCGCCGTGTTCTTGAGTGTGGTCCATCTCTGGATATACTCGCGGGTAGACTCGCCGCTCTTCTGCCTTCATTCTCGCAGTTCTACGATAGTTGCTGGCCATTTGTACGCCGCTTGGAAGTTCTTCTCGAAGTCGCGGGTGAGATCGTCCCAGGATCTGTAATGCACGCGCGGCCTTCCTTCGATCCAACTACGGGCAGCGCCTACGAGGTGCAGGTTTAGGTACTGCATGGCGGTTGTCTTGTTCCCGTGCTGGCACTTCACCGCGGTAAGATAGTCTGAAAGCAACGACTTGGGTTCTTGTGATCCGTCGTACTTTGGGACCTCCGTTGTGAGCTTGAATCTTTTGGGCATGGGTGCCTCGCGGATGCTACGACTGAAGCACATCGCGCCGCAAGCTTCCTCGTCAGAGGAGGTTGATAGTGATCGAGCGTGGTTTCTGCGGGCTTGAGCTCTATCAACCTTGTTCTGCGTGATGTGTCCGTGTGTGTCATATTGAGTTCGATCGTGATCATCCTCTGGCCGTGGCTCCCTGTTGCGATATCGCGAGCGGTTCCGCGGGCTGCTGTCACGGTTTCGCGGGCTGTCGTCACCGCTGAGTGGGTTATCGCCACGGCGCCTGGCCTATTTTCCTATGGAGCGGCGAGGCGATCCCTTGTCTCCTCTATTTTGCGACGTACTCTCGCGTCTGCGAGGTATTTTGTCCACCTGAGGGGTTTTGTCACCCTCTGGAATTGTCGCGCGCCTACGGTTCTGGGCGGCGATTCTTGTGGCCACCATGCCTAGCTCCCTGTGGACTTGTTGATGTTGTTCCGCGCGGGGCTCTTTTTCGGGCGGCTGGTTCGCCTGTAAGTATGTGGCGGCTGCCAGGACCGCCGCGGCGGGGGTTGTCAGGTGTACGTTGCCCTCTTCATCGACGTGCATGAGGAATGTCTCGAGGGATTTGGTGGTTCCGCTGAGGGACTCGTGGTCGAGGCGGGCAGTCTTCGAGACGTATTTCTTCTTCGGGGGTTGGTTGCCCGTCGATTGGGTCCTGGAGAGCGCCGCGCGGCGCGCACTCGAGGCATCTACCAGGTCCTTTCTGGCCTGCAATTCCTTGCGGGCTTCTTGCAGTTGTCGGCCTGTCCGCAACAAGTGATAGTGGTACACCGTCAGTTCCTCGTGAGTGAAGTTGGGCGGCATCGGTTGGCCCGAGTTTATTGCTGCTTTCGCTTTGAGCCAAGCGGCTCGCGAAACTTTGAGGAGCTCTCGCGCTTCTTTGCTCTCCTCCGTTTCCTCGGGTGCTTCGCCTGAAGCTGCCATGCAGACTTGGGCCAGATATGGCGCGTGAGTCCTAGGCGTAGATTGACGGTTGTTGCAGAACTTGGAGGGTTCCTCAGTCGCGATTGTATGGAAATCGCGTGTGTTGCGGCGGATGGATCCACCGCTGGGCGCTGGGTCGCGTCCAAAGTCGTCAGGCGGCGACTCGAGAGCCTCCGGGCTTGAGACAGACTCGGAGTCCGATTCATCGAGTCCAATCCGGTCGGAGAAGTGCAGGATCGCAGCCTTGTTGGCGTGGAAGTGGAAGCTGCCAAACGTCAGGCTGACGCTTCTCTCGAGTTCGCAGAACACCGGAACTGATTCCGGTGAGTGGGGCGTGTAGGTGAGCGACCCGAAGCGGATCGGCTTCGTTGGAGTCGATGATCCAGGGCTCCAACTGAAGCTGGGCGAAGACGAGGCCGAAGATGTCGTGGATCCAGCGCTTGCCATTCCCACAGACGGCACCAGTTGTCGATTAGTCATCTCAACAAGTCCCTCAGATGATCCGGTAGGGTTTTGATTTAAGAGAACAAATAGGCGCTGGTAACAATCGTCGGCCAACTGGGGGCACGATTTTACCCAGGTTTGGGCCCTCGTAGAGGTAAAACCCTTACTCCTGCTCTTGAGATCTATATTACGAGTAGATCGATTACAAAGGGGGTGCGCCAGCCGAGAGATATATCTCAAGCTTATGGCTATGGTGGTGAAAAGTAGATTGGATTTTTTCCCTCGGTCGTTCTCCTAGCCTTTTATAGGTGGCTAGGTCTCAAACCGTGTCCGGGGGGGGTGGGGGCGGGGGTTACAAACCCTAGTTCTAGGTCGGTAAGAGCTTTCCTTCTTGACCCGCAAGTCTTGCGGGTGGGCTTATACTGGGCCTTCTAGAACATCAGGATTGCACCTTGCTTTAGGCCTTGGTCTTGGGCCTTGGACCGGGTAGGCTCACCCGACAGGACCAGGAGCCATCCCCATGCCAGGGACTAATGCACATTATAGTCAGAACGACAATTATGCTCTCATAGTTGTGCATAAAGTTGGAAGATGAAGACTCAAGATAAAAGTAAAAGAAAGGCCCTTCGCAAAGGGGAGCAGAGATTAACTCTTGTGCTAAAGCTTTTTATTTTATTAAACAGAGGTATTGAAAACAGTTATTTAGAGAGGTGTATGCTTATGTCAACGAATGGTAGACATACAATACAGTACATCACATGCCAACTAGACTTTACAAGAGGGGCTCCCATTGAAGGACGCTGCTGGGGTAGTAGATTATCCCTCTTATCTTTTGTTTACACAATTATGCTTTGTCTGGTAAATCAGGGGCAACAAGAGTGAAGAGGATTTTATAGTAACCAATTTTGGGGCTGGGCACCCCGCTGCCAGGTCTTCTATCAATTTGAATAAGCGGATGTGCCACAATTCCAGGTGTGTAAAGTTCAATCAACAAGTGAGATAAAGATTCTCTATGTACATCCTCATGAGCTAAAACAGGGGCACAAAACAGGTATAATTTTGAAGGTTTAAAGGTAGCACATGAGAAATTTACTTGGAGTGGCGGTAAATACCACATGTAGGTAGGTATGGTGGATACATTTGGCAAACTTTGGTTTTTGGGAGTTGGATGCACGAGTAGAGCTCATACTCAGTATAGGTGGAGGCTAGCAAAAGACTGGGAGCGACAAATTAAGAGAACAATAATGGCCATAATCATGCATAGCGACAAAAACATTATTTTTCAAAGCATAAACGGTATTAAAAGTCAAAAACTAAATGATCATAGAGCCTATAGGTGACTGGTTTGTAGTCATAATGTCGGATATATACCGACTAGGGGTATATCAGATGGTAGTCTAAAGTGCCGGATTACCAGGGTGGCCTAAATGGGAATGGGCTATGGTCCATTGGGCGGCCCAGTAAGCTGACGTACGGAAGCCGGATTCTAGAAGAACCCGGATCACGGCCCACGTGATACGGCTTGGATTAGAAGGCGGTTTCCTTACTTTCCAAGTTAACTCATACCGTGGTCTTCTAGGTTTCCTTCTCTGTATGCCCTAATGTCGCACCCGGACTTCTAAAGGATACTCGCCGTTCCGTTGAACAGTAGTAGATTGGATTACGGGGCTTACCGACACCCGCGTCCTCTTACGAGTAGGCCAACACACGTGTGTGTGACAACCAACCCCTATCTGTTCAGCGTCGACGTAAACTATCCCATAGAAATCAGGATACTACCATTGACGTACTTCATACCATACATGTAACATCCCAAGTATGAAAAATAGCCATTAGAATGTTTGCTCTCTGTTATTTTATGTTTTGCATCATGGCATCATGTTCATTGCAATTGTTTTGCTTGTTTTCCATTTGTTTTCCAACTGTTTTCCCTTGTTTTCCTTTGTTTTCTATTTGAATTTCAAACCAAAATTCAAACCTTTTGTTTCATCCTTGTGATGTTACAATTTCCAAAAGGATATTTCAAATCAAAACAACCAATTGTTTCCATTAAAGTGTGATTCCAAAACTGTTGTTTTGTTTCTATCAAAAATTCATTTAATATCAAACCCTTTTCAAATTCAATTATGATTTTCTTCCAAACAACAACCCTTTTGAAAGTTATGAAAATTGCAAAACAAAACTCTCCAAATAAAATGGTTCAATTAACACTTCCATTTGTTTCCATGAAATAATAAAAAGCTCAACTCTTATTTGTTATTTAATAATCCACCTAATATAAATTGCATTCAAAACTCAAATTCAAATCATCAAACAACACCCCAATTGAATATGTGCAAATTACCAAACATTCTAATTTGTTGTTTCTATTTCAAACTCCAAGGTTCATGCCATTTAAAATTTTGTTTCAAAGAATGCAAATAATAATTAAATCCATCCAATTTAAATTAAATTACAAGCAACATTGTATTTTGAATCTTTTGAAAACCAAAAACTTGACAAGTTGTTAATATTACATAACTAGTCAATACCAAAGTTTTTCTGAAATTTTCCACCATCAAAAAACCTTTCTATTCCTCTTCCTATTTCCAAATCAGCAAAAAAAAAAAATAGAACACAAAAGAATAAAAGAAACAAGGGAGAGAGAGAGAGCAACCAGCAGCCCAACCCACTTCCCCTCAGCCCAACTTACCTCCCTGGCCCGATACCCCCCACCTTTCTTCAACCTCTGTACGGAGGAGCATCGACTGCATCCACGTAGCAGAGGAGAACAAGGAACGGCCATCAGTCCTCCCCTCCTCCTATATCTAGCTCTAGGGCGCCCTAGACCCTGCCCTAGCTCCCTCTCTTCCCTCTCCCCGCCGTATTTCCCTCTCCTTCTTCCACCTTCATCTCCCTTTTCTCTCTGTCTATTTCTTCCTGTAACTGAACCTATACCAACTCCCTAATTCCTCCGGTGA
This sequence comes from Alopecurus myosuroides, assembly GCA_028641055.1. NCBI lineage: Eukaryota > Viridiplantae > Streptophyta > Magnoliopsida > Poales > Poaceae > Alopecurus > Alopecurus myosuroides. Next base: position 45,530,825 of record CM054057.1, on the reverse strand, counting down.
TCGTCGGAGCTCCGGGCTCCCTCCGGCCCGGGCGACCGCGGGAATGGAACCCCACGGCCGCCCTCTCCCTTCTCCCCCCCTCGGCTTGGACCGGGAGGGCTCCCAGCGCCGCCGCCGTCGCCTCCCGTCGCCGGCCGTCTCCCTGTCCGCCCACGACCTGCTCCGCCCCGTACTGTCTCTTCTCCGACCGCCCCGAGGTAAGGCCCCTCGACCCCATCTTCCTCTCGCCTCCCTACTCCTCCCGCGAGCCCGCACCCCCACGGATGGTCCCCCTCCGGCGAGCATCAGCCGCCATGGCCCCCATCGACCCCCTCGTTTCTGTCCGCCAGGTACAGGTTACGTGTAGTGTAGTTTCAGAGAAAACCACCGCGAAACCCCACCTCTTACCCCCACAGATCCCTTCCTATCAACAAGTCATCGCACCACCCCAGTGGTCAACACCCCTTGCGCTTAACCCACGGGTGCTGGGTTCGATTCCCCCTCACCACACCTTTTATTTTCTGTTTTTTTCTTTTTCTGCCCGCAGTTCAGAAAAACAGATCTGATCAATTACTTCTAAATTCCATATAAAATTGAATATCACTCCAATTTGAATGATTCAAAATCCTGTGGCTTCATAATTTTGTGCTCCTTCTATTAATGTCAAGTTTGCAACATGTTTCTGTAACAATTTTTGCACTAAATAATTAATTACTGAAAATGCAATAAAATTTGGAAACTTTGAAATTTCATAACTTTAGTTCTACTCATCCAATTTAAGCAAACTTGGGCTGTAAAAATTTGTCTTAACAAACTCTACACATTGGTATTTTATTTGGTCACAATTGAAGTAATTTTGAGCATGTTTCCCTCTGTTTACTAGAAATGGCAGAATAAGAATGATTATGGAAAATGGCATAATAAATTCAATAATCACCCAAAAATTATGTTTGATAGCCCAAAATGTTCAATGAAACCTTTGCTACATGTTTTCAACCTTTTCAATGCAATTTGTTACTGTTTTGAATATTTTAAATTGTTGAAATATTTGAATTCTTGTTTAATTCACTTAAACTTGCAAAAATCATAACTTGTTCATTAAAATTCCAAATTCCACAAACTAAATATGTTTTCCAATCAACTTTTCATGTACTTTCCAAATATCAATTTTGTTTGCTGTTTTGAATAGTTTAAATTGCTGAAAACAACTACTTCTTAATTATTGCATTTAAAATTGCCAAAATAATAACTTGCTCATTTTAAATCCAATTTCAACAAATGAAATATGTTTTCCATGAAAAATTAAACCACCTTTCCAAATATAAAATTTGTTTCATGTTTTGAATAATTAAAATTGGCTAAATAATTTAAACCTTGTTTAAATCATTTAAAATTGTTAAATTCATAACTTGATCAAATCAAATTCTTTTGGGACATATAAAATATGTTTTCAACCCATAAAAGTATAAACTTTTCAAATATGAATTTGGTTTAATGTTTTGAACAAATAAAAATTCAAATAAGTTCATGTTTGAATTAAATTCATTTAATTCTTGCTTAAACTTGTTTAATTCCTAAATAATTTATTTGAAATCCTTTTTCAACAAGTGAAACATGTATTCCAACTAAAATCTTGTGTTCTTTCCAAATATAAACTTTGTCATCTATTTTGAACAATTAAAATTGGTGAAAACAACAAATGCTTGTGTGACACCTTTAAGGAACCCAAATTTCCTAACTTAATGAATGAATTTCCAAACTTGGTAAACCTTATTTCCAATTGCTTCTATTGTTGTTATTTTGTTGTTTTTCTCATCCATGCATCATGCTAATAAACTTTCACATGATGATTAGTTGTAGAACAATTAATTCAACCATAATTCCTGGGCTTTCCATATGCAATCCCAATTGCATATGGGTCCATTTAATCATGTTATGATTCTTGTCAACTAGTTTATTTCTGATGCATCAATTAAATGGTCATGCATCATCCCATGTTTGTGCACTATGCCATGATATTGATTGCTTATCTTTCTGCGTTGTCTGTTTGCTTCTTCTCGGATACATGACGATGTTGAGACCGACGATACTTACGACACCCCTTGTAAGGAGTTAGCTCAGTACCAGGCTACTGGGTTTGCAGGCAAGTTATCACTCACATGAACCACTGTGTTCCTTTCAACATTGGTTACCGATACTTTCCGTTGTCTATTCTGCTAGCCCTATGATTAGTTGCTTCTGTTACGAACCTATCACATGTATCCTTTAAACCTGATATTTCCTCACCTCCATACCTATAACCATTGCTTGTTGCCTGTGTCTTACTAGCATGCTTAGGGTTGTTTTGCTCGAGTCTGTTACCCGTTACTTTCTGTTACCATCTCTATTATGTTCTGGGGGCTCGATGTTAAACAATGAATCATGCTAATGTTATTGTTAAATAATAATTTGATGATAAGGCACCGGCAGGAGGCCCTGTGTGGTTTTGAGGCCTGCTAGTGTCGACCCTAATAGGAAAAGGGTCTTGTCTACTGATCCATGATGAGCGCACTAACCGCATGTGGGAAGCGAGTATGGGCGCCCCCCTCAATTTGATTCGATTCGCATCTCGTCCAAATCGCCTCATTTAGTTCGTGTTTTCCATTTGCCGCATGCATGTTCTTGCGAGCCCAGGCCAGGGTGGAACTTTCGTAGTCGGCATATAGGGGGACACGTTCTTAGAGTGCTATGAGGGTCCATTTTCTTCTGGGCTCGATTAGCCGTGCGCCCAAGGTTCTTTGGGCTTGATGCGGAGAAGAGTTGAGTTGTGTTGAGTGCCCCGCTTGGTTGAAGGGCCTTTCCATCTGGCGGGTTATTCATGCGTGTACGGCCAAATTGGTGCAACCCTGCAGGGATGAATCTTCTCGAGAAGCCGTGTTTTCCGCGGTTATGGACTACTTGGTGAAAGTACTGGCTAACAAGTACTCAGGACAACTTAAACCTAATGATTAACAACCTTACACCCAATGATTAACCACTTGACTAGTAATAGGCTTATTGACACAATAATCTGAACCATCATTAATCCAACTGTGTGAGTTATCCTCGGATTGCTTCTTTGGATAAGGGGCGAGATCCAGGATGGGTTTGTTTGGTGGTTAGCTATAGTTGGTTACGATACACGATCTTATCTCCTTTCTGTTAGCCGGAAGTTGTAGTATGTTCTGTAGTTGGTTAGAGCAGCTAGTTGCAGCATCTTTTATATCCCTTTTCTTCCGTTGAACCCAAAGCATCTGTGCTTGATGTTGACGGGTTACACTTTGGTGAACTGTGAGTCTTGCTTGCCAGTACGTTTATGTACTGACCCCTTTGGGGCTGTGGTTTACGCAGACTACGATTCCGAGGATCTCCATGGTGGCTACTACGTGGAGTATGACGACGAGACTGCTGACGAGTAGATAGCGGACCCGGGCAGGATCCGAGACTACGTGGATGGGCTCCGTCTTTATTTTGTTTTCCGGCTTCTTAAGCCTATTTGGATTTGTCTGTACTCAGACCCCTTTGAATGCTTCCGCTGAGATGTAATGATGTTATGTTGGGACATGTGTCCTCTGGATGATTGTATTTGCTATCTCTGCTCTAATGAGAGCCATTTGCAACTTATTTCAATCTTTTGTGCCGTAGAGATCTGTTGTGATATCAATTGTTCCAATGCCGTTGACGTACCATGTGTGTATGTTTCGAAGTACGTCAATGGAAGTATCCTGATTTCTATGGGATAGTTTACGTCGACGCTGAACAGATAGGGGTTGGTTGTCACACATACGTGTGTTGGCCTACTCGTAAGAGGATGCGGGTGCCGGTAAGCCCCGTAATCCAATCTACTACTGTTCAACGGAACGGCGAGTATCCTTTAGAAGTTCGGGTGCGACAAATGGTATCAGAGCCTGTCTGCCTGTAGGATCCCTTTTTACTGGTCGCAGTTGAGTCTAGAAACTATTTTGTAGCTATATAGGAAAAATGAAATTTGAGAGTAGGAATTCTGTCCTTTTTCTTCTTTCCCCACCCACCCTCCCTTTTCTGGTAAGGAAGTGCAACGTTGTTTTCCCTTCTCATCTAAACTTTCAAGTTAGGATTTCACGTATTCTGGTTTCTCTAGGATGGTTATATCTACTAGACCATAGGAATGGAGGTGGTTGTGACATGATTTATCATGTTGCCTACTCACGATTGAGAACGGAGGCGTGTAAGCCCCGGAAGCAGATCCTCTATTCCTTAAGCAGTAAATATTGATCCTTTAGAAGCCCGGATGGGTTTTTCGTAGTACCTCAGGAGTGTTTTGATCTCGTTTTCCCGGTGTTGCTTCGTTATCCTGTTCTTCTCAACATCCTTTTCGTCCGTTGAAACCTTGTTGTTGTTTTCCATTTCAGTTCTTCTACCGGCGTCTAAACAAAAATTCCCAAATATCAAGTCTATCTAGCCAGAAAGGTTGTTGTTGTTGTTGTTGTTGTTGTTGATTCCAGGCTATGAGAGCTGGCATTCCTATCACCTGGGGTTGTTTCGAGGAAGCATTCCTGAATCACCACATTCCAGATAGTCTATTCTCCAAATGAATCAAATCCTATCCAGCTATACACCCTCGATACAAAACCTCTCCCTTTACTTGAAAATGTTCCGGTGGTTTCCAAATTCCTTGACGTTTTTCCAGAAGAGTTGCCAGGAATGCCTATCATCTTGAACTTCGAGAAGAACTATCCAAGGTGCACGATGTGTTTCACGTGTCACAACTCAAGAGGATCTTCCCAAGAAGTTTCCGGACCTTTTCTTTTCTCAGTAGGAATCTCGGGGCGCGATTCCTTCAAGGGGGGGGGGCGTTTTGTAACATCCCAAGTATGAAAAATAGCCATTAGAATGTTTGCTCTCTGTTATTTTATGTTTTGCATCATGGCATCATGTTCATTGCAATTGTTTTGCTTGTTTTCCATTTGTTTTCCAACTGTTTTCCCTTGTTTTCCTTTGTTTTCTATTTGAATTTCAAACCAAAATTCAAACCTTTTGTTTCATCCTTGTGATGTTACAATTTCCAAAAGGATATTTCAAATCAAAACAACCAATTGTTTCCATTAAAGTGTGATTCCAAAACTGTTGTTTTGTTTCTATCAAAAATTCATTTAATATCAAACCCTTTTCAAATTCAATTATGATTTTCTTCCAAACAACAACCCTTTTGAAAGTTATGAAAATTGCAAAACAAAACTCTCCAAATAAAATGGTTCAATTAACACTTCCATTTGTTTCCGTGAAATAATAAAAGCTCAACTCTTATTTGTTATTTAATAATCCACCTAATATAAATTGCATTCAAAACTCAAATTCAAATCATCAAACAACACCCCAATTGAATATGTGCAAATTACCAAACATTGTAATTTGTTGTTTCTATTTCAAACTCCAAGGTTCATGCCATTTAAAATTTTGTTTCAAAGAATGCAAATAATAATTAAATCCATCCAATTTAAATTAAATTACAAGCAACATTGTATTTTGAATCTTTTGAAAACCAAAAACTTGACAAGTTGTTAATATTACATAACTAGTCAATACCAAAGTTTTTCTGAAATTTTCCACCATCAAAAAACCTTTCTATTCCTCTTCCTATTTCCAAATCCGCCAAAAAAAAATAGAACACAAAAGAATAAAAGAAACAAGGGAGAGAGAGAGAGCAACCAGCAGCCCAACCCACTTCCCCTCAGCCCAACTTACCTCCCTGGCCCGATACCCCCCACCTTTCTTCAACCTCTGTACGGAGGAGCATCGACTGCATCCACGTAGCAGAGGAGAACAAGGAACGGCCATCAGTCCTCCCCTCCTCCTATATCTAGCTCTAGGGCGCCCTAGACCCTGCCCTAGCTCCCTCTCTTCCCTCTCCCCGCCGTATTTCCCTCTCCTTCTTCCACCTTCATCTCCCTTTTCTCTCTGTCTATTTCTTCCTGTAACTGAACCTGTACCAACTCCCTAATTCCTCCGGTGATCGTCGGAGCTCCGGGCTCCCTCCGGCCCGGGCGACCGCGGGAATGGAACCCCACGGCCGCCCTCTCCCTTCTCCCCCCCTCGGCTTGGACCGGGAGGGCTCCCAGCGCTGCCGCCGTCGCCTCCCGTCGTCGGCCGTCTCCCTGTCCGCCCACGACCTGCTCCGCCCCGTACTGCCTCTTCTCCGACCGCCCCGAGGTGAGGCCCCTCGACCCCATCTCCCTCTCGCCTCCCTACTCCTCCCGCGAGCCCGCACCCCCACGGATGGTCCCCCTCTGGCGAGCAGCAGCCGCCATGGCCCCCCATCGACCCCCTCGTTTCTGTCCGCCAGGTACAGGTTACGTGAAGTGTAGTTTCAGAGAAAACCACCGCGAAACCCCACCTCTTACCCCCACAGATCCCTTCCTATCAACAAGTCATCGCACCACCCCAGTGGTCAACACCCCTTGCGCTTAACCCACAGGTGCTGGGTTCGATTCCCCCTCACCACACCTTTTATTTTCTGTTTTTTTCTTTTTCTGCCCGCAGTTCAGAAAAACAGATCTGATCAATTACTTCTAAATTCCATATAAAATTGAATATCACTCCAATTTGAATGATTCAAAATCCTGTGGCTTCATAATTTTGTGCTCCTTCTATTAATGTCAAGTTTGCAACATGTTTCTGTAACAATTTTTGCACTAAATAATTAATTACTGAAAATGCAATAAAATTTGGAAACTTTGAAATTTCATAACTTTAGTTCTACTCATCCAATTTAAGCAAACTTGGGCTCTAAAAATTTGTCTTAACAAACTCTACACATTGGTATTTTATTTGGTCACAATTGAATTAATTTTGAGCATGTTTCCCTCTGTTTACTAGAAATGGCAGAATAAGAATGATTATGGAAAATGGCATAATAAATTCAATAATCACCCAAAAATTATGTTTGATAGCCCAAAATGTTCAATGAAACCTTTGCTACACGTTTTCAACCTTTTCAATGCAATTTGTTACTGTTTTGAATATTTTAAATTGTTGAAATATTTGAATTCTTGTTTAATTCACTTAAACTTGCAAAAATCATAACTTGTTCATAAAAATTCCAAATTCCACAAACTAAATATGTTTTCCAATCAACTTTTCATGTACTTTCCAAATATCAATTTTGTTTGCTGTTTTGAATAGTTTAAATGGCTGAAAACAACTGTTTCTTAATTATTGCATTTAAAATTGCCAAAATAATAACTTGCTCATTTTAAATCCAATTTCAACAAATTAAATATGTTTTCCATGCAAAATTAAACCACCTTTCCAAATATAAAATTTGTTTCATGTTTTGAATAATTAAAATTGGTTAAATAATTTAAACCTTGTTTAAATCATTTAAAATTGTTAAATTCATAACTTGATCAAATCAAATTCTCTTGGGACATATAAAATATGTTTTCAACCCATAAAAGTATAAACTTTTCAAATATGAATTTGGTTTAATGTTTTGAACAAATAAAAATTCAAATAAGTTCATGTTTGAATTAAATTCATTTAATTCTTGCTTAAACTTGTTTAATTCCTAAATAATTTATTTGAAATCCTTTTTCAACAAGTGAAACATGCATTCCAACTAAAATCTTGTGTTCTTTCCAAATATAAACTTTGTCATCTATTTTGAACAATTAAAATTGGTGAAAACAACAAATGCTTGTGTGACACCTTTAAGGAACCCAAATTTCCTAACTTAATGAATGAATTTCCAAACTTGGTAAACCTTATTTCCAATTGCTTCTATTGTTGTTATTTTGTTGTTTTTCTCATCCATGCATCATGCTAATCAACTTTCACATGATGATTAGTTGTAGAACAATTAATTCAACCATAATTCCTGGGCTTTCCATATGCAATCCCAATTGCATATGGGTCCATTTAATCATGTTATGATTCTTGTCAACTAGTTTATTTCTGATGCATCAATTAAATGGTCATGCATCATCCCATGTTTGTGCACTATGCCATGATATTGATTGCTTATCTTTCTGCGTTGTCTGTTTGCTTCTTCTCGGATACACGACGACGTTGAGACCGACGATACTTACGACACCCCTTGTAAGGAGTTAGCTCAGTACCAGGCTACTGGGTTTGCAGGCAAGTTATCACTCACATGAACCACTGTGTTCCTTTCAACATTGGTTACCGATACTTTCCGTTGTCTATTCTGCTAGCCCTATGATTAGTTGCTTCTGTTACGAACCTATCACATGTATCCTTTAAACCTGATATTGCCTCACCTCCATACCTATAACCATTGCTTGTTGCCTGTGTCTTACTAGCATGCTTAGGGTTGTTTTGCTCGAGTCTGTTACCCGTTACTTTCTGTTACCATCTCTATTATGTTCTGGGGGCTCGATGTTAAACAATGAATCATGCTAATGTTATTGTTAAATACTAATTTGATGATAAGGCACCGGCAGGAGGCCCTGTGTGGTTTTGAGGCCTGCTAGTGTCGACCCTAATAGGAAAAGGGTCTTGTCTACTGATCCATGATGAGCGCACTAACCGCATGTGGGAAGCGAGTATGGGCGCCCCCCTCAATTTGATTCGATTCGCATCTCGTCCAAATCGCCTCATTTAGTTCGTGTTTTCCATTTGCCGCATGCATGTTCTTGCGAGCCCAGGCCAGGGTGGAACTTTCGTAGTCGGCATATAGGGGAACACGTTCTTAGAGTGCTATGAGGGTCCATTTTCTTCTGGACTCGATTAGCCGTGCGCCCAAGGTTCTTTGGGCTTGATGCGGAGAAGAGTTGAGTTGTGTTGAGTGCCCCGCTTGGTGGAAGGGCCTTTCCATCTGGCGGGTTATTCATGCGTGTACGGCCAAATTGGTGCAACCCTGCAGGGATGAATCTTCTCGAGAAGCCGTGTTTTCCGCGGTTATGGACTACTTGGTGAAAGTACTGGCTAACAAGTACTCAGGACAACTTAAACCTAATGATTAACAACCTTACACCCAATGATTAACCACTTGACTAGTAATAGGCTTATTGACACAATAATCTGAACCATCATTAATCCAACTGTGTGAGTTATCCTCGGATTGCTTCTTTGGATAAGGGGCGAGATCCAGGATGGGTTTGTTTGGTGGTTAGCTATAGTTGGTTACGATACACGATCTTATCTCCTTTCTGTTAGCCGGAAGTTGTAGTATGTTCTGTAGTTGGTTAGAGCAGCCAGTTGCAGCATCTTTTATATCCCTTTTCTTCCGTTGAACCCAAAGCATTTGTGCTTTATGTTGACGGGTTACACTTTGGTGAACTGTGAGTCTTGCTTGCCGGTACGTTTATGTACTGACCCCTTTGGGGCTGTGGTTTACGCAGACTACGATTCCGAGGATCTCCATGGTGGCTACTACGTGGAGTATGACGACGAGACTGCTGACGAGTAGATAGCGGACCCGGGCAGGATCCGAGACTACGTGGATGGGCTCCGTCTTTATTTTGTTTTCCGGCTTCTTAAGCCTATTTGGATTTGTCTGTACTCAGACCCCTTTGAATGCTTCCGCTGAGATGTAATGATGTTATGTTGGGACATGTGTCCTCTGGATGATTGTATTTGCTATCTCTGCTCTAATGAGAGCCATTTGCAACTTATTTCAATCTTTTGTGCCGTAGAGATCTGTTGTGATATCAATTGTTCCAATGCCGTTGACGTACCATGTGTGTATGTTTTGAAGTACGTCAATGGAAGTATCCTGATTTCTATGGGATAGTTTACGTCGACGCTGAACAGATAGGGGTTGGTTGTCACACATACGTGTGTTGGCCTACTCGTAAGAGGACGCGGGTGCCGGTAAGCCCCGTAATCCAATCTACTACTGTTCAACGGAACGGCGAGTATCCTTTAGAAGTCCGGGTGCGACAATACACACATGGTACGTCAACGGTTTGTAACAGAATGATAGCACAACATATCTCTAAGACACAAAAGATTGAAATAAGTTGCAAATGGCTCTCACTAGAGCAGAGATAGCAAATACAATCATCCAGAGGACACATGTCCCAACATAACATCATTACATCTCAGCGGAAGCATTCAAAGGGTTTGAGTACAGACAAAACCAAATAGGCTTAAGAAGCCGGGAAATGAAAGAAAGACGGAGCCCATCCACGTAGTCTCGGATCCTGCCCGGGTCCGCTACCTACTCGTCAGCAGCCTCGTCAAACTCCACGTAGTAGCCGTCACCTGGATCCTCGTAAGCGTAGTCTGCGGAAACCACAGCCCCAAAGGGGTCAGTACATAGACGTACTGGCAAGCAAGACTCACAGTTCACCAAAGTGTAGCCCGTCAACACCAAGCACAGATGCCTTGGGTTCAACGGAAGAGAGGGGATATAAAAGATGCTGCAACTGGCTGCGCTAACCCACTACAGAAAACTACAACTTCCAACTAACAGAAAGGAGATAAAATCGAGTATTGTAACTAACAAACCCATCCTGGATCTCGCCCCTTATCCAAAGAAGCAATCCGAGGATAACTCACACGGTTGGATTAAAGATGAATCAAGTTATTGTGTCAATAATCCTATTACTAGTCAAGTTGTCAATCATTGGGTGTGAGATTGTGAATCATTAGGTTTAAGTTGTCCTGAGTACTTGTTAGCCAGTACTTTCACCAAGTTAACCATAACCGCGGAAAACACGGCTTCTCGAGAAGATTATCCCTGCAGGGTTGCACCAATTTGGCCGTACACGTATGAGTAACCCGCCAGATGAGATGCCTCCCACCAAGCGGGGCACTCAACACAACTCAACTCTTCTTCGCATCAAGCCCAAAGCACCTTGGGCGCACGGCTAATCGAGCCCAGAAGAAAATGGACCCTCATAGCACTCTAAGAACGTGTCCCCCTATATGCCGACTACGAAAGTTCCACCTTGCGCTGGGCTCGCAAAAACATGCATGCGGCAAATGGAAAACACGAACTAAATGAGGCGATTTGGACGAGATGCGAATCGAATCAAATTGAGGGGGGCGCCCATACTCGCTTCCCACATGCGGGTAGTGCGCTCATCATGGATCAGTAGACAAGACCATTTTCCTATTAGGGTCGACACTAGCAGGCCTCAAAACCACACAGGGCCTCCTGGTGGTGCCTTATCATCAAATTATTATTTAACAATAACATTAGCATGATTGATTGATTAAACATCGAGCCCCCAGAACATAATAAAAAATATAGTAACTGAAAGTAACGGGTAACAGACTCGAGCAAAACAACCTAAGCATGCTAGTAAGACACTGGCTCAAACAATAGGGTTGTAGGAGTGGTGGTGAGGCAATATCAGGGTTAAGGGATTCATGTGATAGGTTCGTAATAGAAACAACTACACATAGGGCTAGCAAAATAGACAACGGAAAGTATCGGTAACCAATGTTGAAAGGAACACAGTGGTTCATGTGAGTGATAACTTGCATGCAAACTCAGCAGCCGGGTACTGAGCTAGATCCTTAGGAGGGGTGCTGTGAAGATCGTCTGTCTCAACGTCGTCGTCTATTCGAGAAGAAGCAAACAAACAAGACAGAAATATAAACAATCAATATCATGGCATAGTGCACAATCATGGGATGATGCATGTCAAGTTAATGGTTGCATCAAAAATAAACTAGTTGACAAGTGACACAATTTAAATGGTCCCCTATGCAATTGGATTGCATATGGAAAAGGTCCATGCATTAGGGTGGAAACAATGGACTACAATTAATTATCATGTGAAAGTTGTTTAGCATGATGCATGCATGATGATAACAACAAAATAACAACAATAGATGCAAGTGGGAAAAGGAATTTAACAAGTTGGGAAATTATTTATTAAGTTTGGAAATTTTGGGTTACTTAAACATGTCACACAAGTATTTGTTGTTTTCATCAATTTAAAATGTTCAAAATAAATAACATAATTCATATTTGAAAAGAATACCAAATTTTAGTTCGATTACATGTTTCAAATATTGAAAAAGGGATTAGGATGAATTTATTATGACTTAAACAATATTAAACAAGTTTTAAATGAATTTAAAACAAGCATGAACTTTATTTGAATTGTATTTGCTCAAAACATAAATTCAAATTCATATTTGAAAAGTTCATACTTTTCTAGTTTGAAAACATATTTTGCATGTTTAAAAATAATTTAATTTGAGCAAGTTATGAATTTATCAAATCTAAATGATTTAAACAAGGTTTAAATTATTTAGGCAATTTAAATTATTCAAAACATGAAACAAAATTTATATTTGAAAAGGTTATTTGAATTAGCATGGAAAACATATTTTATTTGCATTTATTGGATTAATAATGAATTAGTTATGAATTTTAGCAAATTGCAATTGAATTATTTGAATTCAAATTTGAATTGTATTTTGAAAATTCAAAACAGGAAACAAATGGTACCAATAGGTAGATAATTGAATTTAGATCAGCACACATATTTTATTTTCATTATTTGGAGTTATAAAATAAAAGTTATAAGGTTTTTAAAACTAGGGACCATTCTGCAATTTTTAAGGGCTTGGATTTGAAAACAGAAAATGTAAAAAAACATTTTATACGCGCAGAACCCTACCCTAGGCACTGCCAGGGGGGCCCAGGGTGACTGTGCGCTTACGTGGCTTCAGAGTGGCTGACAGGGGGCCCTCCCTGTCAGCGCTGCGGTGGAAAAAAGTGGGATTTTATCCCGTGCGAGGCCAGGACTCGAACCGTGGACCTCACCCTTGCGCGCACTGCCTGCAACCAGTGCACTGCGCTGCGTTTGTTGTCAGTATACGCCGCTCAGGGAGGATATCGTTCAGATCCAACGTTAACTGACGAAACTGAAACAAAGTTTCAGTCTTGCGACAGTGACTGACCGCGGCGGAGGGGATCGATGAGCTACCGGCGACGAGGCCACGATCTGGCGGCGTTGAGCAGGGGGATGTGCGCGCAAACGTTAGGGGAACATGTTCGTGACCGTGGAGTGCTCGTGAACGTACCGTAACGAGCTCAACGGTGATCATGGCGGCACGGTGGTGGATGCCGCCGGCGATTCAGAGAAGGACCCGCGCAACCAGGAAACGAACAACGCGTACAGGGGGCGGGATCGCTTCGGGAGCTCACCGGGAGTTTGTCGGAGGCGAGAGGAGGCCGGGGAGCAGACGGTGGCGATGGCGCGGTGAGGATGTTCAGAAAAACCGCGGCGGCGTCGAGCTCGTCGTCGTCGATCCAGAGGGTCACCGTGGCCAAGCAGTTGTCGTCGGGGGAGAGGAGGAAGCGGCGGTCTGGTTTTGGTGGCTAGGTGGGGTGGTGGAGCGACGAGGTGGCGGTGGCAGCCATGGATTCAGGCGAGCTTGCTCCGGTGAGAATTCAGAAAGGGAAATTGGGGCAGAGAAGGAGAAGATGGCGGCGATCGCGAGGGGAGAGGGGGTCTAGGGTAGCTAGGGCTGCGGCGCGTTGCCCCAGGGGGTCTTATAGGGGGCTAGGTGAGCTCCTGGCCGTCGCTGCCGTGCCCTGCCGCCGTGGCACGCGCGGATGCGCGGCCGTACTGAAGGAAGACGACGGGGGGCGGCTGATCGAACCGTTTTCGGGCCGTGGGCTGGCTGCGCGCGAGGGAAAAGTAGGAAGGTGGGCTGGGCTGGGTAGGCTAGCTGCTGCGCGCGCGTTTTTTTTTCCTTTTTTCCTATTTCTGCTTTTCTGTTTTTTTTTGTAGCAAATAGAAATGGAAGAAATTGGTAGGTTTTGAGTTGCAAAAAATTTGGGAAAAATTCCTATGAGTTGGTTAGCTCAACATCTACCATTTGCCAACTTAGGTTTTTGAAAATTCAAATTTATTTGCTGTTTCTTAATTAAATCAGATTTAGATGATTTTGAGTATTTAAATGACTATTAAAACCAAAATTTTAAATAGAGTGACCCAAATAACTTTAATTGGAAACTATGAGTATATTTGTTTTGTAATTTCATAATTTTCAAAAATGGGTACTGTTTGAAAGTTTTTGGTTTGAATTTGAATAAGTTGATAATTAACTGATTAATATTGGAAACAATGTTTTTATTAGGGTGAACTCTATTGATTAAATAGAACAAATGTGATTAGAATTTGTTTGGTATTTTTATAATTTTCAAATGAGGTGCTGTTTGAAGATGCTTTGAATTTGAAAGCAATTTGGGATTACTTAATTGAAATAAAAGCACCTTTTTATTAGTTGATTCATTATGGAATGATTGGAAATAAAATGAGACTTTGGATTGCAATTTTTATTCGAAAAATATTGTAACATGACAAGTATGAAACACATCATTTGAAATTGTTTGAAATTCAATTATGAAACAGAATAAAAACAGAAGCAAAACAAATAGTAACAAATGCAAACAAGGGAATAAACCTGATGACATGATGCAATACTTTGATTAAAGAGGAAATCAAACATTCTAAGGGATATTTTCATACTTGGGATGTTACAAAACGCCCCCCCTTGAAGGAATCGCGCCCCGAGATTCCTTACTGAGAAGTGAAAAGGTCCGGATACTTCTTGCGAAGATCCTCTTCGGTCTCCCACGTTGCCTCTTTATCGGAATGATGCGACCACTGCACTTTCAAGAACTTGGTGCTCTTGTTGCGAGTCTTACGCTCGGCCTCATCGAGAATACGAACAGGGTGCTCCTCATAAGATAGATCATCTTGCAGTTCAATGGAATCATGATCAACTGCATGATCTGGATATTTGAAACACTTCTTGAGCTGGGACACGTGGAACACATCGTGCACCTTAGATAGTTTTTCTGGAAGTTCAAGGCGATAGGCATTTTCCGCACGTCTTGAGAGAATGTTGAAAGGACCAATGTATCTTGGTGCAAGCTTTCCTTTCACACCAAAACGATGAGTGCCTCTGAGGGGAGTTACACGGAGATATGCCTTGTCACCAGGTGCATAGATCATATCCCTGTGCTTGCTGTCATAGTAGCTTTTCTGACGAGACTGAGCAATCTTGAGATTGTCACGAATGATACAAACTTTCTCCTCGGCTTCCTTAACAATGTCAGGGCCTAAGAGTGATCGTTCACCAGCTCCAGACCAATTGATTGGACTCCTGCATCTGCGGCCATAGAGTGCTTCAAATGGTGCCATGCCTAGGCTTGCCTGGTAGCTGTTGTTGTAGGAGAATTCAGCATATGGAAGGCAATCCTCCCATTTCATACCAAAGGAGAGACCACATGCTCTGAGCATATCCTCGAGAATCTGATTGACTCTTTCGACTTGCCCCTGAGACTGAGGGTGATAAGCTGTGCTGAACAGAAGTTTGGTGCCCAATGCTTCTTGAAAACTCTTCCAGAAATGTGAAGTGAATATGCTTCCACGGTCTGAGCTTATTTCCAATGGAACACCATGAAGAGGAACAATCCTTGCTGTGTAGAGCTCTGCTAACTGGCTAGCTGAGATAGTTTCCTTGACAGCAAAGAAGTGAGCTACTTTAGTGAGACGATCAATAACAACGAAGATTGCATCGTTGCCCTTTTTGGACTTTGGAAACCCAGTAACGAAGTCCATTTCAATCATGTCCCACTTCCACTCAGGAATTTTCAGAGGTTGGAGTAGACCGGCTGTTTTCTGATGGACTGCCTTAACACGTTGACAAACGTCGCATTCAGAAACGTATTGAGCAATTTCACGTTTCATGCCAGGCCACCAATACAGTGTCTTAAGATCCTGGTACATCTTTGTACTTCCAGGGTGAATGGAGAGAGGAGTTTCATGAGCCTCCTTGAGAATGATATCTTTGAGACTTTGAATCTGAAGAACTGCAATGCGTCCTTCGAAGAACACAGTTCCCTTGTCATCAATTGAGAAGGACTTGAATTTATCATTGCCTTCTTTGATGTGCTCTACAATCTTCTTGATTTCAGCATCACGAAGTTGTTCAGAACGAATCTTGTCCTCGAGAGTTGGACTGGCTGTCAAGCTAGCAAGATATCCTTGAGGTACAAGACCAAGGTTCAGCTTCTGGAATTCTTCATGAAGTGGAGGTTGGCTTTCCATGATCATGAGATTATTGCAATATGACTTGCGACTGAGAGCATCGGCCATAACATTAGCCTTGCCTGGAGTGTAAGAAATGGTGAGATCAAAGTCTTTAATCTTCTCAATCCATCTCCTTTGCCTGAGGTTTAGATCTGGTTGAGTGAAGATGTATTTCAGACTCTTATGATCGGAAAAGATTTCAGTTTTGTTACCCAACAAGTATTGTCTCCATTTCTTGAGGGCAAACACAACTGCTGCAAGTTCAAGGTCATGTGTGGGATAGTTTTGCTCATGTGGGTTCAACTGACGTGAAGCATAAGCCACAACTTGACGTTCTTGCATAAGAACTGCACCTAGACCTTGGAGAGATGCATCGCAGAATATCTGGAAAGGTTTGGTAGTATCTGGGCCAACCAGAACTGGTGTAGAAGTGAGTTTAGTCTTCAAGAGATTGAAACTCTCATCACACTGTGGAGTCCAAACGAACTTCTTGTCCTTCTTTGTGAGATCAGTGAGGGGTTTGGCAATCTTGGAGAAGTTTTGGACGAAACGACGGCAATAGCTAGCCAAGCCAAGAAAACTTCTGACTTGCTTCACCGTCTTAGGAGGTTTCCAATCAACAATTGCCTTAACCTTTTCTGGGTCAATGGCTATGCCTTTGGCAGAGATGATATGACCAAGGTAAGCAACTTCTGGAATACAGAACTCACATTTGGAGAACTTGGCATATAGACGATGCTCGCGGAGTTTCATGAGAGTGAGACGAAGATGTTCTCCATGCTCTTCCTCGGATTTTGAGTAGACTAGAATGTCATCAAGATATACCACAACGAACTTGTCGAGGTATTCATGGAAGACAGAATTCATGAGTCTTGAGAACGTCGCCGGTGCATTGGTGAGACCAAAGGACATGACGGTGTATTCATATAGACCGTACCGAGTGGTGAAAGTTGTCTTAGGAATATCTTCCTTTCTGATCTTTATTTGATGGTAACCCATCCTCAAGTCCAACTTTGAGAATATTGAGGCTCCAGCAAGTTGATCAAAAAGATCATCGATACGAGGAATTGCATACTTGTTTTTGATGGTTTTCTCGTTGAGAGGACGATAGTCAACCACGAGTCTTTTTGTTTGATCCTTCTTGGCAACAAACAGAGTTGGGCCACCCCAAGCGGAGGAACTAGGCTGAATGTAACCTTTCTCCATGTACATATCGATTTGCTCCTTCAACAATTTCAGTTCAGGAGGAGCTATCTTGTATGGATGCTTAGTGATTGGAGCAGTACCTGGCTCAAGCTCGATCACGAACTCAACTGCTCTGTCCGGAGGCATCCCTGGCAACTCTTCTGGAAAGACGTCAGGGAATTCACAAACCACCGGAACATTTTCAATTGCAGGAAGGGGTTTTGCATCGAGGTTGAACAACTTAAAAGAACTTGATCCATATGGAGAATAGACTATGTGGCCAGAAGGATGGGATAGAGTTATTGACTTTTGAGCACAGTCAATTTTTGCTTCGTGGGTCTTCAACCAATCCATGCCCAGAATGACATCAATGTCAGAATTTCCCAGCAACATGAGTGAAGCAAGGAATATGCGGCCTCCAATTAGGATCTGATTGTTCATACTTATCTTGGAAGTCAACATTTGCGGTCCCGAAGAGTGAACAGTGACTTGATTGCTTAGCGGAACCAGAACTAGGTTGTATGCTTTTACAAAGATCTTTGACACAAAAGAATGCGATGCTCCGGTATCAAACAACACTTTAGCTGGAATAGAGTTTACGGGTAATATACCGAGAACGACGTCAGCAGCTTCCTCAGCTTTGTCGGCCTTGATATGATTCACCCTCGCGGTCCTCCCGACAGGCCTGTTGTTGGAGTTGAAGGCTTTAGCCGGGGGAGCACGAACCATTGCCTGGTTGGTGTTGGGGCGAGGAGGTGGAGGTAGCTGCCTCTGAGTGCACTTATCAGCGTAGTGTCCAGTCTCCTTGCACTTGTAGCAAGTGACGACACGAGGAGGACCTGGCCTTGGCTTCTCCATTGGAACCCTCTGACTCTGCATCTGAGCTGGGTTGGGTGGGCGGGGAGCAAAGCCTGGAGAAGCTTGGGCATATGGAGCCCGAGTGACAGCAGCATTTGGCACCCAGATGCGGCGCTTCTGCGGAGGGGTGGTCATGTTGGAGGAGGAACCACCCTCACGTGAGTGCTTGCGGGACTCCTCGAACGCCTTGCGCCCATTTTCCTCATTGAGCGCGGTGTTCATGAGCTCCTCGAAGTCCTTGCACTTGATGTTGGTGAGAGCGTACTTCAGTTCCGGGTTAAAACCTCGGCGGAACCTTGCCATCTTCTTAGCCTCAGTGGACACCTCATCACCAGCGTATCGAGCGAGACGATTGAACTCATTCTGATAGCCAATGACGTCCAGCTTGCCCTGCTTAAGAGAGCAAAACTCCTCACGCATCCTTTCCATGAGACCATCTGGGATGTGGTGCTTCAGGAAGGCATCCTTGAAACAACTCTAGGTGATAGGATAGCCAGCTCTCATGGTCTGGTAGTTCTCCCACCAGGTAGCTGCCTGACCCTTCAGTAGGTAGGTGGCATACTTGACTTTGTCTTCCTCAGCAACGTGAGCAATGTCCAGAGCCCTGGCCATCTCCCTGGTCCAGTCATCAGCATCCAGAGGCTCACGTGTTGCCACGAAAGCTCTCGGACCCATACTGAGGAACTCCTTGATACTGACTCGTGGAGCACTCTGGTTGTTGTGCTGGTTAGCCTGGAACTGGGCCATCTGAGCCACGACCTGAGTCAACAGCTCCGTGATCGGAGGTGGTTCAGGCGGGTTGCTCCTTGTTGGCGGCATCCTGAATAGACATGCATTTTAGCACAACAACAGAAAAGGATAGACTTGGTAACCGAAAGATAGATTATTCCGACGCATGAATAGATAACCAACAGGTACATCATCACATGTTCAAATACATCAGAATATCCAACAGACCAATACATGGTTCGAAAGACAAAGAATAACTAAACATAGCTAGGAATGGATACATCGGTACTCCCATGCTCATCACGCAGGACGGCGGTGAGTAGTACGACGAGAGATACGGTGAGGAGGAATCCCCCGAAAGTAGGTAGAACGACGATCCACGTATATCGGGACTGCTCTGAGAGCAACTCTCGGTGTGGTGAAGTAGAAAGCGTCGTCTCCCTGTGCTCCAAAGCGTGGAATCCCAGTGTAACCAGCTCCGAGGTTGAGGAGTGGACCTCTGATCGGCTCGTAACCTCCAGCATCTGGTAGACGACGACCAACTGGCTGATCGAAACGTGCAAAGCGCTCATCTCCAACAAAGTCTGTGGTGTACGTCGCCAGACGAGTCAAAGCAAGGTAGAGCTGCTCCCTGACTGAGGCCAACTCCTGAGAAAGTGTGGTGGCAACAGCGTCACTGTGCCTCACAAACTGAGCGGTGGTGTGCAGCCTGGTGTTATCATGCTCGTAGACATCCAGGTTGTCGTAGAGAGTGAAGTGAGCTCCCTCCGAAGTGATGTAACCACGGGGGATGTGGCGATAGATAGAATCGTCAAACCCCCAGTAGTAAGCACGAAGGACGGTGAGACTCACGTAAGCTGCCTGCTGCACAGCCATATCCACTGTGGAACCTACTGCCTCGTAGCGGTGGACAAAACTCATGCCATCATCTGACAGAATGTAGACGATAGCCTGGTAGTAGGTCTGGTGAAACTCTCGCTGCTGCTCGTAGACCTGGTACTCTGGTGCCCAACGGAACCCCAGATAAGTGACCATGTCTCTCAGCATCTCCGGATAACCGGCGGTGCTCTCACAACGAGTCATCCGAACCACCTGTGGGTAGAAACTGAGATCCATCTGCAGATGATTTGGGAGGTTTTGATTAGACGCCGGTAGAGAACTGAAGTGGAAAGCAACAACAAGATTTCAACGGACGAAAAGGATGTTGATAAGAACAGGATATCGAAGCAACATCGGGAAACACAAGACCAAAAACTCCTGAGGTACTACGGAGAACCCAAAACACGTGAAACCCTAACTTGAAACTTTAGATGAGAAGAGAAAACAACGTTGCACTTCCTTACCAGAAAAGGTGGGTGGGTGGGGAAAGAAGAAAAATGGCAGAATTCCTACTCTCACGTTTCATTTTTCCTATATAGCTACAAAACAGTTTCTAGACTCAACTGCGACCAGTAAAAGGGATCCTACAGGCAGACAGGCTCTGATACCATTTGTCGCACCCGAACTTCTAAAGGATACTCGCCGTTCCGTTGAACAGTAGTAGATTGGATTACGGGGCTTACCGACACCCGCGTCCTCTTACGAGTAGGCCAACACACGTGTGTGTGACAACCAACCCCTATCTGTTCAGCGTCGACGTAAACTATCCCATAGAAATCAGGATACTACCATTGACGTACTTCATACCATCACGCATGGTACGTCAACGGTTTGTAACAGAATGATAGCACAACATATCTCTAAGACACAAAAGATTGAAATAAGTTGCAAATGGCTCTCACTAGAGCAGAGATAGAAAATACAATCATCCAGAGGACACATGTCCCAACATAACATCATTACATCTCAGCGGAAGCATTCAAAGGGTCTGAGTACAGACAAAACCAAATAGGCTTAAGAAGCCGGGAAATGAAAGAAAGACGGAGCCTATCCACGTAGTCTCGGATCCTGCCCGGGTCCGCTACCTACTCGTCAGCAGCCTCGTCAAACTCCACGTAGTAGCCGTCACCTGGATCCTCGTAAGCGTAGTCTGCGGAAACCACAGCCCCAAAGGGGTCAGTACATAGACGTACTGGCAAGCAAGACTCACAGTTCACCAAAGTGTAGCCCGTCAACACCAAGCACAGATGCCTTGGGTTCAACGGAAGAGAGGGGATATAAAATATGCTGCAACTGGCTGCGCTAACCCACTACAGAAAACTACAACTTCCAACTAACAGAAAGGAGATAAGATCGAGTATTGTAACCAACTGAGAGATAACTTCAAACAAACCCATCCTGGATCTCGCCCCTTATCCAAAGAAGCAATTCGAGGATAACTCACACGGTTGGATTAAAGATGAATCAAGTTATTGTGTCAATAATCCTATTACTAGTCAAGTTGTTAATCATTGGGTGTGAGATTGTGAATCATTAGGTTTAAGTTGTCCTGAGTACTTGTTAGCCAGTACTTTCACCAAGTTAACCATAACCGCGGAAAACACGGCTTCTCGAGAAGATTATCCCTGCAGGGTTGCACCAATTTGGCCGTACACGTATGAGTAACCCGCCAGATGGGATGCCTCCCACCAAGCGGGGCACTCAACACAACTCAACTCTTCTTCGCATCAAGCCCAAAGCACCTTGGGCGCACGGCTAATCGAGCCCGGAAGAAAATGGACCCTCATAGCGCTCTAAGAACGTGTCCCCCTATATGCCGACTACGAAAGTTCCACCCTGCGCTGGGCTCGCAAAAACATGCATGCGGCAAATGGAAAACACGAACTAAATGAGGCGATTTGGACGAGATGCGAATCGAATCAAATTGAGGGGGGAGCCCATACTCGCTTCCCACATGCGGGTAGTGCGCTCATCATGGATCAGTAGACAAGACCCTTTTCCTATTAGGGTCGACACTAGCAGGCCTCAAAACCACACAGGGCCTCCTGCCGGTGCCTTATCATCAAATTATTATTTAACAATAACATTAGCATGATTGATTGATTAAACATCGAGCCCCTAGAACATAATAAAAAATATAGTAACTGAAAGTAACGGGTAACAGACTCGAACAAAACAACCTAAGCATGCTAGTAAGACACTCGCTCAAACAATAGGGTTGTAGGAGTGGTGGTGAGGCAATATCAGGGTTAAGGGATTCATGTGATAGGTTCGTAACAGAAACAACTACACATAGGGCTAGCAAAATAGACAACGGAAAGTATCGGTAACCAATGTTGAAAGGAACACAGTGGTTCATGTGAGTGATAACTTGCCTGCAAACTCAGCAGCCGGGTACTGAGCTAGATCCTCAGAAGGGGTGCTGTGAAGATCGTCTGTCTCAACGTCGTCGTCTATTCGAGAAGAAGCAAACAAACAAGACAGAAATATAAACAATCAATATCATGGCATAGTGCACAATCATGGGATGATGCATGTCAAGTTAATGGGTGCATCAAAAATAAATTAGTTGACAAGTGACACAATTTAAATGGTCCCCTATGCAATTGGATTGCATATGGAAAAGGTCCATGCATTAGGGTGGAAACAATGGACTACAATTAATTATCATGTGAAAGTTGTTTAGCATGATGCATGCATGATGATAACAACAAAATAACAACAATAGATGCAAGTGGGAAAAGGAATTTAACAAGTTGGGAAATTATTTATTAAGTTTGGAAATTTTGGGTTACTTAAACATGTCACACAAGTATTTGTTGTTTTCATCAATTTAAAATGTTCAAAACAAATAACATAATTCATATTTGAAAATAATACCAAATTTTAGTTGGATTACATGTTTCAAATATTGAAAAAGGGATTAGGATGAATTTATTATGACTTAAACAATATTAAACAAGTTTTAAATGAATTTAAAACAAGCATGAACTTTATTTGAATTGTATTTGCTCAAAACATAAATTCAAATTCATATTTGAAAATTTCATACTTTTCTAGTTTGAAAACATATTTTGCATGTTTAAAAATAATTTAATTTGAGCAAGTTATGAATTTATCAAATCTAAATGATTTAAACAAGGTTTAAATTATTTAGGCAATTTAAATTATTCAAAACATGAAACAAAATTTATATTTGAAAAGTTTATTTGAATTAGCATGGAAAACATATTTTATTTGCATTTATTGGATTAATAATGAATTAGTTATGAATTTTAGCAAATTGCAATTGAATTATTTGAATTCAAATTTGAATTGTATTTTGAAAATTCAAAACAGGAAACAAATGGTACCATTAGGTAGATAATTGAATTTAGATCAGCACACATATTTTATTTTCATTATTTGGAGTTATAAAATAAAAGTTATAAGGTTTTTAAAACTAGGGACCATTCTGCAATTTTTAAGGGCTTGGATTTGAAAACAGAAAATGTAAAAAAACATTTTATACGCACAGAACCCTACCCTAGGCACTGCCAGGGGGGCCCAGGGTGACTGTGCGCTTACGTGGCTTCAGAGTGGCTGACAGGGGGCCCTCCCTGTCAGCGCTGCGGTGGAAAAAAGTGGGATTTTATCCCGTGCGAGGCCAGGACTCGAACCCTGGACCTCACCCTTGCGCGCACTGCCTGCAACCAGTGCGCTGCGCTGCGTTTGTTGTCAGTATACGCCGTTCAGGGAGGATATCGTTCAGATCCAACGTTAACTGACGAAACTGAAACAAAGTTTCAGTCTTGCGACAGTGACTGACCGCGGCGGAGGGGATCGATGAGCTACCGGCGACGAGGCCACGATCTGGCGGTGTTGAGCAGGGGGATGTGCGCGCAAACGTTAGGGGAACATGTTCGTGACCGTGGAGTGCTCGTGAACGTACCTTAACGAGCTCAACGGTGATCATGGCGGCACGGTGGTGGATGCCGCCGGCGATTCAGAGAAGGACCCGCGCAACCAGGAAACGAACAACACGTACAGGGGGCGGGATCGCTTCGGGAGCTCACCGGGAGTTTGTCGGAGGCGAGAGGAGGCCGGGGAGCAGACGGTGGCGATGGCGCGGTGAGGATGTTCAGAAAAACCGCGGCGGCGTCGAGCTCTTCGTCGTCGATCCAGAGGGTCACCGTGGCCAAGCAGTTGTCGTCGGGGGAGAGGAGGAAGCGGCGGTCTGGTTTTGGTGGCTAGGTGGGGTGGTGGAGCAACGAGGTGGCGGTGGCAGCCATGGATTCAGGCGAGCTTGCTTCGGTCAGAATTCAGAAAGGGAAATTGGGGCAGAGAAGGAGAAGATGGCGGCGATCGCGAGGGGAGAGGGGGTCTAGGGTAGCTAGGGCTGCGGCGCGCTGCCCCAGGGGGTCTTATAGGGGGCTAGGTGAGCTCCTGGCCGTCTCTGTCGTGCGCTGCCGCCGTGGCACGCGCGGATGCGCGGCCGTACTGAAGGAAGACGACGGGGGGCGGCTGATCGAACCGTTTTCGGGCCGTGGGCTGGCTGCGCGCGAGGGAAAAGTAGGAAGGTGGGCTGGGCTGGGTAGGCTAGCTGCTGCGCGCGCGTTTTTTTTCCTTTTTCTTATTTCTGCTTTTCTGTTTTTTTTGTAGCAAATAGAAATGGAAGAAATTGGTAGGTTTTGAGTTGCAAAAAATTTGGGAAAAATTCCTGTGAGTTGGTTAGCTCAACATCTACCATTTGCCAACTTAGGTTTTTGAAAATTCAAATTTATTTGCTGTTTGTTAATTAAATCAAATTTAGATGATTTTGAGTATTTAAATGACTATTAAAACCAAAATTTTAAATAGAGTGACCCAAATAACTTTAATTGGAAACTATGAGTATATTTGTTTTGTAATTTCATAATTTTCAAAAATGGGTACTGTTTGAAAGTTTTTGGTTTGAATTTGAATAAGTTGATAATTAATTGATTAATATTGGAAACAATGTTTTTATTAGGGTGACCCCTATTGATTAAATAGAACAAATGTGATTAGAATTTGTTTGGTATTTTTATAATTTTCAAATGAGGTGCTGTTTGAAGATGCTTTGAATTTGAAAGCAATTTGGGATTACTTAATTGAAATAAAAGCACCTTTTTATTAGTTGATTCATTATGGAATGATTGGAAATAAAATGAGACTTTGGATTGCAACTTTTATTCGAAAAATATTGTAACACGACAAGTATGAAACACATCATTTGAAATTGTTTGAAATTCAATTATGAAAACAGAATAAAAACAGAAGCAAAACAAATAGTAACAAATGCAAACAAGGGAATAAACATGATGACATGATGCAATACTTTGATTAAACAGGAAATCAAACATTCTAAGGGATATTTTCATACTTGGGATGTTACACCTAACCCGGCTATTATACAAAGCCGGACGGGAGATAAGATAGATAGACAAGAAGCTAAAGGCTAACTCGCCGAGAGGTTGATCCTTGACGAGCGGCTAATAGAACCTCACATTGTACTCTGTATTCCCAGGCTTTAGTCTTGAATACTGAGATTGCAGGAGTAGGAACGCCGCAGTACTGCGTCGTACCGAACCTGGGTAAAAACCATGTGTTCTCGATCATCGTACAATCATGTCCCGCCACGTCTCTATCGGTAGTCTCATGGCACCCCTGTCTATGAAATCTACTACGATGTCTCGACAGTTGGCGCCCACCATGGGGCCAGCGACGCGTTATGTTTAGATCGGGGATACTCGGTGGAATCGGCAGTACAATAACTGTCGGAAGCCTGGAATTCGACAACAACGCCGGGCGCTTCCTCGACAACGGATCGTACATGCCGGCGCGGAATCACCTGGTAAGTGCCTGCGTTTTACCGATTGGATCTGCAAACATCTTTATCGGATTAACTGTAGAAGCAATGGGATTCTGTGGTGGGAGAAAATTTATCCCACCCGCCCTATACCCAGTCGAAGACGACTATGATGCCGGATTTTGCTCAGATCGTCGATATACTGCTAAATCGCACTTTATCGGCATGGTGCAGTCCGAGATCGCCGAAAACACGGGTGAAAGCAATCCCGTGCAAGAGGCAGAAAACAACACTCCCACAACAGAGGTGGAAGATCCGACATCCGTCGAGATCACGACGCACTCGGAAGCGGACTCTGTATTAGCCGCCATCGAGGCGAGAATAGAGTCGGAACCCAGATCGGATCACTTCGATACCGAAGACGAAGACGCTTTCGAAAGAAAGGTCAAATCCTTCCAAGAGGGATTCCACGAAGTACTGATGGCAAAACCGGCTGAAAACACGGATGCCGACAGTCAGGAATTCCCTAGAACGCCTCCGCCCGAGAAAGAGAGAGAAGAAGGAGAAACGTCTCCAAAATTCGCCGACGTCAAAGAATTGACAGAGGAAGAACCCTGCAGGAAACCTCCCTCTTCCAAGAAGAAACACAAAGCTGCTAAAAAGCTCCAGTATAAGCTCCGGAAGAAGAAATCGGCTGATCCAGCCAATGAAAGCCTGGAAGTAGGAGACGCAAGCGGTGTAAAACCTGCGAAGAAGAAAACGAAGGAAATCCTTGTTCCGCCAATGACAGAACAGGACGAGCAGGAATTACTCCAAACACCAGTGGGACCACATGAGCCCCCTGAAGTGCTGGAAGCCCGGAGGCAAGCTCTCCAAAGGCAACAACAACATCTATTTCGAACTCGAGAAAACCTCCAAAAAACCCAGACTGACATCAACTCATGCGGGAGGAAATCGAGGAATACGAGAGAAAGAATAGATCTGGCATTAAACCTACACGGTTACCCGGAATCGCAAAACCGGAAGTACTGCCGCCAAAAGAAAGGTTCCACAACCCATCTTGGCAAAAGCAGGTAAACGGCAGAGATGCCAGAGGCGAACCAATATACAAAACCGCAGCAGAAAACGCGGAAGCGGCATTCGCCATCCTCAACAACGACATGTACTTCAATGGTGAAAATATTCAAGGGGTGTACGCTTTCCTAGGAAAAGCGTTGCAACAGCAACAGCGAGCGCAAGAGCGATCAGGAAAATTACATGAAGACTCCGCCCTATGCAAGACAGCTACATGCGCCGCTGGAGCACCTGGACCTGAAGAACCCGGAGATTCAAACAATTCAAAAGAGAAGAAATCAGATCCGAGAAAGGACAAGAAAAAACCCGACAATAAGGACGAAGCGTCCAGAACCGGATCCCATCTCCCGAAAGATGGAATTAATCCCCGTGATCGGGAAGAGAAAAACTAGAAGGATGGAAAATCAATGCCGCCTCCGAGACGCCTTGCACAAAATGCTGGAAGACAGGATATGCCTCACAGGCGTGAGAGATCCCGGACGCCCCCAGGAATAAGGAAAGATACAGGAGTAGAACTCCACCTTATCCCAAAGGGCACGATCACGGAGTAAACAGAGACAATCCCGGAAAAGCGCGTCCGCGTCACAATGGAAAAGAAAGGAGTAGATCCCCTTCTATCCATTCAGCCGGCAGATACTCCGCACACATAGATAGAGCGGAAAGAGACGATTTATACTTTGGACCCAAGTGTTTCACTGATAGGATCCGAAGAATAACTCTGCATTCTGGCTTTGCCAAAGTTGGTCCAACATACCAAAAATACACCGGCAGCACAAACCCGGATACCTGGCTCTGAGACTACTATACAGCCGTTCACATCAACAATGGGACAGACCTGGAGGCAGTAAAATTCCTCCCCCTAATGTTACTGGATGGAGCCAGAGATTGGATCAATGGATTACTGTCAAGAACTGTTGATAGCTGGGATGATATGGCCAGAGTATTTACTCAGCATTTCCGGGGAACTTACAAGCGCCCAAACAGCATCAACCAGTTAAACCGCTGCACCCAATTTGAGGATGAACCATACGTGGATTTCATCTCAAGGTGGACTGCAATGAAGAATAGTTGCTCTGGAGTGACTGACGTTCAAGCAATGCATGCTTTCGTCAATGGCCTAAAACCCGGACTCGTACCGTTCATGATCGGCTCCAAAAAGCACAAAGATCTCGGATATATGCTTACAACTGCCAATGAGCATGCAGCGGCCGAAGACGATATCAGAGCGAGAGGCAGCAATATCGACACTTTGATCCAAGCCAAAAAGACCCCTCGCACTGAGAAAAAAGCAACTACAGAAGCAACGCAAAAGCCCAAAGAAGTTAACATAGCCTTTGGAAGAGAAAATGGGAACAAGTGGAAAGGACGAAGCACAGAGCCGATAAACTACACCAAAGAAGAGTGGGAAAAAATAAAGTCGGAAAACTGTGTCCACCACTCGCAATTTGGGAAACCCACCCATACTAACGCACAATGCCGCTTGAACAAGCATATGAAAGGCAGTGCAGGATCCGGAAACAAAGGGAAGAACTCCAAGAGGAAATTCTCCAAACAAAAGCCAGAAGCTGAAAAGGAAGACAGTGAAACGGACACTGACGAAAAAATCCAGGAACAACAGCGAAAAGGCGAGCCTAAGTTTCCGAGAGTTGATGGAGAATGCAACCTAACTTTCCTGGCAACTCCCTCAGCAAAGGTGGCAAAGAGAACGCTTCGAGAAATAAACGCGGTTGTCCCTGCCCCGAAATTCTTGAAGTACTCAAATACACCAATTACCTGGATCAGTCTGATCATCCCGGAAATATCCCTGAACCCGGCACGCAAGCTCTGATTGTAAGTCCTATTGTTCAAAACACTAGGCTAAAAAGAGTGCTGATGGATGGAGGATCCATCATTAACATAATGCACCTGGATACACTGAAGCATCTGCGAATCTCGGAGACCCAACTCAATCATAGCAACATACGTTTTCACGACATCGTCCCTGGCAGACAAGCACGATCCCTAGGAGAAATTTCCCTAGATGTAATCTTCGGAGACAAAGATCACTTCCGTCAGGAAAAAGTATCCTTCGAGGTTGTGCCGTTCAAAAGCTTGTATCACGCGATAATCGGACGCCCAGCTTTCGCCAAATTCATGGCAAGATCATGTTATATTTATAACAAGCTAAAGATGCCAGGGCCAAAAGGAGGAGTAATCACCATAACGGGAGACTTCAAACTGGCAAATGAGCTGGAAAAAGAAAACGCCCTTTGCGCAGAAAAGGTGATAGCAAAGGAAGAATTGAAAGAGCTGGCAAAAGAAGTATCGCCGACAAAAATGCCGGAAGGAAAAGAAAGTCGGAAGCCAGAAGATAGCTTCAAAGCTTCCGAGAACACAAGATAGGTAATCCTAGATCCTAAAGATCCGACAAAGTTTGTCGTAGTAGGAACTGGGATGACCGACAAATAGGAAGGCGAGCTCATCAAGTTCCTCCGTGAGAACTGGGACATTTTCGCATGGTGTCCTGCGGACATGCCAGGCGTACCCAGGGAACTTGCTGAGCATCAACTTAAGGTGATTCCAGGATCTAAACCCGTCAAACAAGGTCTCCGTCGATTTGACGGAAGAAGACGGAAGGCCATCGGCAAGGAGATTATCCAGCTTTTGGCAACAGATTTTATCCGAGAAGTTATACATACTGAATGGTCAGAAACCCAGTATTAGTCCCGAAGAAAGACAGTACTGCCCTTAGGATGTGTATAGATTATACTGGTTTGAACAAATTGTGTCCAAAAGATAGATTTGCGTTACCGCGAATCGATCAAATAATAGATGCCACTGCTGGCTCTGAGCTTTTATGTTTTTTGGATGCATATTCCGGGTATCATCACATACGCATGAAGGTAGAAGATCAAATCAAAACCTCCTTCATAACACCATATGGGAGGTACTATTACATAACCATGCCTTTTGGCCTGAAGAACGCCGGTGCAACTTACCAGCGTTGCATGCAACGATGTTTGCATAGTCAGATTGGCAAAAACGTCCATGTTTACGTGGATGACATTGCTGTCGTGTCCAAGGAGAAAGATACACTCCTTGAAGATTTGGGAGAAACCTTCGAAAATTTGCGCACTTATAAGATGAAGCTAAATCCATTAAAGTGCGTATTCGGGGTCCCCTCAGGAAAACTTCTGGGTTTCATTGTTTATCATAGAGGAATAGAAGTAAACCCAGAAAAGATAAAAGCAATCTTAAACATCTCCAAGCCTACATGCGTAAAAGATGTACAAAAGATTGACGGGTTCTGCAGCAGCCGTTAGGAGGTTTATTAGCCGGCTAGGGGACAAAGCTCTGCCACTATACAAGTTGTTGAAGAAATCCGATAAATTTGAGTGGACAGAAGAAGCAGATGCAGCATTAACCCAGTTGAAAGAAACTTTGATGAAAGCTCCGATTTTGGCATCCCCAAAAGACGAAGAACCTATGTTATTGTACCTTACGGCTACAAACCGGGTTATTAGTGCGGTGATAGTGGTGGAAAGGAAGAAATACGAACAAAGCATACCAGATCAGCATCCAGTATATATGTAAGCGAAGTTTTCTCCGAGTCCAAACAAAGGTACCCACACTATCAAAAACTGGCATATGGCGTATTTTTCGCATCTCGGAAACTTCGTCATTACTTCCAAGGATATTCCGTAACAGTGGTATGTAAAGCACCGCTAGGGGATATAATAAACAATGCGGAGGCAACTGGCCAAGTAGCCAAATGGGGCACCGAGCTAGCAGCATTGGACATTAAGTATCAACCCAGGACGGCAATAAAATCCTAGGTTATGGCAGATTTTGTCGCCGACTGGACAGAAGCAATGGAAAAAACACTAATGCCGGAGTCCGAGTACTGGATCATGCACTTTGGCGGATCTAAGATGACGGAGGGCGCTGGAGCTGGTGTAGTCCTAAAATCCCCTAAAGGAGACACAATGGAGTATGTATTACAAATACACTTCAATGCCAGTAATAATATGACAGAATACGAGGCTCTGCTTCATGGCTTGCATATTGCAAAGGAAATAGGTGTTAAGCGCATCTTATGCTATGGCGACTCAGATTTGGTACAACACCAACTCAACCAAACTTGGGACGCAAAAAGTCCCATCATGGCCGAATATCGGAGAACGGTGGACGAGTTTGCAATCTGCTTCTTGGGATTTGAAGTACTCCATGTCAAAAGGGAGGAAAACTAGAACGCGGACGCATTAGCCCGCATGGGATCAGAAAGGGTGAAAATTTTACCACCAGGTGTGTTTGTCCAACATTTGTATGAACCATCGATACAAGGTGGAGATGTCGACTATCCTCTGGTTTCCGAGTCAATTGAAGTCATGCTCGTTAACCCGGAATGGACAATTCCATATTTAAACTTCTTAGTCGATCAGAAGTACCCGGAGGGAGCAGACAAAGTCTTGTAAAGACAGATACAGCGTCGATGCAAAGGATAAACGGTAATAAATGGTTGCCTGTATAAACGCAGTACTATCGGAATTCTTCTGTGGTGTATTTCGCCAGAAGAAGGACGAGAAATCCTGCAAGAAATCCATGCAGGAGATTGCGGACAGCATGCTCAATCAAAAAGCATAGTCAAAAAAGCATTCCGCGCAGGGTTTTCTGGCTAACAGCCAAAACAGACGCCGAGCACATAGTAAACACATGTGCCGGATGTCAGTATTACGCCAAGCAGACAAATATGTCGGCCCAAGCACTCAAAACTATCCCTATTACATGGCCGTTCGCGGTCTGGGGGCTAGATATGATGGGACCATTCAAAACTGCAATAGGCGGACTTACACATCTACTCGTTGCAGTGGATAAATATACCAAAAGTGGTTGGAGGCCAAACCCATAAAAAAAACTTGACGGTATAACTGCCGGAAATTTCATTATTGACAGAGTCATGAGATATGGCGTTCCACATAGCATAATAACTGACAACAGGACAAATTTATCTATTGGAGAATTGGCAAAATATTGCCGACAAACGGGAATTCGCCTAGATCTCGCATCTGTGGCACACCCGCAATCCAATGGACAGGTTGAACGAATGAATAGTTCAATTCTGCAAGGAATACACCGAAGACTCGAATCCCCTCTTCATAGATCAGCTGGAGCATGGGTGGAAGAGTTACCCTCTGTGCTTTGGAGCATTCGAACGACGCCAAATAGGTCAACAGGGCAAAACCCTTTTTCCTAGTTTATGATGCGGAAGCAATTCTCCTAACGGACATGATCCATGACAGCCCGAGAGTGCAGGATTTCGATGAATCAGATGCCGAAAGCACACGGCAGGATGCCGTCGATCTCTTAGAAGAGGAACGAGAACTTGTGATTCAAAGATCCGCCATATATCAGCAAGATTTACGACATTATCATAGTCGGAAAATCAGGCATCGTTCTTTCAAAGAAGGTGACCTAGTGCTACGATTGGTGCAGCAAAGAAAGCACAAACTGGCCCCACTATGGGAAGGACCATTCGTCATCAGTAAAGCCATGAAAAATGGATCATACTATCTTGTAGACATTCGAGATACGGAAGATGATCCCGAGAAGCCGAATCGCAAAAGAAAGAGAAAGATAGATGATGAACTAGGAGAGACAAAGAGGGCCCTGGAGTATCCAGAAGTTACGTCCCTTCTATACTTAGTTCAATTTCTATGTAAACATCTTTGAGATCATGAAATAATGTTGTCGGAATTCATACGTCTATGTTTTACATATTGCGCCTTTTCTATTTCCCAATGATCTTTCAAAATACTCAATGTTAACCCGAATTGTGCCTGCGTGCTCGGAGTTAAATAACTGATTGATTTCCAGCCTAAAAAAGGTTTAAGGAAACCCAGATTGTGACTGCGTGCCTGAGTTTCGTATAAAAAATTCCTTGGTTATTCTCTAAATATTATCTGATTGTTTTTGTGCTGGGTCACTGAAGCTAGTAAGAAAAAATGCCTTTAGCATGATCCATGTTTCCGAGTTTTTGACTGATCGGTAATACCCAGTCACTCGGCGTGAAGATTAAAACGCTATCGAGCCATTTCAAGCACTAAGGACAGTTAAAGCATACAAAACCAGAGAATTTAGAAGATAAAGGAATGATAACCCGAAAAAACTTGCAAAGTAGTTATATAATATTAAACTGCAAAAGGCGGAGTACTTGTTCATTCAAAAGGATAGAAGCATTACAATAATGTTTACAACATAAAGTTCGGTAATGCTCCTATTTTCTATTGCCCCAGGACCCAGACTTCTCCTTCTAGCATCTGAGTCATCTTCGCTGGAGGATTCTTCTAGAGTGTCCGGGATTGCCTCCTCGGGGTAGATGATGGAAAGGTTGACCATGGAAGCAATCTTGGTTGCGTGACCCTTGATCTCGTCGAAGATGTTGGTCTGCTGGGTGTCCGTATATCCTTGTGGGATGCCGGACGCCACACGCCAAGATTTGGCAGTGGGGAAATGCATACGCATAAGGCCTAAAGCCATGCGTGCACCACCCCGTGCTGGGGAGCGCAAGGTGGACTCCTTGGACTCCGCCACCTCCAAGATAGCCTCCGGAAGTTTCTCAACTTCCGAGAATTCCCCAGTCCTTGCGGGAAGGTACTTGTTGATCAGCTGCATGCCCGCAGCCCTGAGCGCGGTGAAGACCTTCCCGAAAGCTCGGATTTTTTCAATCCGAGTAAGAGCAGGGTCATCTCCGGTTTTCAGACAAATAACCAAACAGTTATAAAGAAAGCAAGGAAAGATTGTAAAAGGTTGAAAATCCGGTAAAAGTCAAAAAACTTACCGAGAAACTTATCCATCTCGGAGCCTTCTTCCAGCCGAAGGGTCAAAGCATTCTCCAGATCACGGATAGTTGCTTTGTCCTTCTCAGCTTGGTTGGAGGCATTGGATTGCGCAATGCCTACAACCAGTTGGCTGGCCTCCAGTTCTTTCTGAACCTTCATAAGATTCTTATGAAGGTCCAGGTTCTCCCGGCGGAGGTTCTCGGCATTTCCGACATGTTCAACAAACTGTTTGGCTTTCGCCAAAGCAGCTGAAAAGCGAGGAAAAAAGCCCGAGTTAAGAAAACTTGGAAAAGTACTTAGAGAAAAAAGCATAAAAGTGAAACCACCGAGAATAAAAATACCTGTTGTTTCCTTCAGCTGATGCTGAGACGATGCCAGCTCCGCTTCCTTAACTTCAAGAATAGAAAGAAGGCTTCTAACCTCCTTATTCTTGACTGTTAGTTTACCGAAAACTTCCATGTTAATGCTTTCAGCAGTTTGCTGAAACACGGAAATGAACCAGAACGCTTAAGTTAGAAACAAGCATGATAGAGTTGAAAGCATTAAGTTAAAAGCATGCATTTGACTTATTGCTTGGGGGCTAGAGATATTACCTGGCTCATCCGCTGCAAACCTGACAAAGTTTCCGTGAACTCTTTTGCAAACTCTGCAAATAAAGTCCCGGTAGCACTAAGACCCTCATTGATATTTTTGAAATCTTTATCGAAGGTGGGAATAGGTTCCTCCTTAGTTTCCGAGAAGAACCTCCCACCTCCAGGTCCGCCCTTTCCCTCGTGTCCGTTTCCGGCACAATAGGCTGGCTGGCCTGCAAGGTTTCGTCGTTGGGGGCAGCAGCGTGCTCTTCTGTAACTTCTACTGGGGTATCTGGAGCAGTAGCAGGAGAAGGGTGTGGGCCTCTGCTAGCCACAGATTTAACTCTTTTTATTTTCTTGGGTTTCAGTGTTGTGGGAGCCAAGCTAAAAAAGAAGAATGCCAGAAAGTTAAAATTCTGAGAATATAGAAAAATGCTCCGACAAATCGAAAAAACCCAGACGGACAAACCTGGAAGTGGCAACGGGAATACCATCAAGATCAATAATTTCCTGCGAAGAGGAAATCTTCTTGCGCTTGCGCCTGCCATCAAAGTTGGCACGCAACGTATCCAGATCAGCGTCTGAAGCAAGATCTGACTCGGAAAGTTCAAAGATCTGTCAAGGAGGCAAAAGCCGGGTTAAAACAAATCCGAGATAAACAGAAGGAATACAAACTCAAGGGGTAAAAGGTGTACCTTGGGAGCCGGGTTAGACACTGTATACATTGGCCGGCTTTCTTCATATTGATCGCGCGAGGCAACCAATTGGTTTACGCGTTTCCGCAAATCTTTTGCCGACAAAGATTTTCTCGTCGTCCTCATAGGATCCACGTCCCCCGTGTAATTACACAGAAGGCGGGGGCCGTGATCAGCCAAAGGCTGAATCCGCCTATTTAGCCAGCATAGGGCTGTGTCCATTCCGGTTAGAGGTGGATCGGCGGCGACGAGTTTCGCGATGCACCGTTTGATCTTGAGAAGGTCTGGTGGCAGAGTTTGCACTGGTTCTGTTCCCCAGTTTTCTTGGGGAATGGCAGCAGTATTGGTGAAAGGTGGAACCCTGGTGGTTTTTCCGGGAAAAGGAACGTCGGGATGGTAGAAGAAGGAACCTGTCCAGAATTTGACGGATTCCGAGGTTTTGATCTTGGGGAACCAATCCTCCCTGAATCTGCGCAGGGTAAAGGATACGGTCCCGCAAGTCGGAAGCGCACCATCGGAAGGGCTTCGCTTAACCCCAAATCAATACTGCCAGAAATCTAACCTAGGGGCTAAACCTAGATACCCTTCGAAAAGAGCTTGAAATCCGGCTAAGTAGAGGATGGAGTTGGGAGGCAGATTGTGGGGTTGAATGTTGTAATGATTTAAGACTTGGAGGAAAAAGGCCGATGGCGGAAAACCCATACCTCTCGCGATGTGGGAGGTAAGGAGAACGCGTTCTCTATCCTTTGGCGCTGGCTCAGACTCGTCTTCCGGGCTCCGGCGTTTGCCTTTCAGCAGCAACCCCTCCTTCTCCATTGTTGGAAGGAGGGAAGGTGGGATACTGCTCTGGCTCCAATTGCCGGCAGTTTCTCCTTCTTCTTCTGCCCCGGTGGCGGCGGACGCGGCCGCGAGCTCTTCTCCGACGAGGATGATTTTTTCCTCCGCCGTCTCGAGCGCGAGTGGCGGGGATGGCGCGGAGGAGGATCCGTGAGGTTGGTGGCGGCGAGAGGGATTTCCTCGCTCGCTGCGCTGCCGGAGGTTTTCTCCGGCTCGTCGCCGGTTGCGCGCAGTGGAGAATCCACCATGGGATCCATGGTGTTAATAATTTCGTTGATCTCCGCGCGACGGAGCGGGCCGGAGAGGAGTTCGGTGATGCCATCTTTTGGCGGCGTGGTAAAGATCGTAAGCTCCGGTGAGGTCCCGGACGGCGTGCGTTCGTACGTTCGTTGGAAGTTCACTCTGCTCAGAGTGTGCTTGGGCGCTGTGGAGGCGAGAAGAGAGCTGGGAGCGGAAGGTTTGCCGGAGAGGACGGAGACGGCTATTTATAGCCGGAAACCCGTCGCGATGCGTGCTAACAGCTCTTTTGACCGTTGGATGATCAACGCGTGTCACTCGCCGGAAATTCCGCGAAATGAAACGATGGGTGATTATTGCTATCTCCTCGTTTCCCGCGAGAATCTGTCAGAGATACGTTTCAGGGTTTCCCGCTCGACACCTAAACGTCCCTGACGTCAGCAAGATTAAAGCGCTGATGTAGGAAGTTCCTTCTCCGTGAAGATTCGTGCAAGAAAAGCCGGATTTTCCGAAATCTGAGTTT
Organism: Alopecurus myosuroides; assembly: GCA_028641055.1. Lineage (NCBI taxonomy): Eukaryota > Viridiplantae > Streptophyta > Magnoliopsida > Poales > Poaceae > Alopecurus > Alopecurus myosuroides. The sequence continues at coordinate 45,494,599 of CM054057.1, read as the reverse complement.
TGCGTTATGACATTATTCTGATAAAAAGAAGAATCAAGACACAGAGCCTATGTTTCTCGGAAAGCTTGCAACACTTGACGAAAGACGGCAAATCGGAGTCTTAATCCTTCTTGGGGGCTACTGTCGGATATATACCAACTAGGGGTATATCAGATGGTAGTCTAAAGTGCCGGATTACCAGGGTAGCCTAAATGGTAATGGGCTATGGTCCATTGGGCGGCCCAGTAAGCTGACGCACGGAAGCCGGATTCTAGAAAAACCCGGATCACGGCCCACTTGATACGGCTTGGAGTAGAAGGCGGTTTCCTTACTTTCCAAGTTAACTCATACCATAGTTTTCTAGGTTTCCTTCTCTCTATGCCCTAACCTGGCTATTATATAAAGCCAGACGGGAGATAAGATAGATAGACAAGAAGCTAAAGGCTAACTCGCCGAGAGGTTGATCCTTGACGAGCGGCTAATAGAACCTCACATTGTACTCTGTATTCCCAGGCTTTAGTCCTGAATAGTGAGATTGCAAGAGTAGGAACGCCACATTACTGCGTCGTACCGAACCTGGGTAAAAACCCTGTGTCCTCGATCATCGTACAATCACGTCCCCCCACGTCGCTATCGGTAGTCTCATGGCACCCCCATCTATGAAATCTACTACGATATCTCGACACATAACATGGTGTAAGCATGCGCTGATGTCTATGCATGCTTATATTCTTGTAGATAGTGTTGGGCCTCAAAGTGTAGAGGTTTGTAGAATAGCAGCAAGTTTCCCTTAAGTGGATTACCCAAGCTTTATCGAACTCAGGGAGGAAGAGGTCAAAGGTATCCCTCTCGAGCAACCCTGCAATTACAATACAAGAAGTCTCTTGTGTCCCCAACACACCTAATACAATTGTCAGTTTTGTAGGTGCGCTAGTTTGGCGAAGAGAGAGTAAAATACAAGTGATATGGATGATAATAAGTGATAATAGTAATCTGAAATAAAAATGGCAGCAAACAAACATGTAGCAGAACTGATTGTATACGGTGTTTCAATGCTTAGAAACAAGGCCTAGGGATCCTAATACAAGTGGACACTCTCAATAATGATAACATAATTGAATGCATAAATATCTCTCTTCACTATGCTATTCCGAACCAATCTCCGGTCGAATAACAAACATCAATTCATAACGTAGGGCTGTAACAGCACTACTAAAGTCGCATTCCCATGTCTAGTTAACCCCATGTTGTCACTATGAGCTCCCTAGAAAGTACTAGACAGACACCACAATTTCATAGGGTCATCCAACACAAGATATAAATATCAGGCTAAACCACACGGTGCACACACTGTCACCTTTACACCGTGATCAAAGTGTTTACGGAGATCTCATAACAAAACCACTTGAGTAGCATAACATATGAAGAGTACATCTACATATTAACCTAGATTACAAAGCTCATGATCACATAAATATCACACCATGCGAGAAGAGAGATGCAAATCAAAGAAAGCTTGAGGGACCATGCAAATGCCCGTTGCCTAATATATCTTTCTCCCCCTTTGGCATCAAGATACCAAAAGAGGGAGAGCCAAGTGCTAACGCCCCAAATCATTCGGAGGATGAGGGAGATGCTTCCGGAGCCGGGGAGGGAACACGGTGGTGAGAGCTAGTGGCTTCGTCTCCTTCTTCCTCGGACCATTCAATGAGCTTGCCCTTGGAGTCCTTAGCTTGCCAAGCATCCCAATCTGTGATGCTATCAAGAACCGGGGATTCAATGGAGAGACCCTCTTCACGGAGACGTTCACGAGATGCTTGAGCCTTTTTACGTGCCTTGAGTTCCGCATCATAATGTGCCTCCCATTGATGTTGCTCAATCTTCTTGTTCAAGCAAAATACTTTCTTGAGAGCCCGAGCCATCCATTTGAAGGCATTGCTAGAGGGAGGGGGTTGAGATGGACCCTCAGCTTCTTGTTCCTCATCCACAATGATGCGAGGCCTAGCCTTGTGCTTGCGGACAGCTGGAGTGGGATGCACAACGGGCTCGGTGTGATCCTTCATGAGAAGCCTCTTTTCCGTATGAGAGATCCAAAGTGAATCATCCAAAGGATCATCCGGAAACTTAGCATTCCACACGTGCAATATGATCTTCATGATGAAAGGCCCAAAACAAGCATTCCTTCGGTTGGCAATGACATGCCACAACTCGTTCCAAATGTAGTCAAGCACATCAAGCTTGCGAGGAGTGGCATCCATACGGTATTGATGAGTAAGAAGCATCAAGTTCTTCATGAAACCTTGAATCTCATCCACATTGCCCGCCTTTGGATTGATAGTCTCTCTATAGATCCGTAACATGATGTCATAAGTGGGAAAGAGACCCTTGACGAAACCCACGGCATATTTCTTCCAATGATAGAGGGGAGTGAGGTCATCCTTCGAACTAGCTTGAGCGGAGTGAACTCGAAACCATCCATTAGCAAATTCTTCTCCGTTGGCAAAAGGACCAAAATCTGGGTAGCCACCAAGAATAGTTCCAACATCCTTCCAAGTGATATCAAGTTGTTTTCCCTTGGTCATCCAAGTGAGGTGGCGGTTGGTCTCATTGCCAAGATGAACTGTGGCAAGGAACTGACAGACGAGCTCTTCATCAAAGTCTTGTTGAAGAGTGATAATGGGACCGAGACCAAACTTCTCAATGAGCTCGAGGGCCTCCCCAAAGTACTTGTGATTGCGTTCCATGTGACCAATACTTATAGCATGTTGGGGAACAACATTGTCCTTCGGCTTCCTCATCAAGATCTCATTATAGATTTGCCCTTGGAAGACGGTGTGAAAGCGCGGATCCTTGCCCCGGAATTGGGGCATTAGGCGGTCACGGGCAATGACATATTGATTTTCCCTTCTTTCCTTCACAAATGCCGCATCGGACATCTTGGATGCGGTTGTAGCGGTGTTCTTCCGGGGCAAGGTCTTCTCGGGAGCCGGATACCTCTTGCGCTTGCCATGAGTACTATCAAGTTCCGCTTGAACTTCATCAACGGGTGGTGGCTTGCGGCGGCCCGTGGTCTTGTACCTTTGTCCTTTCCCTTTGGAACCGGAAGCATCTAACATAGAAATCGAGAAGAGCATGAAGAACGAGTAAAGCTCGAGTCAAATAAGGCACGCACAAACCAAAGAACCAAGATATTCATGGTGTTAGGGTTGAATAATCTAGGGTTAGGGCAAATTTCCCATAGAACCGCAACGATTCAAGCCTAACATGCATTATCTAGGTTGCTAGGGTGTGTACTTGAGAAAATCCACTCCTAAAACTCCAAAACCACAAATCTAGAAGGCTAGAACATGAACTCCTATGCATCTCATCCATCAACTAGATGAGAGAGAGAGAGAGCACATACCGGCTTCATCCATGGTGGAGAAGGGAGGAGGGAAGGTTCCCGGGGCGTCCCTAGGCAAGGAGGAGGTCTCCCCGCGGTGGAGCACCCGAATCCGGCGGCGGTGAGCTTGGGGGCGGCGGCGGTTTGACAGGAAGAAGATGGGGGCGGGTGGGGGAAAATGAGATTGGATCTCACTTACCCCCGCGCGCCCCAATCTTATCCGCAGTAATTTTTCCGCCGGCGGAGCCTCCGGTGGTTTCACCGGAGCCTCCGCTCCCGCCAGCGGAGCCTCCGGTGGAATCACCGGAGCCTCCGCCCCTGTCCCAAAACTTTAGGTTTTGGCCCGCTGAGCCACAGGGACCCAGCGGAGCCTCCGGTAAGGTTCCGGTGGACAGGCCCGGCGGAGCCTCCGGTGGTTTCACCGGAGGTTCCGCCCAGATGAATTTCAGCGCGCCAAGATTGGAAAAACTCGAGCAATACTATAAGAGCAACGGTTTGGGCAAGTGGGGCTTGGGTTGGAAAAACGTTACTGTCATACGAGAGACATTGCTCGACGGGGTTCGCAAGAACCATAAAACAAGTGAAAAACCGAGCCCGTACGAGTTGTCAAGATGTGGATATAATGTGAGAAAATGAGCAAAAACACATCAAATGTCGGTGGCTGAGGCCACCATGTTTGAGTGTGTAACTTGGCACCGCGAAGATATATCTTGGGTCCAAAATTACTACGCACAATTAAGCACAATGAGTCACAAATTGACTAGATATGCAATGATCGATTGATTTTTGCATAATAAAAGGAGTGCATACTCATGAATTGAGTAGCGCTCCCCCTATTTCCATGCCTACATCTAAACTAGATAGCAAGTATAATGAAGGTAGATATGCAAGGTTTAAAGTGAAGTTGGAAGAGTCGATGACATTTAGTTCATTCCTCAAAGCTCGAAATCTTGGTTCATCAAGGGCCTTCGTGAAAATATCGGCAAGTTGATCCGTGGTGGAGACATAAGAGAGATCAATATCACCTTTCTCAACATGATCCCGAATAAAGTGATGACGAATCTCAATATGCTTCGTCTTGGAGTGAAGAACCGGGTTGTAGGCGATCTTGATAGCACTCTCATTGTCACAAAGAAGAGGCACCTTGTCAAAGTGAATACCATAATCCTTCAAAGTTTGCCTCATCCGTAGCAATTGGGCACAACAACTTGCCGCGGAGATATACTCGGCCTCGGTGGTGTAGAGAGCAATACAATTTTGCTTCTTGGAAGACCAACAAACCAAGGAGCGGCCAAGAAATTGGCAACCCCCGGATGTGGACTTCCTATCCGTCTTCTCTCCCGCATAATCCGCATCCGAGTAACCAATGAGTTGGAAGCTTGAACCCTTGGGGTACCAAAGACCGAAGTTTGGGGTATGAACTAGATATCGAAAGATTCGTTTTACGGCTTCCAAATGACTTTGCCTCGGAGAGGCTTGAAACCTTGCACATTTACCTACGCTATACATGATATCGGGTCTAGATGCACAAAGGTAAAGCAAAGAGCCAATCATGGAGCGGTATACCTTTTGATCTACCTCTTTCCCATTAGGGTCGGGTTTCAAGTCGGTGGTCGTGGACATAGGGGTCTTCATAGGTTTGGCATCATTCATATTAAATCTGTTGAGCATGTATTGAGTATATTTGGCTTGTTTGATGAAGGTTCCTTCATAATATTGATTCACTTCGAAGCCAAGAAAGAACTCCAATTCTCCCATCATAGACATCTCAAACCTATCGGTCATAAGCTTGCAAAACTCCTCATTGAACAAGGTGTTAGTAGACCCAAAAATGATGTCATCCACATAGAGTTGGCATATGAACAAGTCACCTCCAACCGTCTTGGTAAAGAGGGTAGGATCGATTAAACCAACATTAAACCCGCGATCTACTAGAAACTCTTTAAGGTGCTCATACCACGCACGTGGAGCTTGTTTAAGTCCATAGAGCGCCTTATCAAGTTTATAGACATGATCGGGGTGGTTGGGATCCTCGAAACCCGGAGGTTGCTTGACATATACTAACTCATTAATGGGACCATTAAGAAAAGCACTTTTGACATCCATTTGTTGTAATTTGAAGTTATGATGAGATGCATAGGCAAGTAAGATACGAATGGATTCAAGGCGAGCTACGGGGGCAAAGGTTTCACCGAAATCGATACCTTCGACTTGAGAAAAACCTTGGGCCACCAATCTTGCCTTGTTGCGAATGACAATACCATCTTTGTCTTGCTTGTTCTTGAACACCCATTTGGTACCAATGACATTTTTGCAATCCTTGGGTCTTGGCACTAATTTCCACACCTTGTTGCGCTCGAAGTTATTGAGTTCATCATGCATGGCTTCAAGCCAATCTTGATCTTCGAGAGCTTCATATACCTTCTTGGGTTCAATGAAGGAGACAAATGCATGAGCCTTGCTAAAATCCGCCAATTGCCTTCTAGTGACCACTCTTCCACGAACTTGACCAAGAATCATGTCCTCCGTATGACCCGCTCGTTCAAGATTCTCTAGCCTTCTCTTTGCTCTTCGAGCCAATATCTCCTCCAAAGATTCCTTGGATATGGATTGAGAATCACCTTCTTCATCGGAGACATGTCCATCTTCATTTTGTCCTTGATCAATAATGGGTGATGAATCACCACTAGGTTGAGCATTCTCAACAATAATAGAATCTTGATCATGATTTAGGTGTGTTGCTTGGCCTTGTTCATTAGCTTGGCCTTGATCGTTAGCTTGAGGGCTTGGTGCATCTTGTTGGATTGCTTGATCATCAATGGGTGTAGTCAATGGCTCCACTTGAGTGGGGCATAGTCCTTCTCCCTCCGTCATCCGGTGTCCCTCAATGGGGATTATTTCACCAATCCCCATTCTTCTTATGACGATGGGAGGAATTGCATCTCCTACAACACCATGATCTATACGCCCCCCTTGGGAGCCATTATCCTCATCAAACACCACGTCTATAGCTTCTTCAACTTGTCCGGTGGACTTGTTGTAGACTCTATAGGCGTGAGCGTTTGTGGCATAACCAACAAAAATGCCCTCATAAGATCTAGTCTCAAATTTTGACAACCGTTTACCTTTCTTGCGAATGAAGCACTTGCAACCGAAGACCTTGAAGTAAGATACATCCGGTTTCTTACCCGTGAGAATCTCATAGGGGGTCTTGTTCAAGATCTTGCGAAGATATAACCGGTTGGTGGCGTGACATGCGGTGGAGACGGCTTCGGCCCAAAAGTTATAGGGAGAAGAGAACTCCGCAATCATAGTTCTAGCCGCATCCATCAAAGTCCGGTTCTTTCTCTCCGCAACACCATTTTGTTGAGGGGTATAAGGAGTGGAGTATTGATGAGCAATGCCCTCTTCACTAAGAAAACCCTCAAAGGTGTAGTTCTTGAACTCCGAGCCATTATCACTCCGGATAGCCAATATGGTAGCATTGTGTTGGCGCTCAACTAGAGTGATGAACTCGATGACTCTACTTTGAGTTTCACTTTTTCTCTTGAAGAAATACACCCAACAATATCTTGAATAGTCATCCACAATTACCAAACAATACTTCTTTCCTCCGAGACTATCATAGGATAGTGGACCAAAGAGATCTAAGTGAATGAGCTCGAGAATTCTTGTAGTGGAGATAGATGTCTTGGTTGGGTGTTGTTCTCCATGTTGCTTCCCAAAGGTGCAAGAGCTACACACACGATCTTTAGCAAATTTAGCTTTGGTTAGTCCTAGAACGTGATTGCCACTTTGGAGATCATGCAACATTCTCATATTGGTGTGGGCTAGTCGGCGATGCCAAAGCCATCCCACATCAACTTTAGCCATTAGGCATGTCGCGGCACACGTGTCTTCTTTAGAGAAGTCCACTACATACATGCCGTTCTCGACAAACCCAACAAAGGCTACTTTAAGAGATGTCTCCCAAGTGACAATCACACTCTCTTTATTAAAGAACGAGGTGAAACCACAATTCGCAAGTTGAAGAACGGACATCAAATTATAGCCAAGGGACTCAACAAGGAGAACATTCTCAATTGATAAATCATTTGAGATTGCTACCTTGCCTCGTCCCAATACCTTAAGCTCGGACTTATCACCAATAGTGACGCAATTGAGATGAGGTAGAGGAGGTTCAAGATTGCTTATTGCGTCAAGGCTTCCGGTCATATGTTGGGATGCACCACTATCCACTATCCATTTGTTAGACCCGGAAGCATTTCCCTACAAGAGATCAATTTCTTGATTTAGGTACCCATCCTTCAATGGGTCCTCTTTTGTTAGTAACAAGGGTCTTAGGAACCCAAATAGTCCAATGATAATCATCACCATAAGAAGTACCAACGTATTTAGCATAAACATGTCCATCCCTAGATTTCATAAGAACATAAGATGGATTATATTTTCCGGCGAAATCATTATGAGTGATGCTCCCCCTAGAGGTATCACCACCCATAATGGCGTTGGTCTCCTTTTCTTTGGTCACCTCACCCTCTTTTACAAAAACAACATTTTGAGGGGGAGTAGTGACATTCTTGGATGTCTTCTTTGACTTGGAAATAAACCCAAGTCCCTCTTTACCTTTCTTGGCACCTTGAGAGCTTATTGCATTGTTGAGAATTCTTTCCTTCCCTACATTGTTAGTCGTAGAGGAAGAGGTAGGTGCAATAACAATGCTATTTGATGAAGATGCAACATGCTTATTTGATTGTTGAGCTAGAAGCTTGATTCGAGACTTGGCAAGTTTGTCATGAATTTCCTTAAGAGATTTAAACTCTTCTTTTAGTTTGTCATGTTCCTCGTCAAGTTTTTGATGAGCTATTCCTAGCTTCAACTCTTCCTCTTCAAATTCTTTAAGCAAAACAAGAGATTTAGCATGTTCTTTCTTAAGTTTGGCAAGAGATTTTTCATTGTCTTTCCTAAGCTTAGAAACACTAATAGCATAAGAGTCTTGTAAACTAGATAGTCTTTCTTCAAGAGAGGCTCTCATGGATCTCTCCTTTTCGAGAGCCTTAATTAGTTCACCATCATGATTCTCATTGGTACCACCATGATTCTCCAAGGTCATGATGATTTCCTCTTTCTCATCAATGAGAGAGTTGGCATCATCAAGTTGCCTTAGGAGAGCTTTTACTTTTTCTTTAGTTTCACCTTCAAGACTACTCAACCAAGACCCTAGGTTCTTGGCCTCCTCATCTTCACCAATGTTTTCAACACAATCCAATAATGAGGGAGAGGTAGTGGTAATAGACTTGGAGGTGGAAGTTATTACCGCGGTGGCTTTTGCCATGAGACATGTAGGTCGGATCGATGTCTTCTCATTGGGAGATTCAAATAGAGAGACCGATGAAGAGGAAGTGGTAGCTATGGCGACGTGGGCAACACCTACGACTTCATCTTCTCCTTCATCTCCGGAGTAGTATGTCTCCAATGTGGGGCCTTCTTGAACATATAGAGCCCTTGGAACCCTTCTAGCGAGGTTCTTGTTTTGTGGAGCTTTGTTCTTGTCCTTGCAAACAAGCTTCCCTTCATTCTCTTCTCTTGGCTCAAAGGGACACTCTTTGACGAAGTGGTTTGCACTTCCACAATTATAACATGTCCTTGGCCGTTCCCCTTTCTTCCTAAAGATCTTGTTCCTTGAAGGTCTTGGGGCACCGGCTTTGTGAGCCTCCCATCTCTTCCAATACCCTTGCATGGCAAGAGCAATACATTTATGGGCACCCTTGTATGTATCCTCATAGTCCTCATCATCATCATCATCATCATCATCAACTTCGTCAATCTTGGCCATTGCTCTAGACTTCAAGGCAAGGTTGGGAGACTTTCCATGTCCTCTAGAGCGAGCAAGAGCATCATCCGCACTTTTGTGAGATAAGGATATGGCAATGAACTCACTTAGCACTCCAATGGAGTTAAGGGAGTTGTAGTCGGATCTTGTTCGAATGCTAGTGGAGAGGTTCTTCTCAAATGGAGTTATGGCCTTGACAAACTTCCTCTTGATCCATTCATCCGAGATTTCCTCTTTCCCAAAATCTCTTAGTTGATTGCCAAGAGTGACAACTCTTCTATATAGCTCCTCGGGACTCTCGTCTTCAAGCATGACGAAGTTCTCGGACTTGTCGAGAGCAACATCATATTTTGATGATTGAATGCTAGCATTTCCTTGGAACAAGGAGTCAAGTTTATCCCATGCTTCCTTGGCGGTCTTCAAGCCGCGAATGTGCTCAAGATGTTCTCTTGGGAGAGCCTGTTGGATAGTCACAATAGCGGTCTTGTTGAGTTGGAATTCCACGTCCTCTCTTGGGGTCAAGTTGTTCGGATCATGAGGATGGAATCCATGAAGAACGCTTCTCCATAGAGCGGTGCAACAACCTGAAATGTGAGACTCCATATCGAACTTCCATGATGAGAATTCGTTAGTGTTAAGCATGGGAGGATTTCCAACATTAACCATGTGTGGTATAGTAGCAATAGGGTGGATAGAATCGTAATTGGGAGGCGGTGGAACTTTAGAGTTAGACCCCGAACCGTTAGCCGATTGAGACTTGGAGCCCTCGGAGTTCCCACTACTCTTAGCCTTTTTATCGGCTTTTGCTTTGGCTTTTGCCTTAGCTAAAGCGATGTTAGCTTCCATTTCATCAATGTCCGGAATGGATTCTTCATCCGAGCTAACATCGTTGGTAGTGAGAGGTGCTTCCTCGGACTCCTTGGTTCTCCCCATCAATACCTCCATCATTTTCTTGATGCTAGAAACCTCCGTACTGACAGTAGAGCTAACCTTAGACATTTCGGCTTGGAGGATTCCAACCGAGTCTTGTAGGTTAGATATACTGTCGGACATCTTGGAGATTTCCGCACTAGAACTACCGGGGGTATTTTCATCGACCATTGTACTCTTAGGCGGTTAAGCCCTTAGTAAGAGCCGAGGCTCTGATACCAATTGAAAGTGCACTATGGTCAACTAGACGGGGGGGGGGTGAATAGGTTGACTACCAATTTTTCTTTTCTTTTCTTTTTAAGGGGCTTAGTAAGATAAGATACGATTCTCTAGATGTGCAACTAAGTGAGCAACCTAAGTGAAGAGAGTAGTATGCGCAACGGAAGTAAAGCGTAAGGTAGTAAAGCAAACAACAAGTGTAAACAAGGAGACAAGGATATGTTTCACCGTAGTTCCTTCTCAAAGAGAAGTACGTCTACGTTGGAGAGGTGGGGAGCCACCTAGGCGCTCCTCAATAGCACGGTTGTGCACACCTTGTTCTCCTTGAGCTTCTCCGGTGAGGGAGATGCTCGTTTCCACTATGAGGTCGACTTGAAGGCGTTGACCAAACCTTTACAAGGGCTTGAGGTCACTCCACAAGGATGGAGGCTCTCAAGTAATCCGTAGCTTCTTGCAACAAGGTGGAAACTACAAGCACGAGATCTACTAAGGTTTCTAGGCCTCAAGTAGGATTCTAGATCTACTAGGTTGTGGTGGATGGATTTGAGATTCCTTTGGTGGAAGTGTGGATCTAGGTCTCCTCTAGCTCTCCACCAAGTTTGGGAGTGATTGGGTGGACGGAGTGGGAGATCTAAGAGGTTGAAGCTTTCATTAATGGCTAGGAGAGAGAGTGGGAAAAGCTTAGCATTTATGAGGTAGGTGAAGGGGTATTTATACTCTTGGCCACGAAGTGGCCGTTTGCAGTCCAGGGCACCGGAGGCTCCGGTGGTTTCACCGGAGGCTCCGGTGGGTCTTCTTTGCACTGCGCAGTTGCGCAGTGCCTTATCCTTTGCGCGCTGCTGAGGAGGCCGGAGGCTCCGGTGGATCGAGCGGAGGTTCCGCCCACCGGACCCGCACCGGAGGCTCCGGTGGAACCTCCGCCACTTTCCAACAGAAGGGGTAGCTGGCGGAGCTACCACCGGACCCTCCACCGGAGTCCATTTGCACTTGGACCAGGGGGCCACCGGATGTCCACCGGAGCCTCCGGTGGAACCTCCGCCACTTTCCAACAGAAGGGTATTTCGGCGGAGGAACCACCGGATGTGCACCAGAACTTATTTGCGCACAGGTTGAGGGCTGAGCCTCCGGTGGATTCACCGGAGCCTCCGGTGGATTTACCGGAGCCTCCGGTGGGTTCACCGGAGCTTCCGCCCCTGCACATTTTGGTTCCCTGGCTTTCTTTCTCTTAGCACTTTTCGAATATCTCAAGCATTAGCCCCATAGATATAGTGAACCTAATAACCTGGGCATTTTCATCATTTGAACAAACATTAGATCCAACAGTTATGTTGTCATATAATTACCAAAACGGACGATGATCTTTCAATAGTTTCATGTAGGAGCACTACCCCCTCCAGAATATTTCTACCGGGTAGAAACGCTGATTGAGTTGGTCGGATAACTCTACTCGCAATAGAGGTTACCATATTAGTACGTACTTTGGTGAAAATTTTATAACTAACATTGAGTAAAAAATGGGCATATATTGCTCAATGCGACTCGCATCCTCCCTCTTTGGAAGAAACGTAATAACCCCAAAGTTTAGGTTATATAATGGTAAATCTCCATCATAAAGCTGAGAAAACATAGCCATCAAATCAAGCTTAATCACATCCCAAAATTTCTGATAAAATTCAGCGAGAAACCCATCCGGACCTGGAGCCTTGTTGTGTTCCATTTGAGGAATAGCTTCGAACACCTCCTTTTCCGTAAACAGAGATGTAAGAATACGGTTTTCCTCTTGTGATATCTGAGGCATGTCATCCGTCATATCCTCTACTAAAGAAACATTACTCGGCAGCGGTGCCCCGAATAATTTCTTGTAATACTCTGAGATAAAATTCCGCAGGTTTAAATCACCTATAATAGTACCTTCATCCTGCTCTAATTGGAAAATTCTTTTTTTTTCCTATGCTTGCCATTTGCAATCAGGTGGAAATATTTCGTGTTACTTCCCCCTTCTTGTATATGTTTAACTTTTACTCGCTGCGCCCATTTGGATTCCTCATCCCGTTTTAATTTTCTTAGGTATTCATCAGCCTCCTTTTTTGCAGCCCGTTCGACCACAGTTAAAGGGGTCGATTCCGCCTTAATATCTAACATATCAATGAGGGCTGTTAATTTATCTTTCAGTTTCCTATATTCACCGCTTTGGTTTTTCTCCCAACCACGCAAAAATTGTCTCAAATGCCTTATTTTATTTTGCCACTTCTCAACCGGGTTTTTGCCAGAATTAACCGACATCCATTCTTTACGCACTAACTCATAAAAACCTTATTGACGTATCCAAGAGAGTTCAAACGAGCAGTGACTCTTGTTTCCGACATGTGCCTGAACCCTAGAATCCAAAAGCAGTGCTGTGTGATCTGACCCCGTACGAGTCAAAGCAAGCACCAAAACAAGAGGATATTTATGCTCCCATTCAATGTTATTAAGAAAACGATCTAGTTTTTCATATGTTGGATTATCACCCCAACTGGCCCAGGTAAATTGTCTTCCAGATAAAGTAATTTCTTTCAAATCTAAACTCTCAATGATGGCATTAAAAATGAACGGCCATCTCGTATTAAAGTTATCATTACTTTTTTCTTCCTGACGCCGAAAAATGTTGAAATCCCCCCTATTAAGATCAGCAGTGTTTCGTTATCACAAATACGGACTAACTCTGCAAGGAAATCAGGTTTCTTTGAGTCTTGTGTAGCCCCGTAGACTATGACAAATGCCCATACAAAATCATCCGCTTTAGTCTTAACATGGAACTTGAGACAGAAATCTCTAGAGACAACGGTTTGTGCTGAAAGAGTATTGTTATTGAAACCAACTAGCATCCCACCAGAACGACCATGTGGGGGTAGACAAAACCACGTAAAGTATCTACCCCCAGCAAGAAAATCCAAAAAATGTGTAGTGACAGAAGATCTACCCGTTTCGATTAACGCAATAAAATCGAGATTATGATCTTTAATAAATTCATGAACCACTAAATGTTTCGCATGATCACCAAAACCATTGCTATTCCAAATTAGACATCTCATCTCACTTCTTAAATTGTTTTATTCTAGAACTTCTCCTAGGTTTAGATAGATTGCCCATACTCTTTTTGCGGTTACGTTTAACCGTCTTAGAGAGCGTTAGATAATCCGTTTGATCATCCTCATGCTCAACATCATCATCTCGAAGATCCTCCCTAAGATTGGATGCTTTCGTAAGAGCCAGAGTGGGAATCCAAAAGATCATCGTCTAACTTGTCATTCAAATTGTTCTTTAGAAAAATAATTGATCTAACCCTTTCCCGTTCTAGCATACCGGAGATAAAAGAATTAATCTGTTCCTTATTCTTCCCTAACGACACCCCTAGCTTATCGGCTCGCGCTTTAATTTCAGAATTAGAGAATGATAGTAATGAAAGATCAACGGAAACAATATTACCTTTAGGAAACGCCGAATCCTTGCACTGCGCAAGGGCCATAGCTCACAGCTCCTGAGGAAGATCTGCATCCGGCTTTGCCCGCAAGCGTGCACTAGAGCGGATCTCCATATCACTCGCGGAGATACCCCCGTACGCCATCATCGCAGCCAATGATGGTCGCGATGGTGTAGCCAACACCGCTGCCAACCCCAACCCGCTTGGTTGAGGTGAGCAGTGCTCGGCCACCATAGATGCAGCCCCTGTCGAGGCAGTCACCGTCGAAGCAGCCCCCGGCACCCCCCCCCCGACCCGCCAGGTCGAGTGTAGGGAACCACCGGTGAGGCAGTCATCGTCGAAGCAGCCACCGGTACCCCCCCACCTAACCCGCCTGGTTGAATGGAGAGGGTAATTAATGGGCATGCTTGATTTCTTAGAACATCTCTTTGGAAGTTAAAATTTTCTTTGAAAATAAAAGTGCTTATGTGGTTCCTTAATAGAAAGGTCTTGCTCACAAAAGATAATCTTGCCAAAAGGAATAGGAAAGGTGATACTCATTGTTCGTTTTGCGAGATTGAGAAGAGTATTGATCACTTATTTAATCTCTGCAGTTTTGCTAAGCTTGTATGGCGTGTGGTTTTTTGTACTTACGATATCGCTCCACCTTCCAATGTTAATAATATATTTGGGAATTGGTTGAATGGGGTGGATAAGAAGACCAATGATAGAATCCGTATAGGCGTTTGGGCTATGTGTTGATCTATGTGGAATTATAGGAACAACCTTGTTTTTAACGAGAAGGAAATATTTCGTGTCTTACAGGTTATCCATATGATCCAGTCATGTGTTTTACTGTTTTTTCGGACCAACGGGAACTTATGGTGGCTGGATGCGTGCACAAAGCTTCTTTTGGTGACACATGATTGTTTCTCCCGGCATACGTTGCAGCAAATTAATAAACTTTTGTAGATTTTAGTAATCCTTTAAATAAGTAATAAAAAGTTGTGTGCATCGCTCGATGCAGAGGCCGGGATTTTTCCCTATTTAGAGAAAAAGGTGTTGCCGAAACTTACCGTTGGCACCCAGCTGCGTTATTTTGCGTCGGAAATCGGCCTGCCAGCGCGCACGGCTGAAGTAGTAAAAACACCAAGTCTGATTCTCTGAACTCGCACTGGATCGATATATGCGCCATGCATATACAATGACGTGAGCTAGTCCAAAAGGTGAGTATAGTTGGTCGCACGCCAGATACGCGAGTCCTACCTAGCTGCTTATAGTTTCCAGTTTACGTACCTACTCTCGTACTACTTGTTCTAGTGTAGTCCGGTTTACATGCCGACTAGGTTTCTGTTTGAAGTCCGTTTAGGTTAAGGCTGGAGGGGGTCGTGGCTTCGTGTATATATATCAGATATTGTACCGTGTGAGCTCGATCGGAGCAGTAAAGAAAAACAAAAGGGCACGTCAAGCGCTCTTGGCTGCAACCATGTCATTCGCCGGCGTATCTATCATTGCTAACGGCAAGCTGCTGCAGACGTCGGACTCCGGCACGGCCGGCGGCAGCGGGTATCACCAGCTCGTGGTCGAAGGTTACTCCCATATCAAGCACGAGCTCAACGGCACACCGTTATATTCTCGCCCTTTCGTGCTCGGAGGCTACCGCTGGATTCTCGACATCTACCCGAACGGTCAATGCCCGAAAAGCGCCGGTTTCGTATCCCTTTTTCTCAACCTTGACGAGGAGGTCGCAAAGCCCGTGAGGGTATATTTCGAGTTTAGTTTCGTCGACCAGGTCGAAAGGCAAACGCCGGCACATATTCGTGCAACCGACGCATGCGACTTCTCTACCGACGAATTTTCTTGGGGCCGCGATCGTTTCATGAAACGAGAAGCCCTTGAGCAGTCGGCGCATCTAAAGGACGACTGCTTCACCATCCGGTGCGACGTCATCGTCGCAGACCCCCTTAAGCCCTTCATCGAGGTTCCGTCGTCCAACATGTGTCACCACTTCAAGGAACTCCTTCAAACGGAGGTCGGGACAGACGTGACATTCATGGTTGCCGGCGAGACGTTTGCCGCGCATCGGTGCGTTCTTGCCGCACGTTCTACCGTCTTCATGGCCGAGCTCTTCGGCCCCATGAAGGAGGGAACCACGAGTGATGCCATACAGATACAAGACATGGAACCATCCGTGTTCAAGGCATTGCTTTGTTTCATTTACACCGACTTGTTCCCGGAGATGGAGGTGCCCAGCAGCATGGAGGTCGAAGGAGAAGTGGAAGAAGGCAAAGCTGAAGCTCTGTGGCTGCAACACATGCTTGCTGCGGCAGATAGATATGATCTCCAACGGCTCAAGTCAATGTGTGAAGAGCAGTTGGTTGAACACATTGACTTAAGCTCCGTGGCGACCATTCTCGCTCTAGCTGCGCAACGCCATTGCTTCGGACTGAAAGAGGCCTGCTTGGGGTTCCTCGGTGTCCAGTCTGCTACCTCTTTGAAAGGAGTAATGGAGACGACCGACTGGGAGCGTATGTCTATAAGTTATCCATGTGTCCTGAACCAGCTTATTGCCAGGCTCGCTTCTAAAGTGTAATTCTTTTTTTAATTGTTTCATCTACCATAAGGGGAGTCCGTGCCGATATTGTGCTAGAAGAACGTTAAGTGTGCAGGGGCATGGATGATTCATATTAGGGAAATGCTGACTATCACCCGGGGGATGATCGTCCGGGTCGCTACTGCACGTGGCCCCCTCATCGCTCGCCTTCCACGCGTCTTCCCCCTTTTCTCTTATCTAGTGAACTGGCCACCAGCCCACCACCGCTCGTTCTCGACCCAAAACACCAGAAACACAGAGGAATCGAGCCCAGCCACACGCCGCGTCGGGGTGAAAGGGACGGGAGCTGCTGCGCGGGGAATCGAGGCCGTCGCCGGCGCAGAGGACGCCGTCGAGCGCCGCAGCCAGGGGCCTTCTCGCTGGTGCCTTTCATCGGCGTCCACGAGGAGCTCCGTGAGGACGGGCACGGCGCCGAGCTACGCCCCGCCATGGCGGCCGCGCCAATCATCCGCCAGGACGCCCAATCGGCCACAGCGCTGTCTCCTCGGCCCTCAGCTCCGGCCGGTGAGGCTTCCATCCCTCCGTCGCGGGGGAGGGAGGACGCGGGGCGATTAGCGGAGCTCGAGGAGGCGATGGAGCTCGAGGTGCTCCCGCAGGCCGCTGGAGGTGCTCCCGTGGCCTGGCCAAGATGCTCGCGCAGACGCCGGAGATGCCCCCGCGGGCCGTTAGAGGTGCTCCCGCGGGCCGCGGGAGTTGCTCCCGTGGCCTGGCCGAGGTGCTCCCGTAGGCGGCCGGGGATGCTCACATAGGCGGCTTGAGTTGCTCCCGCAGGCGGCGCCGGAGATGCTCCTGTGGGGCCGCCGCTAGAGATGCTCCCGTGGGCCGCGAGAAGTGCTCCCGCGGGCGGCCGGAGATGCTCACATAGGCGGCTTGAGATGCTCCCGCAGGCGTCGCCGGAGATGCTCCCGCGTGGCCGCCTGAAGTGCTCCCGTAGGCGGCCGGAGATGCTCCCGTAGGCCTCCAGAGATGCTCCCGCGGGAGGACGGAGATGCTCCCGCGGCCGCCAGAAGTCTCCCGTAGGCGGCCGGAGATGCTCCCGTAGGCCGCCAGGGATGCTCCCGCAGGAGGACGAAGATGCTCCCGTGGGACACCGCCGGAGATGCTCCCGCGGCCCGGCCGGGGTTTGCTCCCGCGCGATGGCGGTAGTGCTGCCAGGGAGGATGGTGATGCTCCCATGGACGGTGGTGGTGCTACAACGGGTTTTGGGGGCGGTGTCGGTTGTAGCTCCGGCGATCGGCGGCGGTCCCAGCTCAGGCAACCTACGACGGAGAAACCGAAGGCTTTCAACCTCTGCCATGGAACATGTGGATGCGGGGGGTGGGGGCGGGGAAGGGATGTGCGGCGCGCGGGGTGCTTTTTTTTCTGGTGTAAAAATGTAGACGCACATGACCGGTTGGTCCCTCGTTGACCCATAACGGACACGTGTCGGCTGCTCCATGCGGGGGATCGGGGTTTACTTCAATGTCAGCACCGCCCTTCATATTAATACAAAATCAGGTAGTAAGCGTCAATATGGATGTGCTTTACTTCAATGTCGGATACTAACTTATATATAGCTATTGTCCGTTCTCCTATATTTCTTTATGTCTTCACCATCGCATGAAGAAACTTTATCAAGCATAGAAATAGAATCGGGTTTCATCAAAATACATGTCGATAAAAAAAGTCAAACCTCTGCTCAGCTAGCTTTTTATAACTTGATCCTAATTAGGAATCCTAGCTGGTACGGTTGGATCCTAGTATATGAATTGCCTTAGGATAAACACTGAAATGTTGAAAGTATATGAGTTATGACCTGATGGGACTTCTTCCTCGTGAGGTTATCCGAGTTCCATGACCTCGACATGCTAGGGTGGAAACACAAGTTATGGGAGTAGGAAATATCGATGGACATGTGGCATTCATGTGCTGAAGATGGTGCCTCAAAGTCAGTTGTGGTGATGAAAATCCCGATTGCGACCTTTTTGTTGGACTCATGAACAAGGGAGCATGTGCGATGAAACCTTCTTAAAGAACTTCTTTAAAAGTGGCATATTTTTTTGCTGTTTTGTCACTTGTCGGAGAAACAAGCCGTCCAGTTTTTATTTACGATTTTGTTATTCTATTTTTTCAGCATTGATGATTAGCTTTGATTGGCATTATTGGATATCTTTTTAATATATGGATGTGTATAACAAACCTAGCTAGTTGGAGGAATGCGATGCCTTTGTCTCGGCTCGCCCTTCGTGTTAATATAGGGGTCAAATGACCTGATAGATTACAACTGAATTGTTTAACATAGATGCCTTTGTCTCGGCTCGCCCTTCGTGTTAATATAGCCGGTTTATACTTGCACTGTGTAGTTACAATAGATAAGAACTTAAACCGAATACAAGCCTTATTGCTTAACATCCTCACTCAATCTCAACATCTCCAAGTTGAGATTGTTGTTGAAGGCTTGCATCATGATTTATAAATTGTTTTCCATGCATTATGACTAAGTTATTAACAAATGAAAAGAATTTTCTAGTAATCTTGCTGTCAGTAATTTTGGTGCATCAACTTTTAAAATTTCTGGAATTTTCTATGGCCGTTTCAAGAAAAAGTCAATAAGGCGGGCATGACCGTTCGTAACTAGGGGTTGAGTATTGAGAAACTATTGGTGTATCTTGATACGTCATAAACGTATCCTTCATTTCTCAAGTTCCGTGTTGTTTTGTTATTGTTTGCCACATGTTTGCTATACACTGTATGTAATTTTTTATCGATTTTACGGACTAACCTATTGACAAGATGCCACAGAGCCAGTTACCTATTTTCTGTTGTTTTTAGTTTATAAAAGTTGTTCTAAAAATATTCTCAGAATTGGAAAATTCGAAGCCCGGAAGTCTTAGAATCCCCGAAAGTTCCACGGAGTCCCGAAGAGACCCAGAGGGGGCCCTCAGGGGCCCACACCATAGCAAGGCGCCCCTGTCTTCGCCATGGGGTGGTAAGGGCCCCCCATGCTTCCACTGACTTTGCCCTTTCGCCTATTTATACCTCCCGAGACGTAAACCCTAAATATATTCCAGTTCGTCATGAAAAACACCCGAGGCTGCCGTCATCGTCATCCCGAGATTGGGAGGGTTCTAGAGCACTCCCCAGCATCCTGCCTGGAGGGGAATTCATCACCGGAGGGGTCTACACCACCATTCCCTCCTCCGATGTGATACGTGAGTAGTTCATCTCTGGACTACGGGTCCATAGCAGTAGCTAGATGGTTGTTCTCTCCACTTTATACCTCATGTTTAGATCTTGTGAGCTGGCTAACATGATCAAGATTATCTTTATGTAATGCTACGTTTTGTGTTTGCTGGGATCCGATGAATGTTGAATTCTATGTCTTCTGATGATCAATCTATCATGTTATCTTCGTGCATATGTTATTTATGATCTTGCATGCTCTCCGTTTTTAGTAGATTCTCTGGCCAAGTAGATGCTAGTAACTCCAAGAGGGAGTATTTATGCTCGATAGTGGGTTCATGCCTCTATTGCATCTGTGCTCGAGTAATAGAAACGTGACAGATGGAGGATGTGTTGTTGCCATTAGGTAGAAAACAACAATGCTTTGTCTAAGGAAGATTTTATTGTTTACATTACACACTTTGCTAACAAAATTATCTGTTGCTTGGAACTTAATACCCAACGTTTGTTCGGATGATAGTCAGGGGGTGGATTATTAGTCATAGATGAAGTTGGATGACGGTCTAAGTATTTTGTTGTAATGCCCGCATGAATCACATAGTAATCTTTATGTCTTGCATATGCACAACAGTGCAACCTTCATTTCTGTCAATTGCACAGTTGTAATTTGTTCACCAGACATGTTATTTATCTTTCACGGAGAGACACCACTAGTGAACTGTGGACCCCGGTCCTTTTTCCTCACACTGATAAAACACCTACTGCTTTCATACTGTTACTAATGCTTTCATACTGTTCTCCTACTGTTTTCCACACCATACGGGTAACCTCTTTGTGTTAAGCAAAACGGCGAGATTGACAACCTCACTGCTTCTCGCCCGACGGCACACCATTATATTCTTGCCCTTTCATGCTCGGAGGCTACCGCTGGATTCTCGAGATCTACCCAAACGGTCAATGCCCGAAAAGCGCCGGTTTTGTATCCCTTTTTCTCAGCCTTGACGAGCAGGTCGCAAAGCCCGTGAGGGTGTATCTCGACTTCAGTTTCGTCGACCAGGCCGAGAGGCAAACGCCGACACATATTCGTGCAACCGACGCATGCGATTTCTCTACCAATAACTTCACTTGGGGTCACGATCGTTTCATGAAACGAGAAGCCCTTGAGCAGTCGGCGCATCTAAAGGACGACTGCTTCACCATCCGGTGCGATTTCATCGTCGCAGGCCCACTTGCTCCCTTCATCGAGGTTCCATCGTCCAACATGTGTCAGCACTTCAAGGAACTCCTTCAAACGGAGGTCGGGACAGACGTGACATTCATGGTTGCCGGCGAGACGTTTGACGCACATCGGTGCGTTCTTGCGGCATGTTCTACTGTCTTCATGGCCGAGCTCTTTGGCCCCATGAAGGAGGGAACCACGAATGATGCCATACACATACAGGACATGGAATCATCGGTGTTCAATGCCTTGCTTTCTTTTATTTACACTGACTTGTTCCCGGAGATGGAGGTACCCAGCAGCATGGAGGTTGAAGGAGAAGTTGAAGAAGGCAGAGCTGAAGCTGTGTGGCTGCACTGGTAGAAAAAAGGCCTTCCATACGCCCCCCATCAATCCCCAAATTATGCGCACCGTGACTAAAGGGGTTTTAGTCCCGGTTCGGGAGGCGACCCGCGACTGAAGGTCATGCGCTGCGACTTGGGAAGCGCGTGGAGGGCTTTAATTCCGGTTGGCCTGGCCACCCGCGACTAATGATCCAGTCTGCTGGCCTCCCTGTCTTTAGTCCCGGTTGGCCTGGCCACCCGCGACTAAAGATCCAAACTGCTCGCCTCCCGCGCGGTTTTATTTCGCGAGCGAGAGGCAGAAGGCCATTGCTATAGTGGGCACCCGAGACTCTCTGTTTCGTCTTCCTCTCTTCTCTTCTTTCTCTCTTCTTCCTCCACCAAGCACCAATGGGTTATCCCGTTTGGAACCTTCTCCGTGTGGCCACACCATGCCACAAGAGTCTCGACGTGGCCTACACCAATATGTGCGAGAGGCTCCCCGATGCTCTTAAGAATTTGAGCAATCTCTATGAAGAAGCTGATGAACACCATAAGTTCTTCGGGCTTGATCTAGAGTATACGGCGAATCAATGGGATGTTGCCGTCATCCAGATTGCCTTCAAGGAGATCGTTTTGGTCTTCCAATGGGCAAGGTAACGCACACGTATAATCTCTCTTGTAGGATAGTGTTGCATTTTTGATTTGTTTGTTGCATTGGAAGAATACACATGTTGCAACATATCTAACACATGTTCTATTTTTGTTGTTGCAGTAGTTCAAAGCACTCTCTGGAACTTGTTGATTTTCTTGTCAACAAGGGGTACGACTTCTGTAGCGTTGACATCACTCAAGACCGGCAGAAGTTGATGCGCTTGGGTATTGAGATACCTGAAGATCACTACATTGATCTTCAGGACCTTATCCATTTTGATGAGTTGTACGGGCACAAGACCGGGATGGCTCCGATGGCAACTGCCTTCATCCACGCCGACTACAAAACCATGAAGACTCGTTTCCCCTCGAAGAATCACATGTATTGGGGGAAGAACCCACTGGACCGGATCAATCTCGATTATGAAGCAATAGATGCATACGTTGCCTTCGAGTTGTTCCGCATCTACTCTTCGGAGCTCGAGTAGATGTTGTTTGTGTACCGCGTCTTGCGTTCGATATATGTAATGAATATATTATGTAATGGATATATGTCTTTCTATTAATTTCTATATTATTTCTATATTAATTCCTAGCTATGTTATTTCTATATTATGTCAAACACACATTTCAAAACAAACAAACAAAAACACATCAAGAAAACAAAACATAAAAACTACCGTTTATATATCTGTTCACCAAAAATAAATCTAGAGGTCCAAAAATTAATCTAAGCCAGGAAAACATAGATCTAGTCAATACCAAACTCATCCTGTTGGATTTACTTCAAAATTCATTTTTGAACTCATTCTAAAAACCATAGAAGAGCCTACTGGTCTTTTATTAAAAAGGATGGTATTTTCATTTGGTTGTGGACCTTGATGTGAGCCTAAGTGCTATGAATATTTCTTTTCAATATCTATCCAGAACATTTTAGTTTGTCCATTTTGGTTATGTATTTTAAAAGTTAGGTTCAAATCATTCTCACAGATAGTCATTGCCAAAACAGTTATTGTGTCCAAAATAATAGTCGAAACTTGGATCTGCAAATTTTATATGGTTTAGATTTCATATGGTTTGGTTCATGAATTTTATCAGATTTTATTTTGCATTTAGGAAAGGGGAAAATGAATTAGTTTTATTTTTCTGAATTTCTTGATATATTACTTGTATTTTTAAGATTTTAAAATGAATTAGTATTATTTTTCTTAATATTTTGATATATTATTTGTATTTTTAAGATTTTAAAATGAATTAGTTTTATTTTTCTGAATATTTTGATATATTATTTGTATTTTTAAGATTTTAAAATGAATTAGTTTTATTTTTCTGAATATTTTTTTAGAAATAATACAAATTAAAAAGTTAATGTTTATTTATTTATTCAAAATTATTAATTACATCATTACTTTTGTTTATTAAAAGATTTGTTTGAAATTCAGACAATAAAGAAATGTGGCATCGACCAACATGTTAATAGGATTGATATGATACTAGTATCACATACATGCGTGCGAAACACTTAGATGCGGGACGGGATGGAACTCGGAAGTTAAACGTGCTAGTGCTAGAGTAGTGGGAGGATGGGTGACTGAGCGGGAAGTTTGACCACGAGTAAGAAATTTGACTAGAGATAATTGTAGTTAGACACTAAGCAAATAATAAAAATTCTGGTCTGGAAAAAAAGGGAGTGAAAAATTGGAGTGAAAAAAGGGAGTGAAAAATTGGAGTGAAAAATAATTAGAAAGCCAAATGAATTATAGAAATAACGAAATAGCATATAGTCCCGGTTCGTGTGGCCAACCGGGATTAAAGGTCCTCCGCCCCCGGCGCACGCCACCCGCCCACTTGGACGGGCCTTTAGCCGCGGTTCGTAAGATGGGCGACTAAAGGGGGGGGGGGCCTTTAGTCGCGCCTATTTAGTCCCGGTTGCGCGACCGGGATTAATGGCCTTTGCGAACCGGGACTATAGGCTTATTTTCTACCAGTGCTGCAACACATGCTTGCTGCCGCAGATAGATATGATCTCCAACGGCTCAAGTCAATGTGTGAAGAGCAGTTGGTTGAACACATTCAGTTAAGCTCCGTGGCGACCATTCTCGCTCTAGCTGCACAACGCCATTTCTTCGGACTGAAAGAGGCCTGCTTGGGGTTCCTCGGTGTCCAGTCTGCTACCTCTTTGAAAGGAGTAATGGAGACGACTGGCTGGGAGCGTATGTCTATAAGTTATCCATGTGTCCTGAACCAGCTTATTGCCAAGCTCGCTTCTAAAGTGTAATTCTTTTTTTTAATTGTTTAGCAGTCTACCATAAGAGGAGTCTGTGCCAGTATATTGTGCTAGAAGAACGTTGAGTCTGCAGGCATGGACTATTTATACGAAATCAGGTAGTAAGCGTTGGGAGTCTTAATTGCTAGGGCAAAGGAGGATGGTAGTGTTGGGAGTCTTGTACCTCATTTGGTGGATGGGGGGTCTCAATTCTACAATATGCAGATGATACAATTTTGTTTATGGAACATGATCTTGATAAGGCTGTTAATATGAAATTAATACTTGCATTATTTGAACAATTATCTGGTCTTAAAATCAATTTTCATAAGAGTGAAATTTTTTGTTTTGGTGATGCAGTTCAATCTGTGGATGAGTACCGTCACATTTTTGGATGTGATGTGGGTCAGCTACCCTTTAAGTACTTGGGTATCCCAATTCATTATAGAAAATTATTGAATAAAGAATGGTGTCCAATTGAGGACTGATTTGAAAACAAATTGAGTGCTTGGATAGGAAAACTGCTCTCTTATGGACATAGATTGGTGCTTATTAATTCGGTTCTATCGAGTTTACCTATGTTTTTCTTATCCTTTTTTGAGATACCTATTGGGGTACGGAAAAAATTGGACTTCTTTGGATCGCGTTTTTTCTGGCAGAGTGATCAAAAGAAGAAAAAATATAGATTAACACGGTGGAATATAATATGTCGACCCAAAGATCAGGGGGTTTGGGTATTGAGGTTTTAGAGATTAAGAATAAGTGTCTCTGAAGCAAATGGCTTTACAAACTCCTTACTGAAGAGGGGGTGTGGAGTGAGATACTACATAGTAAATATATTAAAGATTTACCTTTGCAACGGGTGGAAGTGAAACATACTGACTCACCCTTCTGGAAAGGGTTGATGCGAGTCAAATCTGATTTTATTGCACGGGTACAACATACGGTGTGTGATGGTCAGACCATACGTTTCTGGGAAGACATTTGGTTAGGTGATACTACTTTAGCTGCACAGTATCCGACCCTTTATAATGTGGTAAGACATAAAGATGTTTATGCCTCACATGTCTTATGGAATGATCATCCAAATATTGTGTTCAGAAGAGCGCTCACAGGGGATAAATGGGACGCATGGTTGCATTTGGTTGAACACTTAATGAACATATCTAACTCTAGTAGTCCTGATTATTTCAAGTGGAAGCTTACTACGTCTGGAATTTTTACTGTTAAGTCTTATTATGAGGACTTAATGAATGAGGGGACGAAATGTTTACGAAGATACATATGGAAAATAAAAGTACCACTTAAGATAAAAATATTTATGTGGTTCCTTTATCGTAAGGAACTGTTGACAAAAGATAATTTGGCTAAACGGAGTTGGGTGGGCTGCTCAAAATGTGTGTTCTGTGGTAATCATGAAACTATAGAACATTTATTTATCTCTTGTGAATATGCAAAACGTATTTGGCGTTTGATTCATTTCACTTTTAGTATTAAAGCACCGTCATCGATTAACAATCTATTTGGGGATTGGTTAGATGGGGTTGATAGAAAGATGAAATCTAGCATACGTATTGGTATATGTGCTTTTCTTTGGGAAATTTGGAATTGCAGAAACGATGTTATTTTTAACAGGATGGAAGCTGGGTATTTTTTGCAGGTTATACACAGAGCCACCAACTGGATTCACCAATGGTCGCTCCTCTCCCCGGAAGAGCAGCGTGGAAGCTTGTATACAGGATGTGCACGATTAATGGCGGTCGTGCGGGCTATCTTCAGCCAGGGTGGGTGGCAGCACACTAGGAGGTTACAATATGTGTAGTCTCCGTTTGTTTAGATGGCTAATCTTTGTAGCCACTCTAGAGTTCAGCTGAGATGTAATACTTTTGTTTAAATACTTGATACTGGATGCTTTCTTAATAAATAAGCCGTGTGCATCCACTGGATGCAGAGGCTGGGTTTTTCCGTTTAAAAAAAAAGGTAGTAAGCGTTAACATTGATGTGCTTTCCTTCAATGTCGGATACTACCTTATATGTAGCTAATTGTCAGTTCTCGTATATTTCTTTATGTCTTCACCATCGCATGAAGAAACTTTATCAAGCATAGAAATAAAATCGGGTTTCATCAAAATACATGTCGATAAAAAAAATCTAATTTCTGCTCAGCTAGCTTTTTATAACTTGATCCTAATTAGGAATCCTAGCTGGTACGGTTTTATCCTAGTATATGAATTGCCTTAGGATAAACACTGAAATGTTGAAAGTATATGAGTTATGACTTGATGGGACTTCTTCCTCGTGAGGTTATCCGAGTTCCATGACCTCGACATGCTAGGGTGGAAACACAAGTTCTGGAAGTAGGAAATATCGATGGACATGTGGCATTCATGTGCTGAAGATGGTGCCTCAAAGTCAGTTGTGGTGATGAAAATCCCGATTGCGACCTTTTGTTGGACTCATCAACAAGGGAGCACATGCGATGAAACCTTCTTAAAGAACTTCTTTAAAGTGGCATACTTTTTTGTTGTTTTGTCACTTGTCGGAGAAACAAGCCGTCCAGTTTTTATTTACGTTTTTGTTATTCGATTTTTCAGCATTAATGATTAGCTTTGATTGGCATTATTGGATATATTTTTAATATATGGATGTGTATAACAATCCTAGCTAGTTGGAGGAATGTGATGCCTTTGTCTCGGCTCGCCCTTCGTGTTAATATAGGGGTCAAATGACCCGATAGATTACAACTGAATTGTTTACAAACTTGCGGGTTAAGAAACTATCTACAATCGGTTTATACTTGCACCGTGTAGTTACAATATATAAGAACTTAAACCGAATACAAGCCTTATTGCTTAACATCCTCCCTCCATCTCAACATCTCCAAGTTGAAATTGTTGTTGAAGGCTTGCATCATGATTTATAAATTGTTTTCCATGCATCATGACTAAGTTATTAACACATGAAAACAACTTTTCTAGTAATCTTGTTGTTAGTAATTTGGTGCATCAGCCTTTAAAATTTCTGTAATTTTCTATGGCCGTTTCAAGAAAAAGTCAACAAGGCGGGCATGACCGTTCGTAATTAGGGGTTGAATATTGCGAAACTATTGGTGTATCTTGATACGTCATAAACGTATTCTTAATTTCTCATGTTTCATGTTGTTTTCTTATTGTTTCCCACATGTTTGCTATACACTTTATGTAATTTTTATCATTTTTACGGGCTAACATATTGACAAGATGCCAGAGAGCCAGTTCCATGTTTTATGCTATTTTTAATTTCATAAAAGTTGTTCTAAAAATATTCTCGGAATTGGAAAATTCAAAGCCCGGAAGTCTTAGAATTCCCGAACGTTCCACAGAGTCCCGAAGAGACCCGGAGGGGGACTTCAGGGGCCCAAACCATAGGGCGGCGCCCCCTGTCCGCGCCATGGGGTGGTGTGGCGCTCCCAGGCCTCCACTGACTTTGCCCTTCCGCCTATTTATACCTCCCGAGACGTAAACCCTAAATATATTCCAGTTCGTCATGAAAAACACCCGAGGCCGCCGTCATCGTCATCCCGACATCGGGAAGGTTCTAGAGCTCTCCCCAGCACCATGCGTGGAGGGGAATTCATCACCGGAGGGGTCTACACCACCATGCTCTCCTCCGAAGTGATACATGAGTAGTTCATCCCTGCACTACGGGTCCATGGCAGTAGCTAGATGGTTGTTCTCTCCACTTTATACCTCATGTTTAGATCTTGTGAGCTGCCTAACATGATCAAGATCATCTTTATGTAATTCTACATGTTGTGTTTGCTGGGATCCGATGAATGTTTAATGCTATGTCTTCTGATGATCAATCTATCATGTTATCTTCCTGCATATTTTATTTATGATCTTGCATGCTCTCCGTTATTAGTAGATGCTCTGGCCAAGTAGATGTCAGTAACTCCAAGAGGGAGTATTTATGCTCGATAGTGGGTTCATACCTCCTTTGCATCTGTGCTCGAGTGACAGAAACGTGACGGATGGAGGATGTGTTGTTGACATTAGGTAGAAAACAACAATTCTTTGTCTAAAGATCATTTTATTGTTTACATTACACACTTTGCTTACTGCAATTATATGTTGCTCGTAACTTAATACCCAACGTTTGTTCGGATGATAGTCAGAGGGTGGATTATTAGTCATAGATGAAGTTGGATGACGGCCTATGTATTTTGTTGTAATGCCCGCATGAATCACATAGTAATCTTTATGTCTTGCATATGCACAACAGTGCAACCTTCATTTTTGTCAATTGCCCAGCTGTAATTTGTTCACCACACATGTTATTTATCTTTCACGGAGAGACACCACTAGTGAACTGTGGACCCCGGTCCTCTTTCCTCACACTGATAAAACAACTACTGCTTTCATAATGTTACTAATGCTTTCATACTGTTCTCCTACTGTTTTCCACATCATTTATTTAACCTCTTTGTGTTCAGCAAAACCGGCGAGATTGACAACCTCACTACTCCGTTGCGGCAAAGTGGTTTGATTGTGTTGTGTAGGTTCCATGTTGCTTATGAACCGGTAGTGCGCCCTGCCATCACAGCTGCTTCAATCTTCTGAAGTTACTCCTTCCTCCTACTGGTCGATTCAACCTTATGGTTGATTTCTGTGAAACTAGACCTTATAGGCAAGGTGGGTTCTCGGATGAACAACAAAATCATTATAAGGAACACCGCTTGTCACAAAAAGGGATACACTTGTGGGAGCAAATTAATAAATTGCATGACTATGCTAGAAACTTGTGCTCTACTTATAATGTTACTTATTGGTTTGATAAGTCTCGTTGTTGTAGGAGGTATAAACACCTCCCTTTTCAATGTGAGTATAATGATAATTTTACCATATCTTTCTTATGTTAAGGGAAATTACGAATTTTGTGATGTGGAACATTGAGAAATTTATTGCTTGGAAGGGTGCATTCGAAATTGCCTATTTGCTTAAAAGTATTGATGATGCACCTTATAAATACGAGATTTACGCTATAATTGAGTATTGCTTTGATAATTACAAGGATTTTAATTACTACATAATGGAATATCTTAATAAATGCTCTCAACCTAAGGAAGAGACTAATGCCTTGCAGGAGCCTATGGAAGAGGAAATTGTTGAATCTGGAAGCTCATTGGATGAATAAGAGGAGGAGAATGATGATCAAGAGGAGGAAAATGAAGCTACACATGTCTACCTCCAAATGAGAGTAACTCTTTAACTAATAATTGTGATGATCCTATTGATTCTTTTAAAATATCCCTTTTTGATGAAATTGATACTTGCTAGACTTGTGACCTTGATACTAGTATGAATGAAACTTCTGAGAATGATATTGCTACTATTATTTACGATAATCCATGCTACTTTGATAAATCCTATGAGAATCCTCTATTTATTCCAACTATTGATATACATAATAATGAGAAAGTTTGTTTAGAAAATTCATATGATAATGCTCTTGATGATGGTCCTATGTTACTTGATGTTATATCATAATGCTACTGAAAATAGGATTGCTATAATGTGTCCTTTACCTTTTATGAGTGATCAATCATCTTGTTTTGTTATTGCTAAAAGTGGGAAAAAAATAGGAGCTGATTTTTAATTTTGATCCCACTATTTTTGAGCTTCATATGAATTATGTGCTTTTAGACCATGATAAACATGGTTATGTGATAATTATGTTGTTGAGTTCATTCATGATGCTACTAGAAATTATTATGAGAGAGGAAAATATGGTTGTAGGAATTTTCATGTTACTAAAACACCGCTCTTTTTTATGAAAGTTTTGAAATTGCTCTTGTTTTACCTTCCCCTGATTTCCAGTTGGAGCTTGTTTAATTTATTTATTTACAAGATTCCTATGCATAGGAAGTGAGTTCGACTTAAATTTGTTTTATACTTGCTTATTGATGCTCTATTTTTCTTAATTCATATTTCTTATGTGAGGATCTTACTCACTTGAAAACACTTGAATCCACTTTTCCGGGCCTAGCTAAAAGGCGTTAATGAAAAACACTTCTTGGGAGATAACCCATGGTTTTATTTTTGCTTTATTTTTCTTGTATACTTCTATAGAAACTCCTTTGTATCTTTAATTTCATGTTTTATTAGTGCCAAGTACGGTTTCTGACGAGAGTTGGAGTTGGTTTTCGAATTGCTGCGCAGGAAACAGTTTTCTTCTGCCCACCGTAAAATATTGTATAATTCACAGAAACATCAAAATGACCTAAAATTTCTTGTGCTTATTCGTCGGATAATTTTGCAACTTTTTCGTTCTTTAAGATATTTATGTGGTTAATTAATAGACGAGTTATTCTTACTAAGGATAATCTTATTAAAAGGAATTGGCATGGTTGCAAAAAGTGTGCTTTCTGCGATCATGATGAAACCATTGAACATTTGTTTATCAATTGTCCCTTTGAGCTTGGGCCATATGTTTGGGGATTGGCTTCATGGAACTAACAAACATGATAAACATCGTATTAGAATTGGTGTGTATGCCTTTATATGGACGATTTGGAATTGTGGCAATGATGCGATTTTTAACAGGACCAAAAATATTCATTTCTTGCAAGTGGTTCACAAGGCTATTTATTGGATTACTTCGTGGTCTCTCCTCCTGCTGCACGACCAGCGCCATTTTATGGAGGCTGGATGCAACCTATTATTGGCTATAGTTCGGGCCATCCAGTTCTCCACCGGGTAGCAACATGATAGTAGAATCTGTGCTTCTTAGTGGAAGATTGTCCTAAGCGTTGCGTTGTTTCCTTTTTCTTGTAGTTTTGGTGGAGTGAGCTTGTAATACTTATACTTTGATTACCCTATTGCTTTAATAAAAAGCCGTCTGCATCAATCCGATGCAGAGGCTGGGGCAACCTACTCCCTTTTCTATAAAAAAAAATCCATTCCGGATGGCAGTGAGAACAAAACAAAAAATTCACAAAGGGCAACGAAGGACACCGCGAAGAAAACATGGCAACCTGCCTTGGACTATATGGTTTCCTATATATATATACTTCCTCTGATACAAAATGTAAGTTGTTGATGCATGTTGGCTAGCGCTGAAGAAGCTGAGTTGGCTGAAGACATTCATTACTTGGTGGCGCACCCTCAGCTCCCTGGCATCCTTGAGTCTGATTGTGCAAGACTGATCACAGTATTGAGGGATCCGAATGGAGATCGCACCAGCCATTAGGGCATGTACGCAGAGGGGGAGGCACTAATGTATATGTTGCCGGAAATGAAGCTGAAGAATGTGGCTCGTGTGAGTAATATGGTGGCGCATGATCTAGCTCAATTAGGCGATCTAGCTCAATTAGGCAAGAGTGAGTGTGTTGTTTTGCATGGAGCATCTCCTTCCTGCATGTTGGACTCTCTAATGTGTGATTGTAAACCCGTTATTGCCCAGTCAATAAAGCTCATCCATTTAAAAAAATAAATTGTAAGCTGTTCAAGATGTGACATGCCATCTACTCGCTCTCCCAAAATATAAGTCTGTTTTATATATGACATGGTCGTCAATATGATATTTTGACCATTTAATTTTTTCAAACATGTCAGCTCGCATAAAAATGTTAGTTATACACTAGAAAAATATTCGATTGTACTACATATGTCTCTAATTCTAAAATATTTTGGTAGGCTAAAATTTCAGCGATGACCAAGCATATCACTACATGTGTAGTGCGCAAGTCGTTGACATAATACTCACAGAAGGACTTATCTGTGAATATTACATCCCTCAGAGTGGTACCACAGAAACATAGTAGGTCCAAGCAAAACTATAGGATACAAACATTGAGAGTCACTTTGATGACTCAAAGAAGACCTCATGCAAATGAAAACATCAGAAGACATACTATTTGTAACACTATCATCACATAACTTTCTAATGACTAGTGATGATAGGTTTAGTAGGTGTGAAAACATTAGGAATTATTAGTAAGGAAAATAACGTGCTGGTAGTTATTTATAGTTATAATAGAACATGATAGAATTTCATTATATTTTAGAAACAAGTTCATAAGTTAAACAAAAAAATTTATGGTTTACATATTTGAATTGTAAATGCTTTTCTCTTTAATTTGGTATAACATTTGAAGCTTTTTGAAAATATTTGAATAATTTATTAATTTATTAATTTTAAATGAATTAAATAACTAGGCAAAATATTGCACACATGACAACCTGTTCAAATGACTTTTCAAATATCATAGATGAGTTTCATTTTTCATTTGAGGAATTTGGTGTATAAATTGTATTTTTCTGAATTTTTCAATTACTTATTATTTTCTCAATTTTAAATGAATTATTTTAAAATAAAAAAGTTTAAATTTGAACTTCATTAAATATTTTTGAAAAGTTCATAAATAGATAGGTTTTATTTTTCTGAACACATATACTCCCTCCGTTTTTATATACAAGGCCACAAACTCACGTTACAAATACCAAGGTAAGCAAGCTAAAGTAATTAATGCATGGCAAAGCTAACTTATTTAGTCTCGTTTACCGGGTGAATAAATGAGTGACAGTTAAAAAAAACTTCTTTCGTAAAATTTGTCCATGCTTCCAAGATGCATGTTTGTGTGCAATATGGGCTCATTATAACAAACTATGCCATGTTTTTGTGAACACTTTTCAACAGAACCGTCGTATTCGAGGTTTACTATTTTTGGTGGATACTAGTACATAAGTAATGACACCAGGCGAAGGTCTCGCGTTATTTAGGGTTTTTTTTTAAATTTCAGGAATTTTCGCAGTCCGTTTTAGGAGAAAGTCAAGATGGAGGGCATGACCGTTCGTAGCTAGGGGTTTTATATTTAGCAAATAATTATGGATCTCTATTGAAATAGGTAGTTGAGTACCTAAAAATGATTTTTTCCAAAAATAATGAGCAAATTACGAGGCACATGTAGTTCAAATTTGTCCCGTTTCCAACTGAATAGGTAGAAACTTTGATTTTCAAAAGAGCCGGATGGAAATCATTTCTTAGAAAACAAATTGTTTATTTGGTTATATCACATGTCCTAGCATGTTAAAAAATTAAGCCCCCAAGTTTTGCAACATGTTTG
This sequence comes from Alopecurus myosuroides, assembly GCA_028641055.1. Lineage (NCBI taxonomy): Eukaryota > Viridiplantae > Streptophyta > Magnoliopsida > Poales > Poaceae > Alopecurus > Alopecurus myosuroides. Next base: position 45,461,473 of record CM054057.1, on the reverse strand, counting down.
TGGTAGGTCCTTAAAAAAAACCATTTCTGATACTCTGAAAATGGAAAATGGTTTTTTTATTCAGTTAAAAAAAAAACTTCCTTCGTAAACATTGTTCATGCTTCCAAGAGGCATGTTAATGTTCAATATGGGCTCATTATAACAAACTATCACTAGTAGGAAAAAGTTTACCAGTGACGAACAAAATAGTGCTACCGCTGGCGAACAGCTGTTCGCCAGCAGTAACCCGCCAGTGGTAAGAGGTTACCGCTGGCAAACAAGTCATGTTCACCAGCACTATCTAGTTACCGCTGGCAAACACCAGTCTTGTTCGCCAGCGGTATGTTTGAAATTTTGAAATTTTAAAAATAAAAAATTTCACAATTTTTTTTTCAATTTTGAATGTCCACTTCCCGCTCGGTCATCCATCCTCCCACCCAAGCACGCTTAACTTCTTAGTTCCATCCAACTACTCTACCTGGGAACAACTCATTCTCTATTAATCCAAATATGACATCCTTATTATCTTTTCTAAATTTTTTTTAATTTTTTTGAATTTTGAATTTATTTAATTAAATTGATTATGTAGGAAAATTTAGTCCGTCTCAAATAACTTTATTTCCTTTTAGAATTTGTCGATTCTTAAAAAACCTCAAGGGCCGAAGGCTAGAGAGGTTGGATTGGAAATTTGCTCACGATTCGTTTTATATATTAAACGCGTTTTTTCGACGTCGTATGCAGAAGTTATGGCCGTTTTACGATTTATTTTTCAATTTTGCATAAAAGGTCAAATGGAGTATTTCAAATTTTCTATATCAACTAGAAAGTGCACCCTACCCACATATTAAAGGATTTTATTTTTTGAACATTTTATCATTTTCGTTTCAGCTTTAGAAAATTCAGAAAGGCGGTCCGGGGGGGGGGGGGTGGAGGAAATTTTTTGAAATCTTACTACTGGCGAACCAAAATAGTGGTTGGCCAGCGGTATAGTTAGCGTTGGCGAACCAGCATATTGCCTAGCGGTAACCATACTGCTGGCGAATCACCTCCCTGTTCGCCAGCGCTAAGTCACGTAGCGCTGGCGAACAAGCACCCCTCTTCGCCAGCGGTAAGTATGGCTGCCCGCACCCTCATGCCCAACGTTAGCGCTGGCGAACAAAGTGGCATGTTCGCCAGCGGTAACATGGGTAGCGCTGGCGAACAAGGTTTCCTGTTGGTCAGCGGTAATAGCGTTGGCGAACGTGTATCTCTGTTCGCCAGCGGTAAAGTGGTGGCTATAGCTAATTTCCTACTAGTGTATGCCATGTATTTGGCCATAACACCCGTCATTTCAACCAAAACCCTAGAATGTTAGGAGGAGATAGATCTTTTTTGTGAACACTTTTTCAACATAACTATTGTATTCCAAGTTTACTATTTTGGGTGGATACTAGTACATATGTAATGACACGAGGCGAAGGCCTCGCGTTATTTAGGTTTTTTTTTGAATTTTCTGGAATTTTCTTAGCCTGTTTTAGGTGAAAGTCAAGACGGAGCACATGACCGTTCGTAGCTAGGGGTTATATATTCAGCAACTAATTGTGGATCTCTTTTTAAATAGGTAGTTGAGTACCTAAAAATGATTTTTTTTTCCAAAAATCATGAGATAATTAGGCACCTCTAGTTCACATTTGTCCCGTTTCCAACTAAATTGGCAGAAACTTGTGATTTTCAAAAGAGCTGGATGAAAATCTTTTCTTAGAAAACAGATTGTTTATTTGGTTATATCACATGTCCTAGCATGTTAAAAAAATTAAGCCCCCAAGTTTTGCAACATGTTTGTGGTAGGTCCTTCACAAAAAAACCCATTTATGACACTTTCCGAAAATAGAAAATGGTTTTTTATCCAGTTAAAATGAACTTACTTCGTAAACATTGTCCGTGCTTCCAAGATGCATGTTTGTGTGCAATATGGGATCTTTATAACAAACTATGCCATGTATTGGCCATAACACCAATCAGGAAAAATCACATGGATCGTTTGTTCAATCTCCGGCATAAAAGGTTACATACAACTTCTTTTTTGTGAACACTTTTTCAACAGAACCGTCGTATTTCAAGTTTATTATTAAACATGACCAAGAACATCATCCCTATCTAGTCTTCTGAGTTTTTATATTGTGTTTCCCTTTCTTCTTATTGCGATGGATCACATCCTACGTCTACATGGAACACATCGGGTATTCATGCATGAGAAGCAAAAAAAAAAACACACACACACATACTATGGTCTCATGGTTACCTGCTCGCGGCCGGCCGAAACCCGAATCAACCACGATGACTGCGTGATTGAATCGACAAGGACTACAGACTGAGATCATTCGCCGCTGGCGCCGCCTGCCACCATCGCAGCATCCTCGCCTCGCCTCTTCCTCGTCCAAGACCCAAGTCGCCAAGTCCCACGCGCAACCCGCACGCGGACTGTGGCGAGGGCCTTGGATTTATAGGGAGGGGCTTACTTGGAGGCAACCAAATTCGGTTTTTGAATTTCCGGAGGGAAGAGAGCTAGCTAGCTACAGGCGGGAGAGATGGATTATTCTGGTTCTCGTTTGCCAGCGTTGTCATCGTCCGCAGATGTTGTCGCTTCTTCAGAGATGGACGGCTGATATAGCATGAAGCCGCGGATAGATGACGTGGTACCGTAATTAATTTGCCTCGAATAAAGGCATGTCTCGCCATAAATCGCACGGTTGCCCGCCGGAATCGTAGCACATAATTCCTGGCCATAAATGCATGCAGCCATTTCTTTCTCTTTTACGCGCGCCCGTGCAAGCATTTCTTCCAAGGAAAATTAATCCAACCTAACTTTCCAATGGTTGTAAAGTATATTTCTCGGTTTATAACACAAGTCACGGATCTCGGCCCTCAGGGGATCTACGCAACTTTTCTAATCTTCACCTCGCCTTTTAGTTCACTTTAGCATGACGCTGTAGCGCTACCTAGATTGATTTTCCTAGTACTCCATCCGCCTCATATTAAGTGTCACAAGTTTGGATAAAATAGATGTATCTAGATTAAAATATGACTAGATACATCCATTTTACACTACACAATTATGACACTTAATATGAGATTGTGGGAGTAGATTTTTTCTTTAAGAAATAAAACTATTACTAGTTAAGCCTGCTAACCATCATTTGATTTGATTTTTTTGTTTGAACGAACATTTGATTTGGTTTAGGGCCCGACCTCAGAACATGGAAAGCAATTCGCTCGGGTGTCCAAGATGCTCGCATCAATTCTGGCTACTTTGTTGCAAGGATCTAGCTGCAAATCGACTTTAGCTAGATCAACTAGTACTACAACGTACGTAGCTACCTCTCAGTAATAATTCTAGCAGATTCTTGTACTCTACTAACTATTTTGACATGACTGTTGGAATTTTGTATGAGCTATGTATATGGGCTCACATGTCTAGCCCACTAAGCCCACTAAAATCCTGAAATTGTCATGGCCCATTCATGAATAATAAGTGGAGGGAGTGGGACTAAAGTTTAGTACCATATTGCTAGTTTGGAGAGAGTGGAAGCACCTTATAAGGTGAGCCATTCTAGCTCATGTATGAGTAGGCAAGGCAAGAGGAGAGGTGTGCCACACGCGCGCTCCTCCTCCTCCGCCGCCCGCCTCGCCACGCCTCGCCTCGTCACGACACGTCACGACGCGGGTTGCGGGAATGAGCCGAGCCGAGAGCGTTTAAATCCTAGCCGCCACTTCGTCATACCGTTCCAAAACACTGCGCCGCCAATTCAAGTCTTCTCCATCCCTCCTTCCGGCGTGCACCGCGAGAAGGGACAGCAGGCCTCCGGAACCCCGCCTCTTGTGATCCTGTACGGGAGAGGGGCGATCAGGTTTTTGGGGAGCGCATGAGCGCGACTGCTGACGGCGACTACTTCCCCAACAACGATTTCTTCCCCGACCTCGGCAACCTCTTCATCGACGACATGGCCGACGTGGACAACAACAACGGCGGTGCCGCTACCGCTCCATCGTACGTAACTCTATTCCATCTGTATGAGATATTCCTGAAATTCTTATGTCTAGTTCTAGTTATAGATTGGATCAGTCTGTCTACTGTACTAGATCTAGATATTTGCATGATTACTGTATTTGCTACTGTCGCAATTCATCTGCTGCTATTTCGAATTAAATAATGTGCTAAATTGCTAATATATTCAACAATCCAAAAACCTGATTATAGGCAATTTGTTGCACCTGCGCCGTCTGTCATTGCGGCGACAAGGCCAAACCCTTTCAAGGGTGTGGACTATAAGAGGTGGCGCACGAGAGTAGTGCTATGGTTTCAAACCTTGCGCTGCTATGCGGCCACCAAGGGCAAAGCCTGAGGGCGATCTCAATCCAGCACAGCTGGAGGCCTTTGAGAATATGGACACTATGTTTAAAAGTGCCCTCCTCGGTATAATTGATGATTCTATTGTGGATCCATACATGTCGTTTGATAACGGCAAGGATATGTGGGCTGCACTCGAGGCCAAATTTGGGGCCTCGGATGCTGGCAGCGAGCTGTATGTCATGGAGCAATTCTATGACTACAGGATGACTGATGAGCGCTCTGTTGTTCAACAGGCTCATGAGATACAGTCACTCGCTAAAGAACTTGAGCACTTTAAGTGTATGTTACCGGACAAGTTTGTGGCCGGAGGCATTATTGCCAAGCTTCCATCTTCATGGAGCACCTTTGCTACTTCTCTAAAACACAAGAGACAGGAGTTTTCCGTTATGGACCTCATCGGATCTCTTGATGTGGAAGAGAAGGCGAGAGCAAAGGATACACGTGCTCGGGTTGCTGAGGTAGGTTCTTCTGCTCATGTGGTACAGAAGAAACATTACCCGCCCAACAAGCCTAAATATAACAAGAAGAAATCCGAGGGTAAAGGCAAGCCCGATGGAAAGTTTAAGCCGTCGCACTCTACCAACTTCAATAAGAGAAAGGGGTCATGTCACGTTTGCGGTGATCCGACCCATTGGGCTCCAAAGTGCCCTAAGCGTTATGAGCTGCAGCAGCAGGAGAACAGCGGCAAGACCGCTAATGTTGTCATGGCTGACATTGAGATGAAGGACTCTGGGTACGGTATAGTTCCCACTATTCTTTCAGTTTGTCATTCACCTGAATGGTTAATTGACATAGGTGCCAATGTACATGTTTGTGCTGATGCTTCTATGTTCTCTTCTTATCAGGTCACAGGGACTTCCCCCGTGCTGATGGGGAACGGGTCACATGCTACTGTTCGTGGTGTTGGTACGGTCGATCTGAAGTTTACTTCGGGGAAGATCGTGCGACTGAAGAACGTTCATCATGTGCCCTCCATCAATAAAAATCTCGTCAGCGGCTCACGTTTATGTCGAGATGGTTTTAAGTTGGTTTTCGAGTCTAATAAAGTTGTAATTTCCAAGTATGGACAATTTATTGGTAAAGGCTATGAGTGCGGAGGCTTGTTCCGCTTATCCTTGTCAGATATTTGCACCAAAGTTATTACTCCCTCCGTCCTGGTGTATAGGGCACATATAGCAAATCTCTAGGCCCTAGGTATTCATTCATTGGGGTTTAAAGATTGCATGCATTGGTGGAGATGGATGGAGAGAGGCAACCACCCACTAATTAGAAGAGAATTAATGCAAAACGTGCCTAATAGATGGGACCGCATGTATTTGATATTATGCCCTATACACCAGGACGGAGGGAGTAATAATGTTTGCCACAATAATGATTGTGACGTTTGGCATTCACGACTTTGTCACATTAATTTTGGTTGCATGACGCGGTTAGCAAATATGAGTTTAATTCCGAAATTCAGTACTATTAAAGGTTCCAAATGTCAAGTGTGTGTTCAAGCTAAGCAACCTCGCAAATCTCATAAGACTGCGGAGGCGAGAGACTTGGCACCACTAGAACTTATACATTCTGATCTTTGTGAGATGAATGGCGTATTGACAAAAGGTGAAAAGAAATATTTTATGACACTTATTGATGACTCCACTAGATATTGTTATGTGTATCTTCTGAAATCTAAAGATGAAGCTTTAACTTATTTCAAGAACTATAAGGCCGAAGCAGAGAACCAACTTGATCGTAAAATTAAACGGCTTAGGTCTGATCGTGGTGGAGAGTATTTTTCCAACGAGTTTAATTCTTTTTGTGCTGAACACGGTATTATTCATGAGAGGACACCTCCCTACTCACCTCAGTCAAATGGGGTGGCTGAAAGAAAGAACCGAACGCTGTCTGATTTGGTTAACGCCATGTTAGACACTTCGGGTCTCTCCAAGGCATGGTGGGGGGAGGCGCTAATGACTGCATGTCATGTCCTAAACCGAGTTCCCACAAAGAATAAAACCATTACTCCATTTGAGGAATGGGAAAGGAAAAGGTTGAAACTCTCCTACCTACGTACTTGGGGTTGTTTGGCGAAAGTCAATATACCAATTCCCAAAAAGCGCAAGCTTGGACCTAAAACCGTAGATTGTGTTCTTCTGGGCTATGCTTTTAATAGCATTGGTTATAGATTCTTGATAGTAAAATCTGAGGTATCCGACATGCATGTTGGTACGATTATGGAGTCGAATGATGCGACTTTCTTTGAGAACATATTTCCTATGAAGGATATGTCTAGCTCATCAAATCAGGAGGAACCTGTTTCATCTAGTCAGGAATTAGCTGAGATTCCTGAATCCACCATTCCGATAGAACACGTTGAGAATCCCGAGGAGGATGACAATGAAGTTCCTGTAAGGAGCAAGAGACAGAGGACTGCAAAGTCCTTTGGTAATGATTTCATTGTGTACCTCGTGGATGACACAACCAAGACTATTTCAGAAGCCTATGCGTCTCTTGATGCTGAGTACTGGAAGGAGGCTGTTCGTTGCGAGATGGATTCCATCTTGGCTAACGGAACCTGGGAAATCACTGATCGTCCTTATGGGTGTAAACCTGTAGGATGTAAGTGGGTGTTCAAGAAAAAGCTTAGGCCTGATGGTACAATTGAAAAGTACAAGGCAAGGCTTGTGGCCAAGGGTTATACCCAGAAAGAAGGTGAAGACTTCTTTGATACTTACTCACCTGTGGCTAGACTGACCACCATTCGTGTGCTACTCTCACTGGCTGCCTCGCACGGTCTTCTCGTTCATCAAATGGACGTTAAGACGGCTTTCCTTAATGGAGAGTTGGACGAGGAAATTTACATGGAGCAGCCAGATGGTTTCGTAGTACCCGGTCAGGAAGGCAAAGTGTGTAAGTTATTGAAGTCATTATACGGCCTCAAGCAAGCACCTAAGCAATGGCACGAGAAGTTTGAAAGGACTTTGACTGCTGAAGGCTTTGTTGTAAATGAAGCTGATAAATGTGTGTACTATCGCCATGGTGGAGGCGAGGGAGTTATTCTATGTCTATACGTTGATGACATATTGATCTTTGGGACCAATCTTGATTTAATCAAGGAAGTTAAGGATTTCTTATCTCGCTGTTTTGAGATGAAGGATCTAGGAGTAGCTGATGTTATCTTGAACATCAAGCTGTTGAGAGATGATAATGGTGGGATCACACTGCTTCAATCTCACTATGTGGAAAAGGTCTTGAGTCGCTTCGGGTATAGTGACAGCAAGCCTTCTTCAACTCCATATGATGCTAGTTTGTTGCTTCGAAAGAATCAACGGATTACTAGGGATCAACTGAGATATTCTCATATTATAGGCTCGCTTATGTATTTGGCGAGTGCCACGAGGCCTGACATCTCTTTTGCTGTGAGCAAATTGAGCCGGTTTGTTTCCAATCCGGGAGATGATCATTGGCGTGCGCTTGAGAGCGTTATGCGCTATTTAAAAGGCACTGCGAGCTATGGAATTCACTATACCGGAAACCCGAGGGTTCTGGAAGGATATAGTGATTCTAATTGGATATCTGATGCTGATGAGCTTAAGGCCACTAGTGGTTATGTTTTTACACTTGGTGGTGGCGCTGTTTCCTGGAAGTCTTGCAAGCAGACCATTTTAACGAGGTCAACTATGGAAGCAGAACTCGCAGCACTAGACACAGCCACTGTTGAGGCAGAGTGGCTTTGTGAGCTCTTGATGGACTTGCCTATGGTTGAAAAGCCAATACCCGCAATCCTAATGAACTGTGATAATCAAACTGTGATCGTCAAAGTGAACAGTTCTAAGGATAATGCAAAGTCATCAAGACATGTGAAGAGGAGATTAAAATCTGTCAGGAAATTGAAGAACTCCGGAGTTATTGCGTTGGATTATATCCAAACGTCTATGAACTTGGCAGATCCCTTCACAAAGGGTTTATCACGGAATGTGATAGATAATGCATCGAGGGAGATGGGTTTGAGGCCCACGTTATGAGTTGACCACAGTGGTAACCCACTCTATGTGATCGGAGATCCCGTGAATTAGAAGTGGGAGACAAGCTGTTTGTCAGCTGAGAGGAGAGTATCCTTATATTTTATTCCACTCCATAAAAGATGCAATACTCTCCTGATCTGTATGGTAGGTTGACATTTGTCTTAATGTGTTCCAAGTGGCTTATATATATAAGCAGAGATGTGTCCTACAGAACATCTCCTGAGGAACTCACCTATATGAGTCTGACTGTTAAACGTCGCAGTCTATGAGAATCGGGTGCTCTCTAATAAACTCATGAAAGGCCTTCGGAGTATGACGCATACGCTCCAAACCGCGGGGAAGCCTTGCGGCAGCCTAGTATCGGTTCAGACGTTATGTGAAACTAGTATCACAGCAAACTTGTAGTTCAAGGCGTAGTCCACTATTCAAGTCGTGAACTAGTGTAGCATGATGTTCTAAGTGGAAGTTCAACTTAACAGTCTCCACTAACGCCGGTATATAAACAATGTTTTGGAACAGAGTTTATGAAATGTGCTAATGACACTTTGTGGGGGATTGTTGGAATTTTGTATGGGCTATGTATATGGGCTCACATGTCTAGCCCACTAAGCCCACTAAAATCCTGAAATTGTCATGGCCCATTCATGAATAATAAGTGGAGGGAGTGGGACTAAAGTTTAGTCCCACATTGCTAGTTTGGAGAGAGTGGAAGCACCTTATAAGGTGAGCCATTCTAGCTCATGTATGAGTAGGCAAGGCAAGAGGAGAGGTGTGCCACACGCGCGCTCCTCCTCCTCCGTCGCCCGCCTCGCCACGCCTCGCCTCGCCACTTCGTCATACCGTTCCAAAACACTGCGCCGCCAATTCAAATCTTCTCCATCCCTCCTTCCGGCGTGCACCGCGAGAAGGGACAGCAGGCCTCCGGAACCCCGCCTCTTGTGATCCTGTACGGGAGAGGGGCGATCAGGTTTTTGGGGAGCGCATGAGCGCGACTGCTGACGGCGACTACTTCCCCAACGACGATTTCTTCCCCGACCTCGGCAACCTCTTCATCGACGACATGGCCGACGTGGACAACAACAACGGCAGTGCCGCTACCGCCCCATCGTACGTAACTCTATTCCATCTGTATGAGATATTCCTGGAATTCTTATGTCTAGTTCTAGTTATAGATTGGATCAGTCTGTCTACTGTACTAGATCTAGATATTTGCATGATTACTGTATTTGCTACTGTCGCAATTCATCTGCTGCTATTTCGAATTAAATCATGTGCTAAATTGCTAATATATTCAACAATGACTTCCTCTATTTTTGGGTTATTTCAATCACACAGCACATTAACAATGGATGATCGACAAACCAATTCCCTAACTGGCGCAATTCAGCTTCATCAAATGTATAATCAAAGATAAACTCCAGAAAAAACTCGATGGACAACATGAACAATCAATACTGGAGTAGCTATTACACATGATCCAAGCATTACTAAATTCTTCCGAATCTAGAATCTTGAAAGACTATATCACATTGATACATATATACATGACGGCTCCTTGTCACCGCGTCTTCCAGCTTCCAAGAGATATATTGCAACATGCAGCTACAGGTTCCAGCCAGCCACCATGTCCTTGAACAAGAACATTATGGTCAGATACATCAACAATAAACATGGAGGAGGGATTCTTGACAACAAAACAACGACAATTTCAACTAGATTGAGCATGCAACAGATTGTTTACATCGCAATATCAAGCATATGACATAGGGGCTTTACAGGAAACAAAAAGCGACTGTTTCATGCATGAATCTCTCTACTCCAAAATATGTACAAATGATGGGATCTCATATGGAACCCGAATCAACCACGATGACTGCGTGATTGAATCGACAAGGACTACGGACTGAGATCATTCGCCGCTGGCGCCGCCTGCCACCATCGCAGCATCCTCGCCTCGCCTCTTCCTCGTCCAAGACCCAAGTCACCAAGTCACACGCGCAACCCGCACGCGGACTGTGGCGAGGACTTTGGATTTATAGGGAGGGACTTCCTTGGAGGTAACCGAAAATACTATTTGAATTTCTGGAGGGAGCTAGCTACAGGCGTGCGGGGAGATGGATTATTCTTTGATTACACTTTTTATTTTCCTCAAAATCAGAAAGATGTACTCTCTCCATCTCAAATTAATTGTCTCAAAGTTGGACAAAAGTAGATGAATCTAGACATATTTTAGTGTTAGATGCATCTATGTTTGTCCAATTTTGAGACAATTAATATGAGACAGAGGGAGTATATATATTACAGGAAACAAAAGGCTACTTTTATTTAACATATCCTTGTCATCATCAAAAATTGAGAAAAAGTTTTTCTTTTACAGGGAAATGAATATAAGTTGTACATTTACAGTGTGATGTAATTACTAAAATCCATCCAATGAGGTATTTAAAGTATTTTCCTTCACCAACTAAAATTACTGAAGAAATAAACAAGAAAAAAAAATTGCATTAGGGACAACCAAACAGCAAGTAGGTTGAATAGAAAGATATGTCAGAGAGGTCCACTCAAGCCAACATATCAAAGAGGTCCACGGCATTTTTTAAGCTACATGAACAATAAAATCAAACATTTCCTAACCACAAACATCGCAAAAAGAATGTAGCTGCTAACTAGCAGCAATAACTAGTGCTCAGATTCATGGAATAGAACACGTAAGACTCCCGAAACTAAATAATGAAGAATTCTAAAGTATGTGGCTTTATCAGATCTGAATAAACACCACATGGACACATACACACACTACTACAGCCAAACACATCTACTAACATCAATATCATGAACAACATCAGCGTCCTAAATAAGGAAATCATCTAGAGCATGGAAAAAACATGGATCAATGGCAATGATATATAGCATTGGACGCATAGGAGAAAATGAAAGAAACAAAATCTAACCTAATAAATGGAGACGTAGAAGAGACCACCGCTGCCACTGGTGAAGATAGCTCGACCAAGGCTTATATATGATGGCGGCATCTCCTTGTCCTCCCTAGGGTGGGCACCAAATGGAATTCAGTCAGTACACAAGCACCAACTTGATACAAGCAACACCAAGTTGTGTGCAATCAATAGCACCATAAGTCCTGTGGCATAGAAATGTATACAAAAAACAGAAACCGAGTGGATGCAATCATCACCATGTATAGGTTATGGAAGTCGTTCACAGCCGGGAAGCAAAAGGACATCGGTATGGTTGTAGGGCATGGATCCGTAGTCGACACAACAGAAAGGCGTGCGCTCTAGCACAATCTTCATTGTCGATGTAGAGGTGCAACATCCTGCCTTCCTGTGGATTTTATAGCAGACCTTGCTGTGTCAGGAATACGTCGTGTTACCACTCTCGTAGGGTAATGAAGTGCCGAGGATAAGGTCTGTAGGGTATTTCACAAAGAGCGTTAATTATGAGGGTTGTGCATGGGTTCTCCCTCCGGCTATTTAGCAATCTTGGACTATATGGTTTCCTATAAATATATATATACTTCCTCCGATCCAAAATGTAAGTTGTTCATGCTTGTTGGCTAGCGCTGAAGAAGCTGAGTTGGCTGAAGACATTCATTACATGGTGAAGCACTAATGTATATGTTGCCGGAAGTGAAGCTGAACAATGTGGCTCGTGTGAGTAATATGGTGGCGCATGATCTAGCTCAATTAGGCGATCTAGCTCAATTAGGCAAGCGTGAGTGTGGTGTTTTGCATGGAGCATCTCCATCCTGCAGGTTGGACTCTCTAATGTGTGATTGTAAACCCGTTATTGCCCAGTCAATAAAGCTCATCCATTTTCAAAAATAAATTGTAAGTTGTTCAAGATGTGACATGCCATCTACTCACTCTCCCAAAATATAAGTCTGTTTTATATATGACATGGTCTTCAATATGATACTTTGACCATTTAATTTTTTCAAACATGTCAGCTCGCATAAAAATATTAGTTATACACTAGAAAAATATTCGATTGTACTACATATGTCTCTAATTCTAAAATATTTTGGTAGGCTAAAATTTCAGCGATGACCCAGCATACCACTACATGTGTAGTGCGCAAGTCGTTGACATAATACTCACAAAAGGACCTATCCGTGAATATTACATCCCTCAGAGTGGTACAACAGAAACATAGTAGGTCCAAGCAAAGCTATAGGATACAAACATTGTTCATTATAAAATCTTGAGAGTCGCTTTGATGAATCAAAGAAGATCTCATGCAAATGAAAACATCAGAAGAAGAAATTCGAAACTCCAAGCTGGAGAAGAACTCAAGCTCATAACCTAATCCACCACGATTGATGTTAGCCCTAATCTTTAGCGTTGTTGATGACGATGCTTCACTTTCTAAGTAAGAGATAACTCCACCTAACTTTATGAGGTAGGATGGCTTCACGATGACGACTTCCATAAGGGCTTCAACTCTAAGCAGTGGGTCAAACGGGAACGAATGAGTAACGAGCGTTATTCAACAAGTTCATGATATACAGTGGTTTGTTTGATGCACTAACTACAGCTTTAGACTCGAAGGAGTCATAAGCTAATGCTAGGTTTTGTAAATCTTTCTTCGAGAGGTTCCTTTTAATACTGAAAACTATGCCCGCCAAGACTTCATAGGGCTAGAACTTCATGGAGTTGCCTTTCCTGCGGCGTATGCAGCTCCTTCCCGGAACAGGGGGTAACATGCCACATCCTTTTACACCGTGCAGAGGTGCGTTAATTTACCCATAGGCGATCAAGACCATGTTGCACAACCAGGTCTACATTCTTGTCCACTCCCACTCAGGTGTGGGCCCGGTTGTTGATATAAACCAAACCATGCTTCTCCGCACAAAGCATGCGGGTTGAACCCCTGATTCTACCCCTCACGAAAGAGATCTAGGCGCCCCGGGCAGACACTCATAGACCCCAGAGCCCGTTGGACGTAAGGGCTCCCACCCATGTGCATGTAGTCCCGCAAGACCTACAACGTACGTCTCTAGCAGTGCGTTGACACGCGAACGGGAAAAGATCACAACTGGCTTACTCGCTCCCATACAAGACCCATGGTTAACGAGGTATTTACGGCGCAAGAATCTTGACAGAATTTGTTGTTAATTCCTCGGTAATACTTTCCCATGCAGGTGGAACCTTCCTTTGACCTATTAATCTCACCATGGTTCCATCCGCCCACCAAACAGAACACTACCACTCGGGTAGTCATTCAATTAGTTATATTATTATAAATATAGAATCAAGCATTCTTTTGAGAATATGTGGTAATACGCTAGGGTTTTTTTGCAAATAGTTCTTTACGAAGTACTGCAAAGGATATGAACAAGTTATGAACTTGCCTAAGATATAGATAATAACAATAATCCATGTCTTCGGGGTCTGAGGGTTGCGTAGAGAAATCCCGATATCAGAAAGATAGCAAAGTAGTCCCGGTAAGGACTACTGAAAACACTGGCAAGATGATGCATGCATAGTAATGAGATGCATTGCGAAATACCCTATAAATACCCCAGCTTACAAGTGTGAGATACGATCGATACAATACTAAGGTCACATTTGTTTTTGGTGTCTTAGAGTTGTTTCATAACTTGTGGTGATGATGTTGTTCACTTCTTTTAGAGTTACATTTGTTTCACTTTTATTTAACAAAAATTGTTAACATGTTTAAGTAAATGTGTTTATTACTTGGTTAGGTAATAAGACAATACCACATGGAAAACAACTAATGAAAAGATAACAGACACATTTTATTTTCTGTTAAAAAAGTGTAGAGCTAATGACAAAGAGCTTTATCGAAAATGAGGAACTAATAGAACTAACTCTATCATCACATAACTTTCTAATGACTAGTGATGATAGGTTTAGTAGGTGTAAAAACATTAGGTATTGTTAGAAAGGAAAATAATGTGGTGGTAGTTATTTATGGTTATAATAGAACATGATAGAATTTCAATATAGTTTTAGAAAAAAATTCATAAGTTAAACAATTTTTTTTATGTTTTACATATTTGAATTGGCAATGCTTTTCTATTAAATATGGTATAAGATCTGTAGTTTTTTGAATTTATTTGAATAAGTTATTAATTTCTTAATTTTAAATGAATATAATGACTAGGCAAAATATTGCACACATGAAAAATTGTTCAAATGACTATGAAAATATCACAGATGAGTTGAATTTTTCATTTTGAGCAATTTCGTATATAAATTGTATTTTTCTGAATTCTTGAATTATTTATTAATTTTCTCAATTTTAAATTGATTTTTTTTTTAAATCTGAACTTCATCAAATATTTTTGAAAATTTCATAAATATATAGGTTTTATTTTTGTGAACACATATACTCCCTCCGTTTTTAGATACAAGGCCACAACTCACATTACAAATACCAAGGTAAAACAGTTAAAGTAATTAATGCATGGCAATGCCAACTTATTTAGTAGCGGGTGAAAAAATGAGTGCATGCAACTCCTTTTTCTATATTGTCCACATGTATGCATGCATGTTTTGTGATTGGGTTGGGTAATTAATGTGATAAATTGTATGAGAAAAACATCATTAATTTTGCCTTGGTTATCGTTTGTGGCCTTATAAAGAAACAAAATTGTATATTTGGTACTGGCGTTGTATACAAAGACGGAGGGAGTATATTTTATTTATATTTTTCTTATAAGTAAATTCAAAGATATTGATTTCTTAAATTTAATAGATTTTTTGTTTATTGAAATTGATAGGTGTGATCGTGCGAGTTGGCGAGTCATCAGCATGTCCAACGAGAGCAGCCCGGGAGTGTCCCGATCCCTACATGCATTTTTTAGCAGAAGTTAGCAACTTGTCAGGCACATGAAAGCGGTAACAACTAGTTTTGAAAATAACTTACCGGCGTCCTCGGGTAACCTGCGCAAGTTAAGTCCTCATTCGATGGAAACGGTGGCGGCAGGTCAGGCTTAGGTGGTCGTGCAATTGGTAATGGAACACGCTCTCCAGTGGCATAAAACCTCTCGCCCGCCTACAAGATAATTTGTATGTTAGGCTTTGCAGAAATAAATGTTCAAATTAGGGGGAAATAGGACTTGTCATCATTTGCAGAAAGAAAATGATGAAACTTACAACATCACACAGCTCTTCCCAGAAGTCATAGGCCTTTCTCTTCTACGCCCACTCCTGATACGCAACGGCGTACTCTGCCATAACAGTATCGAAGGCCTCGCCGAAAGAAGACTACAATTTTAAGAAAAATGAATTTCGATTTAAGTTGAATCTCGTCAACTTAGCCACTAAGGAATGTCGAAAATAGGATGACATTGAGAAAAACTTATATCGTCGTGAGCTCGGGAAGTCCGTCGAGGAGGAGGGACAGCGGGGACATCGGTAGTGAGGGTGGCCTTGATACGCATGAGGCTCACACTAGTACAGAAACCTCTATCTGTGGCGCACCAAAATACAATTCTATGTCTCACCCCCAATTATCTTAGGTGCGCCACACAATTTATGCCACGAAAATATAATTCTATGGCGCACCCACCACCATGCGCCACATAATTTTTTTTTAAATATTTCTGCGGCGCACCCACTACCATGCGCCACATAATGTTTTTTTGAATTTAAAAAAAGCGGATCTGGCCGCCGGAATTTCGAAATTTTGCCGGATTATGGCTTGGTCGGTGGTGGGTGGAGGAGGAGGAGGAGGAGGAGGGGGTCACCGGAGGTGGTGGTGGTGGAGGAGGACGAGGAGGAGGTCGCCAGACGTTGTGGAGGAGGAGGCCACCGAAGTTGGTGGAGTGGGAGAAGCTCGCCGGAGGTGGTGTTGGTGGAGGAGGAGAAGCTCGCCGGAGGTGGAGGAGGAGTAGGAGCTCGCCGGAGGTGGTAGAGGAGGAGGATCGGAGGAGGAGGAGAAGAGAAGGGGAGAGGAGAAGTGGAGAAGTGGAGAAAAAGGGAGAGGAGAAGTGGAGGTAGAGGAGAGAAGGGGAGAGGAGAAGGTGGGAAGGGAGAAGAGAAGGGGCAGGATTCAAATTTCGAATCCCGTCCAAAACTTCTATGGCGCACCAATCACCGGTGCGCCACAGAAAGCCAACAACTCTATGGCGCACGCACCACTCGTGCGCCCCAGAAATCCAACATTTCTATGGCGCACCCAGCCCCCGTGCGCCATAGAATTTTCTTTCCAATTTTTATTGATTTTGTAGGAAAAAATCTTCTGCTTGAAATAACTTTTTTTCCTTTTAGAATTTGAAGAATCTAAAAAAACCTCACAGAGGCCGAAAAAAATAGACTCTTGTATTCTGTCTGATCACCTCTTGTATTCTGTGTTGTGTGGCCACACTAGTGGAAACATGGCTATCAGTACCGGTTCCAGAGGGCTTCTAGTACCGGCTGGTCAACCGGTACTAATTAATCGGCACTAATGGTATTCCACCGTTAGTAGCGGTTCCATTACAAACCGGTAATGAAGGTTCCTCCACGTGGCCTAGGGGGGAGCCCGTGGGGCTGGAGACTTGGGAGGGGTTTAGGGTTTAGGAGGGTTTTAGGGTTTAGGAGGGGTTTAAGGTTGAGGAGAGGAGATGTTTAGGGTTTAGGAGGGGCCGTATCGGACCTTTTTTATCTTACGAGGATGCGTCGATGCGCCATGAACGCGTTTGGGTATACATAAAACGTCGTACGAGGATCGCGTCGATGCGCCTGGAATGCAAGTTGATTCTTGTATATCAACTTGGTGCATACATATAACACATGCAATTAATTACATTAGATCGCAAATTAAGTAGTGGGGTACTCTCCGAGGTATACTATATATTACATGTAGCTAGCTCACTATTACATTGAGGCATGCATACACACTATGATGCATGGTGGTACTCTCCGAAAGGAGCTATTAATTCTTGGAGGAAAAATCCCGCCATTTCCTCGCAAATTGCTCGGAAGCGACGCTCGATGGGGAGCTTCTCCCGCTTTATTGCCAACTGTAAAACAATGAGAGAGATACAAATGAATACATACTTAAACTATCAATTATAAAAAAACAACTAGTGAAACTCAGCAGAACTGATGGTAACAATATAAAATTTTAAATATAGTTTACGTACCTCCTTATTTCTATTATTATTTATTCTCTCGGAGACAATCTTGTGAATGTTCTCACAAACATAGTAAGCACATAGATTAGTCCCACTTGGTTATCGCATTTCTGTGCAAGAATATAATTCAATCAAACAATAACCAAGTATTATAACGGTGTGTGTGGACCTAGGTGGTAGTACTTACTTTCCCTTTCCATGCCAGCTTCTCCGGCCATCCACCTTCCGGATCTTTCTTGATGAACGTTTCCCATACGCTGCCCGACAAAACTTTTGAATAAAAGAGCTATTAAGTTGTTGACATCAGGAAAATTAACAAAAAAAAAGATAATAATTAAATAAAATTACCTTTTGAGCATATCAAAACAATGCTTGTAAGTTATAGGCGGTTTGGTCATTGAGTCGTAGACATCAATATGTCCATCGCGCATTTTAATGACGATAAGCATAAACTGGAAGCTGCACACATTTAAATTTGCATTGTCATAGATATAACTACTTAGTTATAAGAAAAAAAAAGAATGTGTTAGAAGACACTAACACTCACTTGTAGTTATAAGTCCAAAGTATTTGTTTTTTGTCACGTTGTTGCTGCAAAAAGCTTACCAAAGTCTCTGGTGTATCCTTGTTAAACATTGGATTCTTTATGGTTTCTTCATGCATTGTATCCGCGTCAATGAACCCAATTTAGTTGATGTCATTCCTTTTGCATTCGAGCATCTTCAATCTGCATAATATAGCGCAAACAAAATAAAATTGAGGATAATTACAGAAAATGAACGAACTCAGCTAAATCCTTCTGAAAATACATAATAAATAAATCACTTACAAACAATAGCAACCGAGCAACGATTTGTCGAGTGCCCGGAGATTGTATAACGCAAAAAGATCCTCAAAGTCAATGCTCACAGCGTAATCTTGGAAGTAGTGCTCCTCCTTAACAGCGACCATCATAGCCGCGCGCCCTTCCTTTGCCCTACCCAAGTACCAGTTTTGCAAATTGCGCATTTTTGTTCGTAGGATGGAGACATTCTCGACCAAAATTTTCCCTTTTTCATATTTGTATGCTACTTCAGCGATGGGGTACTCGATACCTGTTGTGTGATAAGTACTTAGTACGGCCTTCTCGTCAAACACCTTGAGAGGGGAAACCGATTGACCAGCTTGTTCTCCGAGTTGGGGAACTCTTTTCCCCTTGATCGGTTGTTTCTTTTTGGTGCCTGCTGGACCACCAGTTTTATTCCCTTTTCCTTCCTGGAGCATCTCGTCATATTACTTTTCAATATAACGCTATAGTCTGATGGCGGCGATGGTGGAGGGTTATATAGGTTCTCAACGGTACGCACAACTTTCACCGGATCTAGTGTCTCCTCAAAAGGTATCTCTGGCACTTTCTTAGCAAAATGGGCAGCCACCTCGGAACGATTGATGGCCTTGTTTTCCTCGTCAGGTCTTTCCCATGGTAACTTCAGAAGAGGCGACGGTGCTCTGTCTATTCTGGGTATCTTCCTGGGCGGCGAATGGTTCCTCTTAACGGACGCTTCATCACGAGGACGATTTCAAGATGCTCGACTCGTGATGCCCCCCCCCTCGGCTAGGTGTGGCCCTTCCTTCTCATGTGGACTTCCAGCTAGGTGTGGCCCTTCCTTCTCATGTGGACTGTTAGCAGGAGTAGTCGATGGCCCTTGCTACTCATGTGGACTGCGCTGCTAACTGCTATCACGAGGAGCCGGTGCCCGTGGCACGGTGCATGAAAAGACGATGTATTTTTCTGTCCAGAGGGAGAAACCGCGCTTGACATCGCCCAGAGTCTTCTCCTCGTCACCTCCAGGATGATAAAGATCCATTGTTTCATAACCAGGCACAATGTCGTCCACCCCGACAAGTGCACAGTCAGCTGGAATGGGATGATGATGGTGCGTTGCTCCATCTTGTTGTGGGTAAACAAAGCCGACCGCCACCTTAATGGGCTTGTTCCTCATTGGCGCATGTAGCTCACACTCTGTCTTCACCGTGACATAATCCACGGGGTAGCTTGCTCCACATCCTTTAAGATGCGAGGAACCCATGCTGCTTTTCGGCTGAGATGGGGCGGCATCGGCTTGATGATCATCTATAAAAAGCGGCTGATCACGTGCCCTCTGCCGATTCTGCTCCAGCAGCTGCACCTGTTGTTCCAATGTCGATAACCAGTCAGCGCACTTCTTCTTCGTTCTCGAACGGCTTCTATAACTCTCAGCGCACTCCGGCCACACATTCTTCATGGTGAGACCGGGGAGGGTTCGTACTCGTCCAACGTGTTCGGGATTCCCTAGAGCTAGTGTGAACGCGTCATTCTCTCTATCGGGAATGTACACTCCCCTTTTAACCTTGTCTATTGCATCTACAAGATCCTTGGTGATTTTTTGGATTTTCTCCTTCCATTTTCCCTTTGCAACGATCTCCCCTGTCTTTGGGCCTAACCCTGCCCCGTGTGCGAACAACCAGAACTTGGACCGGTCGGGCCAGTCGTATGTCTGTGGAGTGACCCGGGCTGCCAGCAGTTTAGCTTCATATGCTTTCCACATAGGAATGGCAGTATTGCAGCCATCTGACCCCAATCTATGAAAATATTTCTTCTTCTTAGAGTTATCTACATTTGTGGTTGATTGGGACTTATATGCTGACGAGGTCCTATACGCCTTAAATGTGGGCCAGTGGGATTGTAGCTTCTCATATCTGCCACGGAATTCTGGACCTTTAGGTCCAAAGTCTGCCCATAATTTTTTATTCCAGCTCTGGAATTGTACGACCATCTTCTTAAGAGTCCATTCCTTGAGATTCTCCTTCTGGGGTGCCGTGAACCCTATCGGTAGGTTGAAGTGTGTCAGTAGACTCTAAAAAAGTAAGTCTTTCATAGTGTCGCTGACATAACTTGCTTCGTCAACCACCGCCTTCTTCGGTTTATGCCAATCTGCAATGCTGATCGGTACAATGTCCCTAACAATAACTCAGGCTTGATTGACAAATTTCTTGACGTTATCTGCGGGTTCCACCGGTTCGCCAGTACCCTTAAATGTGTTAAGGGCTAATTTAGCCTCGTCCGACAGAGGTTTCGTCGGGTCTCGAGGACCTTGCTTTTTAGCAGATTTGCTCGATGATCCAGAAGGCTAAAAGAAAAAAGATTTGTTAATAAGTGCAACAAAAATAAATCAATGCATCTACTCATATATCATTGCCATAATGTACACCTTGCCGGAATTTGTTAAGGGCATTTCGTCAGCCATTCTCTCTTCAGACTCAATTCCTTCACCGGAGTCGTTCAGAAAATGTGTCATAATGTCGCCATCGTCATCCCATCGTCATCGGCTTCTTCTCGGGCACTGTTACATATCAGTTGTTACCCAAATCTTCTTCCTCCTCATTTCGGAAGAGCAGGGGGCGTCTAGATCCATAGCTCAATGTCACTAGAAAAATCACTAAATTGTAATTCTAATTCTAATCACTAGGTATTGTAAACACTAAGAATAATTCTACTAATTGTAAAAATCACTAAGTATAATTTGCAATTTAATAGCAATCAAATTTCAATAGCAATCAAATTTAAATGTATATCACATCTAAATTTAAATAGCAATCCATATTTGATATTATCAAATAAATTAAAAAACTAAATATTGTAAGTGCTAAAAAAATAACATTTCTAAATACAATAATAATTACTAAGTATAATTCTACTAAGTATTCTATTCACTTAGCAAATTTGTAAGTACTAAAGAAATGCTAAGTACTAAAAAGTCTAAGTAGTAAAAATTCTAAGTACTAAAAATCACTAAGTCTAATTCTAAAAATCACTAAGTATAATTCTAATTCTAAAAATCACTAAGTATAATTCTAATTCTAAGTACTAAAATCAAGAATTCTAATTCTAAAAATCACTAAGTAAAAATTCTAATTCTAAGTACTAAGTACTAAAAATAAATAATTCTAATTCTAAGTACTAAATTTTACAATAGAAGAAACATAAAAAACCAAAATAGATCACTCACAGTGAGTGCTCTGCCTCATGCGTAAGCAGGGGGAGGCACAGGGGGAAGGGCGACGCGGTGGTGGCGCAGGGCAGGGGGAGGCGGTGGTGGAGCGGTCTTGGTGGCGCGGTGGTGGGGCAGCGACAAGGAGACGCTGTGGTGGGGCGGCGACGATGCGGGGCGGCGACTCGGGGCTAGGGCGACAACGGGAACGGGGAGGCGAGACGAAGAGGCAGCGTACGGCGACGAGCACGGAGGCGGCGGTGCACGGTGGCCGGAGGCGATGCAGGGGGCACAGGGGGATGGCCGGTAGCACTTCGTCGTCGGCGGCGATCAGGGAACCCGGAGGTGCGCCGGTCTTCGCTGCGTGAACTTGGGCAAATTTTGGAGAAAAACGCCTAAGTACCCGCCCGTATTCACCCCTTTAGTCCCGGTTTGTTCCACCAACCGGGACCAACACCCCTTTGGTACTGGTTGTTTCCACCAACCGTGACTAAAGGTTTGTATTAGTACCGGTTGTTGTCACAAACTGGTACTAAAGGTTTTCCCTGGGCCCACTCCAACTTCGTGCGAACCAGCGGACATTTAGTACCGGTTGGTGGTACTAACCGGTACTAAAGGAGGATTTCCTATTTATCTTTTCTTCTCTTTTTCTTTTTCTGTTTTATTAAAAAAATATAACTTTTGAAAGAAAAGTCCAAATGATACGAAACTAATTTCTAAAATTTTGTAAAAATTAAAGTCTAGCAACTAAAAATAATTTTGTGATGTTTTGTAACATTTTCAAATTTTTTAATTTAAAAATAGATTTAAATAGGAAGTACAAACTATAATTAAGTCGAAAATTGAAACCCCAGGTTGGAGCGCGTTGGGGAGTTTTCGGGCGCGAGCGCGGTGCGACAGCAAATACAGAAGCTCTATAAAAAGAAATAGGGTGCTACAAATTCTTTCATTAAAAATAGAAAACAGACGGGCTAGCGCGCTGCAGTTCGCTGGAATACAAATTGTTTTATTAGAAACAGAAAAGAGACAAACACTACTCCTCCTCCTCGTCGTCGGGGAACTCGTCAGTGACCTTCTCCGGGTCATCATCGTTGCCGAACTCGTCGGTGATCTCCTCGTCGTCATCGGAGGTGCATCATGGTATGTCCGAGATAGGCCCCTACCTCGGATCGTTGGAGGCGCAGACTTCGCCGGTGTGGTCGGCCCGGTAGAGCTCTTGCAGTGCCTTCGTCCTCGCCTCCCGAGCGGCATCTAATGCGAGGTGGCGTTCGAGGCGGCGCTCCGCCCGCTCAGCCGCGTGGGTCTGCCAGAGCTCCTCGTCGGCGCTCTCCTCCCCCGATTGTTCCGGTAATACTCGCGGACGACACGGTCGTCTCTGGCGTCGACCAGGACATGAAACGCGCGGTGGCGGTGGTGGGGGTGGTCGGTGGCAGTGACGATCTGCTGCGTTGGTGCCCTGGCCTCCGCTTCCCAGAGGGTGTGGCAGTCGTTGAAGTTCATGAGAGACCGCGGGCGGTTGAGGCGCCAGGCCGCCGCCCCTCATGCGCGGGCGGCCTCCGCCGTCGTCGCAAAGGAGCCGAGGGGGATGCGGTCGTCCCCGTAGCGGATATCCGCGGTGAACATTTCGTTCTGCCGTGCTCGGACGCCGCGGAAGCCGGTGGTGCTGTTCCTCCTCGGAGGCATGGTGGCGGCGCGACGGTGCGTGGACATGAGTGGGTGCGTGGAGAGTAGAAGACGCTCGAGGCGCGACAGTTTATACCGCCCGCTCGTGCCCACGCGGCACAACTTTCGCGCCACGCGTCACAACTCCCGCGCCATCACTAGTAGGAAACTGCCTTTCTATGGAATGCTTTCTGTGGCGCACCAGTGTGTGGTGCGCCATCGGAATTTAGTTTTGTGGCGCACGTCAAAATATGCGCCACAGAAATGTTGTATTCTGTGGCGCACGGAGGAAGGGTGCGCCACAGAAATAAGCAATTCTATGGCGCACGGGGATTGGTGCGCCACAGAAATAGGCAATTCTATGGCGCACGGGGATTGGTGCGCCACAGAAATAGGCAATTCTATGGCGCACGGGCATTGGAACGCCTTTTCTAGTTTTTGACGGAAGAGTTGGCGGTCTAAAACGCATCGACAAATAAATCCCTTATAGATGCACTGAGAGTTTAAGGTCTACTTTTTTATCAAATTTTGAAATATGAATTTCGACTTTCCTAGCAAAAGTTCGTTAAAAAGGTAAAATGGGCATAACTTTTGCATACGATGTCGAAAAAAAATGATCAAGATATCAAAAAAAACTAGAGAGAAAAAGTAACCCAACCTCACTAGCGTGAGCTTTTTTTAGAATCGCCAAATTCCAAAAGGAACAAAAGTTATGGCAGTTTTAAGATTTTGACTAGAAAATAATAATAAATAAAATTCTGTGGCGCACCCCTTCATTTGGTGCGCCACAGAATTGTGGAGGCAGGATTTTCGAATCCCTGCCTCCTCCCCTCCTCTTCTTCCTCTTCTACCCTCCTTCCCTCCTCTTCTTCCCTTCTCCCCTCCACTTCTCCTCCACTTCTCATCTTCTACCTCTCCACTTCTCTCCTCTCCTCCACCTACTACTCCACCTCTCCTCTTCCTCCTCCACCACCACCTCTCCTCCTCCTCCTCCTCCACCACCACCACCACCCCTCATCCTCCACCACCACCACCTCCGGCGAGCTCCTCCGGCGAGCTCCTACTCCTCCTTCTCCACCACCACCTCTCCTCCTCCTCCTCCTCCTCCTCCTCCACCACCACCACCCCTCCGGTGAGCTCCTCCTCCTCCTCCTCCACCACCACCTCTCCTCCTCCTCCTTCTCCTCCTCCACCACCACCTCTCCTCCTCCTCCAGCGAGCTTCTCCTTCTCCTTTCCCACCAACTCCGGTGACCCCCATCCTCCACCCACCAACTCCGGCGAGCATCCGACGAGATCCGGCGAAATTTCGAAATTTCGAAAAATTCCCACGGCCAGATCTGGCCGCCTTTTTTTTAAAATTCAAAAAAAAATTCTGTGGCGCACCCCCCTTGGTGCGCTACAGAATTGCAAATTTCTGTGGCGCACGGCTGAGGTGCGCCACAGAATTGACATTTCTGTAGCGCACGGCCACGGTGCGCCACAGAAAAAACAATTATGGCGTGTATTCTGTGGCGCACCCCTCTGGCCCCTAGGTGCGCCATAGAATGCCAAAATGGTGCGCCACAGATAGGCCTTTTTCTACTAGTGCACACTGCACAACTCCCGCGTCACGCGGCAAAACTCCTTTGACTCTTTATGGGCTCATTATAACAAACTATGCCATGTATTTATCCATAACACCCGTCATTTCAACTGAAACCCTAGAATGTTATGAGGAGATAGCTCTTTTTTAAGAACACTTTTTCAACAGAACTGTCGTATTCCAAGTTTACTATTTTTGGTGGATACTAGTACATAAGTAATGACACCAGGTGAAGGTATCGCGTTATTTAGGTTTTTTTTGAATTTTTTGGAATTTTCTCAGCCCGTTTTAGGAGAAAGTCAAGACGAAGGGCATGACCGTTCATAGCTAGGGGTTGTATATTCAGAAAATAATTGTGGATCTCTATTGAAATAGGTAGTTGAGTACCTAAAAAAGATTTTTTCCAAAAATCTTGAGCAAATTACGAGGCACCTATAGTTCAAATTTGTCCCGTTTCCAACTGAATCGGCAGAATCTTGTGATTTTCAAAAGAGCTGGATGGAAATCTTTTCTTAGAAAACAGATTGTTTATTAAGTTACATCACATGTCCTATCATGTTAAAAAAATTAAGCCCCCAAGTTTTGCAACATGTTTGTGGTATGTCCTTCACAAAAAAAAACCATTTCTGACACTCCGAAAATGGAAAATGGTTTTTTTATTCAGTTAAAAAAAACTTCCTTCTTAAACTTTGTCCGTGCTTCCAAGATGCATGTTTGTGTGCAATATTGGCTCATTATAACAAACTATGCCATGTATTTGGCCATAACACCCGTCATTTCAACCGAAATCCTAGAGTGTTTGGAGGAGATAGCTCTTTTTTGTGAATACTTTTTCAATAGAACCGTCGTATTCCAAGTTTACTATTTTTGGTGGATACTAGTACATAAGTAATGACACCAGGCGAAGGTCTCGCGTTATTTAGGGTTTTTTTTGAATTTTCTGGAATTTTCTCATCCCGTTTTAGGAGAAAGTCAAGACGGAGGGCATGACCGTTCGTAGCTAGGGGTTTAATATTCAACAACTAATTATGGATCTCTATTGAAATAGGTAGTTGAGTACCTAAAAATGATTTTTCCAAAAATCATGAGCAAATTACGAGGCACCTGTAGTTCAAATTTGTCACATTTCCAACTGAATAGGCAGAAACTTTGATTTTCAAAAGAACTGGATGGAAATCTTTTCTTAGAAAAAAGATTGTTTATTTGGTTATATCACATGTCCTCGCATGTTAAAAAAATTAAGCCCCCAAGCAACATGTTTGTGGTAGGTCCTTAAAAAAACCATTTCTGACACTCCGAAAATGGAAAATGGTTTTTTTATTCAGTTAAAAAAAACTTCCTTCGTAAAAATTATTCATGCTTCGAAGATGCATGTTAATGTGCAATATGGGCTCATTATAACAAACTATGCCATGTATTTGGCCAAAACACCCATCATTTCAACCGAAACCCTAGAATGTTAGGAGGAGATAGCTCTTTTTTGTGAACACTTTTTCAACAGAACTGTCGTATTCCAAGTTTACTATTTTGGGTGGATACTAGTACATATGTAATGACACCAGGCGAAGGTCTCGCGTTATTTAGGTTTTTTTAATTTTCTGGTATTTTCTTAGCCCGTTTTAGGTGAAAGTCAAGACGGAGGACATGACCATTCGTAGCTAGGGGTTGTATATTAAGCAACTAATTGTGGATCTCTATTTAAATAGGTAGTTGAGTACCTAAAAATGATTTTATCCAAAAAATCATGAGATAATTAGGAGGCACATGTACTTCAAATTTGTCCCGTTTCCAACTGAATTGGCACAAACTTGTGATTTTCAAAAGAGCTGGATGGAAATCTTTTCTTAGAAAACAGATTTTTTATTTGGTTATATCACATGTCCTAGCATGTTAAAAAAATTAAGCCCCCAAGTTTTGCATCATGTTTGTGGTAGGTCCTTCACAAAAAAACCCATTTCTGACACTTTCCGAAAATGGAAAATGGTTTTTTTATTCAGTTAAAAAAAACTTCCTTCGTAAACATTGTCCGTGCTTCGAAGATGCATGTTTGTGTGCAATATGGGCTCATTATAAAAAACTATGCCATGGATTGGCCATTACACCAATCAGGAAAAATCACATGGATCGTTTTGTTCTATCTCCGGCATAAAAGGTTAGATACAACTTATTTTTTGTGAATACTTTTTCAGCAGAACTGTCGTTCCAAGTTTATTATTACACATCACCAAGAACATCATCCCTATCTAGTCTTCTGAGTTTTCATCGTGTGTTTCCCTTTCTTCTGATTGCGGCGCAACCATGGACAGTACTCTTCGTTATTTAACACGATGCTTGGGTCAGTTTTAACCTTGAAGGGTGCAATGTACTCAAACTTTTCATAATCTTCTCACATGTCTATCTTGTCCTCCACTCCCACGATGTTTCTTTTTCCTGAAAGAACTATGTGGCGCTTTCGCTCATCATATGATGTCTCCTCTTGCCTTTTTTTTGGTAGACATGTCCTTCACAGCGAAAACCTGAGCCAATTCACTGGCTAGCACAAATGGTTCGGTCTCGTATACTAGAGTTTTCAAATCCACTGTAGTCATTCCGTTTTGTTGGTCTTCTTGTACCCCGTCTTTCAGGTTTAACCATTTGCACCGGAACAAAGGGATCATGAAAGTAGGTCCATACTCAAGTTCCCATATCTCCTCTATGTACCCATAAATATGTGACCTTCTTCCCATTGTCGTCTACTGCATCAAAGCGGACACCACTGTTTTGGTTGGTGCTCTTTTAATCTTGGGCGATCGTGTAGAATGTATTCCCATTTATCTCTTACCCTTGAAAAGTTGATTACGAAAACATGGTTGCTTGGCCAACAAGTATAGTTGTTCTTCAACAGTGGTGTCATTAATGAGATGTGTTTGCAACGAACCGCCAAAAGTCTTCTGGTGTTCTCCATCAATTAAATCTTCACCTTGCTCTGGGTATTTTAAGCGTAAAATATTCTTGTGTTCCACTATATACAGAGCCACCAAGATGGAATTATGTAGGACTGTGTAGTGTGCTTTAGTGAAAGAATGTCTGTCCATACTTATTTTTGCTCTCTTTCCTAGCGTGTTTTTTCCACGCAGTCTCCCCTCATAGCGAGATTCAGGAAGACCGATCGGCTTAAGGTCAGGAATAAAGTCAACGCAAAACTCAATGACCTCCTCTGTTCCATAGCCCTTGGAGATGCTTCCTTCTAGCCTAGCACGGTTATGAACGTATTTATTCAAGAATCCCATGAATATGTCAAAGGGGAACATGTTGCGTAGAAATACAGGACCAAGAACTTGAATCTCTTCAACTAGGTGAACTATGAGGTGCGTCATAATATTGAAGAAGGATGGTGGAAACACCAACTCGAAGCTGACAAGACATTGCACCACATCCTTGTGTAAATTTGATAGAGTTAGTGGATTGATCACCTTCTGAGAAATTTCATTGAGGAATGCACATAGCTTCACAATGGGTACTCCAACATTTTCTGGCAGAAGCCCTCGCAATGCAACCAGAGGTAATTGTGTCATAATGATGTGGCAGTCATGATACTTTAGGTTTTGAAACTTTTTCTCTGTCATGTTTATTATTCCCTTTATATTCGACGAGAATCTAGACGAGAACTTGATGCTGCTCAGGACTTCAAAAAAATCTCCTTCTCTTCTTTGGTAAGAGCGAAGCTAGCAGGACCTTGATACTTCTCTGGATTCAGGTTGTCTCGTTCGTGCATCCGTTGCTGGTCCTGGCGTGCATCTGGTGTATCTTTTGTCTTCCCATACACGCCCCAGAAGTTTAGTAGGTTCACGCAAAGATTTTTCGTCACCTGCATCACGTCGATTGAAGAGTGAACCTCTAGGATTTTCCAATAGGGTAGCTCCCAAAATATAGACATCTTCTTCCACATGGGTAAGTGTCCGACACTGTCATTCGGAACAGATTGTCCACCAGGACCCTTTCCAAAGATCACTTTTAAATCCTTAACCATATCATATATAACATCCCCAGTAGGGCGGGTAGGTTTTCTCCGGTTATCTGCCTCACCTCTGAAATGCTTGCCTGCTCTCTTTCTTACGGGATGCTGTTGTGAAAGAAATCGATGATGCCCTAGGTACACATTCTTGTTTCCCAAATGAATACTGTCAGTATCACCTAAACAGTGTGTGCATGCATTGTATCCCTTGTTAGATTGTCCTAAAATGTTACTGAGAGAACGACAATCGTTGATGGTTATGAACAACAATCCTCGTAGGTTAAATTCCTTTTGTTCGTTCTCATCCCACACAGGTACACCTTCTTCATGCCACAACTGTAAAAGTTCTTCAACCAATGGCCTCAGGTACACATCAATGTCGTTGACGGGTTGCCTCGGGCCTTGGATGAGCACTGGCATAGTTATGAACTTTTGTTTCATGCACAACCAAGGAGGAAGGTTGTAGATACATAGAGTCACCGGCCAGGTGCTATGACTGGAGCTCTGCTCCCCGATAGGATTAAAGCTATCTGTACTTAGACCAAATCTTAAGTTCCTCGCGTCATCTGCAAATGTCTTGAACTCTCTGTAGATTTTTCTCCACTGCGACCCGTCAGCGGGGTGTCTCAGCATCACGTCTTTCTTACGGTCTTCTTTGTGCCATCGCAACAACTTGGCATGCTCTTTGTTTGAAAACAAACGTTTCAACCGTGGTATTATAGGAGCATACCACATCACCTTGACTGGACCCTTTTCCTGGGTCGCGGCACGCCCTCAACATCACCAGGATTATCTCGCCTGATCTTATACCGCAATGCACCGCATACCGGGCATGCATTCAAATTCTCGTACTTCTCGCCACGGTAGAGGATGCAGTCACTGATGCAAGCATGTATCTTCTGCACCTCTAATCCTAGAGGGTAGACAACCTTCTTTGCTTCGTACGTACTAGAGGGCAATACGTTCTCCCCTGAAAGCATCTTCTTTATTATTTTCAACAAGTTTTCAAAATTCTTGTCAACTAGACCACTCTCTGCGTTCCATTGCAGCAATTCCAGTGTGGTACCCAGCTTTTTCTGGCCATCTTCGCAATTTGGGCACAACAATTTGTTGTGATCCTCTAACATTATCTCCAACTTCAACTTCTCGTTTTCACTTCCGCAGTTAATCTTCGCATCATGAATGGCCCGACCTAAATCTTCATCGCGTTCATAAAAAATGAGGTCTTCTTCATCTTCATCTCCCCCCATTTTCCTATCATCATGTTCATTGTACATAGCATAGTTTTCATTATCCTCTTCTTCTTCGTTGTCTTCCAATATAACCCCTCTTTCTCCGTGCTTTGTCCAACAATTATAGTTGGACATGAAACCGTTCTCAAACAGGTGGAAGTGAATAGTTCTTGAGTTAGAGTAATCCTTCATATTCTTACAGGCACTACATGGACAAAACATGAAACCATTCGACCGCTTGCCCGCCTCAGCCACGTGGAGAAAATTATGCATGCCATTAAGAAACTCGGGAGAACGTCGGTCACTGTACATCCATTGTCGGCTCATCTGCATTATATAAGTACTTCCTCCGTTCCAAAATGTAAGACTTTTTAGCGAGCTAAAACAGTTTGCTAAAAAGGCTTATATTTTGGAACGGAGGGAGTATATTAAGAATCATTCATTACACTACTACATCATAGATGAGTGGCCGAATTATTAATATGCATGTCCATCAGATTAAAGTAAGGTAGAGTACTGACCAAATGTAATACATAGTTCTCATAAAACATACACTCAAACTAACATAAAACTATCTAAAAAAATTAAAACCAACGAAAAATGTGATGAAAATCGCAACTAAGGTAACTACTGAACCTATAACATAATGATAACAAGCCTCTTGATCAATGGCATATTTTCTAATCTTTTTAATCTTCAAGCGCATTGTATCCATTTTGATCTGGTGATCATCGATGACGTCGGCAAGCTTCAAGTCCAATTTCATCTTCTCTTCTAGGCATTGCAGACGAAGATCTTCACTTCTTTCAAATCATTATTTTCTTTCTCAAAAAAAAATTGCATCTCGACCAGAGGGTCAGTTGAAATTTCTGGTTCAACTACCTCCTAGATAAAATATCTATGTCAAGTTGATCGGCATAATGGTCATAAAACGAAATGAAACAAATAGTTATAAAATTATACCGCATTTGAATCATAGACCGGACGAGGGCAGACGGGGACGGATATCAAAACCATGGAACTATACATAAAAAATACAATCATACATGTAATAAAATTATAAAGTAATATATATGCATCTATCACATAAAACTAAGTTTTTGTATAAAATATAAAAATAAAAGTAGGCTCACCGAGGTGATGCCGGCTAGGGACGCGACTCTGGCGATCGATGGCGGTGAGGACGGGGAAGATACTAAAACCAACAAAACATATTTTAATTTAAGCTCAAATTGCATATGAAACGAATGAAATCTCTAACTTAGACATTTCATCAAACATCTTACTAGCACTAAAAAATTGAAACGAGTTAAACTATAGGAAATGAGCTAAATTAGGAATGCCGGAAGAAATGATAATATTGCTAAGCCTTATATAGATGGTTGCTTCCAATCTTAACAAAATGGTGGAGAAAAATGAAGATTTGGTGGTGTGTGAGAGGATATAATTTTTTTGGAAATGTGTTGGAATGAAAAATTGGAGAGCTCCCGGGGGTGCTCTTGTTGAGATATAGACTGAAAACCCTCTAGAACCGATTCCTGATACGAAATGCTACTAAAGGTGAAGCACCGGTCCCATATCCGCGGTTAAATTTGGCGCGGAAATATTTAGTACCGGTTCGTAACACAAACCGGTACTAAACACTCCCAACGAACCGGTGATAAAGCTTTCAGGCGTCCTATGCTTTGGAATCGGTACTAATTCTACCTTTAGTACCGGTTCGTGATTGAACGGGTAGTAAAGGTAAAATCATTTGGCTCTGTTTCTACCAGTGCCAGATCACTCGCATCGTCACCGTTCCGTCTCTGTCTAGCGCGATCTAATCTCTAGCCTTGTGTTTTTTCCCAAACTGAAATCACGTGCTAGCTAGTATACTAGGAGTAGCAGACCATATATATATGGCACCATGCATGTCACGTAGTTGGCTTGCACGCCGTTTAATCTAATCCTAGCTGCTTGCAGTTTTCAGTTTACTACTACTAGAACCGTAGTACGTACTCTAGTCGTAGTACTGTAAAGAACGACCGAATAGAATGGTAGAAAATAGGCCTATAGTCCCGGTTCGTCAGGGCCATTAATCCCGGCCGCGCAACCGGGACTATCTATGCGCGACTAAAGACCCCCCTATAGTGGCGCCACTTATGAACCGGGACTAAAGGCCGTCCACGTGGGCGCCAGGAGTCCGTCGGGGCGGAGAACCTTTAGTCCCGGTTCTTGTGGCTAACCGGGACTGAAAATCTCCTGCGCAGGTTTATAGTTTTAGACCCCCTAAACCTGGTTTCTTTTTAATTTGTTTTGTTTTATTTCTTTTATATTTTATTTTGTGTTTTATTTTAATTTTGATGAAGTTTCAGTACACATATATATATATTTTACGCTACTATATACATGCATATATGAAATTTCAAACAAGAAGAATTCAATAGGAATATATAATATATATTCAATATCGGGTGACCATATACAACTTCGAACAAGTTTCCATATACACAATTAAGATGGATGACCATACACAACTTCGAACAAGTTTCAATCTCGGAGATGCATATAATAGTCATCGTCGGTGGACACATGGTGTTCTTCTTTGGAATCGATGACATGCCTAAGAAAAAATCCTGCTATTTCCTCTTGAATTGGTCGGAAGCGAGCTTCTGGAGTAAGCGCCCTCCGCAAGTTATTGAGACTCTTCCGCGTGCTCTCCGGCTTTTTCTCAGAGGTTTCTTTCCGTATGTTCTCACAAACATAGTATCCACATAGATTGGTCCCCGCTGGCTGCTTATCCACACCACGAACCACATTTTTAAATTCTAGCTGATGTTTGAATCCACCGACAGTTTCTAGTGAGAACCGTCTCCAAACTCTACAGTGCAAATAAAATTAAATGAACAAGGGAGTTATTAGCTACTGCATATTAGGAAATGAACAAAAGAGACCGATCGATATAGAGCGCAAATGATTGAAAATAATTACATTTGCATCATTTTTCTCATGTCGATCCAAAGCTTTGGATCTGAATCCATAGAGTCCATGATAAAAACTGTGGAGCTGTGAAGTTCAATTTTTAGCAGAATCCAATGGAACCTGCGGACACGTTACATGCACAGTCATGCATAACTTATCGATTAGACATACCATGCATGGAGTAAACAAAAGAGAATGGGCACAAGAGAGAAACACTCACCCAAAATGGTAAGGAAATAGAATATGACTTTTGAGTTCATGCTTTCTAAGAAAATTGTACAAGTCTTTCTCCACGTCTTTGGGTGACGTTCTAACATAGTTCCATTAATGATTTGTGGGTCAATGAACCCAACATCATGGATGAGTCTTATTTTGCATTACCAAATCTTCAATCTGCATAATAGCGTACGCAACAATATAGTTAGGACAATATATATATATATATAGTGTAGGCAATGAAGAACGAGATGAGGTAGAAATAAATCACTTACAGAACGTAGCAACTCAGGATAGATTTGTCGAGCTCGCGCAGATTGAACAACTGGAACAATTCACTCATCTCAACTGCTACAGAGTACTTTTTGGTGTGATGCTCCTCTGTAACATCCACATACACAAATTCTTTGTCGGACCATGATATGAATTGTTTGTACCAACGTAGCAGACTTTGCATTAGTGGTGGTAGATTCTTTTCCTGCGTAGGCTCGACGAGAGGCCCTTTCTTCACATATTGTAATGCTACCTCACAAATTGGCGCAGCGTCCAGGCCTAACATGGCACGAAGAGACATACCCATCTCGGACGCATTTTTCATGGCAGTAGCTACAGTCAATCCCATTGCTGCCGCACCTGCTCTGACCTCGGGGTCTTGTTCCGGACCGGCTTTCACTATGAGCGGGGGGATCGATTGTTTACTCTGCATCCCGAGCTGGTCAACTTGTTTCCCGCTTTTTTTCATTTTTTCTTTCTCCTCCGCCAATGCTTGTGCTTGCCTACGAAGTTCACTATCATAGTCTTTAGGCAAATTCTTCTCGGCTTGGGACGGTGTCGACAAAAAACCCGTAGCCCACTTGTCTACCTCCGGAGGGTATACTTCCTTGGGCTTAGGCTCCTTTAGCGCCTTCTTGGCCTTCCATTTCTCATAGTCAGCCTTCGCGGCCAATTTGGTTTCAGCATCACTAAGTTCCCAAGGCCTTGGGGGATAGGCTTCAGTGATGGCTCCGGTACCCGTGTGGTTTTAGGTACATAAGGCTGCGGGTTAATAGTCCAAGAGCAGGTTTCCTTGCTGTCCGCCTGCTTCTGTTTCTTCGCCGGAGGAGGAATGGGGAGAGACGGCTGCTTATCCTCCGGAGGAGGAATGGGGGGCGACGACTGCTTATCATCCGGAGGAGGAATGGGGGGCGACGGCTGCTTACCCGCCGGAGGAGGATTGGTGGGCGACGCCTGCTTACCCGCCGGAGATTGTGGATCGGGGGACGGCGTCGAATGGCGTGAAGGAGGCACAGGTGAACCAGCACCAGCACCACCACCCACCACCACCACCTGCACCATCGGAGGGGGGTGGACTTGTTAGCCTTGGCGTCTCGCCTGGAAACAGTATGTACTTCTTTTTCCATAGAATGAACTGGCGCTTGACATCTCCAAGTCTTCTCTCCCCTTCGGGTGTAGCTATGTCAACCTCCAGGTCCTCAAATACTTGGACTATGTCTTCCACCGTGACACGAGCATAGCCATATGGAATGGGGGGCTGTGGTGAAGTGCTCCAGGTGTACAGGGTAAAGCACTGCCGGTAGATACCTTCGTGGAAATGTTCCCCACGGGATAATGCAGATCACATTCTTTCATCTCCTTTACATCATCCACGGGGTAGTGAGGCTCCGGTGCACGACTCTCGATCATCGGTGCATTATCACCTGCAGGCGGGGCCTCCGTGGAAGCCACGCTGCTTCTCCGCTGATGCTGGCTTCCGAGATCCGCTGCATGATCTTCATGCGGCCCTGCAGCCGCCTGTGTTTCTTTCACAAGTATTCCCGCCACGGTCTGCTTCAACTCGCTAACTTCCGATGCAAGCTTCGACAGAAGATCTGCAGCCCGGTCCGTATTTCTCTTACGGCTTCTGTAACAGTACGGGTCATTCTCCTGGGAAAACCCTACTTTCCACGGCAATCTGCCTTTGCCTCGTATATGTCCTCCGTGTTTAGGATTCCCGAGGGCATGGGTCAGTGCGTCTTTCTCTCTGTTGAACGTGATCAAGCCCTGTTGAGCTCTGGTCATTGCATCAACAAGGTCTTTTGTGGGAGCAAACGTTTTCTGCCGATGAACACACGCCCCTGTCTCCGGGTCTAGCGATCCCCCATGTCCGTACCACCACATTTTGGCTCTTTCGTCCCATCCCTCTGTACCTAGACGGATTCCTCGCGCCGTCAGGCCGTCCTCCATCGCCTGCCACTTAGGCGCCGAAACGCGGTATCCTTCTGGCCCCATAATATGATGGTACTGTTTCTTATCCGCATTAGCTTATTTTTTTTCGACATTTCCTTGAAATGCTCCGATTTCATCTGCGTCACAAATTCTGGCCAATCAGCTCTCAGTTTCTCATATTGTCCAGTGAAAATCGGAGTCTTGCCCTTGTTGACATATTCACGGAACAATTTTTTCTTGAAGTTCCGGAATGCTTCGGCCATCTTCTGAAGAGCGAACTCTTTGACTAGCCTCCTCCTCTGACGTCCACCCGGAACGTCGTTACCGAATTCATCTTTTTTGTTGTATTCCGGAGGTAGAATGAAATGTACCATAAGCTTTCTCCACAGATCCCTTTTCGTTCTCTTGTCGACATAACTGAAACCAAGATGTGCTTTCTTTGGCTCCTTCCATTCCTGGACGGTGATCGGGACGTTGTCTCTAACAATGACTCCGCATTGGTTGATAAACTTTGTCGTGTGCTGTAGGGGCTTGCCGGTTTCACCAACTGATTCGATGGTATATGTTTCTCCTTCTTTCATCGCCCTGGATTTGCCACGTTTTGTCGTACTCGATCCGGCCGAGGGCTAAAATAAGAAAAAGAGTCGCGCGCGTTAGTGCATATGTATTCACATTTCAGTAAGTTTGTATCACGAGAGGCTCAATGTATATATATATATATATATATATAGATACCTCGCCGGAGGTGGTTGGTCTTTGCAATTGGAGATCGTCGTTTGTCGACGGTTGACCTCCGTCATCAATGTCCATTCCTTCACCTTCTTGATCATCGACAATGTCCGTTCCTTCACCTTCTTGATTATCAAGGTTCAGATAAGAAGAGACTACATCATCTTGTTCGGCTATCATGCCGTATATAAAACCTTCAGCCTCCTGATCCGTAAGCGGAAAGGCTCTATTGTCTGCCATATGTCACTCCTACAGACATGCATGTAGTAAAAATTAATTAAGTATATAGGAGACTTAGCAAATATTGTCGTAGAAGGAGGGACCCTGTCTAAAAAAAACGCCAGCAGCCCGCGCCCCTTTCTCTCTGCCAGGTCGAACCCACCGGTGACGCCAGCGTGACTTCACCCTTCCTCTGTGGGTGGTCGCCGTCGTCCTCACCGGCGCGCGGTGGTCGCCGTCCTCACCGGAGAGGGTTCGTTTGAGTTCCGTTCGTGGTCCGTTCGCATTCGTTCGTGGTCCCGTTCGAGGACGGCGAGAGGCCCGCGGGGGAACCTACCGGAGACGGCGCCGGCGCGGGGCGGGGGCAGAGCAGGGCGTGGCGCGGTGCATAGAAGGGCGCGGGCGACGGCGACAATGACGACGCGGTCCTCTATCAGAGTGTCTGCGCGGGCGACGGCGACGGCTACGGCGGAATCGGCGACGGCGACGGCGGAATCAGCGCGAGGAAGACGAGCAGTGCGGAGATGCGGTTGGTCCTTAGAAAAATTTCGGGGCAGAGAATATATAGGGACAGCTTTTAGTCCCGGTTGGGGACACCAACCGCGACTAAAGGTCCCCCCGGGTACCCTCCGTGGGCCTTTAGTCCCGGTTGGTGTCCCCAACTGGGACTAAAGGTGTACTTTTTCGCGGCGTTTTCGTTCCCGCGTGGAACGAGCCTTTAGTCCCGGTTCGTGACACGAACCGCGACTAAAGGTGGTTATTCAAATACTTTTCCTTTTTCCAATCTTAAAAATACAAATAATATATCAGAAAATTCAGGAAAAAATAACTAATTCTTTTTCCAATCTTAAAAATACAAATAATATATCAGAAAATTCAGAAAAATAAAACTAATCTTTTTCCAATCTTGGTCCCGTCATGTTTTACCAACCGAGACGAAATGGTTATGGTTTTGTTCCATCCAATCAGAAAGATTCACACACATCTTGAATATATATATAGATAAAAAAGGCAGTACATAATGGCAAGAGTGGATCTGGTATCTGCTAGTCATACTCCTGCCTAGGCCTATAGTACTCCGACTCGTAGTCGTCGTAGTCGCCGCCGTCGTCGTCACTATCGTCTGACGGTGCTCTGCACTCCCTCGGAGGATCACGACCCCAGGACTGGGCTTGAGGGTAGCGCAGGCGAAGGATATCGCCGGCCCTGATGTAGTCCATGACACTCTGTAGAGTCCGGCCGGACCACCATAGCCGACGACCGGCCTCGTGAAAGTTCCCAGGAGGCAGCCCGTCCTCCTCATACCTGGCGAGCGCCCTCTCACGCCGATTGATGAAGAAGGCATCCCAAGTATGCTGGTTATCGGGATGCCAACTGGGATTCCTCTGCTGCTCCGGCGTGAGCTCGTGATAGTAGTGGTTCGTGATGGCCGCCCGACGCGCCACACCTTGAGGAAGAGGAGGGACCGGCACTCCTCCGGCGCTCAGCATCCAACCGACGGGAACGTTGTAGCCGCACGGGCAGGGGTAGTTCGAGGCGGAAAGTGCCTCCGCCTGGAAGAATGTTAGAGTGGGTACGGTAGAAGCCATGAGAGAGTGGTGAGTTTGTATGTGTTTATGCCAATGGTGTGGCAATGCATACATATATATAGCGAGAAGAAAACATCCCTTTAGTCCCGGTTGGGGACACCAACCGGGACTAAATGGGTTAGGGTTTCATTGGGAAACGGATCATCCCTTTAGTCCCGGTTGGGGACACCAACCGCGACTAAATGGGTTAGGGTTTCGTTTGGACCAATCAGATAGAATCACACGGATCGTGTGTTTCTTTAAAGCGCTTGTGAGTCGTTGGATCCGGGGTGTGTTTCTTTCGAGTTGTTGTGAGCCGTTCGATCAGGGCTACGGTGTGTTTCTTTCGGGCTGTTGTGAGCCGTTGGATGAGGTGGTTTCTTAACCGTTGGATCAAAACCCTAGCACAACACTTTGTGAGCCAGAGGACCCTATATATAGCCCACCTTCATACACCAGTCAGTTCATCGAGCAAATACAAAACATCCAGATTCGCCGTCATACATCCTGCCGGGCATTTGGTATGCATATTGCACCCAGTAGCCACGGTGGGGCTGTATGATGGCGATACCGATTGTTTTGTTCTACATCCCCCTTTAAGGTTTGATACATCATATATTCAGTTCATCGAGCAAATACAAAACATCCGGATTCGCCATCATACGTCCTGCCGTGAATTTGGTATGCATATTGCACCCAGTATCCACGGTAGGGCTGTATGATGGTGATACCGATTGTTTTGTTCTACACCCCCCCCCCCCCTTTAACAAAAGAATTTGTATTCCGGCGAGACTGCGGCGCGCTAGCGCGTCTGTTTTCTGTTTTTAATAAAATTTATGAAATTAGATATTCTATCTCACAAGGTTTTGAGACATTTAAGTAACCTTCTGTTTTTCATGTTTTCCACTCGTTTTCTCAAATATTTTGCAAAGGAGTTAGTCTTAAACACATCAGAGATAATATAATTCACATGATCCATTCAACAAAGTTTGGTACAATAAATTATTACACATCAATTCTTCCCTTGTGTCCCCGCTTTCTTACGATTTGGCCGTATCCATGGAGCATCCTCATTATTTAACTTAATGCTTGGGTCAGTGTTCACTTTGAAGGGCGGAATTTCACCAAACATATTATAATTTTCTGACATGTCTGTCTTTTCCTCCACTCCCACGATGTTTCTTTTCCCTGAAAGAACAATGTGGCGCTTTGGATCATCGCATGATGTACTGATCGTTTTCTTATCTTTCCGTTTCCTCGGTTTGCTACTCATGTCCTTCAAATAGAAAACCTGAGCGACATCTTTGGCTAGGACGAATGGTTCATCAAGGTAACCAAGATTGTTTAAATCCACCATTGTCATTCCGTATTGCTCGTCCACCTTTACCCCACCTCCTGTTAGTTTGAACCATTTGCACCGGAACAAAGGGACCTTAAAGGAGGGTCCATAGTCAAGTTCCCATATCTCCTCTATGTAACCATAATATGTGACCTTTTGCCCAATCTCGGTTGCTGCATCAAAGAGGACACCACTGTTTTGGTTGGTGCTCTTTTTATCTTGGGAGATCGTGTAAAATGTATTCTCATTAATCTCGTACCCTTGGAAAGTCGTTATAGTCGAAGATGGTGTCTTGGCCAACATGTACAGCTGATCTCCAACATCATTGTCATTCATTAAATGTTTTCGCAACCAACTGCCGAAAATCTCCATGTGGGATTTTCTAATCCATGATTCAGGCTTCCCCGGGTTGTCCGAGCGTAAAATATTCTTGTGTTGCTCGAAGTACGGAGCCACCAAGCTCGAATTTGGCAGAACTGTGTGGTGTGCTTCAGTCATAGAATGACCTTCCATACATATCGTTGATTGCCTTCCGATCGTGCCTTTTCCACTTAGTCTCCCCTCGTGCCGCGATTGAGGAATACCAATCGGCTTAAGGTCAGGAACATAGTCAATACAGAACTCAATTACCTCCTCATTTCCATAGTCCTTTACGATGCTTCCTTCTGGCCTAGCACGGTTACGAACATATTTCTTTAATACTCCCATAAACCTCTCAAAGGGGAACATATTGTGTAGAAATACAGGACCGAGAATGGAAATCTCTTCGACTAGGTGGACCAGGAGGTGCGTCATAATATTGAAGAAGAATGGTGGAAACACCAACTCGAAACTGACAAGACATTGGACCACATCGTTCTGTAACCGTGGTAGATCTTCTGGACTGATTACCTTCTGAGAGATTGCATTGAGGAATACACATAGCTTCACAATGGCTACTCGAACATTTTCAGGTAGGAGCCCCCTCAAAGCAATCGGAAGCAATTGCGTCATAATCACGTGGCAGTCGTGAGACTTCAGGTTTTGGAACTTTTTGTCTGCCATGTTTATTATTCCCTTTATATTCGACGAGAAGCCAGACGGGACCTTCATACTGCTTAGGCATTCAAAAAAAATGACCTTCTCTTCTTTGGTAAGAGCGTAGCTGGCACGACCTTGAAACCATTCCGGATGCCGGTCATCTGGGTCTTTCAAAAGTTGATGGTCCTGCCGTGCTTCCTTTGTATCATTTGTCTTCCCATACACGCCCAAGAAGCTTAGCAGGTTCACGCAAATATTCTTCGTAACATGAGTCACGTCGATTGCAGAGCGGGCATCTAGGACTTTCCAATACTGTAGCTCCCAAAATATTGATTTCTTTTTCCACATGGGTACGTGCCCGTCAACTCCCAGCGGAACTGATTGTCCGCCAGGACCCTTTCCAAAGATGACTTTCAAATCCTTGACCATATCAAATATCTCAGCTCCAGTACGTTCCGCAGGCTTCGGCCGGTGATCTGCCTTGCCGTTGAAATGCTTGCCTTTCTTTCTTACGTTATGATTTCGGGGAAGAAATCGACGATGACCCAGGTACATGTTCTTCCTACAATTATCCAAAAATACACTTTCAGTCTCATGTAAGCAGTGCGTGCATGCTTTGTATCCCTTATTTGACTGTCCCGAAAGGTTACTGAGAGCAGGCCAATCGTTGATGGTTACAAAAAGCAACGCTCGTAGGTCAAATTCCTATTCTTTGTGCTCATCCCACACAGGTACACCAGGTATGCCCCACAACTGTAAAAGTTCATCAACTAATGGCCTTAGGTACACATCGATGTCGTTGCCGGGTTGCTTCGGACCTTGGATGAGCACTGGCATCATAATGAACTTCCGCTTCATGCACAACCAAGGAGGAAGGTTGTAGATGCATAGAGTCACGGGCCAGGTGCTATGGCTGGATCTCTGCTCGCCAAAAGGATTCATGCCATCAGTACTTAGACCAAATCTTATGTTCCTTGCGTCAGCTGCAAAATCTTTCAACTCTCTGTCGATCTTTCTCCATTGCGTTCCATCAGCGGGGTGTCTCAACTCCCCGTCGGACTTACGGTCCTCTTTGTGCCATCGCAACAACTTGGCATGCTGTTTGTTCCTGAACAGACGTTTCAACCGAGATATTATAGGAGCATACCACATCACCTTGGCGTGAACCCTCTTCCTGGGTTTCTCGCCCTCAATATCGTCACCAGGGTCATCGCCTCTGATCTTATAACGCAATGCAGTGCATACAGGACATTCATTCAAATTCCCGTATGCACCGTGGTAGAGGATGCAGTCGTTAATGCATGCATGTATCTTCAGAACCTCTAAACCTAGAGGGCAGACAACCTTCTTTGCTTCGTACGTACTGGCGGGCAACTCGTTATTCTTCGGAAACATATTCTTCAACATTTTCAGCAAATTTTCAAATGATGAGTCAGCTACACCTTCCCGTGCCTTCCATTTCAGCAAATCCAGTGCGCAGCCTAGCTTTTTCAGACTATTGTCGCATCCTGGGTACAACGACTTCGTGTGATCCTCTAACATGCGATCCAAATTCTCCCTCTCCTTGTCAGTTTCGCAGCGTCTCCGTGCATCAGCAATGGTCCGACCAAGATCATCAGCAGGCTCATCATGTGCCTCTTCTTCACCTTCACCAAACCCTTCCCCACCTTCAGCATCATCCTCCATGAAAGTATCACCGAAAGCCTCATGATAGTTGAAATCGATATCATCCTCTTCTTCATCTTCTTCCATTCTAACCCCTTTTTCTCCATGCTTGGTCCAACAATTATAGCTTGCCATGAAACCGTGCCGAAGCAGGTGCATGTGAACGACTTTTGAGGAGGAGTGACCCTTCTGATTCTTACATTCAGCACATGGACAGATAATAAAACCTCGCTGCTTGTTCGCATTTGCCACTACGAGGAAATCTTTCAAACCCGTAGTGAACTCGCCGGAGAGTCGGTTACCGTACATCCATTGCCGATTCATCTGCATTATTATTATATAAAGTATATAATTAATCATCATGCATTTGTTAAACTAACTAGCTTGAAATAATACAAATCATGAAAGGTTCAAGTTGCTAACCGCGATCGCGGAGGTAAAATAAATGAAAACGCTCAAGTGCGGCTCGGACACTTCATAT
Source organism: Alopecurus myosuroides (assembly GCA_028641055.1). Classification (NCBI taxonomy): domain Eukaryota; kingdom Viridiplantae; phylum Streptophyta; class Magnoliopsida; order Poales; family Poaceae; genus Alopecurus; species Alopecurus myosuroides. The sequence goes on along the minus strand of CM054057.1, from coordinate 45,419,103 downwards.
CATGTGTGTTTCATGCTCTCGGGCATTTCATCGAACACCTTGTGTGCATAGTAGGAACCAAAAGCAAACCTACCACCCCTTGTGAATATTGTGAGTAGAAGTGACACCAAATGTGGCAAAGTGCAGCAAGCTGAGTCCTATATAGGGATGGGCCTTTAGTCCCGGTTCACCTGGACAGCCGCGACTAAAGGACTTCGGGCCAGTTTGAGGACCTATTAGTCCCGGTTGGCCTGGCCAACCGGGACTAAAGCCCCTCCCGTCCGCCAGCTGTGGACCGAGCGCGCTGGGCCCAGACTATTGGTCGCGGGTCGCCTCCCGAACCGCGACTAAAGACCCCTATGGTCACGTGTCGATTATTTTGGGGACTAATGGGGGCGTATGGAAGGCCTATTTTCTACCAGTGATAGGTTTTTGGAGGAGTACTCGATGCCCTCCCAGGGGCTCGGTACAGATGATTATATTGAGAGAATTAGGGTTACATGTGGGCCCGAATAGGGAGTTATCTAAGTACAATTATAAACAGAATACAACTATATATACATATATTCTATCAGCCTCCCTCAATCTCAACTATGGACAACATATTGAGATTGCGCTTGCATTCCTCAAACAAAGAAAGTTGTAGTGGTTTCGTGAAGATGTCAGCTAGCTGATCCTTGGACGGAACAAATCGAACTTGGAACAACTTCTGAGCAACTCTTTCACGGACAAAGTGAAAATCAACCTCAATATGTTTGGTCCTTGCATGAAACACTGGATTCGACGACAGATAGGTAGCACCAATATTATCACACCACAGAACCGGTGGAGAGGCTTGCTGAACACCAAGTTCCTTCAACAAAGCTTCCACCCAAATCAACTCAGCAGTGGCATTTGCAACAACTTTATACTCAGACTCCGTACTAGAATGAGACACGGTAGCTTGCTTACGAGCACTCCAGGCAACAAGATTTTCTCCATAAAAGATAGCATAACCCCCCGTGGATCGCCGATCTTCCACATCACCAGCCCAGTCGGCATCAGAGAAGGCAGACAGGGCAGAGGAGGAGGAGCGGCGAAGACAAAGACCATGCCCAAGAGAATGTCGAACATAACATAGAATACGTTTAACTGCAGCCCAATGATCCACCGTGGGACAATGAAGGAACTGACACACACGGTTGACTGCAAACGACAAATCTGGACGAGTGAGAGTAAGATACTGTAAGCCTCCAACGATACTCCGATAGGTGGTGGCCTCATCATCAGAAAGAGAGGCACTGTCAGCACTGAACAACCGAGTAGTGGAGGACATAGGCGTATGAGCAGGACTGCACTTGAGCATCCCTGCTCTACGAAGTAAATCCAATGCATACTGACGCTGAGTAATAGTAAGAGCCTATGCACTGCGGGATACCTCAAGACCAAGAAAATAGTGGAGAGGACCCAGATTCTTAACTGCAAATTCCCGTCGAAGACCACTGAGAAGACTATCAACGGCAGAGTCCGGAAAGCTGAGAACAACGATATCATCAACATAAACCAGCAAATAAACTGTCAACTCAGGATGCTGAAGAATGAATAAGGATGTATCGGCAGTGGATGCCATAAACCCATGTTGATGAAGCACAGCAGCATGCCAAGCACGAGGAGCCTGTTTAAGGCCGTAGAGAGCCTTGCTAAGATAACACAAGTGAGCAGGACGAGCAGGATTCTCAAAGACAGGAGGTTGACGCAAGAACACCTCTTTCTCCAGAACACCATTCAGAAACGCATTTTGAATATCAAGCTATCGCAGAGACCAACCACGAGTGATAGCCAATGAGAGCAATAGACGAATAGTGGTTGGCTTCACAACAGGACTGAATGTATCCTCGTAATCCAGACCATGACGCTGCTTGAACCCTTTTGCAACTAGACAAGCCTTATAACGCTCAATAGTGCCATTGGCATGGCGCTTGACACGAAAAACCCACTTGCAATCAATGATATTAATGCCAGGACGAGGAGGAACCAGCTGCCAGGTGTTGTTCTTGATTAAGGCATCGAACTCTAGTTCCATAGCAGCACGCCAATGAGGAATTCCCAGAGAAGCACGAAAGTGACGAGGTTCAGCATGAGGGTCAGCAGCAGAATGAGCCATGCAGGCAGTTAACCAGGCGACAATGCCATCCGTGCGGCGTTTGGGCTTATGGATACCACGCAGCGCACGGGTGACTGGCCGCAGAGGATCTGCAGCAGGAGCCGGCGAAGAGGGCTCAGTCGGAGCCGAGCCAGGAGCTGTAGCTGGAGCCGAGTCGGGGCTGGAGGGAGCCGAGCCATGCGCCGACGGAGACCGGGGCTCTGGTCCACCAGCATGGTGGACAGGAGAGTACCGCGCGGGGGGCCGCGAGTCGTCCTCAGGCGGCGGTGCAGGTGCACCAGGCGCACGCCCAGCTGGAGCAGCATCCTGCTGCATGGAGGAGGGCCGATCGACGTGATCGGCCGGACGTGGCGATGATGATGATGAAACTGCATCATGAAGAACCTCAAGGCGCGCACCACGACCTGTACCTGCGCCATGGTTAGGGAGCAAAGAAGGTGCATACGTACAATCATCGAATTGGTCAACACAATTAGGAGTGGAGATGGAGGATGGTGGAGAATCAGAGGATGGAAGATTAGAGAAAGGAAACACATGTTCATCAAAGATGACATCTCTACTAATATAGACCCTGTTAGTCGGAACACGAAGACACTTATAGCCTTTGTGAATAGGACTATATCCTAGAAATACACACTTTTTAGAGCGAAACTGAAGTTTGTGATTATTGTAAGGACGGGGGTTAGGCCAACACGCACACCCAAAGATTTTGAAGAAAGTGTAGTCAGGGGTTTGTTGAAGCAGACGTTCAAGTGGTGTTTGCATGTTTATTACACGAGTGGGCATGCGATTAATGAGGAAACATGCAGTTGTAAAGGCATCACTCCAAAAACGAAACGGAACCGAGGCATAAGCAAGAAGGGCAAGACCTGTCTCAACAATATGACGATGTTTACGCTCAGCACTACCGTTTTGTTGATGGGTGTGGGGACAAGAGACACGATGGGAGACACCTAGTTTCTGAAAGAAAGCATTAAGCTTGATATATTCACCACCCCAGTCAGATTGAACAGTAATGGTCTTATGATTTAGGAGACGCTCAACATGGCCTTGAAATTGAATAAAGACATAAAAAACATCACTCTTGCGCTTAATCAAATAAAGCCATGTGAAGAGACTGTAGGCATCAATAAAACTCACATAGTAATTATGACTACTGACGGAAGTTTAGGCAGGACCCCACACATCAGAATAAATAAGCTCTAAAGGAGTGGTTGTTACATGCTGTGAAAGAGAAAATGGTAACCGGTGACTTTTGCCTTGTTGGCAAGCATCACAGACACTGACACTAGTATTTTTATTGGACTCTGAGGGAAGCTCATGACGATGAAGAATGTGTTGGACAATCTGAGGTGACGGGTGGCCTAGCCGGGCATGCCACTGGGCAGGAGAGGCTTTAAGCACACTGAAGACATGTTTTGCAAGAGAGGCGCCAGCAACATGAAGATCATCCAGTGCATAAAGGCCACCGCGACGCCGACCTCTAAGAAGGATTGCCCCCGTAAGTAGGTCCTTTACAAAAAAAACTGTTAGGATGGAATTCAACCGAGACACAATTATCTTAAGTGAATTTAGGAACAGACAAGATATTTTTGGTGACAGAAGGAACATGAAGAATGTTACGAAGAAAAAGTGGTTTAGATGATGAAGTAGGCAGAATTGCTTGACCAATATGATGTATACGCATACCTTGACCGTTGGCGGCGTGGACTTGCTCCTTCCCAAGATATGCTCCTTGAAGCTCATCTTGTTCGGTTGTCTGGTGAGGTGATCAGTAGCACCGGTGTCGAAGTACCATGACGGGTTAACCGGGAAGGTGGGAGTGTCACCCGCGGGCTCTGGCATGACGTGATGCGCCTGGGCCTTATTCTCCTGTGCCACAGCCAGCTGCTTCTCCAGAAAGTGGCCGTCATTGCCCACGCCGGAACATGGTGTCAAAGCGGCGAAAGCAGCGGGAGGAGACATGTCCAGGGGGGTCGCAGAGCTGGCAGTGGTGACGTGCACACTGGTAGAAAACAGGCCTACAGTCCCGGTTCGCCAGGCCCATTAATCCCGTCCGGGCAACCGGGACTAGCTACGCGCGACTAAAGGCCCCCCCTATAGTCCCATCTCTTACGGACCGGGACTAAAGGCCTGTCCACGTGGGCGGGTGGCGGAGCCTGGGGTCGGAGGACATTTAGTCCCGGTTGGCCACATGTACCGGGACTAGATTTATTTCGTAATTTTTTTAATTCATTTGGTTTCTAATTATTTTTCTCACCTTTTTTCACTCCCTTTTTTTCGCTCCTTTTTTCACTCCCTTTTTTTCGCTCCCTTTTTTTCTCACAATTCGTATTATTTGCTTAGTGTCTAACTAAGATTATCTCTAGTCAAATTAGTTACTCATGGTCAAACTTCCCGCTCGGTCACCCATCCTCCCACTGCTCTAGCACTAGCACGCTTAACTTCCGAGTTCCATCCCGTCCCGAATCCAAGTGTTTCTCACGCATGTATATGATAGTTGTATCATATCAATCTTATTAACATGTTGGCCGAAGCCATATTTCTTTATTGTTTGAATTTCAAATAAATCTTTTAATAAACAAAAGTAAAGATGTAATTAATAATTTTGAATAAATAAATAAACATTAACTTTTAATTTGTATTATTTCTAAAAATACAAATAATATATCCAAAAATTGAGAAAAATAGAACTAATTCATTTTAAAATCTTAAAAATACAAATAATATATCAAAAATGAAGAACAATAATACTAATTCATTTTAAAATCTTAAAATACAAAATATATATCAAAAATTAAGAACAATAATACTAATTCATTTTAAAATCTTAAAAATACAAATAATATATCAAAAAATGAAGAAAAATAATACTAATTCATTTTAAAATCTTAAAATGAAAAAATATATCAAAAATAAAGAACAATAATACAAACAATATTCATTACATGCATAGAGTCGATCACACATAACACAATAGAGTCGATCACACATAACACAAACATAGAGTCGATCACATTTCATAATTAACATATATATATAGAGAGTCGATCACAAAAGATATCCATTACATATATATACTACTAATTAGATACCCATTACATGCACATGCATAGATATCGAACGCATGCATACATCATCTATGGCCCCGCCGAGTAGATGCGGAACAACTCGTACGCGACATATGCATCTACGGCCGCATACTTGAGGTTCGTCATGCGCAATGGGGTCTCCTCCCAATAGTAGTGATTCTGCCGGGGAAATCAGTCTTCATCCTTTCATAGCCCTGGTGGATGAAGGTGCTTGCCATGACAGCCATCCCGGTCTTTGGCCCGGTCAACTGGATAAGAGTCTGAAGATCAACGTAGTGATCTTCAGGTATCATAATACCGATGCGCATCAACTTCACACGGTCTTGCGTGATGTCCACGCTGCAAAAGTCAAACCCCGAGTTGACAAGAAATCAACAAGGTCCGGGCAATGCCTCGAACTACTGTAACAACAAAAATAGGATATGTGTTAGATATGTTGCAACACACGTATTGTTCACATGCAACAAAAAAACTCGAAGATGGAATGCAAGATTGTACACGTGTGCTATATATATATAGCTTCTACCTTGACTATTGGAAGACCAACACCGAATGCTTGAACGATTCTGGATGAGGGCAACATCCTTCTGATTCGCCGTTGTACTCCAGATCGAGACCAAAGAACCGTGTTCTTCGGGAGCTTCAAAATAGAGATCGGCCAAATGACCCAGAGCTTCATGCAGCCTCGCGCAACTGTTGGTGAAGAGCACGTCCAAATCCTTGCCGCATGGTGTCTTCCCATTGTATTGCGTCCATTCAGCCATTTTGCGTGCGTGTGCTTGATCGAAAAGAACAGAGAGCGAGAGAGAGGAAGAACAGAGAGCGAGAGGAAAGAACAGAGAGCGAGCAGTGGAATGGCGCCCTTCTGGCCTCGCTCGCGAAATAAAAACCGCCGGCGGGGGAGGCGAGACGCTTGATGTTTAGTCCCCGGTTGGCCACGCGGCACGGGGAATAAAGGGCCATTGGTCCGGTTGGCCACGGGAACGGGGAATAAAGGACAATAGTCCCGGGGCGGCCATGTCAACCGGAATAATTCCCTCCACGCGTCGCAACGCGCTTCCCAACCCGCGACGTCTGACCTTCTGTCGCGGGTCTCCTCCCTACCCGGGACTAAAGACTCATTGGTCACGGTGCGCAACGCTTGGGGACTGATGCTGGCATACCGAAGGCCTTTTTTCTACCAGTGGCACCTGTACCGGTGCCCCCCGATCCACCAACGACCGAGGAACTGGGAGCGCCCGAGGGCGCCAGGTCGAGGCGCAGGGTAGCCTCCCGGAGGACGGAACAGCGATGAAGGACCCCCGGGCGAACGCTTGCCCGAGAACTTGGCCGCGTTGGCGGCATGAATCTGCCCAGCCTGAGCACGGCGGGCATCAACACGCTGCTCGGTGAACTGGAGCCACGAGAGGAGATCGTGAGGAGAGATCGGAGTCTCCAATCCGATCACGAACTCCGCGAGATTGTCGTAGTCGGAGTCCAAACCCTTGATGACGAAGGCAACAAATTCCTCATGCTTGAGGGCTTGGCCGATCGAGGTGAGAATATCCGAGAGCCCTTTCATCTTATTAAAATAGGTTGCAGCGAACCGATCGTTCTTCTTCAACTCTGACATCTGGTCACGAATCTGCATCGAGCGCGAGGTGGAGACGGTGGCGAAGCTGCGCTCGATTGTGGTCCATGCCTCACGAGATGTGCGGGCGAACCAGATCATGCCGGCGACCTCGATCGAAGCCGAGGTGAGAAACGCCGACAGTATGGCCTGATCTTGCTGGACCAAGGCAGCATACTTGGGATTTGCGTTGGTTGCGCCGACGGTGGTGATAATCGGAGAAGGACATGGGAAGGTTCCCTCGACGAAGCCATGAAGCAGATTGCTCCTAAGGAGAGAGACAACTTGAGAGCGCCAAAACAGATGGGTTTCGGCGGAGAGCTTGACGGTGATGCTTGACCCAAAGTTGATCGGTGGACGTGGACGTTGATCCCGTGGACAGCGCCGGCGTCTGGGGAAGAAGGGCCGCAAGGGCTAGGGAGTCATCGGTGGCGGCGGAAGTCGACATGCTCAGGAACGATGCTCTGATACCATGTAAAGAACGACCGAATAGGTTTTTGGAGGAGTACTCGATGCCCTCCCAGGGGCTCGGTACAGATGATTATATTGAGAGAATTAGGGTTACATGTGGGCCCGGAGAGGGAGTTAATCTACGTACAATTATAAACAGAATACAACTATACATATATTCTATCAAGTACCTCTCCTAGGGTAGTTCGGTTTACACGCCGACTATCTGTTGAACTGTAATCAGTGTAGAGTCCGATCGAACCAAAGTACATATAACTTGCTGGCACGTCTGCACAACACACACAGGATTCTTCAAGGTTTAGTTTTGGCAAGGCCGCCGGTAACAGTGTGTGCCTGTAATCGAGTAGGACAGATTGGCGATTTTTAACATCCGTGCATTGCCCTGCCGACAATTGAATCTAGCACTCTACGATACGTTGTTCGCGATGGCCGCCGATGGCGAGGAACGGGAAGCCAGACGCGCGTGTACGGCTGACGTAGCGACCACGGCCGTGCCGCAGTGCTTGTCGTCAACGTTTCCGGACGATCTCCTCGTCGTCATCTACGGCATGGTGGCCTCCCCGATCGGCCGTGCACGCTTCTCCGTCGTCTGCCGGTCCTGGCTAGCCGCCGCGCGTGCGGCGCCTCCCATGGCAGCGCTGCCGTGGCTACTCCTCTCGCCTTGCGACACCGGCATGACGAAGCAGCTGCTCTGCTCCGAGGACGGAGCTGTCGTGCGCGTGTCACTCCCGCACAGGAGGAACATCGTCGGCTGCCATGACGGCGGCTGGCTCGCCACCTACATGCGGGGATCGCTCAGAATTGTCAACAGCTTTACGGGTGCCGAGGCAAAGCTCGTCTACAGGACTTTCCCACAAGACGTGCTCGACACGATCCTGAAAGTCCTGTTCTCTGAGTCACCCACCTCCCCTGACTGTATCCTGGTTATCGTGAGCGAGAGCGTATATACGCTGTCATGCATCAGGCTTTGCAGAGTTGGCTGCACCAACAACCCTCGAAGGCTGCAAAAATATTTTGGTAGGTCCTTTGCGGACGTCACATTCTGCAACAGCAAGCTCTATGCCCTCTGGAATAACGACCCAGAACTCGTCGAGTTTGCGATTGACCTGGACGTGGATGGCGCGCCTGTGGTCATTGCCCAGCGCAGATTAGCAACGGAAAGCATCGCCGGACCCATCCCTACGACGAGATTCTTCTCTGATAATGTGGATTACATGTTTGACCTGCACGGTAGGCTTGGCATAGCTAGGAGGGTCCATTGGTCAGTAAACAAAGAAGCTTATTTCAAGGTGTTCCAGCTCGTTGACATCAATGTCAATGAACTAACGGAGTACAAGTGGAAGGAGGTGACCAACTTGGGCGACCATGCCTTGTTCTTAGGCCAGACATTCTCTAGGCTTGTGAAGGTGCCAGAAAACAGGAGCGGCGGCGTGGAGAGAAACCACATCTACTTCGTCCATCATCATTGCTTCAATGAATACGATGTCGTATCAGAACACGCCGTACTATTGGCGACCTCGAACCAAAGCGGCGACGAGACATATTCCATGGAAGACGACGAGAAGACCGGCATCGATGGCAATGAAGCCCCGCGGATTAGGTCTGTAGGGTATTTCACGAAGAGCGTTAGGGCATCTCCAGCCGTCCCCTCCAGAGCCCCCAGGGGGCTTTTTTCGCGGCGGAAGCGGCGAATAGCGCCGCTTGTTCACCACTCGGCCCCCCAGAGGCCCAGATAGCGCCGTTTCGGCGCTATTTCGCGCCGCGGCACCCAGGCCAAACCCAGCCCGCTGGGTTCGGCCTGGGGGGCGAAACTGCGCGGCCGCGCGCGTGGGCCAGCTCAGTCAGCGACGCGACGAGAAAGCGCGCGAACATAACCGCCCCGTAATCGTCTTCTCGGCTGCCGCGCGGTCAAATGCTGCCGCCGTTTATGGCGTGGCGGCCGCCCAGTGCATGCGCCCCGCCCAAAGGCTGCCGGCATAATGGCGTGGCGGGCGGCAGCGAGGGGACGCGCGCGCAGTAAATGCCCGGCCGCTCGCCGCGCTAAAAATCCCCCCGCCGCGCGCCGCGCCCGCCATTCTTCCACCGGCGCTCTCTTCTCTTCTTCCTCTCGACGGTCTCCTCTCTTCTTCTCTCCACGCAAATGGCCGGGTACAAGGACGGGGCTGCGGCGAACGGGTTCCCACGCCATAACCTTCGCCGGAACGAGGCGATGGCGCTCTACCGCGCGGGCTATCCTTGCCCGCCGGACGTGCGCCTCCCTAGCTCCGCCGCGGGGGCGAGCCGCTGGGCGCTCAGCGCCGGCGGGGTGCCCGTGCCTCCCCTCCCCAACACAGACCAGGAATTCCGGCGCGCCATCCGCGAGATGCGCGACGGTATGGAGCACCTCGAGAACTTCCCGGAGACGGGCGTGGACGAGTTCTGGTGGGGGCAGCTCACGAGCCGCCGCGACCGGGAGCTCGCCTCCCACAACGACAATGGGGCGGTCGACGGGCGCTTCAACGCCAACGGGCGGCGCCGCTGGTGGAGCGCCCCCAACAGGACCATGGAGGCGGTCCTCGACCACATCCACGCCGGCGACCAGCCGCGCCTGGAGATGCCGCCGCGGCAGGCCCAGCCGTGGGTGGCGCGGCGGACCGGCGCCTCCTCGTCGTCCGCGACGTCAAGCTCCTCCGCCGGTCAGTCCGTCTCCACCTCCCCCCCCCCTTTCTGAACGCCGGCGTGCCTGCCCGCAGGCGCAGCGGCGACGCGCTCCGCATCGGCGAGCCACGCTTCGAATGCGTGGTTCGCCCGAAGACGGAGGACAGCGGCGGCGACGACGAGGACGAGTGGCCCGACCAGAGGGTCGCGGAGCAGCTGTCCTTGGACACGCTGCAGCCACTCGACGACGACACCGCCGCGACGTGGAGTCTACGGGAGACCACCGCGGCGGAGCTCGAGCTCCAGCGCCGCCTGCTGGCGGAAGCCGAGCAGCGCAAGGCGGCGCGCGACCGTGAGCTCGCCGCCAACGCGGCCCGCCTCCGCGTCCCTCCCCCGCCGCCGCAGAAGGAGAACGTCTACATCGTCCTCGGCCCGGACTCCGACGACGAGGGCGTGATCCAACAAGCCCTCGAGGCGAGCAGGTGGGAGGGTGGCGGCGACGAGGGACAGGGGCCGAGCACGCGCCCCGGCGACGACGACGACGGCGACTACAGCCAGGCTATCGCCGCCAACCTCGGCCTTAAGTAGTTCTAGTTTAAATTTCCAGTTCTAGTTTAAATTCGCGCCGAATATGTACGCACTTCGTCTATTTTCTATAAAAATCGTCTATTTTCGAATTGCGTTTGTTTTGGGCCGAATCATGGGCTCGGGGAGCGACTGGGAAGCTTGCCCCCCCAGGTTCCAGAATAGCGCCGTTTAGCGCCGCGGCGGCCCCAAAACGGCGGCGTTTTGGGCCCTGGGGGGCGCAACGGCTGGAGATGCCCCTAGTCAGGAGGGTTGTGCATGGGTTCTCCCTCCGGCTATCTAGCCATCTTGAACTATATATATGGTTACATATGTATATATATTTCCCCCTATCTAAAATGTAAGTTGTTCAAGATATGACATGTCATGTACTCCGCTCTTCCAAAATATAAGTCTTTTTGTATATATCACATGGTCTTCAAGATCATACTTTGACAATTTAATTTTGGCAAAAACATGTCAACCCATCTTAAAAAAATAGTTATACACTAGAAAAATATTCGATTGTACTACATATGACTCTAATTCTAAGATGTTTTGGCAGTCTAAAATTTCCTAGTAAAACGTTTTGTAATTAAAATACGCCGGTGGTAGGATGATTTGCTTGGACACAAGTACGTAGTACTGATCAATCACGTACACTAGCACTACGGGAGAGCTACGCGGTAAGAAAATGGTTGGCTATATATGATTAAGATCGACTATTGATCATCGGTTGCTATTAGTAGTGGTGAACAAAATTTCCTTAGGGCATCTCCAGTCGTTGCGCCCCCCCAGGGTATAAAACGCCGCCGTTTTGGCGCCGCCGCGGCGCCAAACGGCGCTAATCTGGAACCTGGGGGCATGCTTCCCAGTCGCTCCCCGAGCCCAAGATTCGGCCCAAAAAAACACGATTTGAAAACTAGACGCATTTTATTGAATTTAGCAAAGTTCGTATACTTTCGACGCGAATTTAAACTAGAATTTAAACTAAAACTAAAACTACTTAAGCCCCAGCCTTGCGGCGATAGCCTGACAGTAGTCGACGTCGTCGTCGTCGGGGCCGTCGCCAGGGCGCTTGCTCGGCCCCTGTCTGGCGTCGCCGCAGCCGGAGTAGTTGCCCCACCTGCTCACGGCGAGGGCCCGCTGGATCTCGTCGTCCTCGTCGGAGTCAGGGTCGAGGACGACGTAGGCGGGCTCCTTCGCCGGCGGCAGGGGAGGGACGCGACGGCAGGCCGCGTTGGCGGCGTCCTCCTTGTCGCGCGCCGCCTTGACCTGCTCAGCCTCCGCGAGCAGGCGATGCTGGAGCTCCAGCTCCGCCGCGGTGCTCTCCCGCAAGCTCCAGTCCGCGGCGAGGTCGTCGGCGAGGGGCTGGAGCGTGTTCATGGAGAGCTGCTCCGCGGCCTTGAGGTCTGGCCACTCCTCGTCGTCGCCGGAGTCCTCGGTCTTCGGGCGGACCACGCGTTCGAAGCGTGGCTCGCCGATGCGAAGGGCGCCGCCGCTACGCCTGCGAGCTGGCGCGCCGGAGTTCAGGAAGGGGGGGAGACAGAGAGGGATTGTGCGCCGGAGGAGGAGGAGGCGCCCGTCCGGCGCGCTTCCCACGCCTGGTTCTGCCGGGGCGGCATCTCCATGCGCGGCTCGTTGCCGGCGTGGATGTAGTCCACAACCCACTCAATGGTGCAGTTGTGGCCACCCCACCAGCGGCGGCGCCCGTTGGCGTTGAAGCGGCCGTCGACTTGGCCGTTGTCGTTCAGGGAGGCGAGCTCCCTGTCGCGGCGCGTGGTGAGCTGCTGCCACCAAAACTCGTCGAAGCCCTCCTCCGGAAGGCGGTCGGGCTCCTCCATGCCGGCGCGCACCTAGCGGATTGCACGCCGGAACTCGGCGTCCGTGCTCGGGAGTGGAGGCACGGGCACCCCGCCCGTGTTGAGCGCCCAGCGGCTCTGCCCAGCGCCAGAGCTCGGGAGGCGGTTGTCCGGCGGGCACGGGTAGCCCGCGCGGTACAGCGCCATCGCCTCGCTCCGGCGAAGGTGGCGGCGTGGGAAGCCGTTGGCCGCGGTGTCGTCCTTGTAGCTGGCCATTTTTTGCTGCGTGGAGAACGGGGGAGAGGAGATGAGAGCGTTGAGGGAAGGAGAGGAGAGGAGAGCGCCGGTGGAAGAATGGCGAGCGCGGCGAGCGGCAGGGGGATTTTATAGGCGGTCGGGCATTTACTACGCGCGCGCCCCTCGCTGCCGCCCACCACGCGTCCACGCCATTACGCCGGCAGTCTTTGAACGGGCGCATGCACTAGGCGGCCGCCACGCCATAAACGCCGGCAGCCTTTTGACCGCGCGCGAGCCGAGAAGACGATCACGGGACGGTTCTGTTCCCACGCTTTTTCGTCGCGTCACTGACAGAGCTGGCCCGCGCGCGGCCGCACAGTTTCGCCCCCCCAGGCCGAACCCAGCGGGCTGGGTTTGACCTGGGTGCCGCGGCGCGAAATAGCGCCGAAACAACGCTATTTGGGCTCCTGGGGGGCCGAGTGGTAAGGAAACGGCATTATTCGCCGCTTCCGGCGCTAAAAAAGCCGCCGGCGGGAGCTCTGGGGGGGCGACTGGAGATGCCCTTACAGCTAGCCAACAAGGGTTCGCCAGTGGTACTTGGCCAGAGGTAAACTGGTGGCTACATATCTGCATCCGGATATAATTATCTATAGCGAAAAAAATTATCGTTCGCCAGCGGTACTCATCTTACCGCTAGCGGACAAAAAGCATGTTGCCCAGCGGTAATTACCGTTGGCTGTGTTGTTCACCAGCGGTAAACTGGTGGAGACGATCCCTATTATTCGGAGGAAGTACTCTAAGATATAACATCACTCTTTTTCTTCTTTAACTAGTACGTCACATCACCAAAATATCTACAAAACCGCGCTAAGAAACTAGCATTAGCATCGCTTGTAGAGCCGAGAAGTCGTAGCTTCCCATAGAAGGAGTAATGGTCGGAATGGCGTCCAAGTCACTGATCCGTGGCACACATAATCTACACCGTTCCGAGGCAGTGGCTAGGCATCATCTACAACTTTGGCTCCTCCCAACGGGACAGGACAACAAACAACAGGGAGCAGAGAGAACGCAGCCAGCGCTCTACTTCACCTGGACTAAAAAACAAAAACAAATAAATATTTATAAATATATATATACGCAGCTCGAGATAATAGCGTAAAACTACCACTTTAGTTGCCAAATTTACGACTTTCGAATAGAAATCTACCACCCTACACTAATATTTTCTCAAATCACTCAAAAATGTAACTGAGAGTGAATTGACAGGGAAATTAATAACCGGGTCCCACCCGTCAGCCGAATTAAGAGAAAAAATCTTTAAAAAAAAATAAAAAGCAGATCGTGGCCTGCTGCGTTTGTTTCACGTGCGTTTGTTTCTTCTCTCTTGAGAAGCTGAAAAGGGCGACCAAAAAAAAATAACAGAACGAGAAAGCTGGCACACGTACACCAATCGTCGTCACGTAATTACGCACGAATGACGTAGATAGAGCTAACCGATCGGGTCTCTTGGCAAGGCAAAAAAAAAAGGCAACGTCCTGCGTCAGCGAGAGAGAAAAGGACTCGTGCACCCGATCGGTGATTTCCATCCGACCCATGCGTGCATGCATCAGTTGCCGCACCAACAAATCAATCTACCCTCCGTTCGCGATGTCGACGCAGATGGCCGCCGCCGGCGACGAACGGGGAGCGAAGCGCGCGTGTGCCACCACGACCGTGCGACACTGCTGGTCGTCCACGTTGCCAGACGATCTCCTCGTTGTCATCTACCGCATGGTCGCCTCACCGCGTGGCCGCGCGCGCTTCGCCGCCGTCTGCCGGTCCTGGCGAGCCGCCGCGGTCGTAGCGCCGCCCGCCACAGCGCTGCCGTGGCTTCTTCTCTCACCTTCTGACACCGGCATCACGAAGCAACTACACTGCCCCGAGGACGGAACCATCGTGCAGGTCCCGTACCCCGGCTTGAGGGAGCTCTTCGGCTGCCACGACGGTGGCTGGGTCGCCACTTACATGATGTCATCGCTCAGAGTCATAAACATCTTCTCCGGCGCCGAGGTGAAGCTCGTCCGCAATAATTTTCCACACTACGTCCACCACACGATCTTGAAAGTTGTATTCTCCGAGTCACCCACCTCCCCTGACTGTATCCTCGCTGCCACGACCGAGCACCTATACATGGAGCCCTCAATCTGGCTTTGCAGAGTTGGCTGCACCAAGAACAAGTGGACGATCCAACCGTACCACGGTATGACGTTTGCAGACATCACCTTCTGCAACACTAAGCTCTATGGCCTCAGGAAGAACGCAAGACTACTCGTCGAGTTTGAGATTGATCTCAACGAGGATGGCGAGCCCGTGGTTATTGCCCAACGCCGACTAACCATGGAAACCATCGCCGGCCATATTCCTGTGAAGTCCCAGGAGAATGTAACTTACGTCTTTGATCTACATGGCAAGCCTGCGATGGCAAAGAGAGCATATTGGTCACAAAACAAAGAACCTTTCTTCAAGGTGTTCAAACTCGTTGACATCAATGCCAACAAACCAATGCCGTGTTACAAGCACAAGTGGATG
Organism: Alopecurus myosuroides; assembly: GCA_028641055.1. NCBI lineage: Eukaryota > Viridiplantae > Streptophyta > Magnoliopsida > Poales > Poaceae > Alopecurus > Alopecurus myosuroides. The sequence goes on along the minus strand of CM054057.1, from coordinate 45,404,001 downwards.
GAGGTGACCAACTTGGGAGATCATGCCTTGTTCTTGGGACAGACCTTCTCTAAAGCGGTGCACGTGCCGGAAAACACGAGGGGCGCCGTGGAGACAAACCACATCTACTTCTCTCATCATCGAAGCGTTCACCGATACGATCATGTATCGGGACACACCGTATTATTGGGGATGTCAAGTGAAAGCGGAGACAAGACATATCGCATGGAAGACGACGGGAAGAATGACATCACGGGTGACGAAGTGAGGACGATCAGGTCTGTAGGGTACCTCACAAAGGGCTTTAATAATCATGGTTGTGCATGGGTTCTCCCTCCGGCTGTTTAGCCACCTTGGACTATATGGTTAGCATTTATACTTCCTCTCATCCCTTTTTAACTTCGTAGCGGAAGCACTGTCGGCTATTCTGACTAGGGCGGCGGAGGCTGGCCACATTAGGGGTGTGGTTCCACACTTAGTCCAGGGCGGGGTGTCCCATCTCCAATACGCCGACGACACCATCATCCTCCTAGAGTATTCGGAGCTTGCAGTCGCCAATCTGAAATTCCTGCTGATGTGTTTCGAGAACATGTCAGGATTAAAGATCAACTATCACAAGAGTGAGGTAGTTGTCCTGAACGAACCTAGGGAGGTTCAGATTCGGGTGGCGCGTCAACTTAACTGTGCACTTGGGAAATTCCCAATGCTGTATTTAGGTTTGCCCATTTCGGATAAAAAACTGACCAAAGAGCAATGGGCTTTTCTGGTTCAGAAACTGGCAGCTAGAGTAGAACCTTGGATTGGGAAATTCCTATCCTCAGGTGGGAGGCTTGTTCTCTCGAATGCCTGCTTGGATAATATTATGACGTATGCACTTGGTCTATTCCTTTTGCAAAAAGGAGTACACGCACAATTTGATTCCCATAGGGCTCGCTTCTTTTGGGAAGGAGCTGGCCCAGACCGCAAATACCATATGGTGAACTGGGCATCCATTTGTAAGCCCAAGGAGTTTGGGGGCCTTGGTCTTATAAATTCGAGACTTATGAACGAAGCCCTCCTCATTAAGTGGATCTGGAGGTTTTACCAATCCGGAGATTCCATTTGGGCTGGAATTATCCGAAGCAAATACGCTCCCAACGGCGATCTCTTTGCAGCTACGCCTCGTGGTGGATCACAATTCTGGCAGGGGCTCCAAAAGATCAAACACCTGTTTAAGGCTGGGGCCGTATTCAAGATCAATAATGGCGGTAGGACGCGCTTCTGGACGGATTGGTGGCAGGGAGAAGGTCCTCTTTGTCGTCGCTTCCCCCGTCTCTTCCAGTCCTCTGATAACCAAACCATCACTGTGGCCCAGGCTTGCCAGCAAGGTATTTCCTTCCGTAGAGCGTTGAACCAAGAGGGCTTGGCTCAATGGCATGATATTGACCTTCTCATCCAGGGCACAGAACTTAACGACGCCCTGGATGCGGTTAGTTGGTCCCTTGACCCCTCGCATCAGTACACGGTTCGATCCATGTATGCTAGACTTTCCCAGGGGGTGACTGTCGCCCACGCTGCGGACCTTTGGAAGGCCAAGGTCCCCCTCAAGATTAAAGTTTTCGCTTGGCAACTTATCCTAGACAGATTGCCCTCGGGACTGCAGCTGGCTGTCAGGCAGGGCCCCTCAGACGGCAGGTGTGCCCTCTGCCACGCTCCCGAGGACGCCACCCACATCTTCTTCATCTGCCCTTTGGCTAGGGTAGCCTGGAGTGCGCTTAGACAGGCCCTGGGGAGGGACTGGAACCCTCCTTCCTTCGCGCACTGGCACGCGATCATTAGTTCCCTTCACGGCCAACAGCGTAGATTGGCGTGGATTCTTTTCCTCGCTCAATCGTGGGCCCTCTGGACGATTAGAAACAAGCTGGCTATGGAGAAAACTCTTATTAGGCACCCAGCTGACATCATTTTCAAAACCCTGTTATTTTTGCAGCTTTGGGTCCCCGCTCTGACTCCTGAGGATCAGGCTGCGACTAAAAGGATCATCGCCGAGCTGAAGCTACTCCATCTCTCGTGCCTCCCACCTTGCCCCTCTGGTGGTGCCGCTGCTGTTTAGTTGATTACCTAGCTTGCTTTCCTTGGCAAAAGCTGTATGCCGCAGCATGTTAGTCATGTTCCTGCCTTGTTGCATTTTCCTTTGGCCAAGCTGTGTGCCTCAGCATGTATAACGTTATTGTGGAACTCTCTTAGCTTTGTTAATTCAAGGCTGGGCAATAAAGCCTTTTATCTAAAAAAATGCAAGTTGTTTAAGATTTGACATACACTAGTGGAAACAACCCCTCTCGTCCAGGGGGCCGGGGGGCAGCTGTCCCGGTTGCAACCAAATCCGGGACAAATGCCCTGCATTGGTCCCGGTTCGTGCGCCCGGGGCAACAGGAATCGCCTGGGCGCATTGGTCCCGGTTCGTGGGGGGCATATCGGTCCCGGCTCTTGCCACGGACCGGGACCAACGCCTAGCCACAGGCCACGTGGCACGCGCATGACCTGTTGTCCCGGTTCAGTCCACGAACCGGGACCAATGCCCCCTTCCCCTATATATACTGCCCCAGCCCCTCCCTCCTTCCATCTTTTTTTTTTTGCTTGGAGGTGTGAGAGAGTGTGGTGTTAGTGTGTTTTTTTTTACTATGCACACGAGGTGTTCGACGAAATTCCCGAGACGCGCACAAGCTCACTGAAAATGGTATCTTCGACCGAGGTTAACAAATTATCTTTTTCATCTGTAACTGATACATAAAAAAGTATTATTTGTCGATGTACTGTGGTCATCTCTTAATTAATATGTATTTTGATAAACTTAATTATATGATGCAGATGGATGCACGGCAGCGATGGATGTACGGTGACCGACGCACTTCCGAGTATATGGCAGGCCTGAATGCATTTCTTGCTGTAGCTCAGGCGAACAAAGATAATGGCTTCATGTGTTGCCCATGTGTTGATTGTCGGAACGTCAGAGAAAATTCTTCCGAAAGAATCCTTCACGGCCATCTACTTCGTAGAGGTTTCATGCCCAGCTATAATTGCTGGACCAAGCATGGAGAAATAGGGGTTGTGATGGAAGACGATGAAGAAGAAGAAGAAGATCATTCGTTCCCTGAATACGACGATACTGCAATGGAAGAGAATGCAGAAGAAGGAGGTGATCAAGAACAGCCATCAGAAGAGGCCGATGATGATCTTGGCCGAGTTATTGCTGATGCAAGGGAAGACTGTGAAAATAAATTGGAGAGGTTGAAGCTGGACAACATGTTACAGGATCACAAAAAATTGTTGTACCCAAATTGCGAAGATGGTAGCACAAAGCTCGGTACCACACTGGAGTTGCTGAAATGGAAGGCACAAAACGGTGTGACTGACAAGGCATTTGAGAGTTTACTTCAACTAATGAAGCCAAAACTTCCAAAGGATAACGAATTGCCTGAGAGTACGTACGAAGCAAAGAAAGCTCTCTGCCCTCTAGGATTAGATGTGCAGAAGATACATGCATGCATTAATGACTGCATTCTCTTCCGCGGTGAGAAGTACGAGAATTTGGATGAATGTCCGATATGCACTGCACTGCGGTATAAAATCAGAGCAGATGATCCTGGTGATGTTGACGGCGAGCCCCCCCGTAAGAGGGTTCCTGCTAAGGTGATGTGGTATGCTCCTATAATACCACGGCTGAAACGTCTGTTTAGAAACAAAGAGCATGCTAGGTTGTTGCGATGGCACAAAGAAGACCGTAAGAAAGATGGAAAGTTGAGGCACCCCGCCGATGGATCGCAGTGGAGAAAGATCGAGAGAGACTTTCCAGACTTTGCAGGAGAGGCGAGAAACTTATGGTTTGGTCTAAGTACAGATGGCTTTAATCCTTTTGGGGAGCAGAGCTCCAGTCATAGCACTTGGCCTGTAACTCTATGTATGTACAACCTTCCTCCTTGGTTGTGCATGAAGCGCAAATTCATTATGATGCCAGTTCTCATCCAAGGCCCGAGGCAACCTGGCAACGACATTGATGTGTATCTAAGGCCATTAGTGGAAGAACTCTTAGAACTGTGGGGCAAACCAGGTGTACGTGTGTGGGATGAGAACGAACAAAAGCCATTTGACCTACGGGCGTTGCTTTTCGTGACCATCAATGATTGACCTGCTCTTAGTAACATTTCCGGTCATACAAACAAGGGATACAATGCATGCACACACTGTTTAGATAAGACTGACAGTGTTTTTTTGGATAAATGTAAAAAGGTTGTATACCTGGGGCATCGTAGATTTCTTCCGATCAAGCATCCCTTAAGGAAAAAAGGAGGGAAGCATTTCAGAGGTGAGGCAGATAACCGAAAGAAGCCTGAGCTCCGTAGTGGTAATGATATATTCGATATGGTCAAGGACCTAGAAGTAATCTTTGGTAAGGCTGCTGGCAGCCAACCAGTTCCGTACGGCCCTGATAAGCGGGCACCCATGTGGAAGAAGAAATCTATATTTTGGGAGCTACCCTATTGGAAAGTTTTAGAGGTCCGGTCTTCGATCGACGTGATGCACGTGACAAAGAATCTCTGTGTCAATCTGCTATGCTTCCTGGGCGTGTATGGGAAGTCAAAAGATACGCCTGAAGCACGGGAGGACCAGCAACTTATGAAAGACCCAAGCAACAAACACACAGATACAGGGCGTCATTCCTTAAGCAGCTACGCTCTTACTAAAGCAGAGAAGGAAATATTCTTTGAAGTCCTTTACAGTGTCAAGGTTCCGTCTGGCTTCTCGTCGAATATAAAGGGGATAATAAACATGGCAGAGAAAAAATTCCAAAACCTGAAGTCTCATGACTGCCACGTGATTATGACGCAGTTGCTTCCGATTGCATTGAGGGGGCTTCTACCGGAAAATGTTCGAGTACCCATTGTGAAGCTATGTGCATTCATGAACGCAATATCTCAGAAGGTAATCGATCCAGAAATTCTGACAAGATTACAGAGGGATGTGGTCCAGTGTCTTGTTAGTTTTGAGTTGGTGTTCCCAGCATCCTTCTTCAACATTATGACTCATCTTCTTGTTCACCTATGTGAAGAGATTCATATTCTCGGTCCGGTATTTCTACACAATATGTTCCCCTTTGAGAGGTTCATGGGAGTCTTGAAGAAATATGTTCATAACCGTGCTAGGCCAGAACGAAGCATCTCGAAGGGCTATGGAACAGAGGAGGTCATTGGGTTCTGTGTTGACTTTATTCCTGACCTTAAGACAATTGGTGTTCCTGAATCGCGGCATGAGGGGAGACTGATGGGAAAAGGAACGCTGGGAAAGAAAACAATGATACCTAGGGACGGGCATTCTTTGACCAAAGCACACTACATAGTTCTACAAAATTCTATGTTCATGGCTACGTATGTCGAGGAACACAAGAATATTGTACGGTCTGCAAACCCGGGGAAGGATGACTCATGGATTAAACGCGAACACATGGAGACTTTCGGAAGTTGGTTGCAAACACATCTTATAAATGACACCACTGTTGAAGATCAGCTGTACATGTTGGCAGGGTCACCATCTTCGACTATTGGGAGTTTTCAAGGGTACGAGATAAATGGGAATACATTTTACACGAGCTCCCAAGATAAGAAGAGCACCAACCAAAACAGTGGTGTCCGCTTTGATACAACAAACGAGAATGAAAAAACTGACACATACTATGGTTACATAGAGGAGATATGGGAACTTGACTATGGACCTTCTTTTAAGATCCCTTTGTTCAAGTGCAAATGGGTCAACCTGAATGGAGAAGGGGTAAAGGTAGACCCGCTTTATGGAATGACAACAGTGGATCTCAACAATATTGGTTACAATGACGAACCATTCGTTCTAGCCAATGATGTGGCTCAGGTCTTCTATGTGAAGGACATGTCTTCCAGACCGAAGAAAAGAAAAAATAAGGGAACAATTTCATCATACGATGAGCCGAAGCATCACATAGTTCTCTCAGGGAAAAGAAACATCGTGGGAATCGAGGACACGACAGACATGTCAGAAGATTATAATAAGTTTGTTGAAATTCCACCCTTCACAGTGAAATCTGACCCCACCATCCCGTTAAATAATGAAGATGCTCCATGGTTACGGCCGAAGCGATCATAAGCAAGGGACACGAAGAAAAGCTGGCAAGCATTATTGTTCCACCATCCCACTTTTCTGTTTCTCTCTCCTCCGTATGTTGGTGATGTGTAATAATAAGCGTGGAATACATGATCATATAGTTCTGTTTGATTAGTATTTTGTATTGACCGGTAAATAGCTGACAACTATGACCCATATCCGAATACATTTCGAAGTGATAGTACGGATAACATCCTGACAGATATTGCAGGATTATAACTACTTTTAAGATGTAGTATCTGTTGACACACGGTATAGAACAAGCGATTGTTATTCATTGGAGTTAACCACCATAAACAACACAAAAAAGTTTTGACTGACTGCTTTACATCGATAGGCCTTATGGGTGTCATATATTCCGCGCACATATTGCAGGCACACCATATTAATTTGAGGCATTGGAGGAGGAGAGATAGCTTTGCACAGGCTTGGCATCCACATGAAGACAGTGATTTCAGTTGAGATAGGTGAAGTTAATAGGAGGATTCTGAGGGGTTGGTGGGATCAGACACAAACTGGCACTTTAATTGAGATTGCCGACGTGAAGTCTCTCACTAATGATAGAATAGCATAATCTTGAAAAAACCTTTGCCTTGATCGTCCAAGATGTCCAGTAGTGGTGCTCAGCGCCTTGTCTGCATGTTTCGCAGGACATGCCCATTTTACAGTGTAGAAACATCTACAGAAAGAGCAAACATCTGTAAACTAGGCAGAGGAGAAGTAGAATCAGGTAGAGAAACATTAGAGCCGATGAGAAGTACAAATAGCATATGGAGAGAAACAAGGTTTAAAAGATATTGCTAGGTGCTTCCGGCCAAAAGATTATCAAATCAAAGTTTTGAAATTCTCAAATCAAACCATAAGTTCACAAAGCATACGCAAACATGGACCGTTACCAACCTGAGCCGCAAGGAGCAGTAGAGCAGAGCAGAGCAGACTCTAGAGGATGGACAAGCAGCCAGGAATGACATCGACTCTAGAGGATGAACAAGCCACCCTACTTCTACTATGAAAATGAGGCCCTAGCTCCAAAAAGTGTATGGGTGGAAATTTCTAGAAATTTGTATGACATAGAGCCGGAGTTTGTGGATTCTAAGCACTTATGTGCAGCTGCTCAAGAAAGAGGCTACATCCATAATTTGCCAATTGAGAATAGGTCACGTCTCCTTCCTCTCGCTCCAAAGACCATATTTGAGGCATTCCCTCATTATGAGAACTGGTGGCCTTCCTGGGATCCTAGAAAGCAGCTCGATTGCTTGCAAACCCGTCTGGCAAGTCCAATTCTGATAAAACAGATCGAACCTACTCTTGCAGGCTCAAGTAATCCACCACCTCTAACTGTTCAGAGGTATGTTATGGACGAGTGCAGAAGATGGAACCTTGTTTGGGTTGGAAAGAACAAGGTTGCCCCTCTAGAGCCAGATGAGATAGAATTTTTACTCGGTCTCCCAAGAAACCACACAAGGGGAGTCGCCAAGAGAGAGAGGTACAAATCTCTTGGCAATTCATTCCAAATTGATACTGTGGGTTGCCACTTGTCGGTGTTAAAGAACATGTTTCCCAATAGTGTTAATGTGGTGTCCTTATTCTCCGGTATTGGAGGAGGAGAGATAGCTTTGCATAGGCTTGGCATGGTCGCTTTGACTTTGTGATTGGGGGTCTGGAGGGCGAGCAACCTGCTTTATTCTACCACTATTCTAGAATCTTGAAAGCCGTTAAGTCATCTACAACAAGTCTGATGCTCCCGCTGCGTACACGGAAGTTACTATGTTTTCAAGCGGGGGTCGGGATAAAGGGAAAATACGTGGGGATGCGAAGAGTAAACCTTCGAAGGAAAACTATGGTTTTTCTGTTGTAGACAAAAATCTCAAATTCACCGTGTCAATAAGGTACAATTCGCTTTGAATTAGGAAGATCACGAGAGAAATAAAAAATTGTAACATTTTTATATTCAAATTATATACAAATGAAAAAATAATTAATAGTTTCAATAGTTAGAATAATTATTTAGTTAAACGAAAAATGGATTTAAATTAGTTTTGCAAATTCTAGAATTTTTCATGTTGGAATTTTTGTCAAATTTGGAAGTATATACAAGTTGTTAATGTGCAAACTTAACACTTTTCAAATTTTGGCGCTAAAAATTTTTGGGCGCGCAGGGGTGCCACCGAAATTCGAAATTTGTTTTTGGTCCCGGGCCGTGGTACCAACCGGGACCAAAGGGGCTCTAGTCCCGGTTGGTGGCACGGGCCGGGACTAAAGGCCCAGGTGTATAAAAAGCGCGGCCCTCTCTCCAGGCCGAGCGGACACTCCAGGGGCGGGTACGAGTGGATATGGCTGGGCGAAGCCCTGCCGGCGGCGGGAACGAGTGGACAGATCCGCCGGCGTTCCACCACCGCCGGCGGGGATGGGGTAGGGACACAGTAGATTAGGGGGAACACAACTTATATTAAAATAAGGCCAGGGGCCTTGCTTACATAGGGGCGGCGCGGCCACAGGCGGCCGGCCGTACTTGCATAAGGGGCGGCGGCGCGGCCACAGGCGGCCGGCCGTTTCTTGGGGGGGGGTAGCTAGGGGCGTTGTCTATATAGAATAGGGGGGGCGGCGCGGCCACAGGCGACCGGCACCGATCTAGTCGTCCTCGTCGTCGGAGAGGCAGTGGTAGGCGGGCGGCTGCCACAGGTGGGCAGGCGGCGCCTGGGCCGGGGGTGCAGGCATCGGGGGCATCGGAGGCGGGTACGGCGGTGGCGGGGGCAGCACCTCCTGCGGCGGCGGCGGCGGAGGGGGCAGCTCCTCCTCCTGCTCCGGCGACCCCGGCGCCCAAACGCCGCCGGTCCAGGCCCAGGTCATGCCGTACTCCAGGCCTGGTGGGAGCGGCTGCGGCTCCGGCTGGTCCTCGGACGCCTCCAGCTCGGCGTTCATCACCTGCCACCAGGGGGCAGCAGGCTCGTTAGGGGGTGGCGGCGGCGGCGGCGGCGGCGGCCACGACCCGCTCCCACCGCTTGATTTCGTCGTCGATGAGGGAGCGGCGGGAGCGCTCGCAGGCCTCCTCCATGGCGGCCCGGAGCTCGGGGTCCTCCTCCCGGAGAAGTCCTCCGGCTCGTCCACGAGGAGCCATAGCTCCCTCTCCCGGCCGGGCGCTGGCGGGGGGTAGTCGTCCACGTTGGCCTCGTGGGGGGCGGGGATGAAGGAGCGGCGGCGCAGCTCGTGCTCCTGCTCGAGCCAGGCGGCCCAGTAGGGGGAGCTGCGCGCGTACGCGCGCTCCCTGCGGACGGGGGCCGGCAGGAGCTCGCGCCGGCGGTCGACCTCCTCAAGCAGCGCCTGGCCGGTCGGGACCGGCGGCACAGGGATCCGCTGGGGGTTCAGGTGCCAGCCGTCCGGGAGGTGGACGTCGGCATAGAACACCGGAGTGGCATTGTTCCAGTGCCACTCGGCCTCGTCCACCCGGACGTACCGGCGGAACCTCTTGCCCTTGGGCGCGGCGCTGGGCGGCGGGCGTGCAGCCGGTGGTGGCGCGGGGACGCGCGGCACCCCGCAGAGGCGGACACCTCCAGGGCCGTAGCCGAAGGCCTCCGCCGGCGGTGGTGGGACGCGGCCGGCGCCGCTCGAGGAGCCGCCTTCATTCCTGGGGCGCTTGCCGGAGCCGCTGCCGGAGCCGCTGCCGAACTAGCGGGACATGGTGGCTATGGTTGGTCTGCCTTGGGCGCGGCCGGGGTGAATGGGTTGTACGGGCGGCGGGGGGGCCTTTAAAAAGGACCCGGGGTGGGCTGGCATGCCAACCGGCGGCCTGGACGTGGCGGCGGTTGCAGGCGGCCATGAATGCGCGTGGGGAAGTGGGGGCGCGGGAAGCCGAGGCGGGGCGGGAAGACGAGGCGACTGGCCCTTTGACCGTCCTGTAGTCTTAATTTAAGGGACCAGGCGAGCCAGCCAACGGCCGCTGGCCAGTGGCCCCTACGAACCATTTGACTGACCACGCTGGCCAGTGGGCCCTTCGAACCGTTGACTGACCATAATAAAAGACGCGGGCCAGTGGGCCCTTTTGACAAAAAAATGTGACCAGTGGGCTTAATAAAAGACGTGGGCCTGGACGCGGTTGGGGAAGTGGAGGCCGGCTCGGGATTGGGAGACAGGAGCCCAAAAGATCGGGCTCGGGATTATATATATTTTTTTGTCAAAAAAGTATCCATCCCGGTCCCTTGAACGAACCGGGACGAACTCCCTGGCCCAGGTTCGCCACGTGCCCTATCCTTACCATCCCGGGTCCTGGCACAACCGGGACCAATGGGACGGGCCATTTGTCCCGGCCAGCCCATCCCGGTTGCACAACCGGGACAACTGGCCCTTACGACCCGGGACAAAAGGCACTGTTTCCACTAGTGATACCATATACTCATTATTCCCCAAAATACAAGTCTTTTTTTATACGATCGAGATGGTCTTCAAGACGATACTTTGACCATTTAATTTCCGCAAACATGTTGGCTGGCATTGCACTATAAAAATGTTAGATTGTACAATAAAACTAGATCATCGATGGGTATTTTGACAATAAAATGGTAGAATGCGCATAAATAAATGGAGGCACACAACATGAAGAGGAAAAATTGCATCAGCTAACACATATTTGCTATCAATGGGAGAGATAAGAGTTTAATTTTTTAGTCCCGCAATAGATATTAGATCATCCTATCCCAAGTTGAATCGTGTTTTTTTAAAGGGAATCACGCCAAAATTGTCATAATTACACTAATTTTTTTTAAGACATTTATGTTTCTCGAATAACAAGTTTTACGGTGGTTGGCAATTTTATAGACCGTCCATCCAACTCGATCTAAGGGTGGTAAACTAGACGGTACCAGACTGATGGAACCCGACGGTACCGAATGCGTGGGGACGGAACCAAAATTATGTGGGGTCAGTACCATAATATTTTTCGAGTTAGCACCCATGGCAAGTTTACCACGGCTGATATTTTGCAGAAAAACTCTCTATATTTTATATCTTCTAATTTCATGGTCCAAATTTGTTCGTTGATGTGGATACTAAATATCTTACCCAGCCAGCCATGTCGCTCATGTATAACGTCAATCAGTAAAGAATATGATTTAGTCTCTCTATCATATCGGTGTGTGCTACTCCCTCCGTTCGGAATTACTTGACGCGCTGTCAAATTTGTAAAAACGCCCCTGCCAAATTTCCGACATAACCCGTGGTCCTGCTCGTCTCCTACCTTTGCTCGCTCGCTCTCCGGTCTCACTATGAGAATTACAATAGGAAGTAGTTTAATCCGGTGCCTTGCCAATGAAGACACTCTGAGAACTGGTACTGGTACTCACTCTTTGATCAAAAGTTTTTCCACATTCAAGTTTAGAATGCAAGAACTCATCTCTTATATACAATCATCAAGTGATATGCCAAGAGATATGCATTTCCAATATGGTCTTGTACCTGCAGGGGAGCAGCAGCAGCAACACGACCTCAACCGGATGCAGGGGAGCAGAAGCAGCGCACACGATTCACTGAAGGAGCTCTGATTCACAAGGTTGCAGGACTGGGGCGGCAATCTCCAGGAGCGGCGAGGTGCCTAGGAAGCTGCAGCCTGGGGCGGCAAGGTGCCGAGGCAGCACCGGCCTGGAGCTCAACTGCAACGACGGACCCGGCGGAGACGGCACATCGAGGACGCGCGAGCTGGAGCTCCTGGCGGCCGCGCGGCGCAGGTGGTAGGCGCGGGGCAGAGGAAGCAGAGGGTGCGGGGCAAGATGGAGGCGCCCTGCGCCGGTACCACCCCATGCCGGAGCGGCCTTGATCTTCCGCGCTGGAGCAGCCTTGATCTCCCGTGGGGACGGGAAGTAGGAACAGGAGCGGCGCAGGAACGGATCGGGAGCGGCGCGGCCTTATTCCCCGCCGCTGGAACCGCCCTTGCACGAGAAAGACCGGCGGCGGCTTGCTCGACGCGGAAGAGCCGGATTGCTCGACGAGGAACAGCCGGATTGCTCGAGGGCGAGGAGGTAGAACGACCAGAGTTTCAGATTTCAAATTGATGGCCTGATCTGTAAGGTTCTGAATGTACAAAGGGTTTTTCTGTAAAAAATCAAATGTACTGTGACCGCGTCATCTAATTCTGAACGGAGGGGGTAGGTAGCACTACTAGAGTAGGCTGCGCGCTCCAGGATGTCCAGACGCGCGGCGCGCCCTCCAAGTACCAGACGATGGGGTCTGCGCGCGGGCGATCCCCGTCCGAAAGCCCCCATGTGGCTAGGAAGCAGGTCTCCTGGACCTCAGCTGGCTGACGGCGTCGTGGAGAATCCCTGGCGCACCGACCTCGCGTCTCTGGCACCTGCGGCCGCTGCTGCTTGCCCTCAACGACACCAGGCCTCGAGAACGACACCGATAACGTCAAGGAATCGGAGGGCAACACCTCCACTAGGAGGATGCCGAAGCAGTAGACTATATACATCGGACTTCGGGCTGCCACTGAGCCCAACAACCGACGATCATGAGAGCATGATTAATAATACAGCCGGCATTGCCACGTCACATATAGTTAGCTTATAATCAACTTGTACAATAGCTGGCTATATATATAAAGTACTTTATCAATATATGACCCACTTTACAATCTCACATAGTTCTTAGGAGCACGTGCCGCAGCTGGCTACTAACTAGTAGCCCGTTTTGCTTCTCTCTCCTCATCTCTCTCCTCCACATAAGTAAAGATATATTACTTAAATTCTTATACCCTGGTTATGTCACCTTATTGTACTTGCTCTGAGGAGGCGGGCGAGGCCGGAGTAAAAAACGAGGGCATTGAAGTCCGCGTCAAGGAGGACGTTGGCAGGATTGACCTCTCTGGACGTACATTGATGGAGGTGCGCCGCGCCCCACGCGATCTGCTGTCATAGCGCTCATGACAGGCTCTACTGCCCGGAACATAACGCCATTTACAGACAAAATGTCATATTTATGCAAACTTTAATTCTTCTGGCCGACGGCGGCGGCACAAGCTTTGCAAGGGACCTATTTGCGAGCGGTGGCGCACGCTACGCAGGGGGATCGAGTGGGCGGCGGCGGCGGATTTGATTCCTCTGTCCCTCACGAACTCGATCAGTAGCTATTTAGAGCTTGAGCTTATTTCCTGGCCGATTGGGTAAAGGAAAAACGAATTCAGATGTTTTTTATAGCCAAAATGCTAATATAGTCGCGTGGACACCTGGACTAATACGTCGCAAAATAATAACAAAATAAATGCAATTTTCTTCTTTGACAGCCAAAATGTTTTTTATTTCGTCAACACACGATTTTTTTCCCAACTCATTCGTGACAGATCAATCGAGATGTTTACTTTTTCTATGTCAAATTTTTATAGGCGCAAATAACATCCAATTTACGCTACTATTTACGTGTAAATTACTATCCCACAAAAAATATAAATCAGATGGATTTTTTTAGGCTCTCACCGGGGGGGAGGGGGGGGGGGGGCAGGATAGAGGATCCCCATCTGAATTTTACTCAAAACAGGAATTGCACATTACAGAGAGAGAAAAGCACGCCTCAGGTCGGCTGCCTCTCTAGTTTCGGCCAATCAGAAGCGGTGAGACCATGTTTATACTACATTTTTTAGACATGTAAATAATCTATATGTATATTATAAATTACATGTAGAAGTTCGACTTTTGATAAAACAGTAAACAATCGAATGTCCATATGCCATCTTCTCGCCTGAAGAAAATCGACAAACTGAAAAAATAGCCTTCGGTGCACACATTTATCAGTATATATTATTAAAAACACATTTCTTAGTTCTAAAAGATACTGAAAAGTATCACACACATCGATATTAAGTTGAACTTACCAATATAAATTTCCGTGAACCAATATGATCATTTTCTAGGTTTTTGAAAAATGAGAAAGTAATAATGCTATAGTTGATTTTTAAAAACTTACCCTTATTTTTCTGAGTTTTTTTTGGGTTAAGTTTTAGAAGAGGGTCCAAGTGTGGAATCATTTTCATATAAGTTTGCTTTGGAAAATTACTTTCCTCGAATCACGAACTGGTGTACTCTGAGATCTTATAACTTCCATGAATTGCGCACCCATGAACACAGTAAACATATTATTTGTGCATACTTCTTGTGGAACCTGCACCTCCATGAACCAAAAGAACTGGACTGCACATAGTGTATCTACATCCACACTTGCCTGAAGAAAAACAGAGGAGGAAAATAAAACAAAAGATGAATGTATGATAAGTATTGTGCATAAAGATCGACATGTCTATATAACGGCATTTAAAACTTGCAGAGAAGTTCATGTGACTATTTAAGCTAACAGATGTCCTTTTGTGGCAGGTAAGGACATGGACTTCCAACCTGTGGGTATTGACCTAAACGAGCCTGCTTTTGATGATACTAACGGCCATTTCAGCAATGTGGATGATGAAGGGCCGCATTTAGAACAGCCAGCAGCTGAAGTTTCAGGGACAAACGCCGGACCGTCAACTGAAACCGCAGGAGGTACAGGGCATACACTTTCAAGTGATGATCTGGCTAGTGACGATGAAGTTCAGTCGACTCCGAACAGCCAGAGTGACATACAAAAACCATATCCGGGCCAGATTTTTTAGACTTGTGAGCAAGCTAAACTGCATTACAATGGATATGCTAAGAAGGTTGGTTTCTCAATAAAATCTAGTACTTCCAGGACCTCTGTTTTGGACAAACATAAGGACAAGTGATTATTTGTCGGTAACCGGTATGGAAAAATGGATGATATTAACGAACAGGAAGCTCCGTCTATGAGGCAGTGGAATCGCAGTATTACCAAAAGGACAGACTGCAAGGCGCGTCTGAGAGTTAAAAGAAGAGGACAGAAATGGCATGTCACAATGTTCATTGAGGACCACAATCATCCGTGCATTCAAAAGTTCAGTTTGAAAAGGTACATGAGGTCCCATAGAGGTATTCCAAAAAAAGAAGGATTTTATCAAGCTGCTCCATAAAGTTAACCTATCTGCTGGTAGAATCATGACTATTATGGCTGAACTATATGGGAATTTGGCAAACATACCTTATATTAAGAAGGATGTTAGTAGAAAACAGGGCACTGAGCCAACCACATTGGAACCGGATTGGATATAAACCGGTTCTAAAGGGTCTGTCCGCTGGGCCCCTCCCTGCAGCAAATGGCCGCAAGGCCTTTAGGACCGGTTTGTAACACAAACCGGTCCTAAAGGTTTTTGGACCGTTTGCTGCAGGGAGGGGGGCCCAGTGGACAGACCCTTTAGAACCAGTTTATATCACAAACCGATGCTAAAGGTTTTCTCATTTTTGCAGCAACTGCGGGGCCCGCTGTCAGACCCTTTAGCACCGTTTTTTAACACAAACCGGTCCTAAAGCCCTCCCCTATATTCCACCCCGAGCTCAGCTCCATTTTTTCCAGCTCGAGCTCAACTCCATTTTTGCTCTCTCCTTCCTCTTGTGAGCTCTAATCCATCCCCATTTTTCTCCACCATTTGTCAAGATTGTTGGTACCCATCGGTTCTACGGTTAGCATCAACATTCCCTCTTCCGGCATTGCAAGATTTCCTTGTTTTCTTGCTCATTTCATTTTTGTTGTGCTAGCTAGGTGTTTGATGAAATGCCTAAGCTAGAGAGAGTTCATCATTTGTTATGTATACATATGCAATTTGAGCTCAAATTTAATTATGATTTGTGGTTTTTTTTAGTGTCGCGCGCCTTGTCCCCTTCCTCACCGCCGTCGATCGCCCCGTCACCGACACAACCTTGGTGAGCCTATTGTTTTTATTTACCAAAACAAATTTTGATTTGTATGATTTACATATTTACTTGTATATAATTTTCTTATTGTGTAAGATTTTTTTTATATACTAGCAAATATGCCCGTGCGTTGCAACGGAAGATAAAAAAACTTAGGATATGTTTTTCGTTTTCAGTCTGTAATCCAAATCATTTTGACTACATGATGACGGATTATGGTAGAAGAGGTTCTCAAATATGTAACCGCGCACTCGCCGGAATTCTCTTATTATTGTTTTCAAAACATAGTTTATGAACTCCTGATCAGCCTTGTTATCTTTTGAAGGATTAGACTTTTATTTATTTTCTTTCCACATAAATCCCTTTTGACATTCCTAAAATATTTAAATACACCTCCCTATAAAAAATATGGCTGGTCGGTTCATGATATTTTTATCTACAACGTGTTTTACTCTTATCTTACATATAGTTTGGCCAACCTTTTTGTTTCCAATTCTTGGTGCTATATATTATCTTGATCGACCGGGTTATATTATTAATAAATTGACCGGCGTGTATAGTGTAAGAATTATAATCAGTTTGTGTGCATCGAGCCATATTCATATGTGCACACTACTCCTGCGAGGCGCCAAACAATCATTCTTGTACAAAGCGACAAACAATATCCCCTTTAGTATCCCCCTTTATATTCAACCGAGGGCACTACTCGCGCATGAACAAAGCTTGGGAGCCGATGCTCATGGGGGCGACCTTTTACTATGGTTCGGGAGTTCATGTGTCGGAGGCAGTGGCGGAGCTTATTGTAGCTTAGGGAAGGGGGGGGGGCACCGCCCCCATGTTTGGACAAAATGTTTAAGAATTTTTTTTGGGAGGGCTGAACTGAGAAGAAAAATAGTATTTCGCCCCTCCCCCAATTATTGATATTTTGCATTTGCCCCCCCTAGGCATCCATCTGCAGACTCCCACAAGGAGAAAGCGGTGTCCTCCATATAGAAGATGGTGGGTGAGCTTTATGGGCAGTTTCGTCAGTGAACTTGTAAGCTTTTTTAAGCTGAAAAACCTGACCGAGCTAGCAAATCAATCACACAGCCATAGTGTTTAATCCGTCATACTCTTTGAAGCTAATTACTACTACTGGTAACTAACACGACCAGATTTTGTTGTGCATCATGCATCTCCACTACTAATAAAAGAGCAAACTTTGTTGGAAAATTCAATCTTAGCCGTACATCCACGTTCATCAAAGGGTCAAGGTGCATTTGTTCTCCCCACCATCTGTCTCTGGCCTATTCGCACGTCGTGAACGTAATCACAGGAACCGCTCTTGCCACGCATGCCATAACTACATATATATCTCCCTTGATTTTCGACTTAATATAGTTACTAATGCACCACAAATTTCTCTCTTCCCAGAGTAAACGCTCCTCCCCCACCTGAATCCCAGAAATCGCGCCCTAGATTGGTCCAGCAATGGTGGAGGCTCCGGCACGAGGAGGAGACTGCCACTGTAGGAGGCCTTGGCGGCGGCGCATCATGGAGGATCTGCAGCCTGGAGGGTGAGGTGGTAGAGGAGAGCCTCCCCGCACCCAGTGCCTTCAGCGAGGCCATGACTATGAGTCGTGCCTGCAGATGGAGAGGACCGATCGAGGTCTAGATGAATCTACGCCATTGATGCCGCGCCGCCGACGAGAAGATGGCCCTCCATGCCGCCGGGATAGACAACCTCCATCACATAATCACCAGCCGCGCCACGGCACCTCGCATGCGTCCGCTCCATGCACTGGATGCCGACCGAGATTGATGCGGCAGGCCATGGTGTGTATGCGTATTCAGAAGACAACTTATTTTGCTTCTTCGGGAAAGTGCTGGTCTAACTCTGTTTTTTTTCGGTGAGCATTTTTTCCCGAGAGGCCGCATTGAAGACACAATCTATGATGCTTTTGTATTTGTGACATGATGCTGCTGATAAAATTTGCTGATCCAAGCTAGGTGTTCTTCCGCTCATGTTAACAGGCTCAGCTACCATATCAGTGATTGATTACGTTTCTTCCTGATTCATTGCCGTGCCTTGCTTGTAGGTTGCATACGCATGAGGACAAGTAACTCAGTACCTGGTTGTATATAGTGTACTACTAATCTAAGATCCGTCAAGGTATGTATCGGCATCGTTTAGAATCATCTCCACAAATAAATGACGAAATTGAAATTCTTGTAAAACCACCAATGTTTGATACTCAGGTTTGCCTAAATTCTGATGTTTCATGTGCCACATTAAAGTCCTTGTTTGTTGAATATATATTCCTGCTAATTATCCTGAATATCTTGATTACTGCCACACCACTGCTAATTGTGGAATCATATGTTTGGCTTACTAGAATTTATAATTTGGGTGAAGACTGTTATATGTGGACAATTCAGAGCCAATACTACTGCTTTCTGTATCAGTTCTGTAAGATCACGGATTGTCAGGCACTAGAGACGTTGGGGTTCGACTGCATTTGAGGGTTTTTTTTATTCAAAAGCATTATAGTTGATTAACCATTATAGTTGATTAACCGGTGGATACTTTATGTTCCTATCCAGATTTTTTTTATCCAAAAGCATTGGGGGAAGTTACTTTATCCTATTTTTTCTATACAGAATTATCACGTGGCTGACTTGACTTGACTTTGACTTACAAGGAAGTATTAGAAGTAGCGTCTATGCTTCTGCTGGTTGAATGTCTAGGAACATACGAGTTGTTTGCAGGCTCAGCCTTAAACTAGCAAGATACTTCATTTCTACAGATCGGCAACCTCAAATTAGGAAGATTCTTCATTTCTACATATCGGCAGATAGAAGTTGGCAATGGGAAGTAACTTGCCTGAGTAGAGAAAAAGGAACCAATAAGTATGATTTGAAATGCTCTTTCCAAGCAGATACTTCATTTCTACAGATTGGCGGAGAGAAGTTGGCAATGGGAAGAAAATTTTCTTACTAGAGCAAAAGGAACCAATAAATATGATTGGAAAGGCTCTTTCCAAGCAGAAGATGAATCTTTTGCAGTTTACATCTTAATCTTAATGTAATATATGATGCTTGTATTTCAAACAATATAAGCATCATATAATACAATCAAAATATTTGATGTAAGGCAAAGGTTCGAAATCTGAATCTGCTCACATTGTTTTGTACTTTGAATTTTAGTTTTGTTATCATGCCAATTCTAATATCTGTTGGTTGCACTAAAGTTAGGTTGACTGATGGGGTGATCAGAGTACTGATCGGAAGTTGTCCACCTATACTAGCATGTTGTTAAGTTATTAGTGGTGCTAAGAGTGTTGCTTCCTTTAATAACTCCCGCAGTTATGTTTTAGCCCGCCTTTCTAAAAGAGGTCTTGCACTCTCCAGTGAGGGACTGCGGATCAGGGACATGAAGGTGTTCGCGCAAATTAATTGAGAAAGGAAAGCGCGAGTAGAATCATTGTTTCCCAATATTGAAGATGTACATAGTTTTCAAAGATAATCCTATTGGTGTATAATAGTCATATCATAAATAGTTTTTTGCATCAACACTGTTTTTTGGGGAGTTGAAACTATGGTTCAGATAGGTTTGATTTTTCAGCCTAACGTGCCATATTTTGATCATTTATGCATGATAATTATATGTGATATAGATCATGCGGTGTTTTCAAATGGTTGGGCAAGTAACAAGAAGTTCAGTTGCTTCAGAACAAACATGACTCACTCGAATGGAAAATGGACTTCTAAAGACTACGCTGCCATATGGGAGAATCTTCAGTTGTTTGGCCAAGCTGCTCCAACAGGTGGAGGATTGCCTCAAATCCTTTAATAATGATGCACCGATGAAAGATTGGATGCAATCACCATTATCAATCGGTGATTTTGTGGAAAGAAATGAAGATGCGAATATTAACTATGTTGCTCGGGCAATCAGCGATATATAAAATAAAATATAAGATACTCTGGGAGGAGATATTAGGGCAGCTTAGGGTGTCTTAGAGACATATACACATTCTTATGTCTCTTCCATTTTTGCAAGCATTTGAAAAGATCGAATTCAAATTTTGGTTGCATTGTTGAGACGTGCGTGCACGTGCACACTAACTAGTCAGGGTAAATAGTTGGAGCCTTGGAGGACCAGGTTTTAGAGCATATTCACAGATCAGCACTCTGAAGGAAATGTTGAACAAATCGAGTGAATCTTTATCCAAAAAAAGATCGAGCAAAAATAATGAAAAATGCAAGATTGACCGGGAAATCATTCAGTCCTCCCCTACGGCCCTACCTCCTCTCTCCCTATTCTCTCGTGCTAGAAGTTCTCCACACATGCTCTAAATAATTGTCGAAAACCAGATGCCTCCAGCCTCCCCCTACCCCAACTTCCATCTTCACCGACTTGCTTCCTGCCCAATACTGATGTTCTCTGTACATGTTGGTGCCCCCTAGCTCCTGCTCTGTAAAAACTCTGAAACTTGGGAACCATACCTTCGTTGTGATTAAATGGGAAATTCAGGTGGGAGCTCGCGCTCCTTCCGGTGATTACTCAAAACAAAAACAAAAAACATAGAGAGACTACTACCTCCATCTTCACGGACTTGAACATAGATTAAAGTAAAGTTTCGGGAGAGAGTAATCTAGCAGAATGCCCGGCCGCCATGCACACCACACTGTGGCGATTTCCTGTTTGGACGATACAGATCGAATCGGGCGAGAGAGGGAGTAAGGAACTCACCCACGGAAGCCGCCGAAGCCTAAGGCGAGGGAGACGACGGCGGACTTCCTTTCTGTCCGAGCGAATTGGATAAATGTCATGTACTTTGGTACGTGCGAGGAGTGCTGCAGCTCTTGGACATGCGGCACTGCTCCTCCTGCTCTTATTCTCCACAGCCGTCCGGTTCGCATGGATTAGAGGAGCTGGGGAGAGGGAAGCGACCGAATAGGCGAAGGCCTTGCCGATGGCAGCGCCGGATCCTCAAAACAAACCCGTCGATGAACACGGCTTCCTGGCGTCTTGCTCGTTCTCCCTCCCTTTTGTGTTGCTATCTCCAGGCGCAGCCACAGCATTGCGGGATAGGAGGAAGAAGCTTCTCCCTGGCAACCGAGATGGCCCGTAGTCGTCCTACTCCTCGTGCGGAGTCGCCGCTGGCCTTCTCGCACGATGCCGCCTCCATCGGTCCATCCTCGCACCCTCCGCCTTCCTAGACTCTGGCGCCGCCTGCTCTGCCCGGATGCCTGTACAACAGAGCCACGCCCACCGATCTCTGCTCTCCGGCACGACATTAGAAGCTGCCCGACGCGGCACTTGAGAAGCCAGAGGACGCGGCCATGTCAGCAGCAGCACGGGTCAGACCCACGAGCGAACTATACGAGATGCAGCACACGGGCATTGTGACGGCAACAAAAGTCGGCCACGCGAGCGAACCTGGCAATATGCAGAGCACGGGAATTAGGGCGGCAACGCAGGTCGGTCGCCCGGGCGAACTTGATGAGCTGGACGAAGCGGCAGGACGGAGATGAACCGACCGAATAAACACGGTCCTGCGGCCAGAAGCAGCTGGGTCGGCTCGCAGGTCTCGGGGGTGCGTATCCGTCCCCGCCGTATTCCTCTGGGTGTTTGCCGCCGTCCTCTAGAGTCTAGACCTGTCTTTCATCAAGGCCTCAAGGAGTCAAGGCGCTTCCCGTTGACTTCGGCGAAGAAGTACAGATGGTATCCATGGCTTAGGAAGCGAACCGTTTCTTAAACCGGTGGCAATATGTGTAATTTCAATTGACAAGCAGGGGCAAAGCTAAAACGGACGAAAAATTTGCAAGAAGCCTTAGTGCTTTTATTAGTAGGTATAGATATAGCGCCATGGTTTTGATATCCGTCCCCGTTGGCCCTCGTCCAGTCTATGATTCGGATGTGGTATATTATCTTTTATAACTACATATTTTCATTTCCTGATTATATGACAATTAATTACGCCGACCAACTTGACATAGATATTTTTATCTAGGAGGTGGTGGAACCGGAAATGCCAATCGACCCTATTGTTGAGAAGTTACACTTAGTTGAACAACAAAATGTTGGCCTGAAAGAAAGATTGAAAAAACTGAAGAAAGGTTAGAAAAAACTGAAAGAGAGAAGATGACCTTGGAAAAGGTTCTTGTCGGTGTCGTCGATGGTCACAAGAGCGAGATGGACGCAATGCGCCTGAAGATTAGAAAGATTAGAAAATATGCAATTAGTAAAGAGGCTTGGTATTATTATGCCGTCGGGTCAATTGTTACCTTTATTGCGATTTTGATCGTATTTGTTGTTGTTTTTAAATGCATTAATTAGAGAGAGTTTTTATGGTTGGTTTCAGTGTATTTTTATGAGAACTATATATGTATGGTCACTACGCTACTTTGGTTTTAACATGTGATGAACTTTTTGTATTAATTAATTAATTTAGTCATGATGATTTAGCATAATGGTTTTTGATAAATTTATATAATGCAGATGAACCGGCAATGGATGTACAGTGATCGACGTCGTCCCGAATTCCTTAATGCACTACTAGGAAAATGGCTATAGGAGTGATGATACCCGTGACGCACCAGCAAAACGGCGCGTCACGCCTAATATCCGTGGCGCACCACGGTTTGGTGCTTCACGCCTATGGGCATACCCGTGACGCACCAAACAAACGGTGCGTCACGGCTATATGTGGGTGTTCGGTGGATACCCGTGACGCACCAAACATACGGTGCGTCACGGCTATGCTATCCACCGAAATGTTTCCTCCACACCTCCCCCCCCCCGGACCGCCTTTCTAGTTTTGTCACGGAAGATTTCTATGTCTAAAAATCATCAAAAAATAAATTCCTTATAGATGCACGGAGAGTTTAATGTATACTTTTTTAACAAATTTTGAAATACGTATTTCGACTTTCTGAGCAAAAGTTCTTTAAAAAAAGTAAAATGGGCATAACTTTTGCATACGATGTCGGAATTTAAAGTTCAATATACCAACGGAAACTAGAGAAAAAAAGGAATCCAATCTCACTCGCCATCGGCCTGTGAGACTTTTTTAGATTATCCAAATTCCGAAAGGAAAAAAAGTTATAGCCGTTTGAAGATTTTTGGCTAGAAATTAAAAATAAAAAATAAATAAATAAAGATAGGCGTGACGCACCACATGTATGGTGCGTCACGGCTAAGTCTGGGCAGAAATTTTCAAATTTCGAACCCGGGAGTGGCACCCACCTATATATACTCCACTTCCTCCTCCTTCCTCCACTCTTCTCCATTCCCTTCTCATTTCTTCTTCCTCCACTCTCCATTCTCTCTTTTCCCTTCCTCCACCTACCACCACCACCACCACCACCACCACCACCACCACAACCACCACCACAACCACCACCACCACCACCACCTCACATCCACTCCGGCGACCTCTACTCCGGCGACCACCTCTACTCCGGCGACCACCTCCTCTCCGGCGGCCTCCTCATGTCCGGCGACCACGACCACCTTCTCTCCGGCGGCCACCTCCACTCCGGCGACCACCTCCTCTCCGGCGACCACGACCACCTTATCTCCGGCGGCGGCCATCTCCACTCCGGCAGCCTCTCCGCTTTCGTTTTTCAAAATTTCAAAAATTTGGGCGGCCAGATCTGGATCTAGATCTAGATCTGGATCTGCCCCGCTTTTTTTTTAAATTTCGAAATCAATAGCCGTGACGCACCAAACAGGAGGTGCGCCACGGGTAACTAAAGATAGCCGTGACGCACCAAACAGGCGGTGCGCCACGGGTAAACGAGATAGCCGTGACGCACCAAAAATAGGTGTGTCACGGCTATTTTTAATAGGCGCGGCGTGATAGCCGTGACGCGCCCAGGTGCGTCACGGATAAGCTATTTGGTGCGTCACGGGTAAGCTTTTTCCTAGTAGTGATGGCATGCATAGTTTTCTCAATGTGGCTGAGAAAAACAGGCAGAATGGATTTATTTTTTGTCCATTTAAAAAATGCCAGAATAAGAGAAATTTCCCTAACTCAAGAACCATACACACCCACCTGTTGCAAGAAGGCTTCATGCCCAGTTATTTTTGTTGGACCAAGCACGGAGAAAGAGGGGTTGTAATGGAAGACAATGAAGAAAAAGAGGATAATGATAACTATCCTATGTTCGGTGAACACGGTGATACTGAAATGGGGGAAGACGAGCCTGAACTTGAGGACATTGTTGATGAGTCTGATGATGATCTTCGTCAGATCATTCATGAAGAACAGATAAACTGCGCAAGTGAAAACGAGAGGTTGAAGTTGGAGCGCATGTTAGAAGATAAAAAAGAACTGTTGTACCCAAATTGCGAAGATGGCCAGAAAAAGCTTGGCACCACCCTGGAATTGCTGCAATGGAAGGCAGAGAATGGAATATCTGACAAAGGATTTGAAAAGCTGCTGAAAATAATGAAGAAGATGCTTCCAAGAGATAACGTGCTGCCCTGCAGTACATACGAAGCGAAGAAGGTTGTCTGCCCTCTAGGATTGGAAGTGCATAAGATACATGCATGCATCAATGACTGCATCCTCTACCGCGGTCAGCACGAGAATTTAAATGCCTGCCCGGTATGCGGTGCATTTCGGTAGAAGATCAGGCGAGATGACCCTGGTGATGTTGAGGATGACGATCGCCCCAGGAAGAGGGTTCCTTCCAAGGTGATGTGGCATGCTCCTATAATACCACGGTTGAAACGTTTGTTCCGAAACAAAGAGCATGCCAAGTTGCTGTGATGGCACAAAGAAGACCGTAAGGAAGACGATATGCTGAGACACCCCGCTGATGGGTCGCAGTGGAGAAACATCGACGATAAGTACGAGGACTTTGCACGTGACGCAAGAAATTTAAGGTTTGGTCTAAGTATAGATGGCCTGAATCCGTTTGGGGAGCAGAGTAGCAGTCATAGCACCTGGCCCGTGACTCTATGTATCTATAACCTTCCTCGTTGGTTATGCGTGAAGCGTAAGTTCATTATGATGCCAGTGCTTATCCCAGGCCCGTCGCAACCCGGCAACAACATTGATGTGTACCTGAGGCCACTGGTTGATGAACTTTTAGAGTTGTGGGCGGACGAAGGTGTACGTGTGTGGGACGAGTACAAACAAGAGGAATTTGACCTACGAGGGTTGCTGTTTGTAACCATCAATGATTGGCCCGCTCTTAGTAACATCTCAGGACAGTCAAACAAGGGATACAACGCATGCACACACTGTTTAGGCGAGACTGAAAGTATACATATAGGCAAGAATGTGTACCCAGTGCATCGTCGATTTCTTCCAGACAGGCATCCCGTAGGAAACAAAGGAAAGCATTTCAAAGGCGAGGCAGATACACGGAGGAAGCCAACCCTCCCTAAAGGTACTGATATATATGACATGGTCAAAGATATAAAAGTAATCTTTGGTAAGGGTCCTGGCGCACTATCTGTTCCGAATGACGCCGACAACCACGTAGCCATGTGCAAGAAGAAATCTATATTCTGGGAACTACCCTATTGGAAATTCCTAGAGGTTCGCTCTGCGATCGACGTGATGCACGTGACGAAAAATATTTACGTGAACCTGCTAAACTTATTGGGCGTGCATGGGAAGAAGTCGAGAGATACACCAAAAGCACGGCTGCACCACCAACGTATGCACGAACGAGACGACCTGATGAATCCAGAGAATTTGAAAGGTCCTGCCAGCTACGCTCTTACCAAGGAAGAGAAGGAGATCTTTTTCCAAGTCCTGAGCAGTATCAAGGTCCCGTCTGGCTACTCGTCGAACATAAAAGGAATACTAAACCTGGAAGAGAAAAAGTTCCAAAACCTAAAGTCTCATGACTGCCACGTGATCATGACCCAGTTACTTCCGATTGCATTGAGGGGTCTTCTGCCAGAAAACGTGTGAGTACCCATCGTGAAGCTATGTGCATTCCTCAACGCAATTTCTCAGAAGGCAATCGATCCAGCAACTCTACCAAGTTTACAGAAGGACGTGGTCCAATGTCTTGTCAGCTTCGAGTTGATGTTCCCACCAACCTTCTTCAATATTATGACGCACCTCATAGTTCACCTAGTCCAAGAGATTTCCGTTCTCGGTCCTGTATCCTTACACAATATGTTCCCCTTTGAGAGGTTCATGGGAGTCTTGAAGAATTATGTTAAAAACCGTGCTAGGCCAGAAGGAAGCATGGTCAAGGGCTATGGAACAGAGGAGGTCATTGAGTTTTGTGTTGACTTTATTCCTGACCTGAAACCGGTCGGTGTTCCTCAGTCGCGCCATGAGGGGAGACTGCGTGGAAAAGGCACGCTAGGAAAGAAATCAACAACATGTATGGACGAGCAATCTTTCACTCAAGCACACTACACAGTTCTATTTAATTCCAGCTTGGCGGCTCCATATATCCAGGAACACAAGGATATTTAACGCTCGGAATACCCGGAGCAACCTGAAGATTTCATTGCTAAAGAACACGCGAAGACTTTCGGCGGTTGGTTGCAAAGACGTCTCATAAATGACAACATTGTTGAAGATGAGCTATACTTGTTGGCCAAGCAACCATCTTCGACTGTATTGACCTTTAAAGGGTACGAGATAAATGGTAACACATTTTACACGGCAGACCAAGACAAAAAGAGCACCAACCAAAACAGTGGCGTCCGGTTTGATGCAAAACACGACAACGGGCAAAGGGTCACATACTATGGTTACATAGAGCAGATATGGGAACTTGACTACGGACCTTCCTTTAAGGTCCCTTTGTTCTGGTGCAAATGGTTCAACCTGTCAGGCGTGAAGGTAGACCCGAAGTACGGAATGACAACAGTGGATCAGAAGAATCTTGGGTACGGCAATGATCAATTCGTCCTATCCAATGATGTGGCTCAGGTTTTCTATGTGAAGGACATGTCTAGCAGACCGAGAAAAAATAAAAGATAAGGAAGCGAATACATCAGACGATGAGCCAAGGCGCCACATAGTTCTTTCAGGGAAAAGAAACATCGTGGGAGTCGAGGACAAGACAAACATGTCAGAAGATTACAATAAATTTGATGAAATTCCTCCCTTCAAAGTCAAAGATGATCCAAGCATCCCGTTAAATGATGAAGATACTCCATGGTTACGGCGCAATCAGAAGAAAGACAAGAAGAAAAATAGATAGGGGGTGTTGTTGGTGATGTGTAATAATTGTGTTGACCATTTTGATAAATATCAAAAATTTGACCAGTTTCCACTAAATTTGACAATTTTGATAAATATCATTTTTATTTTTTAAGTGTTAAAATGACACCAACCTTTAGTACAAGTTTCGTTGGGAAACAGATCATCCCTTTAGTCCCGGTTGGGGACACCAACCGGGACTAAATGGGTTAGGGTTTCGTTTGGACCAATCAGATAGAATCACACGGATCGTGTGTTTCTTTCAAGCGCTTGTGAGTCGTTGGATCCGGGGTGTGTTTCTTTCGAGCTGTTGTGAGCCGTTCAATCAGGGCTATGGTGTGTTTCTTTCGAGCTGTTGTGAGCCGTTGGATGAGGGTGTTTCTTAACCGTTGGATCAAAAACCTAGCACAACACTTCGTGAGCTAAAGGACCCTATATATAGCCCACCTTCATACACCGGTCAGTTCATCGAGCAAAATACAAAACATCCGGATTCGCCATCATATGTACTGCCGTGCATTTGGTATGCATATATGCACCCAGTAGACACGGTGGGGCTGTATGATGGCGATACCGATTGTTTTGTTCTACACCCCCTTTAAGGTTTGATACATCATATATTCAGTTCATCGAGCAAATACAAAACATCCGGATTCGCCATCATACGTCATGCCGCGCATTTGGTATGCATATATGCACCCAGTAGCCACGGTAGGGCTGTATGATGGCGATACCGATTGTTTTGTTCTACACCCCCCTTTAAGGTTTGCCCGAAAACACATCAGAGATAATATAATTCACATGATCCATTCAACAAAGTTTGGTACAATAAATTATTACACATCAATTATTCCCTTGTGTCCCCGCTTTCTTATGATTTGGCCGTATCCATGGAGCATCCTCATCATTTAACTTAATGCTTGGGTCAATGTTCACTCCCACGATGTTTCTTTTTCCTGAAAGAACAATGTGGCGCTTTGGATCATCGCATGATGTACTGATCGTTTTCTTATCTTTCCGTTTCCTTTGATTTTACAATTTTTTGAGTCTACTTTGATTTTATAAATAAATGTAAAAGAAAACAGAAAAGGGAAACAAAAAATAAAAATAAAAGAAGAAACAGGAAAAAGAAAAAGGAAACAAAAAAATATCTTTATATTTTCAAATTAGTTTGATAAATATCTTATTTTTTTATTTTTTATTGTTTTAAATGACATTTAGACAAGTTTTACACAAAATATGAGAAAATATAAATATGTTTTTATAAATATTTGATTTTACAATTTTTTGAGTCTACTTTAATTTTATAAATAAATGTAAAAGAAAACAGAAAAGGGAAACAAAAAAGAAAAATAAAAGAAGAAACAGGAAAAAGAAAAAGAAAACAAAAAAATATCTTTATATTTTCAAATTAGTTTGATAAATGTCTTATTTTTTATTTGTTTATTGTTTTAAATGACATTTAGACAATTTTTACACAAAATATGAGAAAATATAAATAAGTTTGTATAAATATTTGATTTTACAATTTTTTGAGTCTACTTTGATTTTATAAATAAATGTAAAATAAAACAGAAAAGGGAAACAAAAAAGAAAAATAAAACAAGAAAACAGGAAAAAGAAAAAGGAAACAAAAAAATATCTTTATATTTTCAAATTAGTTTGATAAATATCTTATTTTTTATTTGTTTATTATTTTAAATGACATTTAGACAATTTTTACACAAAATATGAGAAAATATAAATATATTTTTATAAATATTTGATTTTACAATTTTTTGAGTCTACTTTGATTTTATAAATAAATGTAAAAGAAAACAGAAAAGGGAAACAAAAAAGAAAAATAAAAGAAGAAACAGGAAAAAGAAAAAGGAAACAAAAAAATATCTTTATATTTTCAAATTAGTTTGATAAATATCTTATTTTTTATTTGTTTATTGTTTTAAATGACATTTAGAAAAAATTTACACAAAATATGAGAAAATATAAATATATTTTTATAAATATTTGATTTTACAATTTTTGAGTCTACTTTGATTTTATAAATAAATGTAAAAGAAAACAGAAAAGGGAAACAAAAAAGAAAAATAAAGGAAGAAACAGGAAAAAGAAAAAGGAAACAAAAAAAATATCTTTATATTTTCAAATTAGTTTGATAAATATCTTATTTTTTATTTTTTATTATTTTAAATGACATTTAGACAATTTTTACACAAAATATGAGAAAATATAAATATGTTTACAATTTTTTGAGTCTACTTTGATTTTATAAATAAATGTAAAAAAAAACAGAAAAGGGAAACAAAAAAGAAAAATAAAAGAAGAAACAGGAAAAAGAAAAAAGGAAAAAAAAGGAAAAAAAAGTGGGCTCGCGCGCACAGTCTAAAAGTTGGACATTTTTGGACGTTTAGCACCGGTTGGTGTTTACAACCGGTGCTAAAGGGTCTTTAGCACCGGTTGTTAACACAAACCGGTGCTAAAGGCCTGTACAGGGGCGATTTCCGTCCTTAGCAAAAAATTCTGAGCTTCAGTTCGTGCGCGCGTCTTCTCTCCTTCCCCGCGGCGAAGCCCTGCTCCGACCGATTCGACATCGTCGCCATCCGCCGTCTTCCCGTGCTCGATTCCTCGTCGCCGTCGCCTCCTCGCCACCGTCGCCGTCCGCCTCGCCGCCCCGACACCGCCTCCCTCTGCCTCTCCCCACCGCCGACCCGACGCCGCGCGCCTCCCTCTGCCTCCCCACCGCCGCCCCGCCTCAGTCGCTGTCGCTGTCCGCCTCGCCGCCCCGACGCCGCCCCGTCGCCGCAAAGACGCCGCTCCCTCTGCCTCCCCACCGCGCGCCGCCCCGCCTCCGGCCGCCCCGACGTGTACGTGTGTGTGCGTACACGTACGCGTGACGTCACCGCAAATGTGAGTTTTTTTTTGTTTTTTTCTGTTGTAATTATAATTAGAATTTGTAGTTAGAATTAGAATTAGAATTAGAATTAGAAGTAATTAGAATTAGAATTAGATTTAGAATTAGAATTAGAAAAATATTTGGACATATAAAATGGAATTTGTAGTTAGAACTAGAATTTGAATTAGAATTAGAAGTAATTATAATTAGAATTAGAATTAGATTTAGAATTACAATTAGAAAAATATTTGGACATATAAATTTAAAGTATATTAGCTAGAATTAGAATTTTTAGTAATTATAATTAGCTAGACTTAGAGAATTTTTTCTGTTTAAATTTAAAATATATTTTTAAATATCAAATACTTGTAATTCAATTATGAATTAAAGGTAGTACCAATAAATAGGCGTAATTATGTTTAAGTTGTAAACGACACAAAAATTGTGCCTTTATACGTCTTCGATTCGAAACTGAGTTTAAAAATGAAAATTTTATTTTGATATCATAGTTGTAAATTAGAGTTCTTCATTTTATAAATTATTATACCACATTCTCTATATAAGTGTCCGATGAAATAATTTTGCTAAGTGTCCGATGCAATAATTTTGCTAAGTGTCCGATGAAATAATTTTGCTAAGTGTCTGAGTTTAAAAAATGAAAATTTTATTTTGATATCATAGTTGTAAATTAGAGTTCTTCATTTTATAAATTAGAGTTCTGCATTTTAGAGTATTGCATTTTATAAATTATTATACCACATTCTCTATATAAATAACCAATGAAATAATTTTGCTAAGTGTCCGATGAAATAATTTTGCTAATTCCGTAAATAATTCTGATTCTTGTTACCAGCAGGTGTTGAGCTATGGATCCCCAAGAACCACATGATCCGCACGCCGATCAGCTCGCGGGAATGGGTGAGGCGGAGAAGGAAAGATACATGTGCCAGATGATTTTTGAAGATGCAACGGCCATATATCATGATCACGACGGTGAACAGGCGTTTAGTAATCAATTTTTGAACGACTCCGGTGACGGAGCTGAGAATATAGAAGATGTAGTAGATGACGACGACGAGAACGTCGACGATGCAGAAGTGCCCTCCGGAACAAACTCTGCCAATGTATATCTCAAGTCACTGTTGACGCAACAATTAATTTTTTTATTGCACTTACTAACGAATCATTATTTTCCCGTTTAGGCGCCCTCCGGAACAGCTAGCGCAAGTACTGAGACAAAGTCGAAACGAGGCCCGGCCGCAAGGTTGAAAGATACAGCAAGGTACTCGATCGATAAGGTTACCGCTGATGGCAAACCACTGGAACCCCTAGAAACTTATCGCAAATTTGTAAATCAGTGCGGAGTTGTTGTAAGAGACCTGGTCCCGATCAACTTAATAGAATGGAATAAGACGAAGACCGGCGCCAATGTTGGAGCTACTTATGTCGATGACAGATTGAAAAGAATGCTTTGCGACACGGTCTGGCTAAATTTCAGCGTAGCGGGAGATAAGAAGAAGAAAGTCGAGGAGTGGGCTTTGAAGAAGATGGCCACACAATTCCAGAGGTGGAAGAAAGACTTGTGGAAGAAATATAAGGACGAAGATCCAGTTTTCACTGGGCACCTAGTGAAGATAAGAGACGCTTGGCCTGATTTTAAGGCGTACAAGAAATCGGGTGTCTTTACATCCCGATCAGCCAAAAATACGGAGAATGCGAAGAAGAAGAAATATCACCATATTTTGGGGTCAGGTGGCTACATGACTGCCCTGCCTAGGTGGCGACGCTATGAAGAAGCGCTTCTGAAAAGAAATATCATTCCACAGAGACATGACTGGCCCGATAGGTCCAAGTTCTGGTTGTTCACGCATGGGGCAACGTTGGACGCTGAGACTGGGATGATTGTTGCGGAGGGATCATGGTCGGAAAAAATAAAACAAGTCGTATCAGATCTAGAGAAGGCAATAGAAGTTGTTCGAAAAGGAACTTTTGTTCCCGATAGAGAGAACGACGAGCTGACGAAGGCACTCGGGAACCCCAAAAAGTGGGGACGAACACGAGGCTTTGGAGCCACTACCCCGTGGAGCCAAGGGTTTCCGGCGGACCTTGGCACTTATAGAAGCCGTGGTAGAAGCAAGAAGAAGGCGCAAGAACGGATATCGACATTAGAAGAAAAGGTGGCGTTTCTCTTGAAGAAAGGGGGACACCCAGTACCTGACACTGAAGAGGAGGTAGAACATCCTGCACCTGACGCTGATCAGCAGCAATTAGAAGACGATCATGTAGCAGATGTCGTCCCATCTCAGCATAGAAGCAGCGTGGGTTCCACGCAGCTGCAGCTAGAAGACGGTTCTGCAGTCGAACCGTCGGCGCCTCACTACCCCGTGGATGATATCACGGAGAAGACAAACTGTGAGATACCTATGTCAATGGGGACCATATCCTTCATGGTGGCGTCAGGCTAGGCTTTACCGAATCAACCCGGAGCAACCTACCTACGGATGGCAATGGGGCCCCGAAACCCGCAAACCCGACGGGTACCCGCCTTAAATGGGGAGGGTTTGGTAAAATGTTCGACCCGTCAGGTCTAATGGGGCGGGTATGGGGGTGGCAAACCCGTACCCGCATACCCGTAGATCCGCTCTAAGTGCTAATCATATCCCTAATAATCTTATGTCTAACCACACGTCCACGAGCTATCGACCACAAACCTCACACATCATATGGACGCGTTGGAATCTGGAGTCACGGAGACAACACACGTACACATGTGTATATTCCCACCAACCTCATCCCAATATTTCATTGTTTTATTCCTCACATGTGTCGTTGTCGCCCGTTAAATGGGTACCCGTTGGGACCCCAAACCCGACCAGGTCGTGGGAATGGTAAGAAATGAGATCCGACAAGTTAAATGGGGTGGGTATGGGGGCGCCGACCCGGCCCCGAACCCGGTGGTCAGATTCCACCATCCCATGCTCGTGTCGGGTTGTCGACAATTACGCCGGGATGCCAGCCAATTGAGCTTCATATTCCTGGAGGTGAAGGCGAGAAGACACTGGGAGAAATGGAGCTTGGTATCATCTTGTGGAAGAAGGAACACATCGTGTTTCCTAACGCGACGCCAAGCCCACCGACTCCTCCAGGTACAAATGCACCACCTCCAACAATTACTGAATGTTGCACCACATGTAAGCCTATTTTTAATAGTTTTTTCACTTTCGTACAGAGAATGCACGACCTCCAAGTCCACCCCCCAACGCACCTCCAAGTCCACCCCACAACGAAGATTTGGAGCCCGAGGCCGAGAGTCCATCGCCCGTGCACTACCGTGAGCCGACGGATGCACCCACTACGGGTACGGCAAAGCGGAAGCTGCAGTTCAGAAGAAATGGGACTCCCCCCAAGAAGAGAGAAAGTGAACCCAAGAAAGTCAAGACTCCCCCGAAGTTACCAGGCCTGATGACTCCGGAGGAACTAGACGAGGCCATGAAAGCCAAAAACAAAGCATGGTTCGCACGGTTTCCCCTGAAGGCCCCTCCAGACATCTGGAAGGAAACTCTGAAGAACATACCAAAGTGGCAAATTGAGCGCACCATCGACAACTTATATTATCCCGCACCGCCGCCACCGCTACCCCTTTCAGACTATGAACGTGTAACATCCCAAGTATGAAAAACTCCTTTAGAATGTTTGATTCTTGTTAATTTATGTTTTGCATCATGTCATCATAAGCTTTGCATTTGTTTTCCATTTGTTTTCCCTTGTTTTTCTATTTGATTTTCAAACCAAATTTCAAATTTTGTTTCATACTTGTTCTGTTACAATGTTTCAAATAAAAATTACAAACAAACCAATCATTTGTTTCTAATAAACTTGAAATTAAAAGCTAATAACTTGTTTAGGTTTCATTAATTCAAATTCACTCAAATTCAATTGAATTTTCAAACAGCAACCAAGTTTAAAATTTTGATAAACAAACAATGGCACAGTTGGGGTTTTATAAATAACAAACTATAAAAATTAACACCAAATTTTAAAACCCCAAAACCCCTCTAAATTTCTCTCTTTTCTTACCTTTCCTTTTCAGCAAAAAAAACAGAGAAAGAAAAAATAAAAAGAAAACTGCTGGGGAAGGCAGGCTGGGCCAGCCCAGCCCACCTAACCCCAGCGCGCGCGCAGCGCAGGCCCGCGGCCCCTTTCTTCTTTCTCCGTACGGCTGGCGTCAGCTGACGCCAGCGCGCACGCAGCAGAGGCACCTCCACCTGCTCCCCACCTTTTTCCTCCCCTATTTCTAGCCCGCGAGATCCCAAACCCTAGCCCTAGCTTTCTTCTTCCTCCCTGCCGCCGCCAGTTCTTCTCCTCCTTCTCAGATCCCCTCCAATCCTTCTCTGAATTTTCTGAAGTTTCTGTCAAGCCGCCATGGCAGGAGGTTGATCGGGGTGGAGCAGTAGCTGTGGACGTCGTCGAGCTTCCGCGAGCACGGGAACGTGATCGCCGTGCAGTCCTCGCCGTCCTCGTTTCATCGACAGGGGCTAGGAGGCCCTGGATGCTCGCCGTCGTCCACCTCTCTGTCGCCGCCGTCACCGTCCTCTTCCCCGAGCCTCTTCAACGACTCCAGGGGTGGTGAGCACCACCTTCCCCCTCGTTCTTTCCCTCTCTGCATCCGCGTAGATCCCACACGCATCCCTTGCACTCGAGCAGCAGCAGCAGCACACGAACTCGCCGCCGGCGACCACCGCATCACCGTCAGGTTCAGAAAGCCTGGACCTTTTCGATAGTTTCAGTTAACTATCGATGCGGAACCTCAAAACCACGCGCGCATCTCCTCTGTCAGCAATCGATCCACACCGTAGTGGTTACATCCAACGGCGCGCACGCCCGCGGCGCGAGTTCGATCCCTCCCCGCCGCGATTAAAACCAAACTTTTTGCGCTGTTGCCACGCAAGCGCGCAGGCCCCCACCTGCCAGTGGCCGTGGTTGCCACGCCAGATCCCACACGCAGCGCCAGCGGGGCGCTGGCCCACAGGCCAGTGACCCAAGGCTGTTCTGCCTTGCGTGGAAAAGGTTTCCACGGGCTTTTCTGTGAGATTCTTTTGCATCCAAGCCCCTGAACCAAATCTAAATGTTTTTTAAAATTGCAGAATAGCCCCTGCATTTAAAATTCAAATAACTTTTGTATTTCAAATCCAAATTAAATAAATAAAATATGTTTTCTGTACCAAATTTAATTCTCTACCTGTTTAAATCATTTGTTTACTGTTTTGAACATTTCAAATGTTTCCAAAATTCAAATTCAAACAACTATTTCAAATTTGGTTAAATTCATAACTAATTCAAATTTAATTCAAATGTCACATATAAAATATGTTTTCCATGCTAAATTGAACCACCTTTCCAAATATAAACTTTGTTTCCTGTTTTGAATAATTAAAATTGGTTAAATATTTTAAACCTTGTTTAAATCATCTAAAATTGCTAAATTCATAACTTGGTCAAATTAATTTCTTTTTGAACATATAAAATATGTTTTCAGACCAAAAAATTGTAATTTTTCCAAATATGAATTTTATCTAATGTTTTGAACAAATAAAAATTCAAATAAATTCATACTTGAATTAAATTCACTTAAATCCTGTTTAAACTTGTTTAATTCATAATTAATTCATTTTAATTCCTTTTTCAACAAATGAAACATGTATTCCAACTAAAATTTTGTGTTCTTTCCAAATATGAACTTTGTTATCTATTTTGAACAATTAAAATTGGTGAAAACAACAAATGCTTGTGTAACTCATTTAAGAAACCAAAATTTCATAACCTAATAAATAAATTTCCAAACTTGGTAAACAACATTTCCAATTGAAGCTATTGTTGTTTTCTTATTGTTTTCCTCATCCATGCATCATACTAATCAACTTTCACATGATGGTTATTTGTAGATCATTTAATTCAACCTTAATTCATGGGCTTTCCATATGCAATCCAAATTGCATATGGGTCCATTTAATTATGTTACCATGTCAACTATCTTATAGTGATGCATCAATTAAATTGCCATGCATCATCCCATGATTGTGCATTATGCCATGTTATTGATTGTTTGTCTCTCTGCGTTGTTTGTTTGCTTCTTCTCGAATAGACGACGATGTTGAGACAGACGAGGTTTACGACACTACTTCTGAGGAGTTAGCCCAGTACCAGGCTACCGAGATTGCAGGCAAGTATTCACTCACATGAACCATTGTGTCCTTTCCACACTGGATATCGATACTTTCCGTTGTCTATTCTGCTACCCTTAAGTATCGTTGCTTGTGTTCGATCCTATCACATGTTATCCTGTATCCCTGATATAGCCTTTCCTCCACACCTATACCCTGTTATTTGTTGCCCGTGTCTTACTAGCATGCTTAGGGTTGTTTATGCTCGAGTCCGCTGTCCGTTATTTTCTGTTACCATATTTATTATGTTCTGGGGGCTCGATGTTTAAACAACAACCTGTTAATGTATGAGGTAATGCTAATTTGATGTTAAGGCACCGGCAGGAGGCCGGGTATGGTTTTGAGGCCTGCTAGTGTCGAACTCAGGAAAAGTTCTTGTCCTCTGGATCCATGTTCAGCGCGCTAACCGCATGTGGGAAGCGTGTATGGGCGCCCCCCGCAACTCTGATTCGATTCGCATCTCGTCCAAATCGCCACACTTAGTTCGGGCTTTCCATTTGATGCACGCATATGCAGGTACGAACCCGAGGCCAGGGTGGAACTTTTGTAGTCGGCATTTAGAGTGGCGTGGTCTTCCAGTCCTATGAGGGTCCCCCTTTTCTTCGTGGGGGATCGATTAGCCGCGCACGCACAGCACGTGGTTCTTTGGGCTTGATGCGAAGAAGAGTTGGGTTGTGTTGAGTGCCTCGCTTGGTGGGTTTGATCCCCGTCTGGCGGGGTATTCTTACGTGTACGGCCAAATTGGTGCACCCCTTCAGGGTTAAATATTCTCGAGAAGCCGTGTTGTCCGCGGTTATGGATGACTTGGTGAGAGGGCTGGCTAACAAGGATTAGACAACTTACACCTAACTTAATACTAATGCTGACTAGTAATAGTCTTATTGTCACAATAACTTGAACCATCATTAATCCAACTGTGTGAGTTATCCTCGGATTGCTTCTTTGGATAAGGGGCGAGATCCAGGATGGGTTTGTTTGAGGTTAATGGTAGTTGGTTACGATACGCTATCTTATCCCCTTCTTTTAGCCGGATGTTGTAGCGTGTCTCTGTAGTTGGTTAGGGAGCCCGCTGCCTCACTTTTGTATCACCTATTCTTCCGTTGAACCCAAAGCATCTGTACTTGGTGTTGCCGGGTACACTTTGGTATCTTGTGAGTCTTGCTTGCCAGTATTTGTCTGTACTGACCCCTTTGGGGCTGTGGTTTCCGCAGACTACGTTTCCGAGGATCCCCATGGTGGCTACTACGTGGAGTATGACGAGGCTGCTGACGAGTAGATAGCGGACCCGGGCAGGATCCGAGACATCGTGGATGGGCTCCGTCTTTTCGTTTCCGGCCTCTTAGGCCTATTTGGATCTTGTCTGTACCCAGACACTTTGGATGCTTCCGCTGTGATGTAATGATGACTTGTTGGGACATGTGTCCTCTAGGTGATTGTATTTGCTATCTCTGCTCCAGTGAGAGCTATTTGCACCTTATTTCTATTTCTTTGTGTCTTAGAGATTTGTTGTGATACCACTTGTTCAAATGCCGTTGACGTACCATGTGTGTATGTTATGAAGTACGTCAATGTAAGTAGTCGGATTTCTATGGGATGGTTTACGCAGACGTTGGATAGTAGAGAATGGTTGTCACACGTTTACGTGTTGGCCTGCTCATATTGAGATGCGGGTGCCGGTATGCCCCGTAAGCCATTTATCTACTGTTTAGCGGACTGTGAGTATCCTCTAGAAGTCCGGGTGCGACAAATGGTATCAGAGCCTGTCTGCCTGTAGGATCCCTTTTACTGGTCGCAGTTGAGTCTAGAAACTATTTTGTAGCTATATAGGAAAAATGAAACGTGAGAGTAGGAATTCTGTTCTTTTATTTCTTTCCCCACCCACCCTCCCTTTTTCTGGTAAGGAAGTGCAACGTTGTTTTCTCTTCTCATCTAAACTTTCAAGTTAGGATTTCACGTATCCTGGTTTCTCTAGGATAGTTACATCTACTAGACCATAGGAATGGAGGTGGTTGTGACATGATTTAACATGTTGCCTACTCACGATTGAGAACGGAGGCCGTGTAAGCCCCGGAAGCAGATCTCTATTCCTTAAGCAGTAGATATTGATCCTTTAGAAGCCCGGATGGGTTTTCGTAGTACATCAGGAGTGTTTGGTCTCGTGTTTCCCCAATGTTGCTTCGATATCCTGTTCTTCTCAACATCCTTTTCGTCCGTTGAAAACCTTGTTGTTGCTTGCCAACTTCAGTTTTTCTAACCGCGGTCTAATCAAAACTTCCCCGATCATCTGCAGATGGATCTCAGGTTCTACCTGTAGGTGGTTCGTATGACTCGTTGCGAGAGCACTGCCGGTTATCCGGAGATGCTGAGAGACATGGTCACTTTTCTCGGGTTCCGTTGGGCTCCAGAGTACCAGGTCTACGAGCAGCAGCGAGAGTTTGACCAGACCTACTACCAGGCTATCGTCTACATTCTGTCAGATGATGGCATGAGCGTAGTCCACCGCTACGAGGCAGTAGGTTCCACAGTGGATATGGCCGTGCAGCAGGCAGCTTATGTGAGTCTCACCGTCCTTCGTGCTGACTACTGGGGGTTTGACGATTCTATCTATCGCCACATCCCCCGTGGTTACATCACTTCGGAGGGAGCTCATTTCACTCTCTACGACAACTTGGATGTTTATGAGCATGATAACTCCAGGCTGCATAGCACCGCTCAATTTGTGAGGCACAGTGACGCAGTTGCCAGCACACTATCTCAGTAGTTGGCTTAAGTCAGAGAGCAGCTCTACCTTGCTTTGACTCGTCTGGCGACTTACACCACAGACTTTGTTGGAGACGAGCGCTTTGCACGTTTCGATCAGCCAGTTGGTCGTCGTCTGCCAGATGCTGGAGGTTACGAGCCGATCAGAGGTCCACTCCTTAACCTTGGTGCTGGTTACACTGGGATTCCACGCTTTGGAGCACAGGTAGTCGACGCTATGTACTTCACCACACCTAGAGTCGCTCTCAGACCACGTCAGATCTACGTGGATCGTCGTTCTACCTACTTTCTTTGGGCGTACTCCTCACCGTACCTCTCGCCGTACTCCTAGTCGTCGTCCTGCGTGATGAGCATGGGAGTACCGATGTATCCATTCTTAGCTATGTTTAGTTAAACTCTGGCATTCGAACCAATTATGGTGTGTTGGATATTCTGATGTATTTGAACATGTGATGATGTACCTGTAGGTTATCTATTCATGCGTCGCAATAATCTCTCTTTCGGTTGCCAAGTCTATCCTTTTCTTTTGTTGTGCTAAAATGCATTTCCATTCAGGATGCCACCAACAAGGAACAACGCGCCTGAGCCACCGCCAATCGCGGAGCTGTTGACTCAGATGACCCAAGTCATGGCGCAGATGGCCCAGTTTCAGACTAATCAGCACAACAACGAGACAGCCCCACGAGTCAGCATCAAGGAGTTTCTCAGTCTGGGCCCAAGAGCTTCCGTGGCCACACGCGAGCCTCTGGACGCTGATGACTGGATCCGTGAGATAGCTAAGGCTCTGGAGATTACTCACGTTGCTGAGGAAGACAAGGTCACGTATGCCTCCTATCTGCTGAAGGGCCCAGGCAGGCTACTTGGTGGGAGAACTTCTAGGCATGAGAACTGGCTCCCTAGTCACGTGGAATTGTTTCAGGAAGCATTCCTGAAGCACCACATTCCAGATGGTCTCATGGAAGGATCGCTTGAGAGTTTTGCTCACTCAAGCAGGGCAAGTTGGACGTCATCGGCTATAGAGTGAGTTCACTGCCTCGTTCGTTACGCTGGTGATGAGGTGTCACTGAAGCTAAGAAGAAGGCAAGGTTCGCAGAGGTTTTAACCCGGAACTCAAGTATGCCCTCACCAACGTCAAGGCCAACAGCTTCGAGGATCTCGTTAACACCGCGCTCAATGAAGAAAATGGGCGCAAGGCGTTCGAGGAGTCTCGCAAGCACTCGCGTGAGGGTGGTTCCTCCTCCAACATGACCACCCCTACGCAGAAGCGCCGCATCTGGGTGCCAAATGGTGCTGTCACTTGGGCTCCATATGCCCAAACTTCTCCAGGCTTCGCTCCCCGCCCACCCAACCCTGCTCAGATGCATGATCAAAGGGCTTCGATGGGACAGCCAAGGCCAAGGCCTCCTCGTGTCGTCACTTGCTACAAGTGCAAGCAGACGGGGCACTACGCTGACAAGTGCACGCAGAGGCAGCTACCTCCACCACCACCTCGTCCCAACACAAACCAGGCAATGATGCGCGCTCCCCCGCCTAAGGCCTTCAACTCCAACAACAGGCCTGTCGGGAGGACCGCAAGGGTGAATCATGCCAAGATCGACAAAGCTGAGGAAGCTCCTGACGTCGTTCTCGGTACATTTCCCGTAAACTCTATTCCAGCTAAAGTGTTGTTTGATACCGGAGCATCACATTCTTTCGTGTCAAAGATCTTTGCGACAACAATTAAGCTCCCTTTTGTTGGTTTGGGTTCCCCGCTAGTGGTAAACTCCCCTGGAGCAACTATGCAAACGTCCAAGATCAGTCACAAAAATCAAATTCTAATTCGAGGCCACATATTCCTTGCTTCCCTCTTACTGCTTGTCAATTCTGACATTGATGTCATTCTTGGTATGGATTGGCTGAAAGCTAATAAAGCAAGGATTGACTGTGCTCAAAAGTCAATAACTCTGTTCCACTCTTCTGGCCAGATAGTCTATTCTCCACATGAATCAAGTTCCATTCAGCTATACAACCTCGATGCAAAACCTCTACCTTCACTTGAAAATGTTCCGGTGGTTTGCGAATTTCTTGACGTCTTTCCAGAAGAGTTGCCAGGGATGCCTCCGGACAGAGTTGTTGAGTTCGTGATCGAACTTGAGCCAGGTACTGCTCCAATCTCTAAGCATCCCTACAAGATAGGAACTCCCGAGCTGAAGTTGTTAAAGGAACAGATTGATATGTACATGGAAAAAGGTTACATTCAACCTAGTTCCTCGGCTTGGGGTTGCCCAACTCTGTTCGTTGCGAAGAAGGATCACACAAAGAGACTCGTTGTTGACTATCGTCCTCTTAACGAGAAAACCATCAAAA
Organism: Alopecurus myosuroides; assembly: GCA_028641055.1. NCBI lineage: Eukaryota > Viridiplantae > Streptophyta > Magnoliopsida > Poales > Poaceae > Alopecurus > Alopecurus myosuroides. Next base: position 45,362,681 of record CM054057.1, on the reverse strand, counting down.
ACAAGTATCCAATTCCTCGTATCGATGATCTTTTTGATCAACTTGCTGGAGCCTCAATATTCTCTAAGTTGGACTCGAGAATGGGTTACCATCAAATAAAGATCAGAAAAGAGGATATTCCAAAGACAGCCTTCACCACTCGCTACGGTCTATATGAATTCACCGTCATGTCCTTTGGTCTCACCAATGCACCGGCGACATTCTCTCGACTCATGAATTCTGTCTTCCATGAATACCTCGACAAGTTCATTGTGGTATATCTTGATGACATTCTTGTCTACTCAAAATCCGAGGAAGAGCACGAAGAACATCTTCGTATAACCCTCATGAAGCTTCGCGAGCATCGTCTTTATGCCAAATTCTCCAAATGTGAGTTCTGGATTTCAGAAGTTGCTTACCTTGGTCATGTCATCTCAGCCAAGGGCATAGCAATTGATCCAGAAAAGGTTAAAGCAATTGTTGATTGGAAACCTCCAAAGACGGTGAAGCAAGTAAGAAGTTTTCTTGGCTTGGCTAGCTATTGCCGTCGTTTCGTCCAAAACTTCTCCAAGATTGCCAAACCTCTCACTGACCTCACAAAGAAGGACAACAAGTTCGTTTGGTCTCCACAATGTGATGAAAGTTTCAATCTCCTGAAGACTAAACTCACTTCTACACCAGTTCTGGTGGGCTCAGATCCTTCCAAACCTTTCCAGATATTCTGTGATGCTTCTCTCCAAGGTCTAGGTGCAGTTCTTATGCAAGAACGTCAAGTTGTGGCTTATGCTTCACGTCAGTTGAACGCACATGATCTCAATTATCCCACTCATGACCTTGAACTTGCAGCAGTTGTGTTTGCCCTCAAGAAATGGAGACAATACTTGTTGGGTAATCGCACTGAAATCTTTTCCGATCATAAGAGCCTGAAGTACATCTTCACTCAACCAGATCTAAACCTCAGACAAAGGAGATGGATTGAAAAGATCAAATACTTTGATCTTACAATTTCTTACACTCCAGGCAAGGCTAATGTTATGGCCGATGCTCTCAGTCGCAAGTCGTATTGCAATAATCTCATGATCATGGAAAGCCAACCTCCTCTTCATGAAGAATTCCAGAAGCTCAACCTTGGTCTTGTTCCTCAAGGCTATCTTGCAAACTTGACAGCCAGTCCAACTCTCGAGGACAAGATTCATTCTGAACAACTTCGTGATGCTGAAATCAAGAAGATGGTAGAACACATCAAAGAAGGCACGGAGAAATTTAAGTCCTTCTCAATTGATGACAAGGGAACTGTGTTCTTCGAAGGATGCATTGCAGTTCCTCAAGTTCAAAGTATCAAAGATGTCATTCTCAAGGAGGCTCATGAAACTCCTCTCTCCATACACCCTGGATGTACAAAGATGTACCAGGATCTCAAGACACTGTATTGGTGGCCTGGCATGAAACGTGAAATTGCTCAATACATTTCTGAATGAGACGTTTGTCAACGTGTTAAGCCAGTTCATCAGAAAACAGCCGGTCTTCTCCAACCTCTGAAAATCCCTGAGTGGAAGTGGGACATGATTGAAATGGACTTCGTCACTGGTTTTCCAAAGTCCAAGAGGGGCAACGATGCAATCTTCGTTGTCATTGATCGACTCACTAAAGTATCTCATTTCTTTCCTGTCAAAGAGACAATCTCAGCTAACCAGTTAGCAGAGCTCTACACAGCAAAGATTGTTCCTCTTCACTGTGTTCCATTGGAAATAAGCTCAGACCGTGGAAGCATCTTCACTTCGCATTTCTGGAAAAGCTTTCAGAAAGCATTGGGCACCAAACTTCTGTTCAGCACAGCTTATCACCCTCAGTCTCAAGGGCAAGTCGAAAGAGTCAATCAGATTCTCGAGGATATGCTCAGAGCATGTGGTCTCTCCTTTGGCATGAAATGGGAGGAATGTCTTCCATATGCTGAATTCTCCTACAACAACAGCTTCCAGGCAAGCCTAGGCATGGCACCATTTGAGGCTCTCTATGGCCGCAGATGCAGGAGTCCAATCAATTGGTCTGGAGCTGGTGAACGTTCACTCTTAGGCCCTGACATTGTTAAGGAAGCCGAAGAGAAAGTTCGCATCATTCGTGACAATCTCAAGATTGCTCAGTCTCGTCAGAGAAGCTACTATGACAGCAAGCACAGGGATATGGTCTATGCACCTGGTGACAAAGCATATCTCCGTGTAAATCCCCTCAGAGGCACTCATCATTTTGGTGTCAAAGGAAAGCTTGCACCTAGATATATTGGTCCTTTCAACATTCTCTCAAGGCGTGCAGAAAATGCTTATCGTCTTGAACTTCCGGAAAAGCTATCCAAGGTGCACGATGTGTTTCACGTGTCACAGCTCAAGAGGTGTTTCAAAGATCCAGATCGTGCACTTGATCATGATTCTATTGAACTGCAAGAAGATCTCACTTATGAGGAGCACCTTGTTCGCATTCTCGATGAGACCGAGCGTAAGACTCGCAACAAGAGCACCAAGTTCTTAAAAGTGCAGTGGTCTCATCATTCCGATAAAGAGGCAACGTGGGTGACCGAAGAGGATCTTCGCAAGAAGTATCCGGACCTTTTCTCTTCTCAGTAGGAATCTCGGGGCGCGATTCCTTCAAGGGGGGGCGTTTTGTAACATCCCAAGTATGAAAAACTCCTTTAGAATGTTTGATTCTTGTTAACTTATGTTTTGCATCATGTCATCATAAGCTTTGCATTTGTTTTCCATTTGTTTTCCCTTGTTTTTCTATTTGATTTTCAAACCAAATTTCAAATTTTGTTTCATACTTGTTCTGTTACAATGTTTCAAATAAAAATTACAAACAAACCAATCATTTGTTTCTAATAGACTTGAAATTAAAAGCTAATAACTTGTTTAAGTTTCATTAATTCAAATTCACTCAAATTCAATTGAATTTTCAAATAGCAACCAAGTTTAAAATTTTGAAAAACAAACAATGGCACAGTTGGGGTTTTATAAATAACAAACTATAAAAATTAACACCAAATTTTAAAACCCCAAAACCCCTCTAAATTTCTCTCTTTTCTTACCTTTCCTTTTCAGAAAAAAAAGAGAAAGAAAAAATAAAAAAAAACGGCTGGGGAAGGCAGGCTGGGCCAGCCCATCCCACCTAACCCCAGCGCGCGCGCAGCGCAGGCCCGCGGCCCCTTTCTTCTTTCTCCGTACGGCTGGCGTCAGCTGACGCCAGCGCGCACGCAGCAGAGGCACCTCTACCTGCTCCCCACCTTTTTCCTCCCCTATTTCTAGCCCGCGAGCTCCCAAACCCTAGCCCTAGCTTTCTTCTTCCTCCCTGCCGCCGCCAGTTCTTCTCCTCCTTCTCAGATCCCCTCCAATCCTTCTCTGAATTTTCTGAAGTTTCTGTCAAGCCGCCATGGCAGGAGGTTGATCGGGGTGGAGCAGTAGATGTGGACGTCGTCGAGCTTCCGCGAGCACGGGAACGTGATCGCCGTGCAGTCCTCGCCCTCCTCGTTTCATCGACAGGGGCTGGGAGGCCCTGGATGCTCGCCGTCGTCCACCTCTCTGTCGCCGCCGTCACCGTCCTCTTCCCCGAGCCTCTGCAACGACTCCAGGGGTGGTGAGCACCACCTTCCCCTCGTTCTTTCCCTCTCTGCATCCGCGTAAATCCCACACGCATCCCTTGCACTCGAGCAGCAGCAGCAGCACACGAACTCGCAGCCGGCGACCACCGCATCACCGTCAGGTTCAGAAAGCGTGAACCTTTTCGACAGTTTCAGTTAACTGTCGATGCGGAACCTCAAAACCACGCGCGCATCTCCTCTGTCAGCAATCGATCCACACCGTAGTGGTTACATCCAACGGCGCGCATGCCCGCGGCGCGGGTTCGATCCCTCCCGCCGCGATTAAAACCAAACTTTTTGCGTTGTTGCCACGCAAGCGCGCAGGCCCCCACCTGCCAGTGGCCGTGGTTGCCACGCCAGATCCCACACGCAGCGCCAGCTGGGTGCTGGCCCACAGGCCAGTGACCCAGGGCTGTTCTGCCTTGCGTGGAAAAGGTTTCCAGGGGCTTTTCTGTGAGATTCTTTTGCATCCAAGCCCCTGAACCTAATCTAAATGTTTTTAAAATTGCAGAATAGCCCCTGCATTTATAATTCAAATAACTTTTGTATTTCAAATCCAAATTAAATAAATAAAATATGTTTTCTGTACCAAATTTAATTCTCTACCTGTTTAAATCATTTTTTTACTGTTTTGAACATTTCAAATGTTTCCAAAATTCAAATTCAAACAACTATTTCAAATTTGGTTAAATTCATAACTAATTCAAATGTCACATATAAAATATGTTTTCCATGCTAAACTGAACCACCTTTCCAAATATAAACTTTGTTTCCTGTTTTGAATAATTAAAATTGGTTAAATATTTTAAACCTTGTTTAAATCATCTAAAATTGCTAAATTCATAACTTGGTCAAATTAATTTCTTTTTGAACATATAAAATATGTTTTCAAGCCAGAAAATTGTAATCTTTCCAAATATGAATTTTATCTAATGTTTTGAACAAATAAAAATTCAAATAAATTCATACTTGAATTAAATTCACTTAAATCCTGTTTAAACTTGTTTAATTCATAATTAATTCATTTTAATTCCTTTTTCAACAAATGAAACATGTATTCCAACTAAAATTTTGTGTTCTTTCCAAATATGAACTTTGTTATCTATTTGAACAATTAAAATTGGTGAAAACAACAAATGCTTGTGTAACTCATTTAAGAAACCAAAATTTCATAACCTAATAAATAAATTTCCAAACTTGGTAAACAACATTTCCAATTGAAGCTATTGTTGTTTTCTTATTGTTTTCCTCATCCATGCATCATACTAATCAACTTTCACATGATGGTTATTTGTAGATCATTTAATTCAACCTTAATTCATGGGCTTTCCATATGCAATCCAAATTGCATATGGGTCCATTTAATTATGTTACCATGTCAACTATCTTATAGTGATGCATCAATTAAATTGCCATGCATCATCCCATGATTGTGCATTATGCCATGTTATTGATTGTTTGTCTCTCTGCGTTGTTTGTTTGCTTCTTCTCGAATAGACGACGACGTTGAGACAGACGAGGTTTACAACACTACTTCTGAGGAGTTAGCCCAGTACCAGGCTACTGAGTTTGCAGGCAAGTATTCACTCACATGAACCATTGTGTCCTTTCCACACTAGATATCGATACTTTCCGTTGTCTATTCTGCTAGCCTTAAGTATCGTTGCTTGTGTTCGATCCTATCACATGTTATCCTGTAACCCTGATATAGCCTTTCCTCCACACCTATACCCTGTTGTTTGTTGCCCGTGTCTTACTAGCATGCTTAGGGTTGTTTATGCTCGAGTCTGCTGTCCGTTATTTTCTGTTACCATATTTGTTATGTTCTGGGGGCTCGATGTTTAAACAACAACCTGTTAATGTATGAGGTAATGCTAATTTGATGTTAAGGCACCGGCAGGAGGCCGGGTATGGTTTTGAGGCCTGCTAGTGTCGAACTCAGGAAAAGTTCTTGTCCTCTGGATCCATGTTGAGCGCGCTAACCGCATGTGGAAGCGTGTATGGGCTCCCCCCGCAACTCTGATTCGATTCGCATCTCGTCCAAATCGCCACACTTAGCTCGGGCTTTCCATTTGATGCACGCATATGCAGGTACGAACCCGAGGCCAGGGTGGAACTTTTGTAGTCGGCATTTAGAGCGGCGTGGTCTTCCAGTGCTATGAGGGTCCCCCTTTTCTTCGTGGGGGCTCGATTAGCCGCGCACGCACAGCACGTGGTTCTTTGGGCTTGATGCGAAGAAGAGTTGGGTTGTGTTGAGTGACTCGCTTGGTGGGTTTGATCCCCGTCTGGCGGGGTATTCTTACGTGTACGGCCAAATTGGTGCACCCCTGCAGGGTTAAATCTTCTCGAGAAGCCGTGTTGTCCGCGGTTATGGATGACTTGGTGATAGGACTGGCTAACAAGGATTAGACAACTTACACCTAACTTAATACTAATGCTGACTAGTAATAGTCTTATTGTCACAATAACTTGAACCATCATTAATCCAACTGTGTGAGTTATCCTCGGATTGCTTCTTTGGATAAGGGGCGAGATCCAGGATGGGTTTGTTTGAGGTTAATGGTAGTTGGTTACGATACGCTATCTTATCCCCTTCTTTTAGCCGGATGTTGTAGCGTGTCTCTGTAGTTGGTTAGGCAGCCCGCTGCCTCACTTTTGTATCACCTATTCTTTGAACCCAAAGCATCTGTACTTGGTGTTGCCGGGTACACTTCGGTATCTTGTGAGTCTTGCTTGCCATTACTTGTCTGTACTGACCCCTTTGGGGCTGTGGTTTCCGCAGACTACGTTTCCGAGGATCCCCATGGTGGCTACTACGTGGAGTATGACGAGGCTGCTGACGAGTAGATAGCGGACCCGGGCAGGATCCGAGACATCGTGGATGGGCTCCGTCTTTTCGTTTCCGGCCTCTTAGGCCTATTTGGATCTTGTCTGTACCCAGACACTTTGGATGCTTCCGCTGTGATGTAATGATGACTTGTTGGGACATGTGTCCTCTGGGTGATTGTATTTGCTATCTCTGCTCCAGTGAGAGCTATTTGCACCTTATTTCTATTTCTTTGTGTCTTAGAGATTTGTTGTGATACCACTTGTTCAAATGCCATTGACGTACCATGTGTGTATGTTATGAAGTACGTCAATGGAAGTAGTCGGATTTCTATGGGATGGTTTACGCAGACGTTGGATAGTAGAGAATGGTTGTCACACGTTTACGTGTTGGCCTGCTCATATTGAGATGCGGGTGCCGGTATGCCCCGTAATCCATTTATCTACTGTTTAGCGGACTGTGAGTATCCTCTAGAAGTCCGGGTGCGACAGAACGGTACATTGAAAAGATGCACACCGCACAGATGAAGCAGGCGGAGCAGATGAAGCAGACGGAGCTGACGAAATGCGGGAAACAAGTTCCTCAGCTCGGACAACAAGAAGCACAATCAATTGCCCCACTCAAGGTGTTATCTGACCAGGCTTCAGTGTCCGGTCCACGCATGGGCGACGTATGTTACGCTATTGTTGATGTGGTATATAAATATAAGCCCGAGCACCCTCTGGTCGAAAATCCTAGTGCTCTAACAACCCAACTATGGAATTTACATGTTTGGTACTTGGAGGCAGCAAGGCAAAAGAGAGACTGTATCATGGCGGCAATTCAGGATCAACACTACTTCAGAGAGTACGGTGTGGAGGTTGGGTTCGATGAATTTTTCCAGATGTACAATCAACGTGCCCTCGACAAAGCTATCCTCAGCTGCTACTGTTTGTAAGTGATTTATTTGTGTAATTTAATTATTTAGTTAAGCTCGCGTTCATTGCCCGTATAATTATCACTCACGACATTCTTTTTGTACGCTACTATGCAGAATGAAGATTCGTGAATGCAGGCTGGCAGGAATCTGGGACTTTGGGTTCATTGACCCGTATTCGTTTCATCAAGAGACAATAGAAAAGTTCAACAAGGATACACCGGATGATTTGCTAAGCTTTTTGAAGCGACAAAGTACCAAAATAGCAATACTTTGGCCCTACGCATTCAAGTGAGTGTTACTGTCTTGTACACATTCCATTTTGCTTACCTGATGTTAAGTGTAATTGATGAGTATGCATGATTGCGTGTGTACACCTGTGCAGGTTCCACTTCATATTGTTCATCATTAGAATCGATCAAGGACAAGTTGAAGTCTGGGACCCGTTAACCTGGGACGCTGACACATAGAAGAGCGCGCGTCAGATGCTTCAAAGGTATATATATTGGCCTCTTTCGTTCATCGGCCTCTTTTTCGTTCATTTCCTGATATCAAGTAAGTAATAATTAACTCTTGTATTCATTTTTCTTTGTCAGCCAGGGTTTGGCAAATGTTCATCAAGGAAGAACCCGATACATGGGCAGACAAGCTCCACTTTCAGATTAACAAAGTAAGTAGTACTACGTACCCTGGTTTCAATACCATTACCATTCTCTTGATTATTATTAATTTGACTGAATTATGTTCTCGTATATAGAGCGTCCCGCAACAACCACAGGGCACTGATTATTGTGGATACTACGTTTGCGAGTACATTCACAGGATTATCAATGAGAAATCCCGTACTTCCAGAAATCTAGAGGTACGTAACCGGATCTTCACAAATTTATTTATGTTGCCATCAATTATGTTTAGTTTTGTTCATAACTTAATTGTTTTCATCTACTTCTTTTAAAGCTGCAACGAAAGCGGGCGATGCTCAAACCAATCCAACGTTGCAAGGCAGTTGCAGAGGAATTGGCAGGATTTCTCCTGACGCAAGTCATAGATGAAGGCGGAGAATTTTTCCATCCTATGAACCAATAGCCAGCTCCATTCTCTATGCAAATATACAGCTATTGGAAACGACCTTCAGATTATGTAATGATAATCGGTCGAGTACTTCGTGTTACATGTATATATGTACTTTTATTTGGTGCATCAACATTTAACCGCAAACACGGAATCGGAAACACTTAACCGCAAACACGGAATCGGTGTTTCCGGATACGTATTTCCGATTACGTGTTTCCGATTCCGTGTTCGTAAAAAACGAAACACGGACACACGGAATCGGAAACACGGAATCGGAAAGACGTAAACGGAAATACGGAACCGGAAACACGTAAACGGAAACCCTGAAAATACGGAACACGCCCTAAACACTAAACCCTAAATACGGAATCGGAAACCCTGAAAAGAAAAGGAAAAAAAAGAAAAAAAAAGCATTAGGACCGGTTGGTGTTACCAACCGGTTCTAAAAGTCCTCCGCCTGCGCGCACTCTTCGGCGCACACGTGGAGGCCTTTAGCACCGGTTTGTGAGAGACTGGTTCTAAAGGGGGGGCCTTTAGTCCCGGATACGTAGCACCGGATGTGTAACCGGGTCCAAAGACTCTTACCAACCGGTTCTAATACCCCTTTCTCCACCCGTGTACATGGCTAAGCTTGATGATGCACACACACAAAAAGATGTAGAATCGCTGATAGAGCACTTTGAGCAAATTAAGAAGGTTGATCCTCTTTTCATGTACAAACTACATGCAGACTATGCTGGTAGTGTGAATAGAATTTTCTGGGTCGATGGCTAGCAAGAAATGCATATATGTTTTACAATGACTGTTTGTCGTTTGACACTACATACACGACTAACATGTATAATATGTCGTTTGCTCCTTTCATCGGAATAAACAGATATTGCCAATCTATTCAGATGGGTTGTGGGTTTCTATGGAATGAAGCTATATGTGGTTTTGTGTGGCTCTTTGAAGCATTCCTTGAAGCGATGGATGGTGTCCAGCCCGTTAACTTTATCACTGACCAGTGTGTCGCCATGAGAAGTGCGATTCTGGTATCATTCCCGGGTACATGTCATAGAAACTGTCGTTGGCACACATAATCTACACCGTTTCCGCGGATTAGGTCTGTAGGGTATTTCACGAAAAGCGTTAGCCATGAGGGTTGTGCATGGGTTCTCCCTCCGGATATCTAGCCATTTTGAACTATATGCATAGTTGCATATGTATATATATTTCCTCCTATCTAAAATGTAAGTTGTTTAAGAAGTGACATGCCATGTACCCCGCTCTCCCAAAATATAAATCTTTTTCTATATGACTTTGTCTTCAAGATCATCCTTTGACCATTTTATTTTGACAAACATGTCAGCCCGTCGTAAAAAAAATAGTTATACACTTGAAAAATATTCGATTGTACTATGTATGCTCTAATTCTAAAATATTTTGGCAGTCTAAAATTTCCTAGTAAAACGTTTTATAATTAAATACAGCGGTAGTATGATGATTTGCTTGGACACAACGTACGTAGTATTGATTAATCACGTACACTACGAGTTATAAGTTGATATAGGACTGATTATGTCGAGCAAGTAGAGATGATCTAAGCCTGTCACCATGAGAAAATTCTAATATGGTCATGTAGACACCTGGACTAAAAAAAGCCTAGCGAGGCCTCACCAATCCATATCCACTCTGCGATTCGTCCCAAAATAATAAGAAACGAATGGAGTAGTTATGGCCGGATCCACCTATAACTAGTTTTTTTCTCAATCAACTAGCGTCGTCTGTGATTATATATAGTAAAAAAAAAAATCTATATAAAAATAACAACTCATGTATACTACTATCTGGAGTAGTTAGCTACCAAAAGATTTTCATTGCTCGTAACCAAGATGGCAGATCCAGCGCCACTACGAAGGATGAGAAAGTTGGATACTGCTGCAGGCACAACTCCTTTGTGTCTAAGTCAAGGACGACGGGAAGGGTAGTCCTTGTAGTCGTAAGATACCTATATACGTGCAGAAACACCCTGCTCTCCTCGCCAAAATACTTTAACAAGACAAAACCAGGCTCACTGGGACGGTTGTCTAGTGACCTTAGCTTCTCCTCCATGTCGATTATCACGGCCGCCTCTGACTCCCAATATCCTTCAGAAAGTTGACGCCACACCGAAATCCGGAACCCATCTGTGCCCAACAATCGTAGTAGCTTTTGACCGTCATGTGTGTAGTATGACCCCAAGTCTAGTGATCCTTCGAAGTTCGCGACGTGGGCGGGGAGCTTTATCGTGCTCTCCTCCATTGTGCAGACGTTGTAGGAAAATATCTTGTCATGGTGGTGCACCAGCCGATGGATTATACCGCCCTCGAGGACATCAATTTTTCCATACATTCCTTTCCAGTGCTGCAAAAGGAAGCCACTATTGTTGTTCATCACGGCAACATGTCCCCAGGTGTCACACATTGACGTCGCGGTGTGGACTTCGATGGTGCTTGGGCAGCTGTCGCCGTGCACCTCAACAATATTGGCCACGAAGAGCATGAAAGAGCAGCCGATGCCGTCCGCAGCGGTAAGTAAGACACATATGTCAAAGTATCGATCTGACTCGATGCCCGGCGGGTCTAATAGGAAGGTGCGGTGGCCGGTGATGAGGTTGTAGAGGCACAAATTCGGTAGACGGGTGCTAACGTCGCATCGTTGAAGGAGGAGGAACCCGTCGCGGGGTGTCATGGGATAGTGCTCGCCGAGGAGGTCATCCGCGAAGCGCGACAGGCAAGGGGATAGACAACCATCTATGAAGGACGCGGCCGCCTGCGTAGCCGGGTGGACTAGAGAGAGCGATAGTTGCGTGTTGTCCTGCTCATCGTGTGTGTTGTGGTAGGCGAGGATGCACGGGGGCACGATACCTCCTTGTCGAGTGACGCGGCGGATGAAAAACGGGTCAAGGATGCAGTGGCGGACCTACAGGGTATGCCCGGTATGCCGGGGCCTACCCTGCGGCCCGGCCCATATATACGTAGTAGTCCATGTATTAGCAAAGAAAAAGAAAACGAAGAGCAGTTTCAGCGCTTACCACGTACAGCAGTTGCGCTAGGGCCGGCCGGCCTGCCTAGGATCGATCGATCCCATCCGTGACTAGCTAGTCCACGTACCAGGTACCACCACACAGCAGTTTAGTCGATCCATCCCGTACGCGAAGTTGGTCTTCTCGGCCAGAAAAGATCGACCGATCGGGACTTCTCTCCAACACAGCGTCTAGCCCTAGTGATTTGTCAGGCCGCCGGTGCTTCCAAATTGTTTTGTCCCCGGCCGCCGACCCGCCGCAACTCAACGGCCGACGTCCACGCCTAGGCCGCCGACCCGCCGCAACTCCACGGCCGACGTCCACGACCAGGCCAGGCACTAGGTATTCCCGCTGACTGTCGTTGCAATTTTTTGTCCGTGTTATTTTAGCATATTAACTATGTAGCATCTAAACGTACTGATTTCTCTGGCCGAATGATTTATATTTAATTTGTTAATTTTTTTGTCCGTAATTATAGGGACGTCTCGCCTGACGAACGTAAACCAAACCACCGGCAAGAGAGTTTCTCGCGGCATTCCACGACAACAGGTCATCAGTGGATGAGATATTCAGTCTAGAAATTTTGTGTTCTGTCATCTTATGTGAGCTTTTAAAATGTACCATGTCGTACTCACATTTTTATTTCATATTTTCAGTTATGAAGAGAGATGGAGCCATTGCATCTCTTTTCCCGGCTCCATCTCTTTTCCAGAGACACGCGGCAAAAAAGGCCGCCGGTGCTTCAAATCCTTGTCCAGATAGAACTTCGAGGGAAGATCACACATAAGAGCAAGAGAGATTGATTCAAGTGTATGGCATGGTTTACTTACTTCTCAAACTGATATTGGTTCTACCGGTGGCGACGGCAAGTGTTGAAAGGGTGTTTTCAGCAATGACTTTAGTGAAAACAAAGTTAAGAAATAAGATGGGTGATAGTCTTGGATGATTGTCTAGTCACATACATTAAGCGGGATATTTTCTTTTACGTGGATGAAGATGATATAAGTGATACTTTCATGTGCTTAAGGAGACGCAGGCCCGACACGTAATACTGTAAGTTTCATTTAGATTATTAGCATGGGTCTTGAATTACTTGTATGGTAATGCAACTTTTGATACTTAATCTTTCACTTACATATTATTCATTCATTGTTTTTGTGCTTCTTTATAATGCAAAATTTCAATTATTTTTTTAATTAGCGAATACATTTTATCGAAATGGCAAAAAAAAAAAATTATGGCATACCCAATGGCAAAATCCTAGGTCCGCCACTGCAAGGATGTCGTGGCGGACGAGCTTGCAAGCCACAGTGAAGGTGACCAATGTGGAGATGTCGGAGCGCGCGTAGGCCTGTAAGTGGACGCGTCCGCGGACAGCCGTGGGTGTGCCGTGGCTGTCCGCCAACAGAAGTACTTTTTCCATGGACGTCCGTGGACATGATTTAAATGGGCACGGTAAGTGGCGCCGTGGACAGCCACGTCCACTTACAGCCTGAAGCGCGCGACGATCTCGAGAAGGAGATCGGTCGGGAGCTTCCACACCGTCTCCGCCACCGGAGCGCATGGGTTTTCTGGCGGGCATGCCCTAGCGGCCATCGCGTTTGTGTTTTGCCGGACCTAAAGTGGCCTGATTGGATCTCAAGTTGCTTTTGCTGCAAGTCTGTAACGGTGTTTTTGGCAGGGACGGAATCCACCACCTGATTTGATTCGGCCACAGGAGCAGACAGAACCCAGCCAGCGCTCTATACTTCACCTGTCACACACGCCCAGGGCGACCAAAAAAAAAAACAGAACGAGAAAGCTGGCACACGTAC